>OZ012684.1:19313435-19355538 GCA_963942565.1 Maea johnstoni | reverse complement strand
TATATATATATATGTATATCCAATGCAATGATGCGGGAGGAGGATATTGATTATTCGATTGTCAGTCCTGAACTCGAAATCAATACCAGTCGGCACCTACGTCAATGTACGGATTGTGCTGGCTCGATGGGGGATGGATTCATTGAGTGACAGCTTTCCCTAGCACCATCAGGCGTACAGGTCAGCCTGCACACGGCAGGCGTCCGCGTACAGCAGCGGAATCCCTGCCTCTGGGCACCGCAGCAGCTGAGGGGAAATCCCGGCAGCCTCGTCTGGCTCAGCTGATGCGGGGTGAAGTCCAAAATTAACCAGCAGTGGCTCACCCCTGCTTAGTATTCCTCTACGAGCCGCCGTCGCCGCTGCAGCCCAAGTGAAGCCGCCATTTTAGAAACTCGTTCCACGGACAATCCGGAGGCTACGACGAAGGGTTTTCATGGGAATACCTCTTGCACGATGAGGATGGAGCTACGGGTGAGTTTTGCCCGTAAGTGTTGTAGTTAGTAAGAGGGATACGGTGAGGTGTGATGGTATTCGTACGGTCTCACACTGACCTTCACCCTGCCGCTACGAATACTGACTCAACTGCTGCACCACATCACATAATGACTGAATGAAGACCTCGCACGCCCGCCTCCGGCTTCCAACACACTCGCAACCTAGTTTTCTAATTACACACGACCGCCATTATGAACATACCGATTTTAGTACCACTGTATTGTCCAAGCCGAGTAAGCAGGGATTGTTATTAGCGGATCGCACGAACGGTTACTAATCTTCTCCGTACGTAAACAACACTGGCACCAAACAACCTCAACAAGATTCCTCAGAATAATGTGTTTGATAAACGTCGCGTTTGAACTAACACCCAATTTACAGTTACATGCACATCTTGCACTCGTCATCACGGGGGAGAAATATATTAATTTAAACACACGGTGTAGCCTTAGATGACAAAAACAAGTCTATACATGTGTGTGCCTAGCCCCGAGTTGTTATCATCATCCAACTTTGTTGTTTTCTTTTCCCATGTACCGAATCTTTGATCAAATGAACATCAACACATTATATGGTAATTGATACATTTTCAAGCGTACATAACATACCGTGTATACTTCCTAATGAACGCTTGCATTAATTGGTATTGGAACACGATCAGTTGAATGCTTGGAAAGGAAGCACTGTTTCGTTTAAATGGTAGTAGTATATGTAGTAGTAGTAAAAGAAGGAGGAAGAACAGGAATACTAGCAGGCCTAGATATTATGCTCTATTAAATAGTATAATAATATAGGTAGACGTAGTAGCAGCAGGACCCACATCATCATTGCCAACCAGCAGCACAAACTTAGTAGAAGCTTAGATTAGCAACCACAAGTAAAAGACTACGGTAGTGACTGTTTTCTTTGTCCAAGACCACTGGTCTAGAAATTACATGATTTCCACTCCACTAAATAAGTCGTTCATGTACTCCTGATCCGAATCGCTGCTATATATTATAGAGTTAACACTAGCAGGAGCCAGGAACTAGTGTTATGTCAATTTAACATTTTGGGAATCCGGATGTATATTGTTGTATTAACCTACACGGATGACGTCTGCTGCGGGTTCCAACAGCTGGCCTGTCGCCGTGTTTCCTCCCTTGGGGTATCTACAGGGGGCGGGGCTTAACGGAAGCCCGATCTTGTCATTTACTTGCACGTATCCTGCTATGCCATGATAAGGAATCACACTCTGTAGGGGTAACTGGGTCTTATCGAATATACTATCAGGTAGACTGGGTTCCTAGTTCCTAAAAAGTTGAAACCCCCTCCTGTGCTGACCAAGCAGTGTAGTGTAGTACCAGGTATGGTAGATAGATGTCAACACCTGATCCGCAGACCTCTAGAGATATTCAAACTGAAACCTGGTGAGATAAGTGTAAACTAAATTGACCACTATGGCCACCTAGAGTATTTGGTGATTGGTATCAGAAAAAACATAGCAGAAAAAAACATATGACAGCCTAGAAATGTAGGCTAGCTATCAGGGCGAAATCCTTTATTTTCGTCTTGATTTACTCGATTTTGTAGTTTCACTCCTGCATGCCGATTCTAGTGTATTAGTCAAAGAATCTCATCTGATTACATGAATTGATAGAAAGATAATCTTTATTTCAAGTCGGTTATAATTTTACATAGTAAACACGAGCTGCCATGGCTCTTGGGCGACTACAAAATACCAATTTAAAATAAAACATACAGGGTGTAACAGCAATATATTAAAATGATAAGGATAGGGTAATTAAGTTTTCACGTATTGATTGACAATTAATACATGTAGTAATATCTTTAGTATTTATAACATCCATTTTTATACACATACACACACACACATATATATATATATATATATATATATATATATATATATATATATATATATATATATATATATATATATATATATATATATATATATATATAAATATATATATTACATATATATATATATATATATATATATATATATATATATATATATATATATATATATATATATATATATATATATATATATATATATATATATGTGTGTGTGTGTGTGTGTTTATAGCTGGGCAGGGCTCTGCGTTTGATAGTCGTTCCACATTAGTGTCAGTAAGGTCGGAAGCGGATTTATCAAGTCTATGGGAGTAGGAAAAGGAAAGAGGTTCTCATATTACATTTCGGCGTGGTTGAAACCCGATAGCAGACTCTTTCAGCGATTTGCTTCACTGTGTAGTCTACAGATCTCAGTGGCATTTTGGGCCTTGGGGTCAATTTCTACACATTAGACATATTGCTGTTATATCCACTTATATAAATCTGTGGCATTCTGGGGTCAATTTCTACACATTTGAAATATTGCTGTTATCTTCACTTATATAAATAGAATATGTAGGTAGAATATGTAATTCGAAAATGTAACACTTCTTATCGTTCTTAACGTGTAGTATGTAAGCGTCAAGCATAGTCTTAGCCATGATTTAGAAACAGGGTGTCCAAACAGAGGTTTCATAGACTTGTGTGCCCAGAGTGTGGTTCAAAGTTCATACGTCTATATTTACATATTTTGCTTTTCTAGGCCAGTAAATTGTAGGAGTGACACTACATGCACTATCTTTTAGAATTGTCAATCATAAGCCAATCCTGACCTAAACTTTTGGGTCTCCAAACTGTCAAAAAATAGTGTTCTGGGTGTCCAGATGACACGTTGGACGCATAGTTGGCTAAGTCCCTGGTGTCAAGTTAGTGTGTTTGTTATAAGTTAATGGGATATCTGGCACACCCAAGCAAGTGGCAAGTTGGTCTATCGCTGACGATCTAGATTCGATACCCAGTGGGAGCGCGGAAAAAGAAAATCTCAATTTCCTTGCTGCTTTCCAGTGCTTCGGATGGCAGTTTAAGGTGGCTGTAAACGTTTCCGGTGGAGAGCAGACTTTCCCTCAAATAATGGCTGATTTCTCATTATTTGTACACTAAACCCCTAGCAAACTATATATTTTTAGAAAGCTGAGATTCTAAGGAATACATAGGATATGGATAGGTTGTATTTTCTCCAAATATTTTGAAGAAATTGGGGTCAAAACTTTGACTAATCAATTTTCAGTACATATGTCACGGCTGACGCAAATCTAAGAGCAGGATCTAAGATAATAACCTGATTTTTTAAAACATTGAAAAAAACCTTTGTCTCTAGATATCTAGACAAGGGTTTTGTAAAATATGGCCCCTAACTTTTTTTATGGTCATTTATCTAACAACATTTTAGGAAAAAAATGCTTTTTTGGTTTCTTGATTTTTGACTCACTGTAAAAAATTAACCAGATAATATATTACAATATCCCCGTCTAGATTTGAAGAGAACATGTTTTAGAATCTACATACAAAGTTTGAAGCTAATTGATTAAGATTTGTGTCTAAATTCACGTCAGCCGTGAGAGTAAAACTATAGAAATCTAAGCTGAGAAAATGGCAGTTTTGTGTATTTCCCAGTTAAAGTTACTGTGCAACTTTTTGCTACTACTTTAATGTATTTATTTTTGTCCAAGTGGAAAGATAAAGTAACCTTCCATTGTATTTCACAACTGTCAACATTTTTTCTTCTCAATTACCTCAAAAAAAGTATAAATGAGTACATTTCTGCAACCTGCCTAACATCCCTGTCAACTGGATTCCATATATGGGCATATGACATCACCCAAGCCCCGCCTACTTAGTAGATTGGCATCTTGTTTGTATGCTAATGTAATGCATTATAGCTTTTGAATTCTTAATAATTCAAAGAACTGTGCCATCAAAATCAATTTTCAGCTATCTAGTGTGTTATGCTGGCAGACTCTTTGACTGCAAGTATATTGATTTGGCAAATAAAAGCTTGATATGCTCTATATGGGGTTTTTAGCTTCATTTATCTAAGACAAACATGTTGCAGGGCCAATTCTGAAGCTATCTAAACTTCCAAAGCATAGCTTTCTGACAAGGTGGCTTTTAGATTCTGGGCCTTGAAAGAAAGATAATTTCACAAACCTCTATTGCTGTATCTCCGCTCCAGTGATCCAAGTTACATAATCCATCTAATGAGTAATCCATACATATTTTGCAGCAGAAATGGCAACTTTCCCTGAGGTCTGACTAATGAATCCCATATGAGTAGACTGTCCACATCAACTACTACACTGCTTGAAATACTTAGAGGAAGTGACCTTCCCAACCCATAGCAAATCTTATTTTTAGACATTGGTTCCTGACTCCCATAATCCTTGAGGGGATTATGAGTGACACCACACTCATTGTTCTAGAATGGGGAGTCCTGAGGGGATTATGACACCACACATACCTGTATCTATTTCCTCAGAACTGAGGCCACAGTGCTAATCTATCAATAAACCCAATTATTCACCTGCAATTTCAATCTCCTCTGTGTCTCCAACTGAATTGACGACAATTGTTGTGAAAAATACAATCCAGGCTTCAATTAGTTAATAGCCGAATTATATGGGTGTAATTGTACTTTGGGTAACTATATCATGATTGCTGTATTATTGTTTGAGAAAAACTTGTGTTTGAAGATGAAACCAAGTTGATTATCACTATACAACTAATTTTCTGTCCCTGTCCCATTTTAGTTTTGTTAGTTATCCATAGAGCATAGAGTGTCTGTTCCAGCTGGAGGTCTGAGACAGAATGACCCAACATCCTCCCGAAAGTCCAGGTTTTCCCATCAAATACACACATTTTTTTTACCTGAAGCCCCAAAACTGGGATGTTTCCTGTTTTTCTCAGACAGCCGGAGCCACATTTTGATTAAGACTAATCCCTAATACACTATTTTTGAATTGATTGAAAACATCATTGTCTGTGGTGTTAAAGTAGCCCACCTTACCCAACACACATCCTTTCTAACCAACACCTGCATACAAAGAAAAGACTGGCTGACCAGTATTGCCAGCTGTAATCAGTAAACAATCAAGTACACATCCATTTCCTGTTTCCTCAGAGGGGCCCAGCTTTGATAAGCAGGTGGGAGGGGCTTATCAGCTAACTGGGGTCACATGACCATAACATTGCAGCATGCTCTCTGTCTTGTATGTCAATTCATACCTGTCAAATCCAAATTTTGCACAAATTATGAACTTAGGATTGGAGTAGAGCTATGGGGTTTTTTTCATAAGGAGGGTAAGACCCGGTTCATTAACATAATACATATATCTCAAAACAGGCTTCCCTGAGGACGAAACGTTTACGGCCACCTTAAGCCGTAGGTCCCATCTCATTTGATGCCTATGTCTTGAGGGACGTAAAATCTATGTCGATGGCAGTTGACCAACATCGGTTTCTCCTCTCGTTATGTTACATTAAGTTATGTTATACTTAAATGGTTATCTTGTAGTCGGCCAAGAGCCATGGCAGCTCGTGTTTACTATGTAAAAATATACCGTCAAAAGAAAATTACTTTACTTTAACCTACATTACCAAACCCTTGCCTCCGCCTAAGTTGACATTTAACAGTATAACCTGTCTAGGTGTATTGTTTCATTGGGCATGACGTGCCTACCTCACGCAATACCCAGTCTTTATATAGAGTGTGTATTAATTAAGCCCACCATGATGGCGACGAGGGCCAGGGTCGGATAGAAAGGTGACAAGTGTGAGTTGGATTGAGTTCAAGCGTTACATAAGAAATTCCTATGCTCTCGATTAGAAATGTCATCCCCGGTATGAAGTGCTCAGTACCATAACAGGGGGATATCGACCGTGTTTTGTTCTCCTGTTCAAATTTGGCTTTTATCATATGGTCTGCTTCCTTGACCGAGTGGCCTAATACATCGTGCACTGAGCACTGTTTTTGGCTTCCCTTATTTAAAGAAGTCTTGGTTATATAAATTCCTTTACCTGCTTATCTAATTTACTGTATTTTCTGTTGCTATTTGAGGAAGTATTTAGGACAGAATGATAACAGTTAGTTCGGCAATCTACCCCATCATTGCCACCAGAAATGAAACATCTGTATCGTACATTCGACAAGTCACATATAAAGTTAAACACATTTGTTGTTTTTTTTGCACAAAAAAATCCAGCTAATCGATTGATGTTGTGCTCAATTAAGAGACATGACTTTGCATACGCTAATATGAATAGAATAGGGAAGTGGACTCTAACCTCAAAACTGTTGTATAGTTCTAAAGAGTTAGGGCAACCTCGTAGCGTATTAGGTTTTAGTTTTATGTGCCATTTTCTAAGCTACTATGTAGAACTTTCATGTTAGAGTACTAGTGCGTACAGTACGTTATCAAATTTCACTTGTGGACATTTCATAAGGTTTCCATATTGATTTGCCCTGATTTGGAGTCGCAAACAGAATCATATGAACAATAGCGGCACTAAGTTGTAAGCCAATTTCCAAACACCATTGGACTATTTAGTTTTGTTTTGTAGTTATGCGTTTACTTAACTTGATGGTGGAATGTATATTTCACGATTTTCAATTGTAATCATCAAAGATACACACACACACACACACACACACACACACACACACACACACACACATATATATATATATATATATATATATATATATATATATATATATATATATATATATATATATGTTTTCGTAACCTCAGAGATGATATGATGGGAGCAGCATACCTATTAGCATTCAGTCACACTAGGGCCTCAGCGCAGTGGACGTGTTCTGGTGTTTTCAAGCACTAGGCTTTAAATGAGAGTGTGTTGCCTCACCGATTCAGTGAAGTCTCTCAAAGCAAATATTATTATATCAGCAACATTCGGATATGGGGGGTGTTCACATTTGGATGTTTCATCATCGTTATTGTTGAAGAGACTTTGTGTATCAGACATGCACGAAATTCATGTATTATGTTGTATTTTTCATCATTACAAATTTAGCAGAATAACAAAGAGCCCATTTGCTCTCGGTGTTGTTACAGTTGTCGGAGGGTCGCCACTATGTTTTCCGGCAAAACAAGGCCTGTTCAACCTGGCGCACTGTCGCTAATTTGGCGAAAGAGGCTCTAATTTTGGCAACAACAGTATTTTTTGTGGCGATGGAAAGGCGACAGTCATAGGGGTGTATATGTGAGGGTAGTTCACACGGATAGTCACACGTCCATCCCCCCCCCCCCCCCTCGTTTGCACCCCCTTGGTGGTATTAACCCATTGGCACTCAGAGTTTCTCTAATAGGTATCGTCTGCTACTTTCATACTTTCAAAAATAACTTGTGAATAAAGCTAAGGTTCACAAAATATTTGAAGGAGAGTTGTTGTTTGGCTTCTAATCAACATTTCTCCTTCAAATGTTTTCAAGAAAATGCTTTTTTGAGTAATATATTCCCAAAATCGTCAGGCCTCTTTTGGCTGCTCTGAGTGTAAATGGTTAGAGCATAAATGCATAACATGCAGTGACGCTGCTCTGTTTCTTTTCTAGACTCTTGATATGGTAACTCAGTATAGCAAATCCTGGACTGAAATAGTTTCGAAATAATTCTACAGGGAAGCTTATTTTCATGAAATTAGGCATTTCCTGCTCTTTCACAAAAGTTCATTATATATATTCCGAACGTCTGCACTATTACCAGTAAAGTTAAAGTGGTTCAATGGATGAACCTGATCACTAGACCACTACTGCATTCGAACAAAACTAAATTGAACCAGCATTATCTGAGGTAGTATCAGGATATTGAACGTAGTGAATTCACGGCTTATCCTTTCTTTCATCCCAGTTCTTTGAAATCTATAAATGCATATTGGAATTTGGATTTTTAGGCCTTACGGCTTATGAAAATGAGTAGAAACAGGCCTCAAGTTGGCATCCATCTTGAGTAGGTTTGGTGTACCGCCTGAGCACCTACTCCCATCGGTTAAGAGATAGCAGTGGCAGGAATTGATAGGTATACATAGCATTGGGCTTGACCAGGGGAGTTAAGAGAGGCTTGAGAGAGGAACAGCTTATACATACAGTAAGAAACAGGTTTGACACCAAGTCAGTTGTTTGCTTTGACTGAGGACAACAGCCAGAAAGAAACCTCACACTCCGCTTCTAAATACAATTATGGCCAGCTGTGTTGATTGCACTAGACTAGATGCCACTTAGAGACAGACACTGACTGTTACTGATATAGCAATCACACACCTGACAAGAATGGAAAATTAAGTTAAATCTGAAGATGATGGAAAAAGTTGTTGATAGATAGTTGTATGTCTAATCCAGACAATGGCATTCATTTCATGCAATAAACAGGTGTTAGAAATCCGGCCAGCCTCAATGGCGTATAATGGACCAAATGCAATCAAAAATATACATATTATCAGATAGACATACACCATATGTACAGGCCTACACTGTACAATACTAGTATATTATCTAATCAATCATAAATGAGATTATAGTAAGTCTTGTAAATAGTATAAGGAGTCACTTCTTTTAGACAAAATTTCCTAATACCCAACTTAAATTGAGCCAGGCGAGTTTGTGTCGAATAGGAACACATGACTAGAATGGTTAAATAACAATCAGTTACTAGTTAACATATGAGACCTGTACATCCTATTGAAACAAAATAATGCAGTTTTTATCAAACCCTCTTATTGGAAGATAATCTTAAGTTGCTCCAAATCTGTAAGTTCTGTAACATAAGGATATTGCAAATTAGCTTGTTGTAATATGGGATTTCCCAAAGTCATTCTTGGGGTTCCTTCATTTGATTAGTGTCGATGGGTAGAAACCATTATGTCCTCATTGCCAACATCCAGTTATGCTAATTATTGAAAGGAAATTGCAACACCTGCGCAAGCAAACCGTATTGGGAATGGGGTCTAGACAGGGCTTAGGGCTGTTCCATTTAAAAGTGCGGGGGGGGGGGGGGGGGGGAGGAACGGAATATTTTTTTAGGGGGGGGGGGAGGGGTCGAATTTTGAATTATTTTACCCGCCCCCCCCCCCCTGCCATGACGACATTTCTTGGCGCTAACACCCGATCCTGACACTGTATTAAGGGGGGGGGGGGGGGAGAGGATTTTTATGGCTCGGGGGGGGGGGGGGGGGGGGGGGGGGGGGGGGTATGGGCGAATTCTGAATTGCTTTACCACCCCTCCCCCCCCCCCGAATTCTGAACTATGGCTGGAAGGGGGGGGGGGGGGTGCCGAATTTTTAATTAGCTTCTGTTCCTCCCCCTCCCCACACTTTTAAATGGAACGGCCCTTACTAAGTTTATATTGTTTTACTTCCTGTCATAGAGATAATCATTTATAATCTTGAAATGCACCAGAGAAAGGTGGCCTAACGTTTCCAATCTGTTGTTTAAGGATAACTGCTATCGGGAGAGCTTCTGCCACACCCCTTTGAACATGGTTTGGTTTGACTATCATATGTCATAGCCTTGTCTAGGGCAAGCGACACATATTCCTACAACAGGAAAACTCCTTGGTACCTACTTCTGGTGGACTTTCGCTTACGCATAGCTTGGCAGAAAGATAGGGTTAATCACATCAATGTAATAGTATCCATTCCTGTACGCATGACTCATAATATCTGTGATATGTGACGTCATCATTTCCATCCTTACATGACCTAGACCGACTCAAACAGAACTACTAAATTGTAATTCTGTCGGCGTAAAAATATGGCATTGTCAAAGTCATGCTTTTACGTATGTAGACATTTTTGGGGGTATAGAATGACATTGATATTCTCCAGTATTGGTTTAGAGTACTAGTATGCCTTTAATGCATTGAACTCAATCTGCTTCATAATAGCATTAACTCTATTCTGCCTGAGAGCAGACAATTCGGTTACGGTTTTGTTTCGACTAGTATCTAATTAAAGATACTTTTTACAGTCATTTCAATCATTATCTTAAATACATATGCATACATATATACATACATACATTCATCCGTCGGGTAATGAAAAAAGTGCTCAAGGTACGTTTATTGAACGGAGGTTTTTAATTTGGCAATTTTTCGCCGCACCGCTTTTTTAAACTGCTAAGAATCACAGAGGAAAGAATGTTTCCCTTAATTGAAATGGTATTTTTTGCAGACCTAACTCGTAATAGAATACCTACCTTATAACACGAAATAACATCCTAGATCCAGTCTATGGTTGCCATGGCGACATTTTTCAAGGTGGCGCCAAAACCCATAAAGTGCAGCCAAATATGATATACCATCAAATTTTAATTAATTTCCAAATCACTAATTAAGTTTCATATTATGTATCACAAATATCCTGTGATGGACTCCGGCCACATTGAGACGTCAATTTTGAGAAAAATAAAAGACAAGTAATTTGAAAAGTATATTTTGTTCTTAAAGCATGGAAGCAACTGCCTAGATCCACCTTTGATAGTGCACCGCGATGCTAAGAATCTTAAGGGTCGGTATTGAAAACTTGAATTTTGAAGATTTTTTTTTTAGTTTACAAGACTATAAACCGAATACCTTTAGCAGGAACTTCTAGTATATAGTTTCTGGTTGTAGTAGCAAACGATGGCGGCCAGATTCAAAGCAATTACAAGGTAAATTCAAATCAAATCTAGATGGTAGATTTCTTAACCAAAATATAATGTCAAGGTAGATCATTTGCAAAAAATAAATAAATTGAATTCAGTTTTTGCTACTAAAAAGGTAAATTATTAGGAGTTCTGCATGATAGTAAACATCGTTACGGGTAATAATGATAATAAAGATTAAAAACATGTGGCATATAAGATACAACGCTGTTTCCTTGGGATCTATCTGTAAGCAATTAACACAAGGTGCACGCTTGTACCCGTTAGCCGCTGAACAAATCTCCGCCAGCCTGTGTGATTACTAGTACTTAACGATTCTATCATTTGATCTGGGTTTTTTTCTTGTCATTTAGAAAACCAGAACTATATCCTAGTAAATCACTTGTACATGGTCTTAGCCAATATTGGGAAACAGGGTGTCCAAATAGAGGTTTCATAGACTTTTGCGTTTCCAAAGTGTGGTACAAAGTGCATACTACTAATAAAATAAACCCTATATATTTACATATTTTGCTTTTTAAGGCCAGTTACTGCTTTGTGTGTCTTATAAAAGTGACACTACAGCTTCTACATCTTCTATCCTCTAAGAAAAGTCATCATCAGCAAATTCTGACAAAAACATTTGGGTATCCTAACTGTCAAAAACAGTGTTCTGGGTGTCCAAATGACACGCTGGACGCATAGGCGGCTAAGCCCCTGCACTTAGTATCACATGTCTCTGCTTTCTGCTTTTTTTGTAACTAAAATACGTCCTTGTTTTTACCCGCTTTCACACTACAGTCAAATGCTCTGAGCGACCTCTTCCAGATCCCCCAAGGCTATTCCCTGTATATTTCACCTTGATTAAACGACCACTTGCTTGACGAGACCAACGACCATGCATATTATCCCTAACTGTAAATGACCCTTCATTCAACGGCCACTTGAATACCTAGACGCCTTGACTATTGGAAAGGGCACAATGAAATGATGAAGTAATCGATACAATTGAAAGAAAATAGGGGTCCTCAATTAAAGTTTGAGTTTAACTTTTGTTTTTCTGAATTGTTTAATCTTAAAACACTAGTGAAGAAATTCCAACAAACGCAGATAAACATAACAATCTCAATAATACCTAGTCACTGTTAGAAATTCTTAGTTTTTTTCCTAATCCCACTGAAACCCCTAACCCCTTCCTAAGAGACCACCCCTTTAGGAGACCACTTATGACATTTTCTTTGAGCGGTCGCTCAATAGAGGTTCGACTGAGTTTTTCTTTGTATGCGTTGTGTCAGTTACAGTCAATTCAACTTGACTGTCTATGGGACATTCCGTTCACGCAGTGTGTCAGATACGACAATTACAAAATTTACAATTTTATTTTTGTTTACAACAGGTGTTTTAATGACTTAACTTTATCATCATGTCTCATCTAACATGTGCTATAGTTTCAGAACTTTTTTCTCACTAAAAATGTCTTTTTTGTGGAAAATAAAATTGTGTCGGATACGACAAGCGTGCTTGCGACGCAGGTTTTCTAAACTTTGAGCAACTACTAAAAGCTCTGATATATCAATGGGAGTTCCACTAAAAGACATGTCTGGGTATCATCTCAAGAATATTTTGAACAAACGCCAAAGATACGGCTTAGGCCTAAAAAAAAAAGATATTTGTTTCCTGTAACCCTACCCCAACAAGTTTTTATTCAAAAAAAACCTACCCTAAAGTTTTTATCGCCCTCCCAACTCCCAATCAACGTAAAACATGCATAAAACACATATTTTTGACCAAAAGAATAATGCAAAAAAAAATCTTTTTACCGACCTACCTACCCTATTTTTTTCGGGTCGTTACAGGAAACAAACAATTATTTTTCTTAGGCCTTATTTAGACATATATAGACAGCCCGCCTTGTGACTACAGCTAATTTTCACCTAAAAACATTTTTCTTCTAAATGCAAACTTTATTTGATGTGTCTAACACCGATGTAACTTTTCTCTTGTTTTAGAATATTTTTATTGAATATAAACCAATTTCATATCCGACACACATTTTACCATTTTTTATTCAATTGAACCATCAATAAAGTTCACTTATCAAAGTCAAAAACTTCGGAATTTCTAGTTATTGAAGACATATGTATTGTGTGTGTGCACTGTACATACGAATTTATTTTTTCACATCCATGTTGCAATCAGTATGGAATGAACCACATATCGAGTGGGTCAGAAAGAAGTAACTTGCACTAATTGACCCTTGCGACACAATATCGTTCTGTTGCATCCTAAGTCGATATCGTTCTTCTGCATCCTTAGTCGGTGCTACAATACCTTGACAACCCACACGTTCCTTTGTAACTAAGTTACCAGTTTACCGGAATATTGCATTGTCACACAGGGTAGATGATTAAGTAAATATAGCGAAAACAAACAAGTGATGCATTATAATAAAAGATGTCATGGACCGGCAAATTCAGGAAAACCACTAACTTAGCACTTCTCATTGTTGTAAGTTATCGTAACAATGAGAATGTCTTTTTATGATCTGTATTAAATGCAGAAAGGTATGCTGACCCCACCTAAGGGGGGAACGAAGGGGTACCTATCTAGCATGCTAATGCCACTAATGACACCACGTGGAAAAATGCACTTTTAGTAGGGAATAATTTTATGGATCTGTATTTCTGTCTGGTCTTGTGTTATCATCACCGTAGCTGCTGTCTAAAGTTGATGTAGATATGCTGATTTCAGGATGTGGAAAGCGATGTAACTCGATGTAATAAATATACAACATTCCTTAAGAACTCAAAAACGTGTCAGGAATAAGGGTGCATACCCGTAAGCCCCACCCCTTCGAGCTATGTGTCACGTGATAGGTAAGACAGTTGCGGGTCCTTTACCTGGACAAGGCATTTCGCATTTCACTCATCTGAGTCGACTCACTTGTAGAAGGACAGGACACCAATGATGCTGACATCAGACGGCACTGCTGCCCAACCATCTAGGAGCTAATACATCATACACTGTCGCTTTTGAAGTCAGGTAGGACCTGTTGAACTGTTGATGAAAGGATATCTCTAATTTTGCATTCTCTTTTGAAAACTCCGCCCATCCTCGGATTAGTCCGATGTATCAGCAATAGCAGCAGCATATACAAACGGCCCCCTTCAACATTGGAAAGAGCTTCATATATGAGGTATTCTGCCAGCGAAATCTTGCTGGTGTCATGAGTTCAGGGTATATATGTACACTTATGGCAATCATTGCCATGCCAGTTATTTAAGTGAGGCAATTAATTGGCCAAGATTGGTAGGCAGGGGTTTAGCATCTCCTGAATTGTTATGAGGCCCAGAATAAAGTAAAACCAACAGTATTAACAGAAATGTTGATTTAATTTCCAGGTTACTTAGTTCATACTCAGATGTTATAAACGCCTGGAGACAGGCCGATGGGTTCTATCGGATACTATTTATTCAGGTGGTATCAAAAGCGATTTGCTGCAGGTTAGTTTATTCAACTTTTGTTGCCAATACTAGTATTCAATAAACCGATTAGTATTATGTACGTTTCTGGCTGAGAACTACCTCTCAGCCACACTGCAAAAATTGTTATGTAAAGGTTTATCCAATTTGGATTTAGATAAAAGTTAACTCAAGTTGAATATCCCAGTTTGATCTTTACCTTTGATGTTTTGGGCTGCTATAGGTTTCGATTTTACTTACTTATGTGTAAACATTATCTATGCTCATGATTGTGATCTTTAGTTTGCTGTGCTTCATAGGAAATCCTTCACCTATGCATTTTCAAAGCAGGTTATCATATACTGCACTCTTAGTGTGAACCTCTACTGCGATTTCTTGTTGCAGACTTAGGTTACAAATATTAATTAGATGGTCGTTCATCTGAGAATTTATTTTAGGGTAAATTTTAAGTGAACAGTATACAGAAATTATCGCCTGATAACTTATTTATCAAGTCGATATAACGTTTTGTGGAGCAATTCAACATTTGGAATGGTAGAACATTTCATTCATTCAATACACAGATTACACGATTGCATTTCCTCTATCAAATTGGACAATGCCACTGACCATTCTGATAATAAACCTCATTTTCACATTTTTATCTTATAATCATGAACTTATGAGATAAACATTTAAGGAACGCGCATCATTTTAGTATCAGGTGATCACAACCCCCAACCATAGCTAACCCACCCACCCCCAAACCCATAATATAAACTGTAATTTGGTATTTCGATTATCATCACTTTTTTCTGTTACAAAATGATATAGAATAAGTTGTGATAAGCTGGCTGTAAATCAGCACTCCTATTAACCCTTATGCTGCTGGTGGGTAAGTTGGCCAAAACAAAATAATGCAAATACCCTGCGCAATCACTGAAACCCTGGCATATGTGTACTCATCTGAAAGAACTCCATGAGGTCTATCCAATAAGTATCAACAAAACAGAATTTAGATGCTTTTCAAAAATATTTGCGTTCTTGTGCATTGGACAAAAGTAGCCTTAGAGCATTGGAAGGGTTAAGAGTGCTGATATAGGGATAAGGCAGCCCCTGCTCATCGATTACTCTCAGCAATCAATAAAACAGCTTTGTTTCAGCGTTATCTGATGCTCCTCCCACGACACACCTGCGATGCTGTGCAATTCTAGTCTATTTTGAGTGAAAACTATACATTTGATAACCATATGTTGCTTCATAATACAGAACTGCTTCATGCTTGTCAATCTAAAAGCACAGCTTGATATTTATTACAAGCTTACATTGTGGTTTATTTGACCATAAGTCGCGCCAGTGTCTACAGTAACTGTGTTGTTCTCCTCTATACAAAAAAGCATGTTTTTAGGAGCCATTGATGTTTTCTGTAATTTTATATTTACGTGGTTTTGGTACTGGAATGGTTATACTATAATTAATTTTTCATTTGAAAGTAAGTATGATTATACCCTTTCATTATTAAAAAAACAACAATTATCTTTAAGCAAAGATGTCAGTGTTTTCTTAAGGGTTTTATATTGCTCACATGTTGATCATGATTTCGGTGTAGGGCGTTTGTTAGGCAAGAAAAAGGATAATTTTTATCACAGTGGATTAGAGCAAATCTGAAGAAATGTATTTTAAGTATGTAATGGGGCGTTTGTATAGGGCCCCTCAAACTTCCTCTCTATCTGCAACTGGTGTATGTATTGGGGCGTGTGTATAGTGCCCCTCAAACTTCCTCTGTGTCAGCAATTGATGTATGTATTTGGGTAGTTTGTATAGTCCACTCAAACTACCTCTCTATCCACCAGGGTTGGGGTAATTTATAATTTTAATATAAAAATTAATAGTAATTTGCCATTTTACAATGTAATAGCAAGTAATCAATTACTTTGTGGCTAAACTATTACTGTATTAGGTAATAGTAATTGACTAGTCTCAGAAGTAATTGTAATTTCATATTACTTTCTATAACATCTATCAAGTAATCACAGGGTATGCCTCTGCTATATAGGCAGTTGATATAGGATACTCAGAGGCAAGCAGGAACTGGCCTTGTACATGTAGTGCATATGTACATACTTTGAACATTAGTACTTATTGCTTATCTGCCACAATACCATGAGGATTATCTGCAATACACAGATGTCACTTCTGCACTAGTTTATAAGTGGACAGGGGTCATGGGTATGGAAACAGTGCTTTTTAATTGAGGATGCAAGGACAGGATGCATATCTACTATGTAGCGCAACTATAGGAGACATGCTGAACTTAAAATGAAATCCAATCCGCTTGAAAACCGACACCCATGTTGAAAACAGACCCATAAGTCTCAGTGGGTCAGTATTTTTTAAGAGATGTTCAACTGTGCACTGACTTAATCCGGAAACATGTATAGCCATTTTGAAATCCTAAGTCCCAATTTGGCACTACCAGGCCATACCAGCATATACTAGAGTACACTAGATATTTAGCATTGCTGGGAAGATTTTCTGCTCTGACCGCTGTACCTTGAAGGACGATGCCTTTGAGAAACTGATGTTTTAAAATGCAACCAACATATTGAAAAATAGTGTGCTTCATGATTAGAAGAATCAGAGTACGTAATCTGACAAGAACTACAGCAGGACTATCAAAAAAAACTTATTAGAATAGCTGACATTTTTCGTTTTAAGTGTTATTGTGAATTTGTAAAATTTATTGAGACATATATAGAATCAGTTGACACAGGGAGACTAAGCGAATATTAGAAAAATACTGCTATCCATGGCAGTTATGAGATCTATACATGCAATACTGTTATGAAGTGAATTTGCCTTTACTTATTCATAAAGCATACAATGAAAAAGTCAAACAATTAAAACCCGGTAAGATTTGTTCCATCTGTTGAAAAGGAAAGGAATTTGTAATGTAATCAATTACTTTTTCAAATGTAATAGTAATTGCTTGATCTTAAATATGGTGTAATAGTAATATAATTGCAAAATTCTTAAGTAATAATAATATAATTGATTACTTTTTAAAGTAATTGACCCCAACCCTGCTATCCACAACTGATGTATGTATTGGGGCGTTTGTATAGGGGCCCCTCTAACTACCTCTCTTTCCACAACTGGTGTATGTATTGGGACGTTTGTAAAGTGCCCCTCTAACTACCTCTCTATCCGCAACTGTTGTATGTATTTGGAAGTTTGTAGAGTGCTCCTCAAACTACCTCTCTATCCGCAACTGTTGTATGGATAAAGCAGGTACCTGTTTTATGACTGCACATACTTGAACAATTTTCTCGATCCCGGGTTGTATCATGGCCTGCCAGTTAGCACCTCACCAACCAGGCAATCTGGGCATGCTTTTTATTGGAGATTCCTAGGATAATAGAGTATTCAATTACCTATATAAAAGTCATAACACTGCCAATCATCATGCTTTAAAAGTAAAAAAGCCACAAAGCCTTTGTTAGCTATTAACAAACTGCAATCTTGAATTACATAATAAAATGAAGGAGACTGGGGCCTTTGTACGGGGAACATGTGAGATGTGCAGGCATAAACCTACTCAGTCATAAGTTTTAATGATGTATTATCAAATGCGGGTATTTTAAAGGTTTTACTCTGTTTTTGTACCTCCAGACAGCATTTTATCTTAATTTCTTGAGATTGGTCGACTTATTCAAAAATTCTATTTACCAATATATTTTCTGACATGGTGAAGAATGAATACAAAACTATTCGAAAATGAAAATGTAGCTTATCATACGAGGTTTGATTTCTTCATACTGTATATCTAGCATCTGTAGAGGCAAATGTATTCAAAGCTTTTCCCGCTTGGTGGAAGTGCGCGATACAAAATTTACGTGAACATGAATAAAGTGCACACCTGTGGCAATCATATACGTATAACACAATGGGTCGACCATCCTCTTATAGCAGACCTGTGCAAACAATCGGCTGCAAAAAAAAGCCTTGAAGTTTCAACTTATACACGGTATATACAGTGCCGACATTTAATTCCTGCACTTACTGCGTGGGCAGCCCGGGCATGCTACACGAACGCACGCCCGATTGGTACCCGAATAATTCCATGAATTCGGGCCGAATTCATGGACTTCGATGCATGGATTACCTCAAAATTGAAGGTAGATGTTATCAGATAGCTACGTTAAGGTCATTGATGTGCTTGGGTTATCTTTTGACATGTTAGCCATGGGTTTTTTTCATCCAGGCACTGGCAGACGTCCGGTCGACTGGTGCAGGAATTAGATGTCTGTACTGTAGGCATGACTTTTATCACATTTCACCAATCCCCACTTTCTCCCTTCCCTGTATATTGTATTACAAACGCGAATTTTTCCGTCTCTGAGTAAATGATTACCATTCAATTGAAGGAAAATAACACCATGCGTAAAACATAGACACAAATAGTATATTAGAGTACTGTATTGTATTGTATATATATTGACTGCACTTTTAATGTACAAAATCATACGGTATACAAAGCATTTTTTGACAAAGAATCCATTTGTCAAAGAATAACATATAATAAGTACAACACCTGGCTTATTTGATTAGTTTCATCTTACACTAATTTCCTTTAAAAATAAAGTAATATCTGAATTTATGATAACATTATTACAGAAAGTGTTAGCTGGTTCAGTATACTACATGAGAATAACTTCGCTTTTAATTTTACTCCATTTTGACTTTGGGTTGTTTCTCCAGTTCTATGTACACACTCGTAAGCCCCTGAACAAATAATTTGACCTGCACAGCATTGTGGTCTGAGGTGTTTTATGTGGCATCCACTAATACTTCACAATGTGTGATGTGACTCAGGGTCTTAGCCAGGAATAAGAAACTGGGTGCCTAAAATTGGCCATTGTAAAATGTTTGGGTGTCCAAATTTTTAAGGGGGACCACACTGTACTTAGATTTCAACCATAAACATGTTTATATTTATCAAAATAAGGCATGATATCCTTATACAAGGTCATGGGAATTATATGACAATGAAATAATTCAATTATATGCTTGAGATTGACATTTTAAGAAATTCCTCACAAAAAAATTGGGTGTCCTAAGGGGTGCTTTTTAAGGGTTTGGGTGTCCAAAAAGACACCCAGACGCCCTTCTGGCTAAGACCATGATGTGACTTACAAGACATCTTGGAATGGCAATGTAGTGTATCATGGAGGCCCCCACTCCACCTTCAAATGTGTTAAGTGGTCTCTTGACACGTTTACTCATATTGCAGGGGATGAGCAAGAATTTCATTACTTTCTTGTAAATTTGTAATAAACTTGTAAACTTCAAATTGTTTATTAGAATATTCTCTACTTTGGTCTGGTCCCAAACACTGCCAACCATACTGCCAACCTTCGAAAACGATGTATATTGATGCTTGGACACATTCTAGCACTCAAAGAATTTGGGCTACTGGCAGCGACAAATTAAGTCTATCAATAGCTTATCTGAACTTAGCTGCTGATGTCAAAAATCATCTTTGGGTTAGCTATAAACCGTTAAGGTAGCTTACCTAATTTATTTGCTACTTTTATTTGACAATTTAGCTTAAACATAGTATATATTGTATGAAAGGAATTCTGATGAGAATTACATAACGCATCACAACTACTTTCACAGCAGGATGCAAGCTTATGGGGGTTAAATGGAGCCCCTATCCACAATTATGGACGGGAGATTTCCAAATTCCACAAGTGTTCTGTTATGTGGGTCTCTTTTTCTGCTCATTGATGGCCCCAGTCAGTTCACAGTTTTTTCTGACATGGAGGAAATGGGTAGATACTTCAACATTCGCAAAAAACACCCTTTATTCATGAATTAACCACACCAGCCACCTTAAGTAGCAATATAACCTTTCCTTTTCAATTTGTTCCGCAATAAAACTCGAACTCACCAGAAAAAACTGATTTTTTCATCCGACCGGGAAGAAATAGAATCTTGCATAAGAAACTCAACCCCGAATCATAAATACTGACTCTTTGTTGTTTTTTCTTTTTTCAGTTTAGTACCAAAGCTTACAGAGCTTCAAAGCGTATGCTTGGATTGAGCGTTTCGCCATTGGAATAGCAAGAGTGCCTGCAAGACGCCAATACTTGTGCGTGGACGACGTTACTGCAGAGAAGGACAATGGCTGCCACCGTGAAGGTGGAGAACTCACGTGAGAGTGGGGCAGGGGGAGGAGGATGCTGTTCCTGTCGGAGGGATCAGCTATGGAAAGTAGCTCTTCTCATCATACTTCTACTTGTATTGGTCCAATTTGGATTCAACATTGCAGTCTACAAGACTCACTACATAGCCAATGTACTTAACAAGATCTACCTGATCGGTGGTGGTGGTGGTGGTAATGCTGCGGATAATGAAACCAGCCGGATGCGAGAACTTTTACAGAAGGGCATCTTTAGAGAAAAGCACGAGTCTCTCATAACAAGCAGGGATGAAAGCACTCACAATACATCAATAGCAGCATCATCAACATCAACATCAACTTTTGATAAACATTCACACCTCAAGGCCTCTGCTGCAGCTCCTACCAAAAGAATTATTACTAAACCTACAACAACCAATATTGCTTCTGTTGCCAAGTCAAAATCTATAACATCACAAAGCTTACTTCCATTGTGTCCATTGGTACCTCCCAAATTGGGTAAGTGAAAACAAGTTCATTTTGAATCTCTCTCTCTCTCTCTCTCTCTCTCTCTCTCTCTCTCTCTCTCTCTCTCTCTCTCTCTCTCTATATATATATATATATATATATATATATATATGTGTATGTATATATATATATATATATATATATATATATATATATATATATATATATATATATATATGTATGCTTATATATATATGTATGTACATGTATATGTATATATTTAATATATATATATATATATATATATATATATATATATATATATATATATATATATATATATATATGTATATATATATATATATATATATATATATATATATATATATATATATATATATATATATATATATATATATATATGTATATATATATATATATATATATATATATTGTGTGTATAAATACATATGTATATATACATACACACATTGTTTGTGTATGTGTGGTAGAAAGTCAGACCCAGGCATGATCGACTTGGTAAAGCTGTGGGGTTTTGTTACAGATTTCAATCCTTGGAATCCATAGGATACAATTGCTATTATTAAATTACTTGCACAGCTTGAAATTACGGTAATGATAGTAGTGAATATGATCACTTATCCCTGATATTTGTGTTGATTGAGGTAGGTGTTAAATAGAGAGTAAACACAGATAATCAATATCTACCGCTGCGGAAGAGCTTGTTTCCGGGTTTACAATGAACCCTCATTTACTGCTGTACGTATTATAGAATTGGAGTTATCTACATTTGGTCCTGCTAAATTCAAGCAACCTTGGCCTCCATTACGGGTAGGCAATGTATTTTTGGTTAAGTATATCTGTTACATTTTGTTCTGTATTAAGAATCTTTTTTCTGTAAACATTTATACAATTAGGATTAAATCATTGATTGAACCTTAACTTATACTTTGTGTATTTTACAGTTGGTCCTTTGCGTGTCGACTTCACTGCTCCTTCCTGGAAGCAGATTGAGAAGGATCACCCAGAACTTAGTCCAGGGGGTCGTTATAAACCAAAAGAATGTACTGCTCGACACAGGGTGGCAATCATCATACCCTATAGAGATAGGGACTTGCAGCTGCGGATGTTTCTTCACCACATGCACCCTATATTACAGAGACAGCAATTGGATTATGGGATCTATGTAATAGAACTAGTATGTTATGATTTTCTGTAATTTTTATTCATTGTGTGTACTGATTATTAATTCATTCAACGTTTTGCAGTTTTTTTCTGCACTAGGTTCCAACCTACATCTATACATTATACAGCTTTTGGACATTTTTCATTTTAAACCTTAGCAAATTTTAAGATGCTATTTAGTTGATCACATCTTCTTTACCGTCACTGTATTTCCATAACTTCATCATTTCATCAGTTTGAATTTGTTGACAATTAGAATTTGCCACTTACCTCTCTCGTATTTCGATAATATTATCTACTATGAAGTTAAGTTGAATTTTGAACATAGCAAAAATGTCGATCATTATTCTTTTTAGTAACTGATAACGATGATATAATAATTGACATCTCGTTTGACAGTCATGTTTTATATATATGTTTATATTTCAGGCACCCAAAATCACGTTTAATAGAGCCATGCTTATGAACATAGGGTATGCAGAATCTCTCAAACTCTATGACTACCAGTGTTTTATATTTCACGATGTTGACCTACTTCCCGAAGATGACAGAAATCTGTATTCCTGTCCAGAACAACCCAGACACATGTCTGTAGCCATTGACAAGTTTCGTTACAGGTAAAAAGACATTTTTCCCTCAAATATTACCCAAATTATGTATCATTCTAAAGCTATTGAAAAGCCAGGCAGGGATACCCCCATATTCCAGAAGTGTAGCACATGACTAATCCAAAATCATAGGTTTGTGAAACCTCTTCACACGGCCATTGTTTCATTTTTATGAGTGTTTTCCTAGGCATTTGGTTTAGTTTGTTGTTTATCATGGGTATTTCGTTTGCCTGTGACTTTTAGTTCTCACTAAATTTAATAAGAGCTTTACCAATTGATGATAAACATTGTATTGCAAAACATTAGTGATACTGAATCCATTCCTTCTTAGGTATGTCATATACTTGACTGTGGTATAAGTTAACTTTCGAAATACTTAAGGTTTTACTAAACGGGGTATATTTATTTCACCTTACGATATAATTGGTTATAAAGAGCTGACAAATTTTCAATTTACTTTGTATGTGGTCATACATCCTACTGTATTTTATTTTCAGATTACCATATGCAAATATATTTGGAGGCATCGCAGCATTAACCAAAGAACAAATGATAAAAATCAATGGGTTTTCCAATAAGTTTTTTGGATGGGGAGGCGAGGACGATGATATGGCGAATAGGTAAGTGAATAGATTATTACTAAAACAAGTTTCCTAAACTTCATTTTAGCAATGGTAGAGCATAATCATGAATATGTATTTTCATTTAAATGTATACACACTGTCAAAGAATAAAACGCATATTATCAAATGTGGCGTAATATTATCAATATGGGTGCAGTGATGTTTTTCATTACCTATTGGCATAGAGCTCTTTTACATTAGAAAATCATGAATTTCGTATGTTGTGATCCCTCTTTGCTATTGTTTTCGTAACTCCTTACATGTTTACGTATAAATCATTAATTGCGTAATACATAACACCCCTTGATAAAGGTGTCCGACATTTGGCAGAGGTAAAGATGATTTATGTTGCATTATCTCACAAAGTGCAATATATGATTTTTCATTAGTTAATGACCTTTGTTATTTGTGCTGGCATCGAACTATCTTGAAGCTATCATTAGTCAAAATTTACGTGAACAACTATTGAAATCATATTGTGTTTATACTTCAGAATATTGAGGTGTATGCATTTTACATTTGTTGATCTGTTTGGAGTATAATATGTACACGGGTTGAGCTGAACTATCAATTATTCAGCGTTTTCCAAAGTATTATTTATTAACATAGATGCCATTTTATTTCACTCGACGTATAAGACTTGGTCATGTACATGTTATATAAAACATAATGTAATCTGTGTGTGTGTGTATATATATATATATATATATATATATATATATATATATATATATATATATATATATATATATATATATATATATATATATATAAATATATATATATATATATATATATATATACATATATATATATATATATATATATATATATATACATATATATAAATATATATATATATATATATATATATATATATATATATATATATATATATATATATATATATATATGTACATGTATATATATATATATATATATATATATATATATATATATATATATATATATATATATATATATATATATATATATATATATATGTATACTCTGTATATTTTGATTTAAAATATACATGGTTAGGAAACTAGGGCATAAAATATATAGAGAATAGACACTTTTTTGAATTTGGAAGCAATAGCATGTATATATATTAACTTTATTGTAGGTACATTAGCAAAATGTAATATTAACAATGAATCATTATGTGTACGGTGCGCTAGCTTAGTATATGCATTTCTAAAAATAAGTTCACCTGCAATTCTACGTGTTGAAGTGCGAGTTGTTTCACCTATACAATGCCTTATTGTGTTTCTATTATTGGCTCGTGTATTCAATCTTAGTTGCAGTTAAACTACAATAAAACGATGATATAAGTAGTTGCAAGTGTTCTTATCTCATCATAACAAGATTTCCTATCGGCTAATTATCATATGATTAAATATAGAGAGTACACCACTTAAAACTTGCTTAATCAATATGTTTTTGAATCAATAATGCAATTAAGAGCCTTTGGTTAATATCCCCATAACCTTGACTTTCCTTGACAGCATACTTCACGAAAGCGTGTTTGGGAAAACGTTTGATAAAGAGATACTGGTACTTAAAAGACTGCATAACTAAACTATCATTTACCACGTTTTATTCTATATCATGAGATCTTGTTTTATTAATAAAGTTACACACAGCTATTTTTAATGAAATTTATGGTTCTCCATATTACTAAAAAAACAATTATCCAATCTTCTCATGACCATTAAAAATCAGTTTCAAAAATACCAAACATTATAATATCTGGGCATACACCGATTATATGAATTACTATTAATTCTGGCATTTTGTTTGTGGGATTGTTCTAACAATATATGTATAACAATAAGTGTCGTTTTTACCCATGCATGTTTTGCCCTCACTGTCGTCCACTTTACAGAGTTCTAGGCAGCGCCTATAGAATAAGCAGGTATCCTAAGTACATAGGAAGGTATAAGATGTACCCACATCGTCGTGATACCCCAGTAAACCCACAGAGGTAAGACCCCCAAATGAGTACCCATAACCCTGTCTATGCCTAGGTAAATCAAGTACATAGGTGAGTCCTCTTCCCTGTTTCTCTTTATCACCTACTCTTCATGTTTATATTTTTTGTATTTAAAGTAGATGACACATGCAAACAAAACCAACTTGTCAGATTGGAGCTTTCAGTATAAGATTTGACTAGTTACATATTTGACGAACAGGAGAGAAAAGTCTCGAGACCTTTTTTGTTTGCCGTCACCCCAGAGCCTTATGTTTTGGACATTTCCTACCTATTCTGAATTATTTTGGGTCCTTGCTGCCAAGGAAATGTTAACCTGATAGTGTTTCCTTTCGATCTTGTTTAAAGAAACACACTTTGTAATCAGGTTGGGAATTCTAGCATATGATGGTTGCAATTTCCTTTCGTCACCTTTAAAACTAGAAAACAATTTCGAGATCTTAGAATCATGCCAGTGACTTGGGGTTGGGTGGTGGTATTCGCCGGGTAGTCCGGTTTTCTCCACTACGTACAACTGGCTAGTCACGAACTAGCCACAATATGGCATAAATGTGACGAAAAACGAAATTCGAAATCATGACTCCAAGTGACAGACCTATTAGTCTTTGCGACGGAATATTTTGAAATTATATTTTATGAAGGAAATTGAACTTGGCGTCTCTTCGCCATCTCTACACTTTCAAATATGCAATCACGGTCCTGACGACTCCCCTCCACACATAAAAAGAAAATGTTCTACTTGTTTCTGTAAAAAAATATTGAAGAGTAGGTTTTTTTAGAAAAGAGGGATTTGGATAAGGCTTATGACTTCACTAAGAACCACACTGTACTGTATAATATTTCATCTTCGCACTTTTTTGCAGAGTATTGTACCATGGCTATAAAATAAGTCGTTATCCCAATCAGATAGCCAGGTACAAAATGTATAAACATAAGGCTGACACACCTGTCAATGCCCAGAGGTGAGTGGATCAGCATGGACAAGAAAGTCGGTTTAGGAATGGCAGCCTGTATGTTATGTTCCTGGGCATAGTGATTATGTAGATTTAAGTTTGCATGAACCTTGGATACCCCTAAACTGTATTGGAAATGGTCTTATTTGCAATGTGGTTCATTCAAATATTGCTGTCTTTTGTTCCATATTTTTTTACTTTATGAGGGGTAAAAGGTTGATTTGTCCTAAGGGGGGCTGCTCGGTATGTGGTATAGATGCCAGTGGCTTAGGGTTATAAGTTATTTTCATTGATACTTGTTGACTGTTGGCACTTCATCTGGTCAAATATTTTCTCTTTCATACTATTCCGAATAATCTATTCTTCCTTAACGATTCAAAGACGTTTATCTTTATTTGTGAAGAAAAGATGTCATGATACATTTGTGATCAAAGTATTGAGGTTTACAAAATGTTAACATACAGATTTATTACATGTAATACGAGTATACACAATAGCAAATTAAGGAATGTTTTGATATTCAAATTAAAGTCACAGTCAACCCGCTTTTGTTCAAGACCTGATGTCATTCACTTATAACCTTGCTAGTGATTAAACCCGTTCAATGCTAAGGCTGCTTTCATTCAAAGAACCAGAATGCAAAGATTTTTGAAAACCATCCAAACCATGTCATGTTGGTACTCATTGGATAGCTCTCGCTGAGTACTCTCAGATGAGTACCCATTTGCCAGGGTTTCAGTCATTTTAAAGTTTTTTTGCATCATTTTGTATTGGCCAATTTAGCCACCAGCATTGAAAGGGTTAAGAGGCAGTTTACAAGTAGACTGTTCTGTAACACTCGTTGCTGATATATAGTGTTGATACTTTTTTTCTGTTACCGATCTTATGTCTCTCAGATTTGGTTTTAGAAAATGCGATATGGCTTTGAAATTTTTTCTTTCAAATAGCATCTCTCTCAATGCATACAGCAAAGTTAGACTAGCAGTTGTTATTGCACTAATACTACTTAAGCATGGCTATGTAATATGTATATGGATGATCTGAACTAATAGACATACTTGTTTGTTATCAAATTATTTAAATACTGTGAGTTCCAGCAACTCCATAAGTCTATTTTCATAAGTTACAATAGTCAATGAAAAGAGATCCTGTCCTAAAATAAATGCTTCGATTCATTCTGTTGATGTTTGTATCATAATTTGCTGTTGATTTATCTTACTTATTGTATATATTTTGTGGTATGAAATTGCATATCTTTTTTGCACGCTAATATTGTTTTTATGTTATGTCATTAAAATTGTTTAATATCTTGGAATATTCGTGACTAATAACACTTAACGCTACTACATGTACATACGCTCTTGTGAATTCGTCATATTCGCACGGCTTGAATGAAGTTGACTTTACTTATTGTTAACTACAATAATATGTGCACAGAAATTACTTCGATTAGCAAAATTAGCTTCCTCGACCTGTCTGTTTCCGCTTGCATGTTAATCGTACTAGGACCTTTGATCGAACCATTAGGGGTTTCTTCAGTTTTCATCCACCCTTCGCAGTGCATGTATACTTCTCAAAATCGATCACACTACTCTACATGTGTGGCCAATATCCAATAAATGATCGTGTGATAAAAAGCGTCGCCAGTTGTTGGGAATGAGTGGGTGATTTTGAAAATCGATCCCAGTACTCTGCATGTATATAGCCAATACCCAATAAATATAGTCATGTGATAAAAAGCGTTGGCAGTTGCTCGGATGTGTGCGAATTTTCGCCAGCAAAATGTGCCACGTATCAATATTTTAAACTGACCAACAAAATACCAATGAGCCAGCTGTTACTCTTTGCTGCACAGAAGAATACTGAAGTTGGCCATTCATCAAAACAAGCGATACACCATAAATTTCAATTTATCCTCACAGTGGTAAAATGGTGACAGCCTGCCATTCAAGAGCAATTTATATAATCAACAGCTTCAACAGGGTGTAAATATACGATTAAACCGTACAAAAAGACGGAAATCATACGATCCTTTCGGTTTCATTTTCTAAAACTTTATGTACAGAAGTCTGAATGTAATAAGCTGCACACCGAATGCACCCCGTTCGTTTTCATCATTGACTAGGTGATTTATTTCTGCATGTTACTTAGCACGTGTTTTGTTTTGTTTTTCCATACAGAATGAATTTGATCTATCGTGGTCGATCTCGTTTCCGTTCCGATGGTATTAACAGTTTGGATGGAAAATATAAAGTTCTTTCGACTCACTTGGATCCGGTGGTGACGGTTATAAAAGTATCGATAGACCAGGCTTTAGTAATGAAGGTATACAGTATTTATTATTTCTATACATGCATTTATGTGTATATTTATCCAGGTTTAATTTGTTGTACCACGGGAAAAGACGCTTCAGCAAGGATGGCCTAAACAGTTTGAAATACCAGCGTTTGGAGTTGAAGTTGGAAACGCTCATTACATTGGTTAAAGTGACCTTTGACCAGGCAGCTATTATGAAGGTAGCGGTAGATGGATTTGTCCCTTGATCAGTTGTGTTGTTCATTTGTAGATGTCACCTTGCTTGTGCAACCAAAAATTAAGTCCAACCCACAGAACTCGTACATTTAAGCAGTTTTATCGAGCCTCTGTATCTTTCAGGGGTACAATATGCAGAGCTCTTGTTTGCGCAGTTTTCCTTTTGATATATGTGCAGATAAGCTATGTTGTAGGCAAGTGCCACATCACAATATAGCCCTAAATGGCATATTTCCCAGGCAAGATGACTACACACACGCGCTTACACAAGCAAACAATATAGCCCTGAATCACAATATAGCCCTAAATGGCATATTTCCCAGGCGTGATGACTACACACACTCGCTTACACACGCAAACAAACATACATACATACACACACACACACATATATATATATATATATATATATATATATATATATATATATATATATATATATATATATATATATATATATATATATATATATATATATATATATATATATTAGGGATTGTCCGATTAATTGGACATGCCGATTAATCGCTAATTCAACCCCTGATTTTGATGATCGATTGCAATTTTATAAGATCGATTATTTTGATTTTTTTGAAAGAAAAATTGTATCTAGGAATAGCCTATTGATCAATTAAGAGACTCCACTAAAGCCTGCAAAATCTTAATTAATATCAAGCAGTGCTGTAACAAGTAAAACTAAGGCGTTCAAGGGGTATTTAAAGAGAGTTTGATTAGCTTCTTTACAAAAATGGAGCCAAGAACCATTGAACAAGCCAAGACTACCAAAGGAAAACTGCGCATATACAACTTTGATTATTAATCGATCATCGGTTGTTCAGATGGACCGATGATTGATCTTGAAAATTGTGACCGATTCGGAACACTAATATATATATATATATATATATATATATATATATATATATATATATATATTTATATATATATATATATATATATATATATATATATATATATATATATGTATATATATATATATATATATATATATATATATATATATATATATATATATATATATATATATATATATATATATATATATATATATATATATATATACACACACACACACATATGTGAGTGTGTGTACCAGTCCATCTGAGTTTATGGTTAAGTTCTAACTAACCCTATCCGTCCGTCTTTGTAACTTCATGTACATTGTACATGTGGTTGTGGTCTATCACACTTACTGTCTAAGTCAAACGCACGGGGAATTATGACATCCATAGATTTAATTCATCCCAAAGTAGCTGTATTGATGTTATCTGATGATAAAATTACTATAAACTGTCGAAAGTTGACGAAATATCCCTTTACATTTTACTGTGAATCATTAATACATCTTTTTTGAATATTAACATTTCCAGATTATCATAAGTAAACTCGCCAGACGAACAACTGTAATTGAAAGGGTTGTGTTCTCATAATCTCCTTTTGTATACTTCTTATGCTGCGCAAATTTCAGGAAATTTTCAAATACAGCATTCGTTGATTTCACTACACATTGCATTCACTTTTCCTGCGTATTCATATTATTATTATTATTATTATTATAATATACCTCTTTAGATAGATGTTGCATTAGAACAAACATGGCATAGGTCACAACAATGCTTGTAGTGAGTCCGACTGGATATGTTGATTCGTGAAAATAACGAACACACACAGAGATAGAAATGTATATAGACATAGAGCCTTCATCTTTCTAGAAATAGTTTTCATTTACGGTGTGACCTATTATGTACATTTTTCATTCCAGAAAGACATACAATGTATGCCTAGTTGAACTCTTGCTGTTTGTAATTTTCTTTGGCAGTATGCAATAGATTGTTCTAACTATTAAGACATTGTTATCGAATGTTGCAATTAATATCATAAACACTAGATTAGTGAGAGAATTATTTGAAACTTTTCTATGTCAATTAAGTGATTTCTTTTCACATGTCTGAATACTTCTGTCTGGAAGTTTATATTGTATGCTTTTTACTGCTTATCATACCACGTCATTTTGTCTACTTTCAGAGTTGATGGCAATAAAGATTGCGTCATATCTCATCATCGATCATCACGACTTACTTAAGGATTCACACTAGGAAAATGCTGCAATGCTGCTGAGAACTGTCATCTACTTGCCTGAATTATGAAAGGTGGTCGTCCCTTCACAGAGGAAGTCTGGATCTTAATGCTTGGACAAGCAATATTGCATATATATATATGTATATATATATATATATATATATATATATATATATATATATATATATATATATATATATATATATATATATATATATATATATATATATATAAATTATATATATATATATATATAAATTATATATATATATATATATATATATATGTATATGCATATATATATATATATATATATATATATATATATATATATATATATATATATATATATGTATATATATATATATATATATATATATATATATATGTATATATATATATATATATATATATATATATATATATATATATATATATATATATATATATATATATATATACATATCCACATACTAAACATATGTGAGTGTGTCTGTGTATTCAATTACAGTGTAAGTGTATATACATGACTGACTTTATTGTATTTATAGTATAGGGGTGGCACCATTTGGTCTGATTGGACTACCTAAGAGTGTAGTCGCCATGTTTGAATGATGTGCCAAACGTTCGTTTGTGGTTTTACAAAGAAAGACATTTTATTTGACCGAAAGTTATTGACAGTACAGTAAGAAGATTATGTCTTACACTTACATATACTCAATAATTGTGTTTATGTGTTACGGTTATTTCTGCGATGTGAGCGAGTTGGCTGTGTCTGACATGATGGAATAATCTAGGAATAAATCCGAACATTTTTTGCTGTAACCAGCTGTATTTTGTAAGCATCGTATTTGATAATAACAATACTGCAATTATGTGTTGGCCGTGTGTTCAACGGCGTTGCCACTGACAGCCTTCTATCTCTCACCTATGTCCAGGTTAGAATCCACCTGGGGCATATGTTTAGGCGGTGGTTTCCGCCGGGTACTCCGGCTTCCTCCACCAGTTACAGCTGGCTAGTCACGACACTCAATATGTCAGAGAAGGTGACGCAAAACAAAATCCCAAATTCCGTTTTTGGTAGGCATAGATAACTTTGATTTCTAGTCTGTCATTAGCACTTGTCCTTTTGATTGCGTCTCCAGTATTTCCTAATGGAAGATTGCCCATGTGCCCTATGTTCCCATGGGTTTTATGTAATATAAATAGTGTAGTATTAATCGAGTGTATTGGGTCATGGTAATCATGTTATGGTAGAAGCTGAACAATGCTTTAATATAGACTTCACATGATTTAAAAAGTTAAACCTAAGTCATGCAAGTAATCAATATTTAAGAGGAAAGGTATGGTTTCCCGATTCCAAATTGAAGGTGCAGCTAGTATCCTATCTTATTCAGCACACTAGTCTGGGATTCAGTCATGCTTTAGTCAAGTTAAAATTTTCGTACAAAGATAAGAATGTTCGCTTTTATCTATCTGTTTTACTGAGAGTATTTTGGTATGAAACAGGCTGAGGAGATGCATAAGTATGATTTTCATGTGATTGTGTTTTAACCCATTCACACTTAGAGTTCCTCTAGAAAAGAAACGTCTGCTAATCTCATACTTTTGAAAATAACTTGGGAATAAAGTAAAAGTTGACAAAATATTTGAAGGGGAGTTGTTGTTTGGCTTCTGGTAAACTTTTTTCCTTCAAATATTTTCCCCAAAAATGCTTTTGTTAGAAAAATATTATCAAAATTGATAGGCCTGTTTTGGCTGATCTGAGTGTGAATGGGTTAATACCGATCACATACCTATCGAGTTAACCAATCTACGGTCAGAGTTCTGCTTGAAAGATTGTCGTCATGTGCTATGGCACTTATCAATTAATGAAGTCAAAGTATTTCCAAATACTCATTTGTCGGATTTGTAATTATCAGCATTCCTTCAACTATTTAAACAATGCTTTTATGGGAAAGTTTTAGCCTGGATAATCGAGCCTTTGAGGATTTGTCCTAGTCATGATTGAGTTGCAGTTAAGTCACTGATACTCGCGATGTTTTTGACGTATCACCTCTCGCACTAACTGTCTACTATTTATGTACACATATAATTAGTACAGGGACAACGCGTAATGTACAGTACCACAGACAGGTATGCCATTCCAATTATCCCATGACAAAGGTTTTTGAAAAATGAACATTAACTATCTAAATATTTACACTTTGATTTTGTAAATAGAGCTGCACCATAAGCCTTTTGGCCGAATCTGCTAGTTCAAAACGATTTCATAAAATGAATGTTTTTGTTATAGCCAACGGCCCATTTATAATATATACTATTTGCCAAGTGTTCATTTTGACAATGTTCTTATTGTTGTTTTAATGGTACCTGTGTACTTCATGGCGTTATCTATACCATAGGTGGAATAGTATATACTTTATAAATGAGTATATTGTGTATTCCCTTTACACAAAGAAGTCATTTGATTGCTTATTTAGAATTTTATGAGAGGATCAGCATAATAGACAAATTGGGTCGGACTACTGTATAGTATGTATCATCTTATTAAATATGTTCGTATTACTATTGCGGATTAATGTTCGCATTATTTTAAAATGATGATATTCAATTTAATCCGAACATATGTTTTTGGTTTATGCTGTAAGCGTATCATATTACTTAAGAAAGTAATGAAATTGGTAAGGAATTGAAAGAAACCGTATACGCTAGGAAAGTGAAGCCTTACATCCCCTCCCCTGAGTCAAGTGTATTCATGCGAGAGGCTGTGAGGCTTTGCGAAATAGGAAATTAATTTTCCTTATTCTTTCATTCTAAGACCACTGTAGGAAGCCCTGCTTAACATTGCAATATAAACCCAGTCGGAATATGTGGATAAGAATTATGTGTATGTCTATGAAAGATGACCTAATGTGTGTGCCATTGAGCATTGTAAGGTGCATGCTGTTTTCATGCAATAGTATGTATTGTGGTAATACCGATTTGATTGTAATGCTTCGTTAAATTGCATTCATTAAAACACAGACTTCATGCAGTATTAACTAAATATTTTCTACCCACATACACTGCTGATGATGGACATGTAAATACCACTTTATCACAAAACAGCATTACGCTATCAGTTTAGTGTTTCCCTCGTTATCCTCTAAGGTATGACAGTAAAGTCAGGCTTTATTCGCTGTGAAACTTGTAGCGATCACCGGTGTGGGTGTCACCGTGACCATTCTTATCACAGATTTATCGAATGTTTGACATACTATACATAATGATTGTAGCATAGTTGCGTAATTATGGGGAACACTAGCCGCTGAATCAGCATTACTTGATTAACATATATATCTCTTTAAAGATATACATATATATATATATATATATATATATATATATATATATATATATATATATATATATATATATATATATATATATGTATATATATATATATATTTATATATATATTTAAATATATATATATACCCTGTATAAACATGAATATATGTGTGTGATTGTATCAACACTACTGTTGATACCATAGGAGAATCTAGTCAAAGGTCATTTCATTTGATGTCTTATATCTTTTATTGTATTCAGAATATACATATATATATATAAATATATATATATATATATATATATATATATATATATATATATATATATATATATATATATATATATATATATATATACATATATATATATATATATATATATATATATATATATATATATATATATATATATATATATATATATATATATATACATATATATATATATATATATATATATATATATATATATATATATATATATATATATATATACATATATATATATATATACACATATACATATATATATATATATATATATAAATATATATATATATATATATATATATACACATATATATATATATATATATATATATATATATATATATATATATATATATATTTATATATGTGTGTATATACATATATGATATCTTGCACTTTACATTTATGTTTTCTCTTAACCTTTTTAAACGTGATGCGTCAAGGAGTCAACATTTACATTCCCAACACAAAACCGTGATATTTCACTATTAACTCTGTATTGGCCATTTTAAAAGTTTCATTGATGTAAGGGTAAATGAAATATCAGAGACAAAGGCAGGCCAATTTAGTTCGAACAAAAGTGTTTGTGGAACAAAATTCCAGAGAAATCCTTTTTTTGTTTTGAATCGTAGGTTGCTGCCTTTGAATGTGTCTTTACTGCATTTGCAATGGCTGTACACCACACAGGATACTGTGGAGATAATGCTGATTTGAATTATTTAAAATGTATATTGTGATATGAAATAAAAGGGACTTATCAAAACCATTGCGTCTGACAAACGAACAAAACGAAACGAATGTTAAATTTAAACAAAGGGGTTGCTTAAGTAACATGAGGTTTTAGGTTTAAAAAAATGCTTGGATTTTAAAATACCAATGACGATAAAATTGCTTTGAAAGGTTTCTGAGGTTAAATTTTCGGTTTGATTCTGAATGACGCTTCGTCTTTTAATACCTTACGACTGACGAGTCCGGAAGTAAAATGGCCCATATAGGTTGGGATGCTGAGACGGTGAATATATCAGTGAAATTCATGTCGATTATGGATGTTTACCCCTCTTTTTATGTCCGAGATAAAATGCTGTATGTGAAGATATGAGTGTGCCAACGATATTGACCAGGACTTCCAATTACTACCCTACCAGTATTCTGCTAGGTTATGAACATATGTGATGTACTTAAATATGAAAAAGACACGCTGTGCACAACAAAGGTATTTGAATACATGCTCTAGTATCTTGATTTTAAATTATCTTCGATTTTGCGATAGTTTTATTTAAATGTTTTCGCTATTTATCCGAATTGATAGTCTTTTAAGTAACAAAGCGAAATTGTATTTTAATCAGCAACGGAACTGTGGTAATGTTGGTTGATATATGAACTTAGTAGACTTTTTTGCCATACTGATATCTATGGCACTTATCAATTTATCAATTAAAACGAAAACGACATTTTGATACAAAGGAAAGTTTAGTATGTATGTATATATATATATATATATATATATATATATATATATATATATATATATATATATATATATATATATATATATATATATATATATATATATATGTGTGTGTGTATGTATTCCTCTTATTGACACAACGTCATCACTCTCTATTTCACATTGGTTACCACTCTTATAGTACAGACGCATTGCGAACTCTTAATTGTACCTGTGAGTGATGCATTAGCTATCTAGTATATGTATCTATATGATATATTTATGTCATCCCCTGAAACAAATTATTGTTATATTATTCCAATAATTGTTATATAATGAGTGTTATATAATGTCGAATGGGAAAATATACCAAGTTTCGAATATGCCAAACTCTCCGAATAAGTTGCTTAAGTGTCTGTCGATGGTTGATAATGACAATAAAAATTGATCAAATTAAAATAAGAAGAGGGATGACATAAAAACAAGAAATAGACGAAAACATCGAATTTCATTCAGATATCTTTACAAAGTAAGACGTTCAGTGCCATGCAGAAATATTGAAACTAATATGGTCTTAAGATGAAAAATAAACTTTCTTTACGCATAAATGATAACCATTAAACATGTGCCAATCATTTAGATACATGTATTATAAATTTTGACAAATCTATTGGGCTGAATATATTATGTTTTAACCATTCTCTTGCCTACGTTCTTGTATGACAATTTATGTGTAACACATTTTGTTCTGATGTCAATTTGATAAAAAGAACAGTTCCACTTTTACAGAATATTGGCATATGTTCAATAAATGAGTCAGCACCTAAAACAAGAATTGTGTTTATTCTTTTTTTTTTAATTTTCATTTTTAGAGTCGGACAGATCCAAGCACAATGATTTTGACTACTAGGATTTTGGCGAAGGCCTTTTCAATGTAAATGTGCAATCATAAATGTATTTGGCACATTTTGACTAAATATTGATCTCTGTGGGGTGTTCACCCATTAATACCTACGAGTTCCTCAAGGAATCGTTGTATTTATCTAGGATACCTTAGATGATAACTTAGGAATTGATTTTTACAAAATATTTGAAGGCGAGTTGTTGGCAATGTGCTGATTATAATTTCTCCATCGTTGATTTTCCTAACAATGCGTTCGCCTGCAAGATACCATCGATATTGTCTCGCTCCTTTTGGCCTATATGAGCATTAATTGGTTAATATTTATCGTTACTACGATCGCTGGTTTTAATTATCCTCTATATTAAAAACACATTTTCAGGAGAAGTCAGTGGTTCCCTGCTGACTTTTATCCAGTCATTTTAGTTTTGGCCTCGAAATGAAATGAAGAACCAGCTCTTAACATTTCCCAACAAAAGTATAACATAAGAACAGTTATCAATAATTTGATAGATAGATAAAAGTAGTATACGACTACCTAACTTTAAATGTGTTTTTAACTCGTGCATACGCAATTTATTTTTCGAAAATGGGACCCAGTCATTGTCGACGAATGGCAAATGCGGAACTGTGGTCAATTAATATTCATGAGCGGCTATAAAACAAGATGAGAAGGCGCCCACAGAGGCGTGAAGAGTACTTAATTCCGCAATGTGACAAAATAAATAAAATTTCTTTCAGTGTAAATATTCCAAACTATTTACAATTTTATTAAAGTTATAGTTGAACATTTTATTCAATCAAATAACTTGCAAAAGTTAAAATTTGGTCGACTTCTCTAAGCACATTACTGTATTCCGATCTACTTATAACTAGCATCATTGACAAAAGTGTGGTAAGGACAGTCATACTCTGATTGTTGCACTCCGCATCACCGCCTTCCCGATTTCAATCAGGTCAGGAGCGTGAGGAGAATGCTAATGGGTAGCAAGTGTGTGGCGGTGGTTCGCTCCGGCACCCAATACAAACCCCTGGCCTGCCACGATGGCCGTGTGGTTTACCGCGTTGCCACTGACTGAGGTTGAATCCCGAGCATGGGGCATGAGAGAATGATGTCAGTGACGTGGGGTTAAGCGGTAAAATTCTTCGATTTCCTCCACCAGCTACAACTGCCGAGACACGCCTGAGCCGCAATTTGGCAGAAAAACTGACAAACAATGGAAATTCCAAATTCAGGTCTCAACGTGTTCCTGAGGGGCAGCGCAGGCAGGGTCTACTAACTGCAAAATTGCAGTTCGTGTAGAATGCGATACCTTCACTACCCTACCCTCGAGAATACTCGTAGCGACGAGAAATTACGCACACATATGTAAAATGTACCAAATGACCAAAGTTCGTGGAGAATAACTAGGACGAGCGCAAATGACATACGCTTCAGCCGGTTTGATATCATATTTATCAATTTCATATTTGTTAGCCAAGCTTTCTGAACTATTCATACATAGGTTAGGTAGCCCTAAGTGTGTGGTCGCAGGGATATCTGTGTGCACTGATATTTATTTTTTCATTGAAAGAGTAGCCAAACAAAAAATAATGATTTTCCTGTTCCTCCACCAGATACAACTGCCTTTTAATAAAAAAGCATTGCCAAACGAAAGACAAGATTTGAGAAGATAGAACTAGAATTAATCATGAGTGATATCGCAATCGGATATCTAGGTGCTCTTATCTTTTTGCCAATGTGAAAAAGTTCATGGTTACTATCCGCAGGGCGGGTACTTTCTAGGTAAGTATAAATTCATAATCAATAGTTGTTGTTTTGTTTTAAAGCCTAAAGTATGCCTTTATTAGACAGATATTACGTGTACCTGGATCGTAGGGCCTTTTCGTGACTATTGTGAAATCTTTAACATGTCCTCTGGGGAAGGGAATTGGTTCATATATCATCATTGATTGTTAACCCACATTAACCAATGATTAAAGATAATTGGTTTAGCATCATTTTCCTAGTGCTGTTCTCCCACTGAAGAAAGTGATATTGGTATTTCATATTTTCCATTTAATATAACTCTGAATGTAATTTAACTGCAAGCAGACTCCCCGCAGGGCTTGTGAAGATGCAAACCTCGTGTGAATATGTTTAATTTGGTCACATGATGCTTCGATCCTATGGGTTTTGCGTTTAGAGAGCTGCTCTCTGCACCTTAATCTTTATGACAGCAATTCTGAGGTCATACATGCATATCTCGACATTGTACGAGTGTCCAAGTATTTAAGTCATGGGGCACAGATAATTGGTCCTGAAGCATAGCAATTGTTGATGGCTTACGTGCGATAATTGGTTCAACGACCTGACACCAGGCGGCAGTACCACCTAAACATTTATATCAAACCACAGACCGGCACCATTCACTTAACAATGCCCATTAATGGATTATCGACAAACATGATGCAATCAAGGTATCAACCTTTAAAAGGCTTAGATAGGTCTAGTGGAACAGGCTTCAAAATTCTTCAGCTCACCATCAAATATGCTCTACGTTTATACAATTACGTAGCTTGATGCGTTTTTAATTCATAAATACTAAAATAGTTCCCCAAGAAATTGTTGTCTGGATCTAAGATACCTTTTTGACGTTCACTCTTGAATGAGCATGATTTTACATAATATTAAATAAGAATTGTTGGTAATGCTCCGATTAATATTTATAAAATATTTTCCTAAATATGCTCTTGCCTGCAAGATTTCATCAAAACTGTCAGGCTGCTTTTGGCCACAGTGAGTATTAATAATGGGTTAAGTCTATATCGCCAGCTGGAGTGACAGTGCAACAATTGAACGCCCCTGAATTCAGCTTTCTTTTCCTCACAGTCCTTTTCCCTTCCAGTTGCCCTAGCCTAGTATATTTAACAGACATGTATGGTATGTACGCATCAAATGTACCTTTACTGATCAAGAAAATCTCATTTGAGGTAAAACACTGTAAAATAGAAACTGTCTTCATATCCAGGTCAGCTCAAGTTGCTAAGTTAAAGAAAACTTATATTTGAAACACCAAGACCTCAGGGATTAGATAACTATTGTGTGAAAGGGGACAAGAGTGCTAAACTAGGAGTTGTCTTATTTTGAGTGTGTCACCAGCATCACAGCCTTAATGTAGCATTATCAACAAAACGTTGCTTCCCATATAAACTTGGTACTGAAAAGTTTTACCTTTATCGCTGTGTTGACCACCCAATGGTGTAGTGTAGTACTGTACATTACCAATAGACGGCACCATAATGTTGTCCTATTTCTATTGTTATACATTGACATGCTGCGTTGACATCGCCAGGTCAAATACATATGAACAAACCTGACAACCCGAAGTTCATGCCGGGGTGTCCAATTCTAGCATTTAACCCATTAACACTCAGAGCGGCCAAAATAGGCCTGACAATTTTGGAGATATTTTACTTAAAAAAGCTTTTTGTGGAGGTCGGTAGTATCCGATCCTCTACTATGAGGTTACCCGGCCCATTTATAGAGTATCTAATGGGGTGTCTCATGTCCGGTTTAATTGCCCTTATCTTAGTATTTCCTTTGATCTTGTCTGGAGGTTAACGTCTTTGTATCATGTTTTACAAGCATAATAAATATTTTACCTGGTTTGGTTTCTTTTCCCATAAACCCTTTTCGCGTTTGTATTGTGTAAGTATGCTTTAAAATGTGTTTTATGCCAACAAATCTTGTTTGGTATACATGGATTACATCTGACTGATATCAATCTGGCCCTGACCATGTGTACTATCTGGGCCCCCAAGTCGCAGGTCTGGTCATGGTGGTAATACAATAGCTGTCAGCTCTCCACTACCCATAATCTGCCAATGAGAAATTTCTACTTGTCAAGAAACAAATCCATGTTGCAGGGCTCTTGTGAATAAGAAACACAATAAGGATCATGAATAACTACAACCATGTTTTAGAGACCCAGTAATCTCCCTCAGTGAGAACTGTCAAAAAAGAAAACATTGACATGACATAGTATCTTGTCTGCACACCACCCTAATCCTCAGCAAACAATACACACATTACAGGGCCAAGGTCTTGGTGTAGTGTCCTGGAGCTCTGTATATGGGTTAAATGAAGCTGTCAGGGCTGGATCTTGGAGGGTTGGAGTGGGGTGTCTGGCGATCTAGGTCAAGTGCGTTGTGGAATTTTAACCTGATTCTTTGGTGGGTACTACTTTAAAACCACTATCATTTCGCAGTGTTGGGATGTGTATGGTCACTACCACTGGGTAGTGATGGAATGTTTAGGGTAGTTTCAGGAGAGCTTGAACACACAATGATCTAGAAGCACGATGGTCAAGAAGCATAAGTTCCCATTGTAGGACAGGTTTGTTTTTCTCTCTAATATACCACACAGCTATTTTGAATATGAAAACACACACATATATATATATATATATATATATATATATATATATATATATACATATTTAAATAAATATATATAAATATGTATATATATATTTATCTATATATATATATATATATATATATATTTATGTATATATATGTATATATATATATACATATATATGTATATATATATATATATATATATATATATATATATATATATATATATATATATATATATATATATATATATATATATATATTATATATATATATATATATATAAATATATATATATATTTATATATATATATATATATATATATATATATATATATATATATATATATATATATATATATATATATATATATATATATATATATATAAATATATATATATATATATATATATATATATATATATATATGTGTGTGTGTGTATATACATATATATGTATAAATATATATATACATATTTATATATATTTATATATATATATATATAATATATATATATATATATATATATATATATATATATTATATATATATATATATATATATATATATATATATAT
>OZ012684.1:19310550-19313235 GCA_963942565.1 Maea johnstoni | reverse complement strand
TCAAACTTTGTATATAGATTCTAAAACATGTTCCCTAGAGATCTAGGCGGGGATATTGTAATATCTTATCTGGTTAATTTTTATAGTGAGTCAAAAATCAAGAAACCAAAAAAGCATTTTTGCAGTATTTCACATTGCCTTTTTGCCTATTTTCCTTTTTCGTGCGGAAAATGAAAATATCGGCGAATGCCTTGATCCTTTTTGGCGCAACGTGTTTATATAGGAAGCACACTATGTGAAAAAGTAGTTTCATAGTTACATTTATTGTGAAAAGTGACGTTGGAACGAATGATATTCCTCTTTTCTCAAGCTGTATAACGTGCAGCCACCTGGCGGACAAAGTTAGATGAATCAGTGATGATAGACACATGTACGGCAGTATGTGTGTGTCTATGTGTAAGGCACCTTTATGTAGGTATTTCAGGGCTGTCCAAGATAAAATGTTCATTGCACAATTTTGGCGCAAACTCTTATTCTATACCTGGCATCTTAGATGAATATCCATATCCCTATCTAGCTCTCTGCCTTCATCACCAATTTACTGCTGACCAGCCCGGGTTAAGTTTGGGAATATTATCATTCATATCAATCCATACGACCAAAATGGCTTCACCGTTTTGTGAATACATGTATTTGTATAAGATTTTTAACCCAACGCAATATTTAACTCGCCTTATTTTATTTTACAATTCTACATTTCATTCCTAAACCATCTTTATCAAAAGCATGCATGAGGCCGAGCCATGAGGAACTGTAAGCATCCATTCCGTTTGATGTATTCTTATCAACGTGAATATACATTCGGTAGATCCACCTGATGTCCCTCGGCTTTGCACAGAGAAAGGGTCGCTTTAGAAGAACCTTACCTCAATCAATTCCTTCGACATGTTGTTTATACATGCACTTCAATGGCATGCATTATACCTATCAACGCATTTTCGCAGAAACTCCATCGATTTTAATCCTAATCGTCGTTGTCTGCTCGGCCCGGCTGTTCTGTGCTAATTGCATTCCAATCGCGTGACTCACAGTGGTTGTTCTGCAGGATGGACGTCAACATTGTTATCAGCAACTCCACAAGTGCGTGTTTTAATCAATGGAAATATTGAAGCATTCCTGCAGGATTTCCCCTGATTGAATCCTTATCATCGTTGACTGTTCGGCCAGAATATTCTGTACTAATTTGCTGCAATTACTGTAGAACTGGTTAATTTGGCGTGGTTTTTAATTTGGCGTTTTTTGGCGAATGCCCATCAACGCCAAATTAAAGATCGCATAAAATATGTCGACATAAAGATGGCGTTGTTTTGACTGCTTTAGACGCCAAAATGAATACAGGGAAAATACTTTTTGAAAAAAAAACGCCAAAATATCCATTTATACAGTACACCCTGCCAGCTGGACTTAAGCATCTTTATCAGCTACTCCCAGAAAAGTTTTATCAATTGATTTGTAGGATCAGTTAGGTAAGGCCTTTGTAATATACCTGTCGCACACTGTGGCAATCAATTGGCTTGTCGCAATATTTGACACTGCTGGCGCAAAACTGTGCGACAATGCGACAGCTTGGAAAAGTTTGCTTCTATTTTGTAGAACCATTCAGAAAGCAAAGGAAAATGATGACAAGATTTTGTCCAATAGAAATGGTAAGTCATAGAACATGTGATTAAGTGCATGGTTATTTTTTAATGTTACAATGCGTGTATTTGAATTATATAACTTATACAAAAATGCGCATGGACACTTTACTAAGACGATAAAAAGTACAAAAACAACCAGAAAAGATTACTAAATCAGTGATTTTTTTTTTATTTATGTTGAAAAGAGTATCACTAGCAATTTAATAATTACAAACTTCTGATAGGTTCGTTACACCCTGTTAGAAAGTGCAGTCCGGCATGCTATTAACCAGAAGGTGCCAGTATCCCACGAGGCGGAGCGGGGTGACATAACGATGTCCATAAGGGAGAATAGCAGGCCGGACCACACCCTCTTACAGGGTGTAACGAATTTATCACCTGCTTCTTCTTGGTTAGAAAAAAGTTGAATACATGACTCTGATTAATATTAAATCAGTATAAAAACTAGAGGCATAGCACCATTTGTCTCTGCACATAGGAATTACGACCCATAGTGAGTTGAAAAAGCGCCCTGCAAATCGCTTAGGATACAACGTTCACTAACAAAGATTTAGAAGTTGATATATCGGGAATACACTTACTAGTTAAATTCTCCACTGTAACGTTTGTCTTTGTAATTCTATTCTGATCTTTACCTGTGGATACTGAAGTGAAGCTGGTATCAGGACACTTTGCCTTACATCACTTGTATTATATCACATCTATACACTTAATGCTTGTTTTTCCGTGTAGCTGCCTGTTCTAAGCAACTCTTCCAGCCTGTTCCCGGTGTCTACTTAGATGGCCATGACGACAAGATCTTAAATGACGTCACACTTCTTGCCTGCAAGGCTGCATGTGTCCTGGAGGAATCCTTTTCATGCAAATCAATTGAGTATTCTGCACAAGATAAAACATGTCGTCTGAGTAGGGAGAGCACAGAAAGTGCTCCAAGTCATGTTAAGAAGATATTTGGGAGCCAAATCAAATATGAGATGTATGGTCATCTATGTATGAAATTTAGAAATACTATAAAATAGAATCATATTTTAGATATATAGTACAT
>OZ012684.1:19280550-19305550 GCA_963942565.1 Maea johnstoni | reverse complement strand
ATCTTAAGTAGGTGAGTCTGAGGTAAGCTAGGTTTCCCGTAGCTTATCATATACTAATATGAATATTATTTGTCTATTTTTAATAGGTGAGGAGTCAATGGAACACCGTCCTGTTAATATGGAGATTGCTTTATTTTTGGATGAGGTCAAAAGCAAAGAATACCGTGCAGTATACAAGACAGACCAAGGAGTAATGCGATACCTCATCAATCTTGTGAATGGAGTAAGTGTCATTGATGAATATTCTATCTTATCAACACATTCATCAATGATAAGAATAAGACCCTTTAAGGTTTTTATCCATAGAAAGACTTTTGGAACACACTGTAAATTCGCTTAGGTGTGAACACCTCGTGACACTATGGCATTCGAGCAAACCAGCATTGTTACCATCATCATCATTATATCTTCATCATCGTTTTTATTATTATCATTATTACTATTATTATCATTATGACTATTATTATAATCATTATTACTATTATCAATATTATCATTATTATATTATCATTATTATTATTGTCATTATTATTATTATTGCTTTAGTAGTAGTAGATGCAGTATTTTTTTAGAAAACTTTCTCAAAGAGGTTATTTGCATGTTTTTTTTCACTTTACACTGTTTGGTGGCTATGCATGTCATAGAGCTATTGTTATTCTTAGGTTCAGGCAGTTTACCAAGACCCCATCCTTAAAAGATCTGTCCAGTTTACTTTGACAAGGACATACCTGAATGAAAAAACACCAGTAAGTGAGAAAATAATTATGAAGAATTTCCCTTTTTAAAAAGTTATAGTTTCAAGGGGTCTTTCATTTGCACATGTCTAGAAACTCTGAACAGAGAAAAGTTTCATTTTTTAAAAGATTAGTTTCAAGGAGTTTTTCAGTTGCAAATGCACCATAACCAGTGCACCATTATTAGCAGTAAAGATCATGTTGTCATCTAGATACCAATATCCACCTGTTTGGTATGATCCTACATTTAGTACTGAGATAATGTCAATATTTGTAATAAGCGCTTCGAAAATAGTTTTGCCATTTTTTGGTTACATCTCGAATAGTTGTAAGTGCTGGAGGACACCAGAGTATCTGATGGAGTACACGGCCATATTCCAAGTCGCTGGAAATTTTCTCACAGTGTCCCACTGTTGTCAACACTAAATTTAAAACCAGATGATTTCATGACTGAGCCTTGCAAAAAGAGACCATAAGAGATGTGGTGTTGTAACTTATCATCTAATACCTGTCTTTTCTTATAACTCATTCAGATATTCTAACTCATTCAGAGTTCAAACATAACCTGACAACTCTGAATGTAACTGATCAAAAAGAGCAATATTTGAAAACTATCTAAAGAGCAGTTGTCAAATACAAAAGGAACAATAGATTTACAGTCAAATATCACCAAAGTGTTGCCTTCTCCAAGATAATTGCAAATATGTCAGACCATGTGTACATATCAATTGTAAAAGGGATAAAGATTAGAATGTAAACAGGCATGGTGAGGCTAGATTTTAGTAGTCATGTGAAAGCTAAATTATAACCCCTAGCTAACAGTGTTCAGAACCCCAATACTAGGTAAACAACATCAATTAATCCCACATTGCTGGCAACCTTTTCACATACTTCATGCTTGACTACAATTGATTTCAATACTAGTAAATCTTATTTCATTTAGTGGTAGAATCAACTTGTCTGTTTGACAGGACAGTTTCCAAAGGATATGCATTGCTTGTTATCTTAGATTTCTGCTTTTCCCCCAGGCATCGTGGAAGAAAAAGCCAGATGACACCTGCATTGACATGCACGCCTTGAAAGATTATAACATAGCCCATCCAGATAGATCCAAGTATGACATAGGTCATTTCTTTGTTGGGTAAGTAGAGAGGAGAAAACTGACACTACACATAGGATTTGAAATGCAGTTCATATGCTGAAACTCAACATTTATGTGCTACAAGCATTTTTAAGAATATGTTTATTGATTATAGGTTATATCATTTCATTTTAAATCAAATTGCTTAAAACATGATATCATCAGTATATGAATTTTGGGAACAAATTGGTCAGCTTTCAAATATTGCTTTTAACTTTGCCTTCATGGCTTCCAGTGGGAAAATAAATCAGCACATTCAAGTTTTGTAGCTGCCACTTAAAAGCACATGCCAATTGTCTGTCATCACTTCCACACCCATTGTTTGCCCAATTGGTAAATATTCCTTTGTCCCTTATCCCCTCCACCCATTGTTTGCCCAATTTGTAAGGTAGCCCATTGCCCCTCGTCCTCTTCACACCCATTGTTGGCCCAATTGGTAAATATTCCTTTGTCCCTTATCCCCTCCACCCATTGTTTGCCCAATTTGCAAGGTAGCCCATTGCCCCTCGTCCTCTTCACACCCATTGTTTGTCTAATTGGTAAGATAGTCCATTGTCCCTTGTCCCCTCCACCCATTGCTTGTGCAATTGGTAAGATAGTCCATTATCCCTCATTCTCTCCACATCAATTGTTTGCCTAATTGGTAACTAAAGATAATTTAACTTTCACATTTCAGCTCAGTCTGTGGTGCAGTAGGTATGGGTTTCTTCCTTTTTTCCTCTCTATGATGATAGCTTTTTTAACTTCTATTAGATATAATACCACAGGTATCATTGAGTGTATCATAAAACAACACTAGTGTTATGATAATTGTTTTTATTATCATTAGTATTGCTATTATTTTCATTATTATTATTATTATTATCATTATTATTATTATCATTATCAATGTTATTAGCATCAAAATCAGTAATAGTAGTAGTAGTAGTAATAGTAGTAGTAGTAGTAGTAGTAGTAGTAGTAGTAGTAGTAGTAGTAGTAGTAGTAGTAAGATAACTAAAGATTTTCAAATATGTTTTTCTATTCAAGGTCTTGCTGCTGGAACTGGCACTGTTTGCTATGCTGAAAAGTCAACAACAATGAATAGTCCATCGCAATGGTATAATGGTCTTGTTGGATTTTCTCATGAAGTTGGCCATATGTAAGTGGAAATTGACATAATTAAACAAATGTTAACATATCAAATAGTAAACGAAACAATATGCTACATCCGCTTTTGTACACTGTGCTATAATGACATAATCTAGATCAACGTTATGGCTAGGTACCTTTTGAAGAGTGTCATCTGGCTACCCTCTTTTCTTGAAAAAAAGTAAAGAGTATTAAAAGCATATATAGTAGTATTGGATTGAGTACTGATTAATCTTTCTGTCCCAGATGTGTTGCTTTTAATGATACACCCTAGGTTATCCTACTATTCCATGCTATTGCATTGACTGACGAATAACTTATTTAATCTTCTAAAGCTTACCCATTAAAACATAAAGTTGTGTTTTCATTTGGTTCAAATATCATTTTGCAGCTCACACAACATTCAAAATTCAGTTTTATCTTCTACCAATCTGTGACCCTACAGCTGATGTTGATGGGAATAAGATTGGTCACAGCTGAATGATACATAAAATATTCAAGTGTTATAGTGCTAGTTATATATTTGCAACATTTTAACAAATCTGAAATACCACACTAGAGCACTATGCATATTTTAGAAGCATTCAATTGGTACTAAGTATATTTTACTTTCAATCAATGTTAGTTACAACGAAATGGTGCAGCACCCAAGTTCTTTAAGTATGCATAAAGTATTCATAATCTTTTGCCGGATGGTCATATGATAAAAAAAAATGGAGGGCACATTTCTTGTTCTTGCCAAGTGATTGCCTGTCTGTATTAGAAAGTAACAATGTCAAGTCCATAGGCAGAATGCTAAAACATCGAAATAGGTGGTAGTTCAATCTGTAATAGAACAAGCTGTGATGAATCTTGCAGCTTTGACATATTCTAAGTGTTTTGTCTACAATGGTACAATGCAGAAAATTGTTTATAATAGTGACAACAAATGAATGTGCAAAGTTTTACATTATACTGATAATAGGATAATCGTGTAATAAGAATTTTATTTTTATCAGTTTGGGAATGAATCATGATTTTTCCTACAAACGACCAGAGTGTATGACAGGATTTATCATGTCTGGAGGAACTCAAGGAATCTCTAAATGTGGTGCAGAAGATTTCCAGAAAACAATGAGGTAATATTTCATATTCTCATACAACAGTGCTCATTCCTAATTGTTTAGAACAGTCAGAAACATTTTTCTGTTTGTTCCTATTATTATCAAATTGAGGCAATTTCAATGTTTTCCCCATTTCACCATAAGTGATTAATTGATTTATCCATACACTTTCATCTCCTAAAAGTATATATATATATATATATATATATATATATATATATATATATATATATATATATATATATATATATATATATATGTGTGTGTGTGTGTGTGTTTTATCATCAGAATACTTTAAATTAAAAAGGTGAAGCTGTCAGCAAAAATTCATTGTATTGTATTGTATGCTTTATTGACTGTTCACCATAGTGTTTACAAAATCATATCGGTATACAAATATTTCTGTTGAAAACGAAAGAAACTGAATACACGTATATAACAAAAATTAATAAAGATTTTACACATAAATTTGCAGACATACATCGGGCACGCGACAGGATATTCTAGTTCTGTATTATACAGGGCCCTTATAGTAGATAATATAGTTATTTACAGTGGTACATCGTTACATATATTATTACATTATTATGGCAAAAAACTACACCCCTAAAGATGCTCGTCTTGCATGGGGTGTCTGGCCTGGTGATCAGACAGGCGGTGACTCTGATCTTGTACTTTTAAAGTTCTGTAGAGAAAAAGATCATGTTGCTCTTTCAATTTAACTTATTTTGCACAGTTGTATTGCTATTTGCGGCCTTTAACAGCCTTTCTATATAGGCTGCTTATATGATCGCCTGTTAGCAGCCATATTTCTATCATGTCCTGAAACTCAGCGTTTTCAGGTTGCTTTCCCATGATTGTATGAAAATAAATTGCAGGATCATTTATTATCCTTGTTGCCATATTTGTTCCTAGTGTGGTCAATGACTGATGTAGGTTTGACTGCTCATTACTGTAAAATGGGCACTGCATCAGTAAGTGATGTATATCTTCAAGAGTGCCCATTTCGCACTTGCAGCATATCTTGTTACTGAAGGACTTTCCTTTCAATCTATAGTCAGTGGATTTTAGCAGACCTGAGTCACATACAAGTTTGGCCATTATTTCGCACATTTGCATTTTTCTTGGGAACAGGTCTGCCAAAATCCACCATATAAGATAGTAAGGTCTATCTGCGATTTCGAATAAAAGGTATTTCTGGTGGGGTTGTTTGTAAATGACGGTACAATCGTCATCCTCCATTGACCATACTCTTTCCCAAACTAGCTTTTTCCATTCAAGTTTGGATAGATAACACCCGTTATTAATCATTCTCATGCAAATGTCATACATTCCTGCTTGTACACTGGTATTCAAGATCTCATATATTGGGCTTGAATTTTCATTTAATCTGCCCTTTACAGTGTTATTAGCATAGTCATTTGCTCCGACTTTGAGTATTCTTTTACAGATATCTTGTTCTTCCATTACTAAGATCGTTCTTAAGAATAGCAGTTTTTTTACTTGAATTACTCTGTCTATGCTCATCCACCCCAAAGGGGTGTATGCGCTATAGTTGGGAGTTCTTTTTGGGAAGCGCTGACACCTGCGACCTATGTAGCGTTGGAACTTCCTCAGTTCATTTATTTCAACACTACTCATAACCCAGAGCTCCGAGCCATACGTTACTATTGGGACTAGAATGGACCAATATAAGATGGAACATGTAGCCATAGTGATACCCTTTTTTCTTATTCCTATGCTAGAAACTGCATTGAAAGCTCTCCGCCCCCTGCTGATTCTGTCTTCAGTTCTAGGCATGAGATTCTGAAATAAACAGTTTCTGACACCCACATGGTCATACTCCTTCTTTTCTGGTACTTTTTCACCGTTTAAGACAAAATTTCTATATTTAGAACCTTTTTCGAACTCTCGTTTTGTCTCGCCATACACCATTACAGCGCTTTTCTTCGCGTTGTATGAGTAACGCCACTTTTTTGCGTGCTTATCAATGATGTCGAGAGATTTATCTATGTTAGCTTTGGAGGGACATGCTGAGGCCATGTCATCAGCATAACCCACCGGGTTTGTTCTAATATCGACAATCTGCGATCCAAGGCCAGAGTTCTCTAGATTTCTCAGCAGGGGGTCGATGAACGCGACATACTTCAGGAGGGAGAGAATCCCCCCCTGATGTATGCCGCATTCCATTGTATACCAATCAGAGTAAATATTGGCTATTCTGACTTTGCATTTAAAGCCCTGATATGTTGAGTATAAAAGTCGCCAGAATTTTCCTACAAGTCCCATCTGATGCAGTTGATAGAACAGTCCGTCGATCCAGACACCATCAAAAGCCTTGGATACGTCTAGATAGGTAACCAAGACTTTCTTTTTGGTGTCCAGACCGACTGCTATCGTCTCCTGAAGGGTCAGTGCTGAGTGGAGACATGACTTACCAGCGCAGCATGCCCCCTGCAAGGGAGAGATCACCTGCTCACCCTTGCACCAGTCTTTCATTCTTCCCCACAGAAGTAGTTCGAAGACTTTGTTAAGACTGGTAAGGAGGGTGATCCCTCTATAGTTATTTTGATCTAGGGTGCAGGTGTTCTTTCCCTTGTACAAGGGTATCTGGGTGCCTAACCTGAAATTTGTAGGTACATACTCTAGGTCCGCTATTCTATTGAATACTTTAACTAGTAGCAACAGTAAGTTTCTCCCACCGTATTGTAAGTGTTCGGCGCTAATGGCATCGCAGCCTGTTGCCTTACCCTTATTTAACTGCTGGACTGCCTTTTTAACCTCCTCAAAATTGAAGGGCGTTTCAATGAATTTCACACTGTGACTCTCACCAAACCACTCCTTTACTTTCTGGGTGACCAAATTATAATGCGCATCATCGTAATTGGGATCAGATTTTTTGCTACTCAAGTGGTTAAAATGATCTCTCCATGCTTCAACAACCTCAGAGATGTCATGTACAACTTTTCCTTGTCTATTTTTGATGGACAGGGTATTAGACTGTTTGGTTTGTCGGACGTTTTTTACCAACCTCCAAAATCTGTTCCTATCACATTCTGCTGATTGGATTAACTCATTGAGTTGTGCTTGCTCGAAATCTTTTTGCACTTTTTTAAGCTCAAGTCTAAATTCCTTTTTAGCCTTTTTATGGTTTACCCAAGATGCGAATTGAGTATCTCTAGGACGACCTTCATTAATCCAGATGTGATAGGCACGGACTTTGGCCTTTTTTAAATCAGTAAGTGTACTGTTCCAATAGGGCCGAACGTGTTTTTTGCGTTTGGCTTTTGGTAGTTTTCTACCCAGATTCACCAGGCTGTCAGTTACTTCATTAATTAGACTGTCGATTTCACTTGGAGACATTTTGTCTATGTCATGATATCCTAGTAAATCTTCACAGAAATATTCACATGGAACAGTATACTCAGCATGTAAGGTTGGTCCCTTAATTTTACTCCATTTGATGTTCATAGAGTTATCGGTTTCTATATAAGCACTTTTCACTCCCATAACACTCATGATCATCTGCACTGGGTAGTGGTCCGAAGTGTTAAGTATTTCGTCAACTAATACCTCACAGGATACTACATCTTGGACCAGACATGATGGGACTGCTATGTAATCTATTGTGGAGCTTCCCACTCCCCCTTTGAAAGTGTTAAGCGGGCCTGTTGTTATATTGCATAAATTAATTGGGCATAGCGAGAATTCATCAAGAAATTTAAAAGCTTTTTTCCCGTAGCTAGTGGGTTTCCTAGTGGACCTAGGTCCCCCCAGGTGGCCAACGTCGCCGTTGAAATCTCCGCAGACTAGTGTTAGAGACCCAGCCTCCATATTTTCTATGTTTTCGGAAAGGGTGTCTATTACCTCATTAAAGTCATCAGCCGAGCCTGGTGCTGGCAGGTATACGGATAAAATGTTAAGCACTCTCCCTGCTTCATTCTGAAAACGGATGCCACAATACCTGTCATGTTTTAAAGCAGTCATAGAGGTTATACCACCCAGAGTTTTACGCCAAAAAAGCGCCACTCCCCCTTGGCCCCGTTTGTATCCATATTCACTACCGTCTAGGTGTTTGCTTGCCCGGGCAATGACATTAAATTCTGGAGATATTTCGGTAAGTAAATTCAATTTGTTTGCGTGCAGCCAATGTTCACTTATGGCAATTATGTCATTAGACCCCAAAAGTTTATGTAAATATGGCAGTGAGGTAACGAGGCCCCTTGAATTCCAACATACCAGTGAAACCTGTTGATTATGGATATTAGGCTGATTATCCTGGTCCATTTTTATACATAAATTTCTGGAGCACTCGCAGGTGCTTAATAGGATTAATACCAGTAGTTTAAATACCATCAACTGTTTCATATTCTGATCTAAAATTGCACAAAGACTCTCTATGCTGTCTCTTGTTCACTTGAGAGGCTAACAGGTAAGTAGCATCTTGATTGATCATGTTACTGTTCGCACAACACCAGCCCAGGGCGGTATCTCTGCGGATACTCATTACTGTATTTTCAATAAAGTTACCTTCTGGGATTTCTGAGCGGGATAGCACAGTATATTGGGAGATAATGCTATTACTGGGCGCAGGGCCTGTGCACGTTTCGCCTGGGCTGTTGTTGTGGGAGCTTAGACAGAGTAGATTGCCAAAGACGTCGCATCGAGGTGTTATTTCAGTTATTCGGTGCATATAAGACATATAGATAAAAAGTAGAACATAAGATAACATATATAAATTCAAAACGCATAACTCTATTAGTATATATCGACTCATGAGTCTTATACATTGTTCGGTTATAGTAAGCCTCCGGTGTACGAGCAACAACGTAACGTCGCACAGATGTATCGACATTATATCTACAGCATCATTTATGATAGTAGTTGCTTCTATTGAGTATAAGTCATTCATGTGTGGAGGCACCTTAAATCATGTAATGGACGGGTTTGGTATAATAGACTTATCACAGTCGTCGAAAGTCGCGTACAATGGTGTGCTAAATTTAGCGCACACAGTATGGCATTCCGCCTTATAGTAGAACACATTTCGTTATATTCCGTAACATCATGAAAGGTCTCTGTATGCTCGCACAAGGAGAGCGGCGTTATCGGGTATACTATACTCAGGTACTGATCAGAACTTATAGACATTTCAGTACCTGTGGACTCTTCTCCACTCACACAGTAGACGGGGGTATCTGGAATCATCAGATCGTAGTGTGCTCCGTTCAAACGCTGTCAGGATTTAGCATGGTTTCCCGTCTGATCGTGTTTCCTGGGTCGGTTGTTAAAAGGTGTTCCGACTGAAACTCCCACATCTAACCAGTGCGCTCTCGGGGATAGGAGCCATTCTGTAGTATAGCTTGTCCGGTCTGCCGATCTCGATGTGGTGTTGAGCCTTAAAAATATAATAAATGGATGTTGTACGAACAGTATAAACAAACACAGGCAATCATGGGTTGAGACAAACACATTACATTCCATTTTGTATAGTAGGCAATTAATGATACACGGTAGGTTACTACTATCCTCATTTATGACTATTAACATTATATCAAGTATGCATTTAATGTCATGTTCAGTACCGTGGTAGCGGTTGTCGCGCGTTATCACGCTACCGTATATTTGCACATTAGCGGGTGCGTCTGTACTTTCATTCGTAACGTTATATCTCAAGTCATAGCAGCCTAGATTGTGTTTTTTAACTCCATCGAATGTTACCGTTAACTGTACATATATAGGTCGATAATGTCCCCAATTATGACAGCGGGTGCGATTTGTTATTGCATCGGCTGGGTTAGGTACTGTAACAGGATCGGAAAAACATGCATTCAGGGTGTGGTGTCTTACACCGATTTGTCCGCGGCTTCGTCGGTTTAATCTGTCTACACTATTAATAGATGTATACTGAACAAATTCTGTCATTACAGGTTGCGAGTAATGTGCATTAAGTATCATATCATACCTAGGACCCGCTTTGTCCTGCCTGTAAAGAGAGTATTGCGAAGAAAAGCATGTAAGCATTAGAACAATAAATAGCGCCATTACTGATTTCATTGTTATACAGAGTGTGACCACCTCTGTGGTGGTGCGTTTGGCTTCGTAGAGTGGACTTACTTTCATACAGTGGGTATTTTAAAGCGATTCGTCACTCGAGCTACGATCATTACCGAAGAATCGGTCTCGTCCTGTCGGTTTATCTTCAGACCATTCGCGTACCCAGATACCTTCTGGCCAGAAATCTTTAGACATAAATTTCTCTACCTCAGCCTCGCGGACCACCACTTTCATACCAACACTGTCACTATCCCTGTTGTACATAATAACTCTTTGATATACCGTATTCACTCCTCTTTCCTTACAATACCATTTGATCGCTTCTTCTAGATCTCTGTGTAGTTTAAAATCTGCACAACTTAAACCCTTCACGTACAGTTCTCGGTTCTTAGGGACTGATGCGCTCTTTATGGATGGATATTCACGCTTTTTACCCTTATCTTTGTTATTACCACTCTTCACCTCGTTCCACTTTCCGGCAGCTGCAATTTTGGCAAAAGAACCTTTACTATTGTTGCTACTGTTACTTATTTGGCATTCATTTGTGTCAGATGACTTACCAATTGCACTACTGCTACGGGCATTTGGCGATGACGTTTGTCGCGATGTACTCGGCTCGCATGCTGCTGCGGCGTCGATTCTGCGTCTCTTTACGTTGTCATCTCCTCCGCGATCGCTGTCTAGTTGGTTTGAAGTTCTCTGCTTGCTAGGTCGAACAGTTTGTAGGTTAGGGACGATCATTGACCGCCCTTCATCAATGTTTCGCTTCGATGGTAGTTCACGCCGATCTGCCGCCATGTCTCGTTCATTTCTCGCCTCGTTGTCATGACTACCTCTTTCAGTAGTCTTTTTGTTGTCATTTTTCCCATCACAAAAGTCATCATCATCCGACACGAAAACAGATTCATCTTTTTCATTCTCGTTGCGTCGATTCGCTGTATTACGACTATTGCGAGTCCTCGCATTCGTAGTCGATTCCCCGGCCTTACTCAACTGCCTCGGGCCCGCCCTGGGCTCTTCCTTACAGTCACATTTGCAAGCACTCGCTGAGTTCATCTCCTTCAGATGGACTGGCGTCGCCTTCGTAACGACTGTTTCCCCTTGTGAGTTTTGTGTACTCACCATGATCTCATGCCCGTGTACGTCCCAATCGCTGTCATTTTCCGTGCTCGTTGAGCTCAGGGGTTCTGGATTTGGGTTCCGTTCCGGCTTCTTCGGCAGTACTGCGCTGTTGGCAGGGTCTAGTCTCGGATGCGTACATTGAGGCTGACCGCGTAGTTCATTCCGTAGCGCATTTATGTCGTCCGCATGTGTCTTTTCAAGAGAAGCCACCCTTTTAAGCACTGTCTCATACTTCTTTTCAAGTTCTATGAATCTCTTATCACATCCGGCTGGTGCCGCCTGTTTCCGCTTCGTGCTATTCATGTCCGGTGGATTGTTTTTCACTGTAGTCTTGTACTCCTCGTCGATGTACTCGAACAGGGAGGCTTCCGACTGCGTTCTTGGGTTCGTACTGGCCTTTCCGTTGCTCTCGTTTGACGTACGGCTCTTCACAGCGGTGATAGGCAAACCAATGTCAACTTCGCAGGTTTGAGTCGATATCGTTCTCGTAGTTATCAAATCTTTTGTCGTTGTGCCAGAGTCTTTCAGCGCAGTTACCTCGATCGGCACTGACTCTCCGCTGTCACCTGGGATATTGACTGCGTTTACCTCTCTTATCACAAACCGTTCTATCCTTTTCGCTACAGTAGGATCGGTATGATCGACGTTGTCAGTGGCGTTATCGTTCACGCTGTCTTCAATTTCATCCTCGGGGTCGTCACGTGTCCAGTCCTCAGCTACGGCTGTTGCGTTGTTCACGGGTTCAGCTAGGTCGATCTTTTGTTTCTCCGGCGGTTTCTTTAGGACTTGCAGTGGGAAGGGTTCCCTAGGGTATTTAGTATGCAGGACTAGTAGGCACATATCGCTTACTATTCTCGGCTTCGAGCGTCGGTTGACCATCTGCCACTCACTCGGATCCTGGCATAGCAACCCTTCTTTGTCCTTTGGGTCCGGTTTGTTGACATCTACACCCGTTGTCGTTATGGAGGCCTCTTCGATCTTCTTAGCAACGACTATGTCGAAAATTTTCTTCCTGGAATCAAGCAAAGCCGACTTGGTGAAATTCGCCATGACTTCCTTAGTGACTTCATCGTAGTTACTTCTTTCCAGTGTATCAAGAATCGATTCCAACTTTCCATCCAAAACGCCTTTTAGACAGTCAAAACCTTTTTTTTTCACGGAGCTCAGATAGCATGCGTCCATCATCATAGGCCACGCATGCGTATCATTGTTTTATGAATAAGTGAATCGATGGCTAGTTATGTCAATATTAAAAGCTGGCTTACTCTCCTGTTTTACAAGAAATTAGTTTTTACCACACTGCTTCTCTATTTAATCATTGCTTCTCTATTTAATCAATCAAGGACGTATTTTATTGCTTGCATATTCTTCCTAACTGACCCGCTCATAGGTTAGGAGCTTCCTTAAAGGCCTTAAGGTTAATGCAGTGAGCTTGAATTCCACAATCTCCCATCTCCCATTACATTGCCAAAGGCCCCCAGCATGAATTCAACTCTAGGCATAGTGGAGATTGACATTGACTTTTGGTTAGGATGCTATGTTCCAATTTTGATTGGTTTCTACCAATATCAATTGTATATATATATTTATTGACTTTGCCAATGCATAAAAGTCAATATCGCTTTTATATGGACAACGTTTTTATGTTGACAAGTGAGGCATCATAAAAGAAAGTCAAAATCCAAATTCCCAATCACATTCCAAAACTTCAACATGACATGTATGCCGATGATAATGATTAAACAATTCCCATAGATGATATACTATAAAGTTCGAAATATTAATGTGGAAGTAATATTAACAACTTTAACAAGTGGGTCTGATTTGATAATATTACGATCCGTCAATATATGTTCTACTTTGTATTCAAAATGCGTATATAGTCAAAATTACAAATAGTCAGTTGATAGCCATACGTAAATGCATACACACACGTACGTGCGTGTTGTGATATTTAAATGTCTCACGGTGTCTGAGTTCTTTAATTGCAATATCATGATACCAATCAGGCATGAGTGGTATATTAGTACATGAATTAGAGTTCCACTACTTAGATGGCGCTTTTGGAGATGGTTCACACGTGAATATTACGCTCCGTTATTATGGAAAAACTGTTCGATAAATACAAATTCACTAATACATGTATCTCAAACTTTACAGCATTGTAAAACATCATACTTTGGTTGACTTAACATTTAAACGTTACTGTATGTTATTATGTTTAAAGTTTTGCTTTCTTACTCTTTTCGATAATTTTTGATACTCTTTATAGAACACTTGGCATGAACAACTGCCTATATGACAACACCTACCAGAACTACAAGCTGGACCAGATGGTGACAGGTTCTATGCCTCCTGGTCAGAGGGTGGATGCAGATGAACAGTGTAGAACTATTCTTGGTAATGGATGGACGTTTTTGAAGAACATTGGTGATAGGAAGTTCATAACAGGCACAGCCGAGGTAAACCTATATAGCCATTTTTGTAGTGATGGCAAATGGTACAAATAAGGGTATCCATGCATAAGGGGAAGATTACAAAACCAAATAGTGAAATGTGTTGCATTGAATAGAACAGAACAAAAGGGTGAAAGTTCATTGCTTTGATATTATTCACATACCTGAAAAAATACAATTTGTGGAGATCGCTTTATAGCCAAGCATGATAAGTAAAATACTCAAAAATAGTCATTATCATTCTGTTATAAAGCGAATGTTGATTGCGTAGCCAGGTGATGGTTGCAAAATGTTTTTGAGGTTATAACTATGTTGCCTCTTGTTCCTATTATATAGGCAGCTTGTGAGGAGAAGCTACTATGTTATAATGCTGCATCTGGTATTTATACAGTGGCAACACCACATGATTTAGTGGATGGAACTTACTGTGGAGGCACAAAGGTAGGCTACGTAATAATCCAGGTCATGTAGTGATGTCGCCCTAGCTTCGTTTATAGTATAATGCACCTGTATTGTTTTGCTGTAAACCTATGCAACAAAACTTATTGAGAATATTATATCTATAAGGAAAAACAAATATGCCGCGTCAACGGCTTGGAGACAGCGAGTCTGCAGTTAGTATGGTTTTATGCCTCAGAGGTATTTCTGCTTCTGGCAACTTACCCACATGCCCAGGCTGGGATTCGAACCCAGGCAGAGGTGAAAGACAGCGTGCGGTCAGTGGCGGCGCCTTAGACCACACGACCGTCAGAGCAGGCCCTCTGTCTCTCCTTGGCTTGGTATCATGTGTACATGAATAGCCAGTGAAATTGAGAAATAAAAGTAAAAGAATATAAGTCATTACTTAATTATAGGTAAACAATTGAAGTTTTTAACTTTTTTTCTTGTACGTATGTTTGCATTGGCAGTGGTGCAGGCATGCCAAGGATGGCTGTGTAGACTTGACCAAGCCATCTGTAACAGGAGATCATCTTCCACCGCCCCATGTTGTCCAAGGTGGTTGGAGCAATTGGCTGCCTTGGGGCGCATGCTCTGTCACCTGTGGTACAGGGGTTATGACAAGGCTTAGAAAGTGTGACAACCCAAAGTAAGCAATTTGTATTTCATAGATTTAAGTTTATCAATTTATATCATGAATAATACGTTCAAATAAAATGGACACTGTCCTTTTAAATCATTCAAATGCTATTGTATGGTTAGGTTTACAACAGTTCATAATCAATTTCTATAGCCATTTAGATGCTTAGGGCATTTTACCTTAGGTTTCTGATTCATAATAGAGATCGTTACTGTCCAAACATTTTGTTTGCAGGCCAAAAAATACTGTTTGCCCAGGATTGAACTTTGAGGCCAAGATGTGTAAAAAATCGGTAAATATCTGTTATTATGGATAGGCCTTAGGTTTGACTCTTTCCTCTACTGAATGAATTACCCCAGATTTTGCTGAAGATATGCACTACACTAAACCGTAAGGCATTCTCATTTATTAGTTAAAGGCCCTGTCATAAGATCCCTTTGTCCATTTTAGGCTAAGGGTAATTTGTTTCAAAGGTAGGACTGAAAATTGCATTTACTTTCATCAGGTAAACTGACAAAAAATATTTTCATCTAGTTTGAGAGAAGTCCCTTGGGATCTTTCAGTAGACTTTTGTCAGAGTGCCATATATGTACAGCATGCATACAAACATATTACATACATACTCAAGTACCAATAATAAAAGTAATGCATGAGAAAAACCACTTTGATCTGGTTGTTTAAGTTAAATCAAGATACTTAAATGTAATATGATTATTTCTTTGTCAATGTGTATAGTTTACATGAGATGGACCTCTTAATCATTAGATATTATGCAAGAAAGTAAAGCATACATCAAATGATTACTTTTATCTGCAATTTGTTTTCTTTCTGATCTAGGACTGCTCAGGTGCCACCCCAACGATATCGCAAATATTAACTAAATCAGCAAACGCTGTTTGTAAAATTGCTAAAAGATATCTTAAAGGTATCAATGGTAAAGGGCGTCGAGTTGGACTGCACCAATCTGATGGAGACCCTAAGAGAGGTTGTATTGATGGTTCGCCCGACGACTACAGAGGAAAGGCCAGCACAACTATTGGAGGCTTGGAATGTGCTAAGTGGACGGATAATAGTGTGCACAGTCACAGCTACAAACCCAGCGGAGATGATGCAAACACTAACTACTGTAGAATTCCGGATAATGAACCTTGGCCCTGGTGTTACACTACGAGTAAAGACAAAAGATGGGACTTTTGTCACATCCCTGATGGTTGCAATGCAGGTGGGTCTTGATGCCTAATGCATATGAGGGGGTATATGTGTGTTGCAATTACAAGAAGGTACTATATGGTCATTTTGCTATCATCAAAAAGCAAAAGGTGTGTTAAGTAAGATAGAGACAAATGTACCACACACAACTGTCAGAAATTTAAAATAATGATTTTTAAGTTCAATGACTGTTGATAAAAGGGTAGGATTAGCTTTAAACTTTGGCTATAACCAAATATTTGTATGGTTGTTAAAAATTGGTGTTATTTAAGATAACTCACCTCCTATTGTCCCTAACCTCAAGTAATACATACTTGACAGCCTCACTATGTTGAAACCTTTAAAATACAAGACCTTGAATATGGAATTTTCTTTTTGAACACCAGCCAAATGTTGTTGAAACAAAGAACGATCATATGGGTATTCAGAAAACCTTGAGCGAGGGGTTGTAATACGACCCACTCATTTATGACATGATGTCTTAAACATAATCTAGTACCAGCATCATGGAGGGGCTGTTTCGTGACCTCTACTTTAACCACTTGCTGAATCATTCATAAGGACTGGACTCTATGCGAAAAGAGGGCCCCCCCAAAGTGTGTGTGTGTTTTGATTTTGTATCGTTTTCCAGTTGATCCACAGAAAGCCCCTTGCAAGACCACACCAGATTGGGAGGAATATGATGGTACCAAATCCACCACTTATAAAGGTCAAGCTTGCGCCCAATGGACATATTCCACCTATTCCCATCCTAAAGATCCGAAGGCTGCAAAGAATTATTGCCGTAACCCTGACTCAGAAAATGGTCCATGGTGCTATACTGTGGACAAGAAAACAAGATGGGATTACTGTTTCAGCTCTGTTGAAAGCACGCCTAGTTGTGCTTATGGTAAGAAATATAGTCATTCATAGGAATTAGCACATTTAGAATTTTTCTGATATGGTACTCTTATGATATTTGAATAATTCTTGTATTGAATACCAGTACCTATCCCTATAATAATTCACTTTCACTTTATTATGTGTGTCGCTTTTCCATCATGCATCAAATGATATTTCCTGGCTGTCTCTCACCATTGCTGGGGCATGTGATAAAGACGTTGCCTCGAGTTAGGCGGTAGTTCTCACTGGACACTGTGGTTTCCTCTATCACCTACTAGTGGTTTTGTCCTGACTTAGAGGCAATATGGTAAAAAAAGTTACTATTAACACAATTTAAAATCTAAATCACCATATTCCACCATACAGAGCATCATAACCTATAGGCAATTTTGGGAATTGCATAGAATGTATATGGTCACTAGACTGAAAAAGAAACGGTATAGTGTATTGTTCGAGACATCACATTTAAGTGGGGTCTTAAATTTCATTGCAAATCTATTGGTTAGAATGAAAACAATAGTTTGCACAAACTGTCAATTCCTTTTGAATATGTGAATGATTGTTTCCTGTTCAGATATTTCAGATATTTATTGAATGTATTGTACTTATGATTTGCCTCAATATGATTTACTATTAAGTAAGAGAATTTTGATAAAATGTACTTGGTTTTCTTTCATTCAATAAAAACGATTCGCTGATCTAAAATACATACATTTAAGTAAGAAATACTAAGTTATATTGTTAATATGTCTTCTAGTATTGTTTTACCATTTTCTTTTTAAAATGGTGTCATTTTCGAACCAGAACATAAGACTGAATCATAGCTAGTCTTTTGCTTACGTTGGAAAAAATCAGGACCCAGAGAATAAACCACACTAACAAGTCAATGACAACTTTTTCCTCCAGTCTGTTTTGATCCTTTGATCTTCCATGGTGATGTCAATGAGCAGATGAACATTATTTAAACAAATAAATAAACCTATATCTTATGTCATGCAATGAAATTGTTAGCCATCATTGTTTGTAATTATCCATCACAAACCCAACTGCCTAGTCACAAATTAGTTCAAATATGGCAAGAAAACTTGACGATAATGGAAATATCTTTGATAGGTGACCACCAGTGTCATGTTTGGTGCGAGTCTGGATCCAGGTTTATCAGGGGCGGGCATTTCCCAAATGGTTCGCCATGCCACAATCGTAAGGACGATGCCAACGTCAAATCTTTCTGTGTGCAAGGTTTGTGCAAGGTACAGTAACATTTCACAGTAGATCAATTTAGAAGATACTAAATAGCTTGAGGTCTCTCTTTAGGGAATGATATCTCAACAAATTGAGCTTGAGCTTTCTTTTGATAGGCTAATATGTCTGATCATTTGAAAAGGGTTGAAGATGTACTGTGTAAACTATACCAAGAAGCATATATCAATACATACATTGCACAGTGTAACATATTATGTTTTATCATACCTCACGTGTAGATTCGTGATTCTAGTTGGTCAAGGGCCATGGATTAACCGTCATGTTTTCCTCACTCCTTGGCGACAGGCTATTGTCCCTAACAGCTTATGAACTAATTGAATAGTTCATGGCAACAGCCATGAACTAATTGAATAGTTCATGGCAACAGCCATGAACTAATTGATTGGTTACCGCTAGCCCGAAGAATACCCACAAACACCCACGGAGTTTGCCGAGTGAGCTACCGGTGAAGCTAGTTCAACAAGGCAGACGACGAGTATTTATCCAAAATCTCTGGTGTTTTTAGTTTATCCTCCTTTTGTGTTTTGTATTTTGTTCGGTATAATAAAACATATATGACATCCCTGTGGGGTGTCCACCTGGAATAACTTCCCCTCGAGAGGATTGTCGCCCTTAGGCTACGCCCTCGAGCGACAATCCTCTCTCGGGGAATTCATTCCTGGTGGAAACCCCACAGGGATGTCATATTTGTATAATAACGACCATTTGATAAGTGCAATGGTTTATGTGTTCTGGAACATTTACCAACCCATATAACTGCCTTTTAAGATGGTGAATAAATGTATGAATAATGTGCTCCCATACGTTTTTTATTCTAGTGCTTTATTCATTAAACAATACTTAGAATAACATGAAATTCTGTGCCTATCATTTTAAACAGTAATGAATCAAATACTCGCGAATGCCATGTAAATGTGCTCCTATATAATGATAATTTTTGTATTCTAGTGCTCTAGTTATTGAACAATGCATATAATAACATTTGATTATGTACCTATCGATCATTTTAAGCAGTAATTAATTGAATACTCGCGAATGTTATGTAATCCTTTCAGAGTTCATGTATTCGATATCATTTCTACTTTTGCAGCAATTCGGTGGTGATGGACGGATGCTCAACAACCTGTAACTTCGACATGGGAATTTTACTATAAACCCATAGTAAAAAGTTGCAAATGAATGAATTGCCAGAACTTATGAGATGCTTTAACATTTATGAAGTTGCTAGGTATATTCTCACCTAGTGAACTATAGCAAGGTTAATTGTATTTCTTTTACTATAATATTGGTTTAAATCAGAGTAACTCATAACTATTTGATAACCACATAACAAACTACATGTTTAGCTTTTTGTACTACACATCAATCGACATTAATTGTAAATTGATGACTTAAATGCAATGAATTGTCAGTAAAATGTATTTTGCTATATATTCGTTTTTTATCACTCGTTTACTATATAGAACCATTCACTGTATGATTAATTTTCGTCTGTTTATCATTGATGACTGTGAGTCGAGCTGGCCATTGCCAGGTTGCAGTGTGTTAATATGTTTGCATCATCAGGTGTGAGGGTCTAAAATATAAAGAGTGTACCCACTTTTACGCTATGTATGGCATATTTTTGGATTTATCGCCGATACGTTCCATGTGAAATATTTTTGTTTGACGAACATATCTTCGGTTTCAATGGGTGGAGACAGCACAGTAATCTTTTCTTTTTGCATTAGCAATTTGCCTTTTGATGTGTCATATTTCCTAGGTGTAATCGGAATCTAAACAGATATGTGAACATCGTACTTGTCGCATGGTGCTAATCTAGTGCCCTCATTTGCTGTTAGATGGGGGAGGGGTGTCATAGGGATTAAAACAGCTTTTCCCAAGATATCGTTCCCTTAATATATTGATATAATGTAGTAAATTCTGCTCTCTATCACTGTCAATAGCTATAGTTCAGTGATAAATATGTAGTTTTCGTTGTGCTGTCCATTAGGCCATCTTTTTTTTTTTCTGTTTTAGGAAGATTTTTTTCCCAAAATCAATGCGAGAGGGAGTTAAAAAAAAAAAAAGTAAAAAAAAAAAAAAGTGTAAAGCCAGTTATACAAGCTTAGCCATATTTTTTTTTATTGTCAGAAACACTTGTATACATTCTGTAGGGTATGAATACAGGTATCCTTTCATATGATTGGATGGTTTGCCCCAGAAATCTAAGTCTACCATGTGTTAAAACATTTGAAAACCTCCAGACTTGGTCAAGAAAGTAGGAAGAGCCTCTCCACCGCAGTATCACGTTCTGCGGTCACCACACCTACATTAACTATGGACTCTGCAACTTCAGTTGCGGTCACCTCAAACAGCTTGGGTATTGCAAATAATGCAGGTACCGCAAAGCGTGCAGGTACTGCAATTAGTGCAGGTACCGCAGAGCGCAGGTACTGCAAATGGTGCAGGTACCGCAAAGAGCGCAGGTACTGCAAAGGGTGCGGGTACCGCAAAGAGCATGAGTACCCCCAAAGAGCGCTGGTGCATCAAAGTGCGCCAGTAGCCCAATACCGCAAATAGAGTGATTGCCGCAAAGAGCGCCAGTGCCGCAAAATAGCGGGGGTACCACAAATAGTGTTATTACCTCAAAGAGCACCAGTGCCGCAAATAGCGCGGGTCCCACAAATAGTGTGGGTACCTCAAAGAGCGCCAGTGTCGCAAAGAGAGCGGGTGTCGCAAAGAGCTCAGGAAACTCATAGAGCACATGTACCTCAAAGAGCGCCAGTGCCACAAATAGCGCCAGTGCCGCATATAGCGTAAATACCTCAAAGAGCGCGGGTGCCTCAAAGAGCGCCAGTGTCGCAAAGAGTGTGGGTACCTCAAACAGCGCTGGTGCATCAAAGAGCGCGGGAACCTCAAAGAGCACGGGTAGCTCATAGAGTGCGGGTACCTGAAAGGGCGCCTGAGTGCGGGTGTCGCAAAGAGCGCAGGTGCCTCAAAGAGTGTCAGTACCGCAGGGCATGCAGGTACCGCAAATAGCATGTGTGCCTCAAAGAGTGATGGAACTGCAGAGAGCGCCAGTACCGCAAAGAGCGCAGGTGCCTCAAAGAGCGCCAGTGTCGCAAAGAGTGTGGGTACCTCAAACAGCGCTGGTGCATCAAAGAGCGCGGGAACCTCAAAGAGCACGGGTAGCTCATAGAGTGCGGGTACCTGAAAGGGCGCCTAAGTGCGGGTGTCGCAAAGAGCGCAGGTGCCTCAAAGAGTGTCAGTACCGCAGGGCATGCAGGTACCGCAAATAGCGTGTGTGCCTCAAAGAGTGATGGAACTGCAGAGAGCGCCAGTACCGCAAAGAGCGCAGGTGCCTCAAAGAGTGTATGTGCTGCAAAAAGCATGGGTGCCGCAAAGAGCCCAGGTACCTCAAAGAGTGCCAGTGCCGCAAAAATAGCAGGTGCCGCAAAGAGCTTGGGTTCCTCAAAGAGTGCCAGGGCCACAAAGAGCACGGGTACCTCAAAGAGCGCAGGTGCCTCAAAGAGTGTCAGTGCTACAAAGAGCGTGGGTGCCTCAAAGAGTGTCAGTGCTACAAAGAGCGCCAGTACCGCAGGGCATGCAGGTACCGTAAATAGCGTGGATGCTTCAAAGAGCGACGGTACCACTGAGTGCGCCACAAAGAGCGCTGGTACGTCAAAGAGAGCGGGTTTGTGAAAGAGAGCGGGTGGCTCATTGAGCGCGGGTGCCCCAAAGAGTGCGGGTACTGCAATGAGCCCAAATGACGCTGGGCATGCAGGTACCGCACAGAGCGTGGATACTGCAAAGAGTGCAGGCAGGTGCCTCAAAGAGCGCGGGAACCGCAAAGCGCGCCGGTACCGCTGGGCGTGTCAGTAGCGCAACGAGTGTGGGTAACCCAGGGCGTGCGGGTACCCCACAGGTTGCTGTCACTGCAACTACCTCGACCAGGTATGCATTGGCTGCAAGTCCAAGGAGCACTAGCTGGTATAAAGAAGAAGGGCTGTAAATCTGCCCGCACTAGTAGAAAGAAAAGGGGGGGCGGGTCAGTCTACTAGCTTGCCGTCAGTATCTTAGGGGGACCTCAGCCAAAGAAGATGCCATACGGATTGGCGTAGTCTCTATAAGGAATCACCCACTGCTAGACTGCTCCCCCCCTCTCCTTCCCCTCCACCATCCCCCTCCCCACTCCTGGTTAGAGAACTGAGTCCCGCTAGGTGTAGAGCTACACTCACCTCTCACAAACTCAAGTGGCTCAAGCAATGGGGCAGGCTCGCCGAGCTCGAGCTGAAGTGGTCAACTTGTGAGCTTGTCTATGTTGGAAACACAAACGTAATACAGAGCACCTAACACACCTTCTTATAACTGCTTATCGTAGACATGTCTTGTTTACAATCTCCAATGCATACAAGCAGTGTTGAGTGTTATACTGACCTTTGTACCTCGTCAGCACATTTTAAAATGTTAATAAATCTCCACCAATAAGTATTTATTTCTTAATAGCTGGGCTGGAAAATAAGTTGTTTTTTTAACTCCGCGCGTCCGTGAGCTATGAGCTCACGAGTCAAAAGGGATGTGAGCTCATGAGTTGATCTCCCTCAAAGAGTGCAGCTCTAGCCTGGTGTCTAGGTCTCAGTTGAAGTCTAGGTCAGGCTGTACCTCCCTGACAACATCCCGGGACCAGTTCTTGGACCGGGCCGAGGATGATTAGGAAGGGGAGGTGGAGAGGTTTGACCCTCTCAGAACCCATCCCCCTCTCTCAAATGGAAGCCACAAACTGCTAGGGAGTTCTTCTCTTAAGCCTGTGGTGACTATACCCAGTACGGGGGTTGTGGGTACCCCGGCACCATGCAGGATTTCGCCCGCGCTATCTAGTACCTGCTAGGGAGTAATAACTAAGTGATAACTAAATATTGATGACCTGACTCCTATTTAGCAACACTATGTATTTGTTATTTTCTATTTTTCTTTTATAAAGCATGCACAAATATTGCTTTCAAGGAAATGCTTTTCAACTTTCCTTTCTTTTTTTTTTTTTTCAATGAGGGGCCCAAAATCAACGAGGGATTTTTCCTAAAACAGAATAAAAAAAAAACGTGGCCTTACATTATTATGTTTATATATATATATATATATATATATATATATATATATATATATATATATATATATACTAGTATGTATATATTCCTCCAATCTCCATCTTGTGGTATCTTATACTGCAAGACTCTCTGAGTCTCTACCTGTGGCGAAGAGAAATAAGGATACTCATTCCGTCGCTGCTTTCATTCGTTCACCTCCCAGCTAGTATCCAAAATGTTAAGTGTATGTATGTTTCTTTGACATAAGACGATTAGGACAGGGTGACTCATGGTTGTGCCTAATCTCCCGCTAATACCTGTAATTAGCAACAATGCCTTGCTTTACGTAAGCTCCATTCTTGTCCAGGGTCACAGTGCAATGGCACTAATCTTACAAACCCCTCGTCCATCTTGATGATGTGGGATAGCCGAATGTTTTCCGATTGTCGGATGTGTTCAAACATAACATTTACAGGTCTACGTGAATTCATTTTGAAGAGGAAGATTATGGAATGCCCATATTTTATATTTACTATCGAAATAATTTCCAAATGCAAGGAATTAAGACGCCCTTGGCACAGGTGCCGTGCTGTAGGATGGTTGAATGTCTTTCATCTATTTACTTGTTCAATATAACAAGTACAGTGCTATACATGATATCAGTGTGCAAGGGACGATGTATGCAATGCGCCTGTAATTACGATCTTGCATATTTGTTTTCGTTTAATGGGAATTTTTGATAATTATCTATTGGCGCGTCGAACCACGTCATAAAATCTGTGGTCCAGATGAGACCGTGACGCGGTCACCAATGCATCTATGTAGAACACAAAATAATTACATATTTATTTTTCCAATAGGATACACGGGGTTAGAACACAACAAAAATAAACGGTTGCAAAGACTATTTCATATGAACCCTGTTAAATAGAAGCATTTTAACCCTCTATATTAAAAACACATTTTCAGGAGAAGTCAGTGGTTCCTGCTGACTCTTCTCTAGTCATTTTAGTTATGCTTGAAATGAGATGAAGAACCAGCTCTTAACATTTCCCAACAAAAGTAATGCTTTGGCGCTATGGGATATTAATATTTCATATTTTCCATTCAATATAACTCTATTCTCTGAGTGCAATTTAACTGCCAGCAGACTCCCCGCAGGGCTTGTGAATATCCAAAAACAAGAGAGACGCCAATGGCGTCAAGAGATTGTTTTTGTTTTAATTTTTTTGATGATAATGTTTTCCAATCATTAATTTTTAGGTTTATCTGTTCCTTTAAATTTTTGGTTTTTATGTTTTAGTTTGGATGTTTTACCCACACTGCCCTTTTAGTCAATGTAGCGCACACAAAAAAGCCGAAGTTTTCAAGAACTAAATGTAATGACCTATGATAATTTAAAAAAAATTACGCAAACTTTGAAAACTTTCTTGACTATAAATGATATGACCTTAAAACTTTGAAGAAGGATTTAAGAAAAAGTTCAAACCTTTCATAACTATACCAAAATTTTGTAATTGAGATTTTAGTCACTGTAGCGCACACAAAAAAGCCGAAGTTTTCAAGAACTACATGAAATGACCTATGATAATTTTAAAAAAATTACGCAAACTTTGAAAACTTTCTTGACTATAAATGATATGACCTTAAAACTTTGAAGAAGGATTTAAGAAAAAGTTCAAACCTTTCATAACTATACTAAAATTTTGTAATTGAGATTTAAGGTATACTCCAAACCTGTCTTTATTATGCCATGTT
>OZ012684.1:19258050-19275550 GCA_963942565.1 Maea johnstoni | reverse complement strand
CGAAAATCCAATCTGGACGACGAACAAAATAATGGAGAAACCCAACCCCCTGATCCTCCTGATTCTGGACGACCTTAAAGGGCAAAACTATATGATAAGAGATGTCCTTCTTTGAAGGACAATCTCTAATAAGTTATAAATATCCTTACGATACCATATAGGTACATTTCTTTAGGAATTTAGGATATCATTAATTCAATTTTGATATTTAGTGGCACGTATGTTTCGGTTACTACGAAGGTTTAGGAAACACATATAAATGTGACTTGCATGACTATTTCCCGCTGTTTTGTTATTGTAATTAGTTGATGCCTGGTTCAAACGAAGCATTCGAAATGCACCGATTTTTGACGTTCATATGATGTGGCGCCACCTATTGTTAGAGGTTAGAACTAATAACGTGTGACGGGGTGACGAGGCTGCCTCTGTCAACTCATGATTTTCATATCCTTAGAAATTACTATGACTATTTCAGCGTGTATGAAAATACTATGTCTTATTTAAGAGTTGTGTGATCAGGTTTAGGGACCGTAAATCAAATCTTACAAAATGCCAAAACCAGAGAAACTATAAGTCGCCTTATGGTTATACGACTACGCCATCCAGCTTTTTGCTACCGACCATAAGCCTAAAGAATTTCCCTGGACCCTGAAGAATAATGAGGGAAAACACTGGATTAGTACTATAGCACCCTACCCCTGTGTCTCTATAGTACTGATTCTGTATTTTCTCTTTATTATTCAAGGTCCAAGGGAAATTCTTCAGGCTTCTGGGCTTTGGTATAAACAATCAGATTTAATGTTAAGGCATTCGAATCCCATCCCCCTTAAAGACCCATTCTATTTGTGTTTCTAAAAGGTAATTGTATATCTGATGAAATTCACCAAAAAATACCAAATGAATTCTACAAAGAATCTTTAAGTGTGGGATTTTTTTTCTCTTCATTTTGACACTAAGAGGGTTAAAGACAAAAGTATAACGTTACCAAAGTTCTCAAATTCTCTTGAAATAGTTTAGGTGGCCACCGCGCTTTTTTATAACGTACGAGCTTATTTATAACAAACGTCTCCATTTTGGTCTTAAACAGAGATTACTCAAGGACAAATATGACGGAGTTCAACAAAAAGCACACATTTGTCATGAATAACAGACTTCTGTTGTAATTTATTTCATATATAATAATATAACCAGTGGTAATGTTCGCCACTGTGCATTTTAAAGTCGAGTGTATGAGCCTTCATTTATCATTATTCCACGTCTGTAAAAGGTCAAAAATGGACAGGGGCAATTTTGAAGTAGCATTGAAGTCCTTAAAACTAGGACAAAGCTGTTTTAATTATAAGGTATTTGCGGGGAGAGTATTGAACTTCGGTACAGGTTTAAAGATGATTAATAGTTCTACGCCGCTCAGCGCCAGGGTCCCTTGAATAAGCAAGTTAGTGTTTGATATTCCAATGTTTTATATTCTATCCTAGGCATATTTCAGTATACTTTCTAATACCATTGCAAAGAAGACGTGCATTTTTCCATTTCTTTAGGCCTATTATTTAGTATATAAAACCAGGAACAATAAATGGTAATACTTAATTCTATACTTCCTGATAAAACAGATATTTGATTTTGAGTATATAATTTCTCTAACGTGTAAAGAAATAGGAGAGCCCTCATTTGTCTGTCTCCTAAAGACGTCACTCTGAGGCGACATTAAGTGTGTCCAGGGTTTTACAATGGGCCCAATAATAATTGGCCTGTGGCGACCAATCCATTTTCTATTCATCTAAGACTAAACTGAGCATTGACTTTTATATAATATGATGATAACATTTAATGAGGCCTCGTGGCAAGGATTATGCTCCAAAATATTCACCAGGTGGCAATACCATTATTGGCGGGGCCCTCAGGCAACGCCTACATAGGAAGATGTTTTGAAATGTTCATAGTCCGGACGGCCATGTTGGAAATACTGAGGCCGGACTGAATATAATTCTCTATTCTGATTGTTTATGATATAAATGTTGGCCCGGTACAGCTGTCAACAGAACAGCTATAGATTCGTATTACCTTTGCCGCGGAAAATCGTGCCTTCCTTATTTTAATTTAGCATGAAGTCTTCAAATATATAAAATATTTCAAGCGGACATAACGTATATTTTTCAGTATAGGAAGGAAAATTACTAAAGAAAAAAATACTATGTGTATAGAATTCCATTATTTGTTTCATTTCTACAAAAATGATATAAATCTAGTCATTATAAATTATTTTCCTATATAATGTTAATGTTCTTTATACATCCGGTTCCCTCACAAGTTCATATTAAAATAACTTAGCCTGCCTTTTGACTATTGATGCTTTGCATCAACAACCGTACTTGTCTTATCATAAGAATGGCATCCACCTTTTTACCATGATAGTGAAATAAAACACATCATGAAACTGAAGCTAGTCTAGCAAAACTCCTCTGTCGTAATGTTGGCAAGGCATGCCTCGTCTCCAAGGAATCGGGTGCTTTGTATCACTTCACCGTATTGAACGACCAAGCGTGCTGCGATCGCAGAATTGAGACAGGGTGCTTATGGGGAATTCCGCAATCTATAATGTAGCTATAGTAGCTTGCTATCGCGATTGGTTTTGCGCTGAACATATGTTTGTTCAATATGAAAAGCGAACCATACAGATTGATAAGCACTTGGAGTTGCCTTAATGCGAAACGCAACGCGCTTGCAGGCGGGATCAGTAGAAACTAGGGCATCTGTATATGCGCGTGTGCGTGCGTCCCGCTACAGAATTTAACGTGGTGCATCGCGCCGTTACCATGGTAAACAGGTGCATATTTATATGAAATATGTTTATATCCATGATAGTAAACATACCCCCGAGGAATCCAGTTATGAGGTATATTACAAGAAAGAGATTATCAACAAAAGGACTCTGACTTCCACTACAGGTAAGATAACCATGCCTATCCTATTAGTCTTGCAATAAGGCTAGGATGCCATGCAATCAGTTATTATACCTGTTGAGATTTAAGACCGATGGCGGTGATGAATCAAAATTGGTCTATGTGTTTTGTTCTATAAGATTTTAATGTACCTTTCATATGCGGTCTTCCCTAACTGGTTAAATGGGACGCCTTTCTGACATGGGAGAATTGGAATTTGATGTTTAGAGATATGTATTCTCTCACACAGTTTTGACCAATTATAATCCCTCACTACATCTGTTCGAGCAATATGTGTGATTATGCAATGTTGTGGTATTGATATTGCTTAGATGTATGTGTTACTGTCCATATGCTGCGGTATATTTTCTAAGTATATGAGGGTCTTTTCTGGCTCAAGGGATCATTTCCTGCAAAGAAAAGAAAGTTATATTTTGCTAAAACGGTGGTACGGTTTGTACGTGAACCGAGTTTCGGTGATGAGATAGTGTATTTGGTGATGCTATCTTCACATCAGGTAAGTACCATGAGCAAATGTACGAGACTTAAGAATGTTTACTGAGCGTGGGTAAGATTTCGGTCAACATCGGACCTCGGGCTGTCCAATACGATTATTATAAAACGTATCTGGGCCGTCACTAATCAATATTAAAAACATTTCCCCTGAATATTGATGGTTGAATAGTGATGTACGTTTGCTTTTATTGCTTTAATATTTGATATTCTTATATGGAATTTATTGCGTGTCGGATGCAGCATATGAGGGCTTTTTTATTTGCAGCACGACATCGTGTAATTTTTCGAAATCGTTCCTTTTCTTTTTATTGTGCATTAATGATTCATAATCATGGGGGGAACTCTATTATAGATACTTAGCCAGGACCCGTCCCACCTGTCTTTTGGACAGGTAGTTTCCTAAAAAAAAACTGTTTGGACAGGCAAAAATTTATATGAAGATTTTTTTCAATTTAGACTTTTTAGGTGTAATAAACAAATATTTTCCTAACAAACCATCTTCTATGACATAGCTGAAGTGTAACTTGCCCTTTATGTCACACTAGGCTATTGGATATATAAATATATATATATATATATATATATATATATATATATATATATATATATATATATATATATATATATATATATATATATATATATATATATATATATATATATATATATAAGGATTTGAAGTAAATTAGTAGCTAAATCTGGACAGGCAGAAATTTTTAAATTGCTGTTTTGGACAGGCATTTCTGAAATCCTGGCTAAGACCCTGACTTTATGGTAAAATAACTAACGTTATCCACTTGGGGGTTAGGGAACTTCTGTTCATAAAAATCAAGCATTTAGTACGACTTCCGAAAATCAACATATACGTTGACCACACAGGTCAAGAATGAATTGGTCAATGGACACAAATGTCTAACTTATGGAGGTTCTAATTTTTATTTTAATTTGGTAGCAATACAAGTGTATTTTGTAGCATACGCTGACGTGCTTGACTTATACAAATGATTGGGTTGGCAGATTCTACTGTACAGATAGGGCGAGCCTCTGTGGCCGAGCGAGCAATTGTGTTACAATTATGTTGCGTACTGACTGATTGCAATGTTCCACCACTACGCATTTCTGGAGCCCAAGTCTCGTTGCATGTGCAAAAGTTGCCAGTGACTCGCAGTTTGTTTGTGTTCTCCTGGGTATTTCAGATTCACTCCTCCGTTCACTATATACCAGTGGCTGGTATCGTTTTAACCTTAAATGGCAGAAATGTGACGATAAACAAAACACCCACTCCTAATGGTCTAGGGCAAGCGGACAAGCGGTGCAATATGCGGATATTGTTCATACTACACGACATAACAATAATTATGCTATAAAGCTGCTGTGCAGCTAGGCATGCATGTTTCAGCTAGACAAGTCTGCGACCAGATCATGTCATGTACAGCTGTTCCGATATGTGGGATTTATCAATACGGCTAAATAGAAATACCGTTTTTTGCATGAATTGACAGATTTTGATTTTTTTTGTCAAAATGGGTCACGGACTGGTAGCTCAATATCAACCATATACTATCAAAAAGGTTAAATATTTACCTCCACAATAATGTGTCCTGTGTTGGGAAAAGGCGAAACCCAGAACATTTGACGAGAGGTTAATGTAAACGTATGAATGTTCATACATGAATACATACATGCACACGTACATACATACATACATACATACATATGATACATACATACATGCAACCGTGCGTATATACATACACATACATACATACTCCCATGCGTCTGTGCCTATGTACATGTACATACATGCGTGTGTGCGTGCGTACGTGCATGCGCACCTTCGTGTTTACATACATATAAACATACATAACATACATAATCGTGCGTATGTACGTATGCATGTGCATCTGTCTATGTGTGTATGTACGTATATTTATGTATGTATGTATGTATGTATGTGTATAGTATGTATGTATGTATGTATTTATAAAGGTAAATAGGATAGTATTTATTTTTCAAAAACAATATTTACATGAAGTTTAGCAGTTCAACGAACCGTACTAGCTAGATCCCTATTTACAATATTGTGAGGAGTGTCTAAAGTAGGTACTAGATCTAGTATTAGTATATCGCAACAGGGGGTAGGGCTGCCAGGTATTGTACTCCTTGTTACAGGGTATTGCACACCGCTCTGGGTCAAGGTAGGGGCAACCTTTTAACTAGCTAGGACGATGGACCTTTAGTCTACTGGGGATGCACACATTAGGCCTATGTACAGTATTACGAGAGCGGCCAGCAGAGATCGGTGCACCCGGTTGCCCTCGGGCTCTATAACAACACAACTCATACTAAACAAGTAGAAGTGTGGAGGGATTTATATAGGTCAGGTGCCACACAGACCAAGACGACTGCCAGTGGTGCATCTGGGCGGCCACGGAAAGCTCTAGACGGCCACAAACACTGCCAACTTACCCTCCATCCTTAAAAGGGTATAGGCAAGTAAGTATATACGATATTACGTCCCGAAACAATTACGTGGTGAACTCACCAAGTTACCGTGTGTGTGTGTATACCCGTCGCTAGCTAATAGTAATACTAATAGCATGCAGCTATAGCTGTGATGTGGAATACTGTTGCATGACACATATAGTAACAACACTATAGACACTACTCGTCGGATAACAACGCGCACGATAAGTATGTCACGTCTCGGTGTAAAGGAAGTAGGTTGTTTAAGCAAGTTTGGCCTTTCGAAACTAGCGAACCTGGCCTGCAAGGGTGGCTATATTCAAGCATAATTCACTTGTTTCTCAACTCCTGGTTGTTTCAGAAGCAGCATGGCGATACCACTCATCAGTGATTTAGATGAAACCAGCTTTCGCTACTTCGTATCCCTACTACTGGGTAAGTACATTACTTCTATTCCGTATGGACTATGTCATTCTAGAGAGAGAAAGAGAGAGGGGGGGGGGGGGGGGCACCACTGCTGGGTGAGTACTTTAATGTCTTCAATATTCGGTATGATCTTCTATACATCTATATTCCGTATGGAGAGAGACACCCTTACTGCTATAAGCACTTCTCTTCCGTATGATATTCTATAGAGAGATTCCTACTGCTGACCAAGTACAGTACTTATATTCCGTATGGTATTTTATACAGAGAGAGAGAGAGAGAGAGAGAGAGAGAGAGAGAGAGAGAGAGAGAATGTGTATTATGTTGCTGACTGTCTAGTGACCCAGCCAGCTTAGAACATGCGCCTGGCTCACCACTCATCATGCCACATCACACCACACCATAACAATCACCTAAACCATTCACCGAGTTGCCATCAAGACGAAGCCCCTGCTGCGATGATTACGAAATCACCTGTTAAGGCCCAGTCACACTAGACCCCGACTATTGCACGATTTTAAAATCGGCAGGTCGGACCCTATTTTTTCACCTATCGTGCGATCGTCGGATCCGATTTTTAGGCCAAATGCAAAATCGGATCCGACTAAAAAAAGTCGGTACTGGTTTGCGATCCTGTTCGCAAATCAGTGCCGATTTTTGAAAAGTCGCAAGACAATGTTTTTGACTTGTGATCATCGTATGATCATCGTATGATCATCGTACGATCATCGCAAGACAAATCATTGACGCATTTTTCTAGCCCCTTCACCTTGACTAGTGTAGGACTCCGTAGATCAAACACCTACATACATTGTTCAGTTTGTCTAACCCCGTGAACCCGGGGGGGGGGGGGCACTCAGGTACAGAGGGGGGCCGCACCTTCGTTACGTATTTCGCGGAAGAAGGGGTCTTTTTAAAGACCTCCGCATGTCCGCGATTTTGTAAAAGAAGGGTACTTTTTTGTACCCAGGTACGAAGTATGGGGGTCAAAATCCCCTTACAATGCACGAAATATACGCGGCTCTGACGCCGAGTGACTCCCGGAGTGACTCAGGGCTTAGGAGTTTGCTGCCGCTAAATAAGCAGAGGATTATAAAATCTTAAGTTAAAATACGTGTTCCCGTTCATCCAATGTCAGTGTTTGGATAAAAGAAGGGGTGTTTATTTAGAGGAAAAAATCAGCGTTTTATTAAAATAAGGGTGCTTTTTTGGCCAGAAATCAGTGCTTTAGGGGTATTTTTTAATTTTGATAACGAACGTATGCACCCCCCTAAATACCCAAGTGCCCCCCCGGGCCCGTGAATGATCAATGTACACAAGTTATACTGTATCCGAGACTCTTAAAAAAGGATTCTTCCCGAATTTATTAAAGAATGCTCGGGCACGCCCTTGAAAGCATGAGATACAAAAGTATATGGCAAATTATGTGTATATGATAAAGCTCTAGTGACCTCTCGTGGCAATTGTGTGGACTAAATAACCACCTAGTAGGCCACCTACCCATGTAAAGGTGACTCATGAGTTATATATAGTATGGTAAACAATGAACACAGTAAAGCCTAGTAGCTAGGCTAGCGGAGATGCTGTTCTGAATCTGAGTCTGAGTCTGACAATAGTGGTACTAAACCAAAAACCCAAACTAGTGGACTTACCACAAGCTTATATAATTCTTTTCTTAATCAAAGCCACAAGTAAGAAGAAAAATCAGTACGACTTATGACCAAGATACATTCACCAAAATAATATTTTAGCACTACCAGGTCAGATTACGGCTTAGGTGATAATTTCGGGACTCTGTGAGAGTGTTTTTGGCCCAGCTTGTAAAAGACGGTCGAATGCGACAACGCAGGATAGTATGTGCCTAGAAACACATATCCTTAACCACTTCATTGCCTACATGCTCAAAAATAGACCAAAATCTAAATTGTACTTGCTTAATACGTAGAGACCAAGTACGAATCAAAGGTCGATATAGTTGTTTACACCGTGGATTTAAACCGGTATATTGGTAATCTGGGTTACTTCCCCATAATAAATAGTAGTATTACCTTAAGAGACTTGCGTAACACATGGCCTGATCGACCTGATTATCCAACGGATACCGTTATAGTTAACGATTTTCAGCGTATACCCTGTTATTGTTGGTGGCTACTTTGGACAATACGAATGATGCAAAACACCTGAAAATGACTGATACCCTGGCAAATGGGTACTCATCTGAGAGCACTCAGCGAGAGCTATCCCATGAATACCAGCGTGACAGGGTTTGGACAGTTTTCAAAAAACAACTGTGTGTCCTTGTCCTTTGAATGAAAGTAGCCTCAGTATTGGAGGGCTTAAGGAAATTAAAGCGGATCTAAGAGTCTAGTAAGAATTTGGTGAAAGTGCCACTTTTATTTTTTACACGTACTATTCTACATTGTAAATCGTCTTCGTATTGTGTTGTAGATTGAGTCCTGTGCTAAATATGTCATTTTCACTACTCCAACAACGTGTTATACGCAAATGACTTTGAAAACGACGAAATACAAACAAACATTAAGTGTGGACATTTACACTGTAGGCATTTTCATTTGATAATGAAGAAGAAAATCCTTCTGCCAGAATTCCGTTGTGGGCCTTTGCCTATATGTAGAAAAGAACAAAGGAAAGTAAAGTTATTTCTGCAAATATAACTCGACTTTTCATGTTAACATCACAGCTGTGTAAAGTTCTTATTTTGATATTAAACTAACGTGACCTTCATTTATATGTTTTCTCGTTTCATGTGTGGTGGTTAGATAAATTATGTATATCAGGAGTTTAACCCTTTAGATAAATCTTTCGTAAAGAATAGTATGTGACGGTGAGAGATATGGAAATCATGAATCACTAGAACTATTTAAATATTGGGCAAGGAAAACGTACCTTTGTGAGTTTTTAGTGAGGCGACATCTAAGAATAAACTTTCAAAAAATATGTAGGAAGTTTGTCAGTAACGAAAATGTTATTTTCCAAATCATGAAAATCATAGAGCGAGACAAATCTGATAGAAATGGGGGACAAACATCAGATTTTTGGTAAAATATATAAAATGTGATCAGTGATTTCAAAGCCTTGTACCTATATCATCATGGTAGCATGCTATGATGGTTGTATCCTTTCTATCGACGTCGCTGTAAATGATAGTCGAATTCATGCTTTTTTTCAGGTTATCCAGTAAGTCAAATGTACAGACAGTTTTTCGCATCGGCTCCGACCAAAGTGCGCCACCTCTTCTTCATATTGACTGGTCTTGGACTTTGCTACTACAACTTCGGTAAGAAGGTCAATTTTCTTGATATTTGCAAACACCATCTATATTGTTTCCGATGATACAAATTAAAAGGCAAACATATAAAAAAACGCGGTCTATCGTCTAAAGTCTAAAGCTGCTTACCTATCAGAATAAATGGCGCTGCAATATGTGTGTATATATATATATATATATATATATATATATATATATATATATATATATATATATATATATATATATATGTATATATATATATATATATATATATATATATATTTATATATATATATATATATATATATATATATATATATATAGATAGATATATACATATATATATATTATAAGTATATATATATATAAATATATATATATATATATATATATATATATATATATATATATATATATATATATACATATGTAAACTAAGTGTGTGAGATTGTGTGTATTTGACATTGCCATCATTCACTTTGTTTATTAACTATGGCATTTTGTAATGAAGATATTTTTATTCTATTTTTTCAGGTAATAGTACCATCCACACAGCTCTGAATATTTTACTCACCTTTACCATTCTCAGGTTATTTGGCGGAACGACCCTGTCCGCGATACTTTCATTTATATTAAATCTAGTAAGTAACGTTAGTTTGTAATGGATTTTGTAAAAGTGAAATTTGCCCCAGATTTTCATATATTGGTTTAGATTAAACTTAAACTGGTGAAAGTGGTCATGTTTCCGTAATCATGAGAAAGTCTCACTGATCACTAAAGAATCGTATGGAAACAGCTAACAATATGTAATTACCTTACCTTGGATAAATGCTAAGTATATTGTATATGAGAGTCTTCGATTAAGTTGCTCTGCGAATCTTACCATTGATATCACTGGTTCTTATTTTGCTACTTAAACTTTATAAGCTCTCAGATGATATTTAGATGCTTGTGTGTAATTTCACAACGTCTATTTGTAGCAGATGTTTTATAATATTGAAACTGCAAACGCATTCGATGAGACCCCACGATTATTGATCCAATATTAACTTAAGATATTCGTTCTGTCGAGTACTTTCACTCGACCAATAATTTCTGATTGACACTTAAGATTTTCGTCACCTTTCTAGAATGATTATGTATATATATACATATACATATATATATATATATATATATATATATATATATATATATATATATATATATATATATACACATATATATATATATATACACATATATATATATATATATACATATATATATATATATATATTAATGCTAGAATCGGTAGGAAACTTACCTGAACAATGTACACTAGTTACCCTTGATGTGACTAGCTTGTATACTAATATACCAAATCAGGAAGGTTGCAACGCAGTCTTACAATGCCTAAATCAAGAAAGAGGAGACGTACAGAACCCATCAAATACTTACCTGGTCGAATTGCTAGAAAAAGTATTAACCCGTAACAACTTCGATTTTAATGGGAAACACTACCTCCAAGTTGGAGGTACTGCCATGGGGACTAAGGTGGCCCCAGCATACGCCAACACATTCATGGGTTGGTATGAAGAAACACATGTATATACATATCCTAAGCAACTGTTGCTATGGAAAAGATTCATAGACGACATTTTTATGATCTGGCAATACAACGACACAGAACTAGATGTATTTATTCAATTCCTAAATTCAAGAATGAATAGCATAAAATTCGAAGCTGAAAACTCGAAAGAAGCAGTACATTTTCTAGATGTTACAATTACATTGGATGTAAATGGACAAATCTCAACCACACTTTACACCAAACCTACAGACTCACATAATTATATCAATTATGGGTCATGCCATCAAAAATCATGCCGCAACGGCATCCCATATGGGCAATTCTTACGTTTACGCAGAATTTGCAGCACTGATGAATACTTTATCACAGAAAGTAAAATCATGGCCTACCACTTTCATCAGGCCAATTACCCCCTCAAACTGATCCAAGAGTCGTTTGAAAGGGCATTCCACCAGGACAGAAAACAGTTACTAAGACCCAAACCTGATATAGATATTGATTCAGAGGTCGACAACCTTTACCTCATTACCGGTTTCCACCCAACATTCAATGAGGTCAACAAAATAGTGACACGAAACATGGACCTACTAGACAGGTCCAGTTCTACACGCCCAGCGCTACATGCACGACTGGTCAGAGGGTTCCGCAGGTGTAAGAACCTTCGAGACCACCTGGTAAGGGCGAAAATCACCCCTATACCGGAAAACCAGGGCAACAATCCAGCCCTAATCAGCACTAGCAATAAATGCGGCAGACCAAGGTGCATCTATTGCGATAAACTGGACCGCTCTGGTACAATATCAGCGGCCGACAGTGACAAAACCTATATCACCCGCACAAACATATCATGCAGATGCACTAATCTTATTTATGCTCTGCACTGTCAACATTGCGGCAAGATATATGTGGGACAGACAAAGAGGAGACTGATGGACCGCCTTATGGAGCACTTCAGAAACATAAGGAATAGATGTCCGACACATATCATAGGCAGACATTACAATTCGGACACACACTCAGGTCTACAAGATCTGAGAGTGTACGTCCTCGAATTTATACGTGCACACCCTGACAGTAAAGCAGCGGCAGCAATTAGAGACACCGCAGAACGCAGGTGGATCTATAGGTTGCGTTCCCTAGCACCACTGGGACTCAACCTATTAGACTAAATATGAATCCGAAAAAGGGATCTAGTTTATGCACTTTTGCGTAATGGGTAACAATACATATGACCAAACCTATATACCGTTGTACCCAAACACGGTATAATGCATATAGACTATCTGATCACCGATAGACTTTATTAAAATACCAGCCAAAATAATCATTGACTGAATTAATAAACCCTAATCAGGGCCAATTATCAGGTATAAGTGGTATACTTAACCACTATTAAATACTTACCTACAATCAAGCGACTATATTTGTATTGACATCGACGACATACTCACCTGAATGACACACCTTCAAAGGTGACCAGCGATGGATTTATAGTATCAAATACTTCCACTCGCATCAAGGATGGCCGAGCACATTAATTCAAGATATCTGCTCAACCTATCTACACCCACTGTGCCAACTACATGAATACCCGACATTAATCACCAATACCAAGTGCTCTTTGTCAGTCGTGGATCACCCACGTCAAATAATTCTCAACCAACTCTATCCACGACTTACATAGAGGGGTAAGTTCCCAATGATATTACAATTCACTGGGACCAGCACAATTACTCCAAACAAGGTCTAAAAACGACGACGTAACTATATAGATATTCCAATCTATGGCTATATTTATTTTGACTAATTTAATGCTCCAAATACAATGGAGCGAGTCCGCAAAAAATCCACTCATTACTCACACAAATACCATGTAATATGAGCAATGAGTGTCAAGTTCCAATAACTGGAACCATACTCCGCACAGCCCCTAAATCATGGGACCCTGCGGAACCATACTAATAAACTGATATGGGCGGACTTATGGACTTATCCATGAACCTATGTGTCCATGGAGCCGTACTTTAGCCTCTGATGAGAGCCCGTGAGGCTCGAAACCGTTTCAACAATGGGCACATACTTTACCCATTGTCACAACACATCGCATTGTGGTAACTGACGTTCGATATGACGTCAGTATACCTAGCGACCGCTATATACAACAATAGCGTGATAACAAGTGACGCAACAATGCGCCACGTAAAAACATTCCAAAAAAGTCAAAATACAACGCAGTTACGGACGTCAGCCAGTTCACCTACGACTGGCAAAACGGTCAGGCTATGCTTTAGGAAACTCAGCTGGGAGACATCTAAAAGACACCCCCACGTCAAACATATATATATATATATATATATATGTATATATATATGTATATATATATATATATATATATATGTATATATATATATATATATATGTATATATATATATATATATATGTATATATATATATATATATATATATATATATATATATATATATATATGATAAGAATGCAATGTGGCCCTGAAAATGCATATGCTTCATGACGAACCAATATAAAGTATTTATGTATATGCTCTTTGTAATGATCTAACAATAGCTGTAATATGGGCGTTATAACATATTCTGCTGGTAAAACAATCTTAATCAATAGCTTAATAACTCACAAATTTATCCTTCAAAGGTTTCTTTTTCGGTGCAACGACATTGTAGAATATAACGTAAAACTGAGGTTTAACTTAAATATACGACTAAGAGGTATCGCTTTTTTGATGTTTATTATTTCTTCTTCAAAAATAGTAAAGGTGTTAACAATGTTAAATTCAAATGTTATATTTTAAGCAACAATAAAGGTACCTGATTGTTGTTAATCCTTTGATATTTTAGGGTTACCTGAGTGGTCTGTACTATGTGTATTCTACCGAGGACTACAATATAGATATCACCATACCACATAGTATGCTCTTCCTGCGGCTCACAGGGGCAACCTTTGATGTCTATGATGGTGCCAAAAAGCAGGTGAGTAGCAAGGCTCCGATAATACTGCTGTTTTGGCCTGGAGGCTTTAACTGGTGATGCGAAAATTGAGGTGCCTAAGGATCGCTGTATATGTTCATTTAATCCTATGTTCCACTTTCTCACACACAGTTGACTGAATCCGAGCCGTGAACATGGTGTCGGCTGATTTTGCAATTTATCGCCAAGAAAATATATCGTAAAGATGGCATTAACATGTGGACACCACTAGAAGATACACATATTTAATTAAATGGGGCGAGGGAGAATCCTTCCCCTAGAAATGCGGTATCATCATTATTGTCATTATTGTGATTACTGTGATGTCATGAATTAACTGATACACCTGACAGGAAGATCGCTAAATAAGATCCAAAAAATGTTTCGTTAACATGTGTTTCGTATTCTATTTTACCGATACAGGCCAACTGGCAAAAATACCCGCAAGTGAAAAACAACAATAAATTGACAGTAAAGCGCTTTTGAACATTATAGGTGGAAAGTGCGCTATATCAAATATCCGTTATTATTATTATTATTATTATCATTTTTACTATATTGTTATAGATTTCATCATTATTATTGTTATTTTTATTATTATTATCATTATTGTTATTATTATTATTATTATTATTATTATTAGTATATGAAGCGTGTGTATTTTCAGGAAACTCTCAGTGAAGACCAAAGGCAGACTGCATTAAAGAAGGTGCCATCATTGTTCGAGTTCCTTGGCTATTGTTTCTTTTTCGGCAGTATACTTGGTGGACCTTACTTTAGCATGAAGCACTATCAGGAATTCATATCTACTGGCTTTACCAATAAAATCACTGGAAAGGGACAGGGAAGGTAAGTAGTAGTAGTAGTAGTAGTAGTAGTAGTAGTAGTAGTAGTAGTAGTAGTAGTAGTAGTAGCAGTAGCAGTAGCAGCAGCAGCACTAGTAGTAGTAGTAGTTGTAGTTGTAGTTGTAGTTGTAGTAGTTGCAGTAGTAGTAATAGAGGAGGTTTTAAATAAGTAGCAATTTTGGTATTTGGAGTTAATGTTGAAACACTAGAAGCTGCTGGTGAAAATAATTTATAATAGCAGTTTTTGTGAAACGCAATTTCTCAGATGATCACAATTAGATATTTTTATTCGTGTTTAATTTTGTTGCAATATATGTAAAAAATGGCCACTGTTGTCATTGTCCTATGCTTTAATAGTTGTGTATAAGTCAAGATACTCGTTGGAGTGTATACTAAGCATACCTTATGCTATGACTGTTTCAGGATTGGGGCAAGTCTAGAGAGACTCGTAATAGGAATGCTCTACATGATAGCTTTCCAGATTAGTTCAGTCTTTATCAGTAGCGAGTATCTACTGTCCAAGGATTATCAGGTGAGCCTCACTAGTCCATATACTGTATAACACGTTGATGTGGAGTGTCAAATATTAACCCATTCACACTCAGAGCAGCCAAAGGAGGCCTGATGATTTTGAAAATATTTTGCTTACAAAAACATTTTCTTGAGAATTTTTGAAGAAGAAATGTTGATCAGCAGCCCAACAACAACTCCCCTTCAAATATTTTGTGAACTTTCACTTTATTCCTAAGTTATTATCAAAAGTATGAGAGAAGCAGACGATACCATCTAGAGGAACTCCAAGTGTTAATGGGTTAAGCGTGGTAGCGTCAATAGACAGTTTTAACATGATACCAGTTATACAGAATGTCACTCTCTAAGCTACTGACTAAATACCCATAGGTTATTTTGAGGTAATATCTAATCATAGGAAAGCCTTGTACAAGTATCAACATCTATGTGGTAAATATTTGAATTTGGTGTTTTCTGTGCATGACGTAACATCGAGGCAGGTAGATATTGATTGCATTATGCACATGACGTCAAGACAGCTTCCTTATAAGAAAACATTCATATAATATTAAAGCTACTAAAGCAAGGTGTTCATTTGTTTTGATAAGTATTCAGTGTATGCTGCACAGCCAAAATCTGTTTCCTATCTGAAGGACTCTTATTGCTATAACGATATAATGGCACACCCGGTAGTAAAAATGCATACATTATAACATGAATCTGTGCATTTGTACAGAGAGATTCTATATAATGTCTCTGATTTGTGTAATGCTACTGAAATTTCTAACCTTATCATATATCAGCAATCGTTGTATAGCGACTTATTTTTGCTGTTAGGAAGTTGATACAAGAAAATTTGTAAAATTTGTAAAAATAAGTCAACCATCCATTTCTGTATACTATTTCAATAGATATTACTTCGCTTAGATAGACTTCCCAATGTACAAGTAAAATGTGGATTTTTGCAAAATGAAAATGTATGGGAAATACATGTAGTGTAAAAACTTGTTTCTGGTAAACCCCAATGCCTTCAGTTTTAGTACTGTTAAAACGTACAAAACTAACTGAAATCAATGTATGAAGAAGCGCGTTAGCTTATATCTTGTGTTTCAGGATTTCTCTTTTCTGGTTCAACTACTTTACTTAGGAATTTGGGCCAAATGGATCATAGCTAAGTACATTGGAGTTTGGCTAATATTGGTAAGTCACGCGTTTCTCTCACGATCAATGCTTCATTCTACATAATGGTTTATATGGGAATTTTGGAATGCATTTAGTAATGCGATTAGACGATTTAAACCGATTTAACAAGCCTGGCTGGCTGCAAACCATGCTAAGGTTTTTGATATGATTCAGCACGCCTACTAAAGGAATGAGACATTATCCTCCCCTGAAATTAAAGCGTAACGTTATGCTCACAGATATTCATACATACATTCGTGTGTGTGTATATATATATATATATATATTAATATATATATATATATATATATATATATATATATATATATATATATATATATATATATATATATATATATATATATATATATATATGTATATATATATATATATATATGTATATATATATATATATATATATATATATATATATATATATATATGTGTGTGTATATATATATATATATATATATATATATATATATATATATACATATGTGTATATATATATATATATATATATATATATATATATATATATATATATATATATATATATATATATATGTGTGTGTGTGTGTGTGTATATATATATATTCTATCGTTATAATTTTTCAGGAGGGTAGCTGTATACTTTAGGAGTGGGATTCAATGGAACTACAAAGGACGAAGAGGATAGATGGGACGCGTGTAGACTGGTCAGGGTGATAGCTAAAGAAACATCAGTAACCGCTAAGGATGGCATATTATCCTTCAACATTACCACTAACC
>OZ012684.1:19228686-19257850 GCA_963942565.1 Maea johnstoni | reverse complement strand
CCTCAAGCAGGGCTGTAAAGCAAAATCTCTATCACTCCAATTTAAAGTTGTATACAGTTTATATCTGTATGTATATTTTAGATTTAAGTTTTTAACCGATTTACACTTAGAGCGGCCAAAACAGGCCTGACAATTTTGGAAATATTTTACTCAGAAAAGCATTATGGAAAACATTTGAAGAAACGTCGAACAGAAGTCAAACAACAACTCTTCATCAAATATATTATTTTGCAAAAGTATGAGAGTTGCAGACAATTTTTTCTAAAGCAACTCTGAGTGTGAATGGGTTAAGTACCTTCATGCTTTGTGATTAGGCCTAAAAAAAAAAGTTGTTTGTTTCCTGTAACCCTACCCTAACAAGTTTTTATTCAAAAAAATCCCTACCCTAAAGTTTTTATCGGCCATCCAACTCCCAATCGACGTAAAATATGCATAAAATACACATTTTTGACCCAAAAAATAATGCAAAAATTTTTTTTTTACTGACCTACCTACCCTATTTTTTTTCGGACCGTTACAGGAAACAAACAATTTATTTTTTTAGGCCTTACAATAGTGCATGTACGGGGAGATGGGGAGGAGGGAGAAGGCCTCTTGTGAAGCTTTGTGTTTTGTGATTGTCAACAGAAGTGCATTATATATACAGTAGTGACAGGGGTCAACCTATTTTGATTGGGATGGAATATACTCATGCTGGGACAGCAGGTCTCACGGTGAGGTTAATCCATTCATAGCCAGTTGTAAATGGTGAAGAACCGAAGTACCCAAGGAATTCCATTGCCCAAGTCACTGGCAACCTTCTTACACACCTCAAGGCCAAAGCTTTGGTGAGTTTGGAATTTTGGAATTTTGCTTTTCGTCAAATTTATGCCAAATGTGGCTAATTCGTGACTAGCCAGTTGTATGTGGCGGAGGAAACCGTAGTACCCGGCAAAAAAACCACCGCCTAACCCCAAGTCACTGGCAACTTTCTCACATGCCCAGGCCGGGATTCCAACCAAGGCAGTTGTGAGAGACAGCGTGCAGTCAGTGGCAATGCATAAGACAAATCTGCGAGGAGGGCATTAGCCCTTTCAGAAGAAGGCCTCGGTCTTTACCAAGATGATGGCAATTATGTCTTGATGTCGTCTTGCAATACAAATAATCAACTTCATTTCATATGTTAACATGTTCAAAGGCCAGTAATTGAGCTTTTAAAGGTCGAAAAACTTTTTTTCATTTTCAAATAGTTTTTTTATTCATTTTCCTACATGTCAATAGGTACAGTTTACAAAATATGTAAATATAGATATCGAAGCATTTTGCGGTAAGGACAGAAATTTTTAGCGAAAGGTTTCTTCTTTCCTTTGATGTAATGTCTATACTTCTCATGAAAATAAGAGTTCTTCATTTCATTTTTAACATTTAATATGTGTGGTTTTTGTTCATTTTTCATAGCATCATAAAGTACCTTCTTGGTTAAAAGTATAATACTATTGATTGCGAGTGGGTTTTCTGGATGAGCCTCGGACTAGACTCAAATTTGGAGGTTGTACTTTCTCCAATAGTGCACCACAATTATGGAATGCGCTTCCACAGCACCTGAAGGTTTCTACATCGTGTCAGGCCTTCAAAAAGTGTCTCAAAACAGTGATCTTCTCAGGCTCGCCCACTGAGGTTTTGTGGGCTATGACTCAAACTAGAATCTTTCATTTTTAGTGTATGGCCTCGAGAATTCTTTAACACTAAGATTCAAACTTTTTTTGATTTTTGCTGAAACAAAACGGTACTCAAAAACGAAATGGTGCCTTTTAGTACTAGTTCTCAATGAAACGGTATAATAAAAGAATCTCGGTTCCTATCGATACCCGAGTACCGATATGCAACCCTATCGATGACATAGTTAGGTCATGCAGGGAAACAATAAATGACTTAGTTGCATTTTTGTGTTTGTGAAGTGGTCAATACATAGAGATTGTGAGTTCCATTAACCAGACACCATGCGTGCTATACTAAAACAGCTGAGAGGCAAGCTGGCAGGTCGCGAACCGTCCCTGGCAGCAGCAGCAGCAGCAGCAGCCAATTAGCGTTACAAGATACCTCTAGTTGGGGCAACTCATGTTTGCGATCTCGGTCCATCATAGCCATCGGAACCTGGCCCTTAGCCTTTTCCTCATCTCCCTAGCAACCATAGCAACCAAACAAAATCACATTAACAAAACACGAAAACCGGCAAAAAAAAATTAAATGATAATCATGGATTTTTTGTAAGGCGAGATGTCCTCTTAAGAGCAGTCTGAAATGGAATGTCACTACAAAGCATCACGTAGACAAAGGACAATAATTCACAGTCGCTGAAATTTGGAGACTGACTGCCACAAGATGCATAAGAGAATACTGCCAGTGACTTGAGGTTAGTTGGTGGTCCTGCATAGGTATTTTGGTTCTGTACACGATTAGCCACAGGAATTTGTCAGCAATTAGACAAACCCTAGTCAAAGTTATTGTGAACAAAACATTGCAGGGACCAGCAAGCGCCAAAGATCGTCTCCTCATGTTAAATTTCTACTGTTTTAGTAGAACGAGAAGGTATATAGATGGCGACCATAACTGCCATATATCGACCATTTCTTGTTGCAGTACGTAACACCGCGATTGGCACTCATTGGGGGGTGCGGTTATACAAATGTTTGACAAAACCCCCGCTACAGAAAAAATTCCCAACTTGCACCCGCACGGTGTGCTCAATCGGGCAATACGGTAGTTTATATCCTGATAAAAAAACAAACTTTTGCAGATGAGCCAACATCAATTTTGACTATGGGGTATGGAGTGAGCTTATATTCCACGGAAGTCTAGAAAAGTTATATTTAATGTGAATAACAAGTTTTGCACAATTGTACGCAAAAGTCCCAAATCAGTCTATTGTTCTATTATGCAGGGAGGGCACATCATAGACCTTCCTTTTAATCAATAAAAACAAACAGTACCCCCCCCCCCCCCCCCCCCCCCCCATTGGGTGTAATGGGGAGAGGACCGTGGCATTAGTCTTGTGTAAGTGATGCTTTGTGGGTTCAGAGAGAATGAATAAAGATGAGAAAAGAGTGCTAGTGGAACAGAAAGACCTATAGTTTGCTTGAATGCTGCTTAAACAAGGGCTTTCTAGAATAACTCTAGGACGCCATTTATGTATGAGTTATCAAAACATCATTGCCAAATCTTTCCTTAACTTTTTTTTTTAATTTCACACCTGCTGTTTTTTATTTAAAAAAAAAAATCTTTACTTTACTTGTTCATAAAATTTGAATCTAATAAACCCCAATCAAAGTCATTAGAAAACTTAGGGAAATGATCTGGATTATGTACGATTCAACCTGCCAAACCCAAAATAGCAACATTTGCAATTTTTGAAATTGTTTCGATAATATTCATCACATTTTTTTTCTGATGTTGGAAGTAAGTAGGTTAAGGTGACACTAATGTGAATGTACATTACATCATCAAAGAGAAATTGTTGAAAACCCTTGTTGAAGGCAGTCGTTCAAGCTGCCTATAGAATGTACCTGACTCTGCGGTAACTCGTCCGCCTTATCACGGTCCATCATCGGGATGGGGTTGTTGCCCTGAATCTTCTCCTCGTCACCCTACATACATTCAGTAGCAATAGCCATTAAACGAGGAAGAAGACACAGCAAAATACTCATCATATATTACCTCAATCAATAGACATTAACCCATTAATGCTCACAGCGGCCAAAATCAGACTGACACTTTTGAAGAAATCGTTAAGGTTTTAGCACAATTGGCAAAATATTTGAAGGAGAAATGTTGATCAGAACATTACCAACAACTCTCCTTCAAAAATTTTGTAAAATAATTCCCAATTCAAAAGTTATTGTCAAAAGTATCATCGCTCCAGACGACAATTTCCGAATGAAGCCTTAAGCATTAATGGGTTAAGCGAGGGAGAAGACACAGCAAAATACTCGTCATATACCTCAATCAATATGTTTTTAATTACTCTACACTGTATACAGGCAAACTCATAGGATTCAAACAAAAGTGATCGAGCAAATTCTATTCAACTTAACCCTTAACCCTGAGTTACTTTCCTCCGAAGCACAAAGCTAAGATTTTGAAAACCATCCAAACCCTGTCATGTCGGTATTCATTGAAAAAGCTCTCAAAATGTGTTGTCAGATGAGTACCCAGGTGCTAGGGTTTAAGTCATTTTTCAGGTGTTTTTTTTGCATCATTTCGTATAAGCCAAATAAGCCACCAGCAGCATAAGGGTTAAGTATATATTTGGTGTAATTTGGAAGTAGCTTATGGTTCAAGGCTTTTGTCTAAAGTAGGTGAAAATCTGAGTTAGACAAGACTGACTTCAACAAGGTTGCCTGTACTATTACATGTGTAATAATGCTATTAAGAAAATCAAACAAAACTTTACCTGTTAACAAGATGGACATGGCATATGCATTTACAATTTACAATTAAAACAATATATTGAAAAATAAGTCTGATTGAAAAATAAGAATGCTTGCATAGATATTGCTAAGTTAAGAATAATGAGACATTAAGGCACTTTGATACATACCATGTCACACATTTCATGTGTCTAAAGTATTAGCTATTTTTAAGATACAGAATAAAAACCAACAATGATGCAAACTTTTTGACATTGACAGATGATCATAACATCAACAACACATTTTCATAATCAAACATCAAATGTGCAATACATCAGCATGCATTAAAGAAAATACTATTAAAAGAAGGAGATTCTAGAAACAGTCAAACATGCTTACTACAAGTAATCGCATGATGACTAGATAAGGAATGATTTGTCTAACCAATAAGAACAGTCAAACATGCCAAGAATATATATATATATATATATATATATATATATATATATATATATATATATATATATATATATATATATATATATATATATATATATATATATATACATATATATTTATATATATATATATATATATACATATATATATATATACATATATATATATATATATATATATATATATATATATATATATATATATATATATATATATATATATATATATATATATATATATATATATATATATATATATATATATATATATAAATATATAAAAAATATATATATATATATATATATAAAATATATATATATATATATATATATATATATATATATATATATATATATATATAAATATATATATAAATATATATATATATACATATATATATATATATATATATATATATATATATATATATATATATATATATATATATATATATATATATATATATATAATATATACATATAAATATACATACATAAATTTCATAGGGGGAATTTCGTAAATGTAAATTATAGACATTGGGGTCTCATTTTAGATATGGTCGCTTGAGCAGGTTTGACTGTTTAGGGATGTTAATACTGCAGCGCCACCTATGGTGTATCCTAGAAACTAGCAAGCCTACCTGCTGCCAGAACTCCTCCATGATGACCTTGACCAAGTCTAGCTGCAGGTCCCAGGGTTTGTACATGGAGCAGAGGTCTGAGGCCGTCATGCAGAGGAACATCGTCAGCTCTCTACCAAACAAAGCCACAATACAACAACAACAACAACAACAACAAGTAGCGCAAGATAGGCGGCAAATAAATACAACTACCCAAATGATGATGTATTCCAAATCACTGAAAAAACTCAGAATCTCAGAATTCCTAGGAACTACTGGTCCTGGCATTAAAATAGCAACTTTCTAGGATTTATTTTAGAGTTTCCAGACATTCTTATCTGCAATACAGACTCAGTAATACAGACTCAAGAATTTTAAAAAATATTCATCTCTCATCATATTTTTTCTTGAATTCTAACAGATTCATAATCAAATGATACATATTAATGAATGACACAAAAAACATCACATTTTTCCCATTTGATGATATTTTTCATGAAATCCGAAAGCTGATAACAGGTGATCTGGCTATGAAAAATCAGCCTGGTCAGATTTGTGATAAAATCAAATCAAATATATTTTTTTTAAAATATGGTGCGCTTCAAAAATTATGAATGTGTAAGAAATTTTTTCGTTGTTAGAATACACCATCTATGAGTGTTTTCTAGATAGAATACGATATCTATAAGGCAGGTACCAGCAAAAGACCAATCACAATGTCTTAGCTATTGATCCCAACAGCAGCCAAAATTGATGGACTTTTTGGTGATAAATTTCTGATAAAAGTCAGTGTTGATAAGAACCAAACCAACAACTATCCTTAATATATTTCAAAGTTAATTATTTCATCCTTAAGAAATTCACAAAAATTTACAAGCATCAAGACAAAAACTTTTCTAATAGCTTATGCTTTTGGTAGAATTCTTCAGGAAGATTTCACAGAAAAGGTTGGGTGTTTTTTAATGCTGCAGGAAGAAATGGGTCAACAGGAAAGGTATGCTGGTCTATCTTGTCTGTAAGAGAAATCATGCAGTGTCAGGGTGGAAATGGGTGACTTACTACATGTTCAACACATTTCACACCAAGACACATCTCAAGAATTAGGAAAAATATCCCCCCAAAATTCATCTACATAAATGCTCACATACCATGGCAAAACTTCAACTATAATTTGATAGGGAAATTACGGTGAAGATCCTAGATTATTTTGACTAATAACTAATAAATGATAAGGATAATTGGGTACTTTTTGGCCTGAATACCACTGAGGAAGTGTAAGGAAAAGGGTTATGGTCTTATGGATATCAAAAAAAGGTGGGTTCAAGGTTACTCTGATGCGTACATGCACAATCAGAGATGGTTAGTAGAGATAATAGAAGAGATACAGAACAATAACACATGTACATAGTTTATTAGTCACACTAGCAAATGCAGTACCTAAGACAAACAAGCTAAACTGGGGTAAAACCAAAATCTTGTCAGTATGTATGGATAAGGGTAGAGACCATTATATGAACATGCATTGCACATAATACGCAAATCGCTATAATTTTAAGAATATGTCTGAATTGCAATATGATTTTAAGAATTTGAATTTGAATTTGAATTTTTCAAAAAAGGGAAAATTTAAACCTTGCTTTGCAAAACCTAGGCAATGTTCATTTTTGCAAAATCTCAACCTGTTAAATAGAGATATTTCTAGTTTAATATTTCTCAGTGTATTTGAAGAAACACACTCATTCCAGTACTTAAAATGCCTCAACCTACTAAACTATAACATTTGCGTTTCACATTTGATAGCTTTGGTGCTGTTTTACCATGTAATTATTATTTTAGATAAAATAGTTATGTTTTCTTTTCAATTCCCTTTTCCAAGCAAGAGTGTGCATAACAAAGGAGTGTGAGATGTAAAGTAAGACGACTTATTTTTCACTAGTGTTGTTGACATTTGTTGAAGATATTGCCAATAAGAACATTGCCAGGCCAAACTATAAGAACAGGGTCCAGAATGGCAGTGTTTATGAACAGTATGATTTTATGATTTTTTCGAATTCCACTGACAAAATCGGTAGAAGAAGCTGTGTAAAAATTCCTACAAATCTAAACAACTCATGCAAAAGATCATGCTGAAAGTCAACTTCTGCGAAAACGACCGAAAAGAGTGGTCAGCCCTTCCAGACATCTACCTGTGCATAAAATTCCTCAAATATGACTTTAACTGTGTCGTACTGAACATCCCAGGGTTTGGTGCTGTTTCCCAGGTCGCATGCGGTCATGCCTATGGCCAAGAGTAGCTTTCTGCATCACGTGAATAGCATGCAGAAAGATCAAAGATTACAGTGTTAATTCAGGTGGCTCTTTTTTCCCACGGCAGAGGATTTCCTACACAAGTGTCTTCTGGATCTGTGAAACTTTTGAAATAACTTTGGATTTGAGCGGAGATCTACAAAATACCTGAATGAGAGTTGTGGGATGGGTACTGATATTTTTCACAAAATGCTCTCTATACAAAATGCTAAGTGATTGTTCTTATCCACTAGAGATAAGAATGGACTAACTTATTTATGCCAGTAGCAGCCTAAACCAGTCTGACTACTTCGGTGTCCTCCACTAGTCAGGTACATTTCAACTTTTCCAATGCTGAGGCTACTTTCGTCCACAGCACAAGTACACAAAAGGTTTTTGAACCCTCTCATGTTGGTATTCAATGGATAGCTCTCCTTGAGTACTCTCAGATGAGTACCCATGTTCCAGGGTTTGTTTCAAACATCTTAAAGATTTTTTGCATAGTTTTGTATTGGCCAAATTAGCCAACGGCAGCATAAGGATTAAGAAAATACTGGAAAGAGAATTTATAGAAAGAATCCTGCAACTCTTCTTCAAGTATGATTTGAACTTTACATGCATCATTTATGTTAACCAATATGCTGCTGGTGGCTAATTTGCCCAATACAAAAAACAAATGCAAAAAACCCTGAAAATGACTGAAACCCTGGCAAATGGGTACTCATCTGAGAGTACTCAGCAAGAGCTATCCAATGAATACCAACATGACAGGGTTTAGATGGTTTTCAAAAACCTTTGCATCCTTGTCCTTTGGACGAAAGTAGCCTCAGCATTGGAAGGGTTAAAATGTCTACATGAACCATGGTCCTTTTTATTTAAAGAGTATCATATATCCGGTAAGTAATTTTCAGATTTTCAGATAAATGGTTTTCTTCCTTCTCGCCTGCAGCAGCCATTAAGACAGTCTTACTCTTTTTGATATATTTCTCTGAGAAATAAACTCTAAGGAAAGATTTAAATGCAAAATGTCGTAACACAAACTAATGGAATCCCTTCTTAATATTTTTCTTTAATTACCATAGGCATCAGGGTCCGACTTTAACCCTTCCAATGCTGAGCCTACTTTCGCCCAAAGCACAATGATTACAAAAACCCATCTAAACCCTGTCAGGTTGGTATTTATTGGAGTGCTCTCACTGAGTACTCTCAGATGAGTAGTCATATGCCAGGGTTCCAGTCATTTTCCAGTTTTTTGCATCATTATCTATTGACCAAATTATCCACCAGCAGCATAAGGGTTAATCCAAAGCTCAATGCAGCCTAATAATTTTAATGCAATCTTCAGGACATGGGATATTCGAATAAAAAATGTTTTTTCAGAACACTGCCACGAATCTCCCACAAAAATATCGTAAAATCAATCTCAGTTCCAAAGTTATTGTCAAAAGGATTAAAGATCCGGACACCATTTTGTAGAGAAACTCTAATGGTTTAATGGGTTAAAGAAGACAAACAGCACATGAATATAGAATGTTATTAGCACTTAGAAGTGAGTAGAAAGGGAGACCATCGTTAGGACAAAAGGGCAGGTCAGGTTACACAACATTGCTGCCAGGAGAATCTTTTTAAAAATTTTAAAAATTAAATTTTTCTGCATTTCATAGTGTCAAAAAGAAACACAGAATTACTATTAATCAGAAAACAAGCAATGAAAGATATTTTTGAAAGTCAAAATTTCTAATTTCTAATTTTTTTTATCATTTTTTATTTGGGACCTACTTATCACAAAGGTCATCATTTGTTCAGTCCTTTGCCTACATTTTACAGACTCTATTGGGTCTATTCAAGGTTGTAACCAACTTCTAAAATACACTGTTCTTTAATTTTCTAATAACCAAGATAGATTATCCAAAAGAGATGCCATGTGTGTGAAATACCTGATCTCAAAAGTGGAGAAAGACTGACTTAAAGTTGTCAATCGCAAAGAAGAATTTTGGCATATATGGTATGCTGTATGCTCACAGCAGTCAACAGAATGAAAAAAAGTCATATTATCAAGTATGAAAAGATAAGTCCATAAGTGGCCCCCCCCCCCCCCCCCCCAAAAATAAAAAATGCAAATCGCCTTGATCATAATCTTTATTCAAAATCTCTAAATCTTGAACATTTTTTGGAGCACCATTTCAGAATTTCAAATTTAAGATGCACGTTTCCTCTGCAAAAGTAGAATTTAGTTTGTGTAGGACCTACAAAGTATTAGGATGTTCAAGAAAAAAAAATGCACACTCTCCCGGGCAGAAGAAGCCCTGCATGGTGATCCGTCAAGTTTATGATAATAAGAATAGTGTTTTGGCATTCACTGTTAGTGGTAACATGGTGGCGGAGATAGGCGGGGTAAGTTACATACTACAGAAGAATCTAAGTATGTTTAACTGCTATGTACAGGCCAGTCAATGTACTGGCTGCATGGTCAAAGAGGTCTTGGGTTGGTCAGTATTCAGAGGGAGAAGGACATTCGTTTTCGGATAATTTTGTATTATCTAATACGAGAGTATTGGCACAAAATGTGATTCTATTCCCAAATAACAATTAAGGTTAGACATTGACACTGCTGTTTGAGATGAGCAGGTAGTGAGAAACAATGTATTGGCACAAAATGTGATTCTATTCCCAAATAACAATTAAGGTTTGACGTTGACACTGCTGTTCTTGTTTTTGAGATGAGCTGGTAGTGAGAAACACGAGGAAACCAGCAGCGCTAATCATGCATGTACAACCACAGTGCACAGTTGCACGGTCAACGGCCGGTCAAGCTACCTGTTCGTAAAACTCCTTAAAAATGATTCTGACCGTTTGGATTTGGACTTCCCATGACTTTGTGCTGGCACAGAGATCAGCTCCAGTCATGGTCATGGCTAGGAGTAACCTCCTTTAAAAAGATCAATATAAACACATTGCTTATACACTAAATGGCTATACTCAACAGCTTCCCAGTGAATATTACATTAACCCTTCCAATGCTGAGGCTACTTTAGTCCAAAGTACAATGATGCCAATATTTCTGAAAAACAACCAAACCCTGTCATATTGGTACTCATTTGAAAGCTCTCACTGAGTACTTTCACATGAGTACCCATATGCCAGGGTTTCGGTGTTTTTCCAAGATTTTTGCATTATTTTGTATTGGCCAACTTAGCCACCAGCAGCATAAGGTTAATTTCCTGCACAAATAGGCACGGACAGATAGCTCAATATATACGGCCACCCTGTAGTACAAACTTGTTGATGATAAGATATGTAGATAGTTAAAGATACATCTATTTAAAATGGAAGGTCAGCTTAAAGACATACAAATTCTCTTTTATTGAGTATATAACACATGCAGTATAAGATATGGAGTGAGTACCATCTATTCAAAATGGAAGGTCCTCTATATGTAGTACAAACTCTCTCTCACTTATGTTTATGATGTAATATTGAGCTAGTTTTAGAGACCCTTTGTTTAAATTAGGAGAGCTTAAAATAGTACAAAACCTTTTTCATTAAGTATATGATAAGATAAGGAGAGCATTTTAAGTATCTTCTATAGATTTAACTTGGAAGGTCCACTATGAGTAGTGCAAATTCTTTCTCATTGAGTTTATGATAGGATACTGAGCTAGTTTCAGGGAACCTCTACCTAAATTGGAAGGTGAGCTTAACCCTTTCAATGCTGAGACTACTTATGTCTAAGGCACAAGAACTCAAAAATCTTTCGAAATCATCTAAACCATATCATCTTGGTATTCATTGGAAAGCTCTCATCTAGTACTCTCAGATGAGTACCCATTTGCCAGGGTTTCGGTCATTTTTCAGATTTTTTCACATTATTTTGTATTGATTTAATTAGCCACCAGCAGCTTAAGGGTTAAAGTAGTAAACATATCTCTTTTATAAAGTATAAGATATGGCTCTGAAGTAAAGTAGTAAGAGTATCTGGTAGCAGTCAAGACTCACCTGTGTTCCTCTCTGTCCCACTCGAACTTACCGCCGTCATACAGCTCTTTTAATTTAGCCTTGTTGCCAAAAAACAGTGCTAAATCTGTAGCCAGAATGCAATGCTTAATCTCACCAAGAACCTGCAAAGTAAATAAAAAAATCATGTCAGAATGCTAACCTTTTACAGAAAAACACCCTTGCTGAAGAAAATTGAGACAAATTTTGTCTTTTTATATCAACCCTATTAATGAAAGGCCAAGGGGGCTGCAAAAAGTTCAGCAGTACGACCAGTAACATCAAGAGAAAGGCTCAGGCTCATTTTGAAGCAAGCATATTTGACTGGTCTGCCTAAATCCTGTAGGCTGAGTGCTGCCACTGGTCCTCTTCAGAGTACCAGCCATGAGCAGGCTCTTTACCCTCTACTATCTAAAATATGCAAATTTTTGCAAGAAAAGGCAATACATTAATTGGGTGTAATCATCCTGTTATTGACTTAAGGTCTTTAAGGTTGAAACATTAATCCACAAACAGCTTCCTCTATGACCGCTCCAAAAATGTTTAACCCATTAACACTTAAAAGTTCTTTCTGACATTGTCGTCTGGATTGACGATACTTTTGGCAATAACTTTTGAATTGAGAATAATTTTACAGAATATTTGAAGGAGAGTTGTTTATGATGTTCCGATGGACATTTCTTCTTCAAAAACATTGCCAAATCTGCTTTAGCCTGAATGATTTCATCAAAATTGTCAGGCTGGTTTTGGCAGCTGTGAGCATAAATGGGTTAATGTAAATTAAAATTCTACAACATATCTGGATTGCAATATTGCGACAGATGACCTTTGAATGAATAGGCACATTCAAATCATATAATTTCATCTGGACTCATCTTCAACTGGCAGAATACTTGGAATAGTAGAGGAGATAGTAAGATAGAAAGATGTTAATGCAAAATATCCATATTCATTTGCTAAAAGAGTGTAACTATGCACAATTGTATCAATCCTTCTCAGTTCAGACTTGCAGTAAATGCCTCCTGATTTACTGATGCATATAATATTATGTACATTTTGGGAATGAAGTGTTTGTAAAAAGTTTAAAGAGATAACTTTCATTTAACTATTTCGTTGTCTTTTAAATAATCTCCCAAAAATCTATACCAGTAAAGATATAAAAAAAAATGGTCAGATCATTTTTGAGTACTAAAGGAAGGAAAAACGCCTTATAAGGAAAACTGTTATTCACCCACGCAATGTTGGTGTAATTAATAGTTGATAATCTTACCGTTTTATATTCTTCTGATGACAGATGCTTGAAGATATTATGACCATCATGCTGCAAAAATAACAGGAAAAAGATGATCACCCGGGTAAACGTCAAGGCATAAACACACAATAACAGTATGTTCATCAATTCAAAAAGCATATTTAGAAACATATTTCCAACCTAAAGAATCCTATTCACTTATTTTCAGTTGTTGCACAAGTACACATTTTGGGTAAATAGGATGCAACAATAATTATTTAAAAATAAAGAAAGTTGTTATTCAAATACAGAGGTACAGCAAAAGGATTATCATAAATATGTATATATATATTTCATATCTTTTCCATGCTACTTAATTGATATAACAAGCTGGGTAATTTTTAATATAATTTATTGATAAGAGTATGTATGTACATAATGGTTGATAATCTAAAAATGTGAAAAATGATAATTCAATTAAACATGTCACAATTTCTTAAGGAAACATGCACATAACGATTGCACACACTTCAAAACATTTGGTGTCACATGTATGTATGTGTGTATGTATGTATGTATGTATGTATGTATGTATGTATGTGTGTGTGTGTGTTTGTATGTGTGTGTATGTATGTATGCATGTATGTAACTGTGTGTGTTTGTGTATACATATATATATATATATATATATATATATATATATATATATATATATATATATATATATATATATATATATATATATATATATATATATATATATATATATATATATATATATATATATATATATATATAATATATATATATAGCAATTTTTTACTTCTAGATATTGATATAGTTTAATAAACAGTAGAAAATAATACTAATTCTTGGTCTTCAGAAAAGTGTCCACTCTTTTTGAAATGTTTTTTGAAATATTTCTCATAATGTTTTTGCAAAACTACCAGACTCTCTAGAGGGTTGAAATAAAAGTGGAGTATTTTCCTTATACAGGAACCTGGCATAAATTAGCAATGCTTGGTTGAGTTTGGATTTACAATTCTGAAATATTTTCAAACTGATGGTTTATTTGGTCAAAGGGTGTCTTTACCAATGTTTTGGGGTATTTTTGTGGTCTTATTGACATAAATAGATGTACATACAAGTCCAGAAACATAAAGGATTATCAAAGGACATAAAAGTAGACAATTTAGTGCTTACAACAAAAGGGGGACACAAGAAAACAGGCAGGGTAGGTACATGATAGATGAATGTGTATAACCTATCTATAACAACTCAAAAATACCAGAAAAAAAACACATTTCCAAACAACATACACAGAATCAGAAATTCAAGTATTTGAGGCTTTAGTACAACAAAATGTGTACATCGTCTTCTTAATAAATTGAATTATTAATAGCCTCACGACAGTTTAAAAATCATCTCATCAACTTTTAGTGTTTTTTTCAAAACTTTCTGCTAAATAGTAAGAATTCTACATCAGTTATATAACAACAAAAAACATCTCAAAATAAACAACTTATAATACTATTTGTGTGTCACATGATAACTCTCTTAACTGTAAGAATTCTTGATCCACAAAAAATAGTATTTTATTCAAGAGTCATGTCTGATAAAAAAGAACTCGAAGAAAAGACAAGAAAAGACAAAAACTTTTCAGTGACACAAAAGAAGTAATTTTTACTTAAAATCTACTTCCAACACATTACACCCTAAATCCATACAAGGATGATTAGAACTGGCTTCCTACTGACTAACAACATAAAAAAGACAGGCACTACTATTAGGTCAGTAAGTGGATGAAAATTTCAAAGTTTCCTTAAAAGATATAGTTAACAAAGAAGCACACTAAAAGAACCCTGATTTAAAAAAAAAGAAAAATGACAAAAAATGACACTATATGATTCATAACATCTATGAAACAAATAAAAGCTAATTGGCAAAAGCAATCTAATGCACTGTCAAGATTTATTTTGCCTTCAGGAGAAGTGTATATCTAAACAAAGGAAAACAGCTCTTTTGAAAATCTTGCAAGCTATCAAAATTGTCAACAGATTTGGTTTGATTTAATCAAAGGCTGGTTTAATAACTGAAATTGATAATTCTTTCAAGGTAACCTATATCTCATCAGTTGATTGGGATGCCACTAGTAAATCCTTACAAAAGTCTTAAAAAAGAATTTCCATCCAAGGATATTTTAGATATCTTGCAGACAAAGTAAGTGTTTGTGAAAAAACAACAAAAAACTGCTGACCGCTAAAAAAAACCCTGCTGACCTGCAGGTGACAGGCTGGTGTTAGTCTTTAGTTTTTTTTAATTCGACACCCCCCCCCCCCCCTCCTGCCAGATGTCATATGTATTCTAATGGGATAAATCGATTCAGAATTTGGCCCCTTCCCCCCCCCCCCCTTCAAAAAACCTTCCATTCCTCCTCCCCCCGACACTTTTAAATGGAACAGCTCTAAGATACTTAGATGAGAAATCTATCTCTAAATAACAACAAAGACCTTATCATGCCTGTAGCTCCTAAAAACTGTTTGGCTTATTATTGCTTATACTTTCTAAATTATATTGTTATTTAAAGAAGAGATCTTTTTTCTTCAATATACAGTATATCCCAAGGATTTTTGTCAAGGAGAAATTATATTTCAAATATACTTTTATAGGTTCTTAGGAAATCTATCACAGAGAAATCAATATCTAAATATATCATAGGTCGACCCTGAGTAAATTTGTTGAGGCTTCTTCTTTTTATTTCTAAAATATATTGTAAATCTTGAGGAGATCAATCAAGGAGAATTTCTTTTTTCATATGTATTGTATGTCCTGAGAATTTTCACAAGAGTATTTTCTTATAATATAGTGGGTAATGAGGAAATTTGTGGAGAAGTCTAGCAGGCATGAAAGGCCTAGTGACAACACAGAGATGTGAAAAGGAACTTTGTGGAGTACTGTAGCAGGCATGAAAGGCCAAGTGACAACACAGAGGAGAGAAAAGGAAGTGGTTGATGCTGACTAAGGGGCGGCTTACTTGAAGGATAGTGATGGTATGATTGAAGTGGTGGTGCTCCATAGTGGAGGTGGAATAAATGCCGGCCAAAGGGGAGGACGATTTCACCATGTACTGATTGGTGTAACCACGGTGGTCCACGTCATGACATAAACAAGCCACAAACAGGGCCAGACACTGAAACGGGATCCGCAACCAACCAACCATCAGACATTGGAGGACGATGACTACTACAGCTCGATTGAACAGCTCTGTACATTAAACATTCACGTACATTGGACACTTTTTTCATTCCCCTTCACGACCCATCAGACATTGGAGGACGATGACTCACTACAGTGAAACCTACTCGATTGAACAGCTCTGTACATTAAACATTCACGTACATTGGACACTTTTTTCATTTCCCTTCACGACCCATCAGACATTGGAGGACGATGACTACTACAGTGAAACCTGCTCGATTGAACAGCTCTGTACATTTAACATTCACATACATTGGACACTTTTTTCATTCCCCTTCACTTTAAACCTTCCAATGCTGAGGCTACTTTCGTCCAAAGCACAAGGACGCAATATTTTTTGAAAACCATATTAACCCTATCGTGTTGGTATTTATTGTATAGGAATAGGGCCTATGTACATTGCAGACCTGCATACATTGAACAGTTTTGCATTAAAATTCTTCATGCATGTTCAATGTACACATAACAGGTTTCACTGTATGCACAAACTCACGCACATACAGACACAGAGTAGATCGGGCCATACACTGAAATGGAAGCCATCGACTAATGATCCATCAGGATGATTACACACAAACTCACACACACACACACACATACACACGTACACACACACACACAAAGTCACATTGGGTCATCAACCAGTGACCATCAATGGCTGGGTGTCAACGGTTCTTCAGACAATGCAATGGAAGATCATTGCGCACACATTTACACACACATGCACACTTACACACACACACACATGCGCACACAAAAACATACGGTTTAGGGGGACCTCACACACACCATATATGGACATTGTGGGCTGGATGGTAAGTGGACAACATTGGTGCTGCAACAATAAAACAAATTTGTTATGTTAGTACCCTAGGTCTGTACACTACATCAGTTTGCTATCACAAGTGCACTTCTACAATTACAAACAACTGTGACCACCAAATCTTCAACAGGAAATTGATTACTGTTAATTTCTATAACATTAAATCATTTTTTTTGTAGTTGCAAATGAAAAATGAATAATTTGTGATTTTTTAAAGATTCGTATAAAAAATAATTTAGTACATCTGAAAATAGCTCTTTTTCAGCCTAATGAACTAAAAAGCTGCCAGTGACTTGAAGATATAGTCATTGGTTTTACATCACATATTTGGATATCTCCACCATCAACAAAGTGGTGACATGGCCTACATAACAATGGCTGAAAAGGTAATGATAAAAACCTAAAACATGTTCTCTCTATATGCAGAAACCATGATGAATTTTTAAAATTTATATTTTCAATTTTATTTTACCTTGATTATTTGTTGTTTCTTTATTCATTTTTTTATACTTTATCTTTTATTTTCTTCATTTTTATTTTAATTTTTTGTTGCTTTTTATCCATTTTTCCCAATCTTTAATTTTTTCATTTTTCGTTTTTTTTCATTTTTTTTTTTTTTGGGGGGGGGGGGGGGGGGGGGTTGTGGTTTGTAATTGTACAAGTGCATGTGTGAGAAGAGTTCGGGGGGCGCACGATGGACGAGTGAGTGTTGCCCCTGGTGGGCGCAGGGTGGCAGCGTGTACCTGTAGCATCTGCACGGTCATGTTAAAATGGTGGTGCTCCATGGTGGAGGTTGAGTAGATGGCTGCCAGCGGCGACGCGCTCTTCACCATGAACGCGTTCGTCTTGCCTCGGTGGTCCAGGTCGTGGCAGAGACAAGCGACAAACAGAGACAGACACTGAAATCACAACAACAACAACTAACACTACTGCTAGAAGAGGAAATATTATCTAGACTATTAGCACTATAAGACAAAAAATATAATGAATCACGCTGTCATATTATTCATCTAGCTGTTCAAAAGATACATACAAAAATCTTAAAGCATTTTTGTCACCCATAGAAAGAGACATTGGTTATCAAACTTTAGATTATAACATTTCAAAATCTAGACAATAATGAATACTTCTTGGTAATGAACACAACAGCATACAATAAATCTTTTATGAAAGTAGAAGAATAAAAGGGATGGGAGTCAGGGAGTGGATTAAAATAAACACATTTAAATTTATAAATTTGCATTTGTAAACAGAATTTTAATGTTATCAAACTGTAAATGAAAATCAAAAAAGTTCCCAAAGTTTCCACTAGTTTTCAATACTTGCACATTAGTTATGATAGATAGAACCCATGGACAATATTATAAATATAAATATGATTGAACAAGTCTATGAAAATGAACAAATTTGAAAGCAAGATAAGGTAAATGGAAATGAAAAAGTTTGTGAATAAGTACACTAATTCACTGAGATAAACAAATTTGAGCATATGCTCAGGTTTATTTTGATAAGTTCATTAAAATAAACAAGTCCATGCATATAAACATTAAGTTAATGAACATGGAAAAGTTCATTGAGATAAACAAGTTCATGATTATGAACAGGTTTAAGAACATGGAAATGTTCATTGAAATAAATAAGCCCATGCCTATGAACATATTTATGAACATGAAAAAGTTAATTGAAATGAATAAGTCCATCCCTACGAACAAGCCTATGAACATTGGAAAGTTATTGAAAAACACAAGTCCATCATTACAAACAAGTTTATGAACAGTGGAAAGTTATTGAAATAAACAAGTCCATGATTATAAACAAGTTTGAGAACATGGAAAAGCTCATTGAAATAAACAAGTCCATGCATATGAAAATGTTTATGAACATGGAAAAGTTCAATAAAATAAACAAGTCCATGCATACGAACAAGTTTATGAACATGGAAAGGTTCAATGAAATAAATTTGTCTATGGTTATGATCAAGTTTATGAACATGGAAAAGTTCATTGAAAAAAAGAAGTCCATGGTTATGAGCAAGTTTATGAACATGGAAAAGTTCATTGAAATAAGGAAGTCCATGCATATGATCATTTTATGAACATGGAAAAAATCATTGAAGTAAACAAATCCATAGTTATGAACAAGATTATGGATATGGAAATTTCTTTTTAAAAAGTTCTTGCACAAAAACACATTGATTGCCATGAATAGAATAAGCTAGAAAATCTTTCAGAATTCAGGAATAAATTACACAAGCATAATGATGTCTTACCTCTAGGGGTTTGAAGGCAGACTTTGATGTTTTGATTACAGTGTAGATGGCATGGGCCACAGAGAATGCATGCGCCCAATTGTGGTATGGTACATTGCGGTAGTTCTTCCGGACCGTCAGGGTAAAGCGAATTAGATTGTTCATATCGAACCTGAAGATAAAACGATATAAAGACAATTGCAATAATCAACAGTTAGCAATAAGATAATTCCCCCTAGCAGGCTGAAAAGCTTCAGAATCAATCTCTGTGCATTTCTTCATTCTCCATCGTTTTCACAGTAATAAAGATAGGAATCAAATGCCATAGCAGTGGTTGGTTTCAATTGGTGCCCACCATTGAAAGATGAAAGACATGTCATACAGTCTAGTTATTAACCCATTAATGCTTAAGAGTTCCTCCAGCAATTGTTGTCTGGATCTATGATATTTCTGAAAATAACTTTTGAATTGACAATGATTTTACAAAATATTTGAAGGAGAGTTGTTGGTAATGTCCTGATTGACATTACTCCATCAAATATTTTCTTAACTATGCATTTGCCTGCAAGATTTCATCAAAAATGTCAGGCCTCTTTTGGCCGCTGTGAGCATTAATGGGTTAAGGGGTAGAAAGCCAAGAAAAAGTTTTCCTAATTTCTATGAAGAATCAAAAATAACACTTTGCTCCTGGAGACTAATTTTCATTTGTTCCCTTTTGATAGTGATAAAGTAATTAATATCAACCACTTTAATGACATAGTGAACCTGCATATGATAAGACCTATCATCTTATACAATTCCCCTGCATTGATGGTGAATATATCCTAAGTTTCAGGGCCTGCCTTTACTGCCCAGCTGTCCAACACATTGTGCACCTGCTGCTTGCTGTGTGGGCCATTGTTTGAACCCTGCTTTAAGGGCATTGAACCCTTCTTTAACCCTTCCAATGCTGAGCTACTTTCGTCCAAAGCATAAAAATGCAAATTATTTTCAAAATCATCAAAACCCTGTCAAGTTGGTATTCATTGGAAAGCTCTTGATGAGTACTCTCAAATGAGTACCCATTTGCCAGGGTTTCGGTCATTTTCCAGGATTTTTGCATCATTTTGTATAGACCAAAGTAGCCACCAGCAGCATAAGGGTTAAGGGCGTGCAAGGAAAATGACAAGGGGTTAGTCAGTGCTTTTCTCAGGGTACCTCTCAGGACATGCTCCATTGCTGACACTAAGTCACTATTTACCCCAGAATGGCAAAAAATATTATGACAAATCAAATTTTACTTATTGAAATCAAATTTGTGTACCCAGAAAATCAGCGCATTTACTGAATATAAAGACCAATAGATGATCTGAGAATGTTTGTGTTTGCACCAGAAGTATACCAAGTTATACTTTTCTTTGTTTGTTTTAGTTCTTCTTTGACCTTTTCAGCAGTTATTTTGGATTATTCTCCACACAATGGATATTTCTTAATACTTACCTCCAAATATTCCAAATGTTCTTATTTGCATAACTTATATGCATATCACCTTTAAGGCTATTCCTTATGTGCTAATATATGCAGGCTTCTTTCCTTAAGGCAACTACATATATGAAAGCTGGCTTTCCTAATACTTCAATCATTAAGTTGCCATAACTAACAAGAGGCATTCTACACTGTACACTAAAAAGCCCACACTAATCATTGATTAGAAATTTGTTATTCTTTTGAAATGTAGCTCTTTCTTTGATTTTTAAATATTTGTCAATCATGTCAGATTTTATAAATATAATAATTCATGGTTCACACAAATGCAATCTCATCTTAATTGGAACGAGAATGAATTAGGAAAAATGAAAGAGTTAGGAAGAGCAAAACAATACAATAAGCTCAGAGCACAATAAGCTAAGAGATATTTCACAACTATTAGCTTTAAAAAGATGGAAGAAACTACAGTCTGGTTCAACCCCTCTATTGTGGACACCTATTAATTGAGACAAATCAGTGTCAATACTCACAAGGTGTCCAAAATAGAGGAGTTTCTTCATGAGTCAAGTAAGAGGGTAGAAATTTGGTGTGGATGAAATAGAGATGTCTAGTCTACAGTGAGAATTACAATAGAAGAGTGGTGTCAGCTGTTGTAAATTGGTGCCTGTTTAATGCATACCATGAATATTTCAATTCACATGCACTGAACGCTCTTAACGCCATTCATACCATGATAGTATGATACATGTGGGCTGGGTGCCCAAAATGTTCCATGTTTACACCAATACTGTGATACACATGGAACAAGTCACTTAGAAATCATTCATTTCATAAAACTATCATACATATGTACTGTGCATATGCACCTATAGTGACAATTTACACTCAATATTGTGATACATGTGTACTGGGTACCCAAAAAACTCTTCCAACCCTGAATATTTTGATGCATGAATATCAGGATCCTTAGAAAACCCATTGCTACTGCAAATATTGCGATACATGTGTATTCACAAGCCCTTAACTTATTCCTACCCTAAGTATTGTGATACATCGATGCATACCTATTATTGCAATAATCACAAAATAAAAATTGTAAAATGCATGGAGGTTGTTCTTTCTATTCCAAAATCAATGTTCCTTGGATTAAGTTCTCTTTCATTTCAAACAAATCTTAATACTAAAGAATAGGTATTATTATTTATATGTCATGGGCTTTCCTATATGGTGACAGGCCTTCGCATTTCTTCATTTCCCCCCCCCCCCCCCAACTCTCTATTGAGGTTTCCTTCGCTATGAACTAATGGCTATCCACAATTTCATAATGCAAAAACTGAAATTCAATTCCAGACAAAGGGTTATCATTATTTCCTACTTTGCATTTATTCCCAAATTAGTTGCCATGAAAAAAGTTAGAGTAAGACTAACCTAACCTATGCAATTTCTCTTAATCACTTGAAGTTCATATTGTTAAGACTTAAATTATTACAAGTAAGGTTTAACAATGAACAATTAACAAGTCACCTATGCCACCTCCTAATCACCATCCAATGCTATCATATTCCTAGCACACAAATGCTATGGGGAATATTGAACATTATACAATTTAACAATGGGAGTTTGGCCATTATTGTATAAACATTTCGCAAAATCTTTGACAAATTGGCTATAAAATAACAATACTTTCCTTTTCTGTCAAAGATTTGTATTGGATAAGCACAGAAAAACAGCATAGGCCGTACAGATTTTACTTAGTGTGGGATGAGCATAATGTCTTAACACTTATACTATCTATCCTGTTCAAATAATTTTCAAAACAAATATAAATATTATTCCACAAACATTAAATGAATAGGAGTTGTTAGGGCTGTTAATCTTAAGTTTTGTTGAAGGAAAATTTTTCGAGTTCACAGTCTCCCCTGGGTGTTTGGTGTTTCTCCGTTGACCATGAAAAGTGGGGACGCCCATCAGCCAAGTTATCTACGGCATTACGCACCAACTGTTATTGGTATCTTTATACCACTACAAAGATTTCAGGTTTGAGCCTGGCTCTTGCCATGTGAGGAAGTTGACAGTGATGTGTGTCTAGTCAGTGGTTTTCCTCGGGTTCCACATTTCCTCCAACATTAACAAACTATTACTTGCAATTAAGCCTTTTTGGTAGAAAAAGTGCTGATCAACATTTTAAATAAATCTTGATAGTCATGTTTACTTAAAAAGTACTTGGAAAAAGGATAAGGAGAAAAATGTCCTCAATTGAACAATTTATGAGAACATAATGTATAAATTGGGGTTGGCCAATACAATTGACATGTGTTAATTGAGACACATCTAAGACTGATCATGAAACGGACAAATTGAGATAGGATGAGGTTTAGAGGGTGTAGGATGGGGGGAAGGGGGACGGGAAAACACTCTTTCTTTCTGGAAGTAGGGAGAGGCAAAGAGTACATGCTGACTGGATTCTACAGTAGGCTCGATCAGAACCAAGCTTTTTCACAACTTGAATTTTACCTGGATGAGTGGTCAAAATCCAGGCTAGAATAACAATGGGATATCTAGTCAGATATGCTTATTTAACCTTATTATCGCCTTCCCACTTATATCTCTTGAAAACGTAGATTTAATGCAATACTGACAACGCTCATGTTTTGCCATGTTCTAGCGACCTCTATCATACACAGGGACAAGACATATGGATTCTGTTCAAATATTATCAAAATCTATTCAAAAAAGATTTTAATTTCTTTTTATATGTAAATCTCAAAAAACTAGTCATTCTGTAGTTCTTAATGCACATATGCCATATATGAAATCTAAACTTGATAAATTTTCCCTTTCTTTAAATTTCATTTCGAATTAAGAAATGTACAACCTACAATGAAGAAAATATATAGCTTTCAGTTGTTGTTTTTAGAATATTTCAAATCAATTCAAAACATATAAAGTTAACAATTCACAGTATGGATATGGCACACTGTTTAATGTGTTATATTGATGCCAGATATCAGAATCCATCCCACCATAAAAAGAGGCAAATTACCGGTAGCAGCTATCACCAATAGGTCTATGTGACCAAATGAATTACTTTGTATCAAAAACAAACCAATTTGTATTAACACTTATATACAAAGTCAACTCTGACAGATACCTTGCAAAACTAAATTAATGCCCATTCTACTTATATCTATGATCCATTTAGTTGTCAAATAGAAGCCTTATCCTATAAAGAGATACAACCAAAGTAAAATACCTATTTCTTAATCAATTTATGTATTGTCCACCTATTATCTAGAAAGGTCACATCATACATAGTTAATGGAAAATGGCCATTGGATTCAGTTAACTGAAGGTGTAAGATGGTTACAAAATGAAGCAATGGCTATTTGGAAGGTTAACCGTCAACATCGATGCAATGTCCTACGTCTCCAGGGTTCCACTGCCTCAAGTTTCCTCCACCACTTACAAGTGGCTAGTCATTATTTAGCTTAAGAATGGCAGACAAAGTGACGATAATCAAAATTATAAAATTTCAAAGGAAGCCTTTGCATTGGTTTTCCCATGGTGCTCCAGTTTCCACCACTTTCTAATGACTCAATTTAGATTAATTAGCAGATAAATTAAAACAATAGTTGTTTTGTTCTCTTTCCAATCAGGAAAACCCATATATGGTCATACAACAATTAAGTTGTACACAATTTTTGTACAGCGTGGCCTTGATGCTCGGTAAGCACGAAAATAACCTTTTTTTTAATAAAAAAAAGTCTATAATTTTGAAAATTAAATTTTGCAAATGGGAACATGGAAATTGCATTGATGTTATCGGTTAATTCCAGGACCTCGTATATGCAAATGAAAAAAAGAAAGTCTAGAGCACATAAAGATAACTGTAAATACTGTGGTTAGTGCCTTTTGGAATATAATCCATCGATTAGAGCTAGTATGAGTGTTAGTACAAGTTAATGCGGGTGCAAAATAAACTGCCGTTGCCTTTAAGTGCAGGCAACAGCTCTAGACAGAATGTCTACCTGTTCTCCCCATCCTGAGAGCTGAAATAAAGAGTTGGCACATGGCAATAAAATGGACAACTTGCAAGTAATAGTGGCAGGACTCTATTGGTTCACATACAGCACTTGCTGTTGTGAGAAATAAGGATAGTACATGTATAGGGATCGGTACCCGCACTCGCTACTATACAAAATACTGCTACTAAATTGAAAATAGTATCCAAAACATAATGTATTGCATAATATCATGTGAAATCGAACATGTATATAGAAACTGCTACTAAATTGAAAAAAGTATCCGAAACATAATGTATTGCATAATATCATGTGAAATCGAACATGTATATAAAAACTGACTTAAATGCTACTACATGGACATCTCCACACGAAGGCAGTTTGTTGTTTATATCAATAAAGTTTACGAAGATGACAGTGCTAAATTTAACAAAAATTATCTCCTTGGGAGCCAGGCAGTATTGTTAAAATATTAAGGTATTGTATTCTCAAGGAAATATCAATATTGTATCTTTTCACAATATATTTAAGGTGCCGATCCCGATTTATGTACAATTTTTAAAGGTTTGCGGGTTGACTAATTTCTCATTTTGTTCTCTAATACATACAACTATATGCTTAAGGTTTACCTTGAAAATTGCAATCATAATGCTATGACTCTTTAGAAAAAACTAGGAATGTACATATATATATATATATATATATATATATATATATATATATATATATATATATATATATAAACAGCCACCAGAGGGCATTACACTTACACTTATTTAATTTGTCACTCACCTTGTCATACTGAAGAGGTCTCTGAACATGTAAATCACATACAAGGGTTTTTCATCTCCATCTACATGCCATGGTGAAAAGTCATAGCTGGAAAAAAGAAATAGATCATAATTGCAATTAAATGCTTTCTTTTAAAGTTATGTTAGTACATGTAATTTTCAGATTACTTTCGTAACAGTGTATGTACGTTAAGGCCATGCCTGGCCTAATGAGGACTGACTCCTATCACTAATTCATTACAGTCCCATACATAACATGATAACAAATTACCAATATTGACAATATGCACATCGAATACAAGTATAATAAATCAGTACTTAAATCATAATTTCTCAGCAAAAGGTGGTTTAAAGTTTTTGTAAACTTTTTTAGGCAAGATTTAGGTTGACAGAATTAACCCTGTCAATACAGCCCCACCTGTCAGAGAGACCGCCTGATAAGAGAGACCGCCTATCTCTACAGAGCAGTACCTGGTGGTAAACACATTGTATGTCACCTGCCAGTAAAGACCACCTGTTTTAACCCGTCCATTGCTGAGGCAACTTCTGTCCAAAGCACAAGGACGCAAAGATTTTTGAAAACCATCTAAACCCTGTCATGTTGGTATTCATTGGAAAGCTCTTGCTGAGTACTCTCTGATGGATTCCCATTTGCGAGGGTTTCAATCATTTTTAAGGATTTTTGCATGATTTTGTATTTGCTAAATTAGCCACCAGCAGCATAAGGGTTAAAATATCACTCCTGGGTAAGTAGTCCTTCTAAGCAGGTTTTGTTTTCTTAGAAGTTAAGAAAGCTTCCTTGTTCAGCTGGGATCTTTAGATGACAGTTGAACCGGTATAAGTAATCCTCACTCCGGCATACAGATATAAACATTTGACTCTTTGTTTAGGCTCTTTTAGTAATTAACCCATTAATACTCACAATAGCCAAATGCAAGCTGACAACTTCGAGGAAATCTTTCAGACAAAAGTTCACAGGGAAAATATTTGAAGGAAAATACGTTAATCAGAACACTACCAACAATTCTCCTTCAAATATATTGTAATTTTTTTTTTTTTGCTGGATATTGTGATACGTATCATACAGCAAGACAACAGTTTCAAGAGTAAATCTTAACCCTTATGGTGCTGGTGGCTAATTTGGCCAATACAAAATAATGCAAAAAAACTGAAAAATGACTGAAACCCTGGCAAATTGGTACTCATCAGAGAGAACTCAGTGAGATCTATCCAATGAATACCAACATGACAGGGTTTAGATCATTTTCAACATTTTTGCGTCTTTGTGCTTTGGACTAAACTAGCCTCAGCCTTGGAAGGGTTAAGCATTTATGGGTTAAAATGTATTTGCTATTGGTGATTAAAGAAAATTGTCCATCCTTTATCATTCATCCCGCTCCTGTCATATCACTCAGAAAATATTTGAAGGTGAAATGTAAATCAGAAACTGACAGCTCCCCTTCAAATACTTTTCCAATGTATGTTTAATTTCAAAGTTATTTTCAAAACTATTACAAATACGGATGACAATAGTCAAGGAAATTCAAGAATTAATGGGTTAAAAACTTACTGACCTAACCTAAACAGCCATTTATACAATATGCTATATAATACAATGTAAAAGGAGTGCTCGGTTACCATATAATAATCTAGCAACACTTAAAGAGAATGGTTAGTGAAAAAGTGCCCATATAAAACAGTTTGTTTTTGTTAAAATATTTTTATTCCTTCAAGACATAAAACAAAATTGACGAAAACTACAAATGTGCAATTAACTTTTTTAAACAATGTGATAAACACGTGTTGATTATTAAAAGTAGCCTCGCAAATAGTAGGTCACCTACGATTGCTCTGATTTCCTCTAAAATGCATGCTTTTAAAGCACTGATTATTATGAAATATGAAAATAAAGCGATAATTTTGAAAATCAATTGTTTTCTGTAAAGTGATTTACATTTCTCCTTCAAATATTTCTCCAATTATCGCTTTTAAGGACATCTCCAAATTATTTAGCCCTATAACCTGAGCCACTCTGGGGATGCAATGGTTTTCGTATCTATTTTATTATAAAAAAAAGTAATTTATAAAAGTTTAGGTGATAGCTACTAACTACCATGACTGATCAATGTTATCGTTAACTTGTCAATATTAGATGAGGAGCAGGAAATAATATTATTATTATTTTTCCTTTTTTTTTTTTTTAATTTATATATATTTTTTTTCAATAATTTTTTTTATTCATTTTGTGTCATGTCAATAATAATATTGAAATAATATGGTGAAGTTCACCACACTCTCTTCGAATACAGTTGTCACTGCCTACATTTAGGGGAGTGATGATTACAGTAAGCACAGTGATATTAAACAAAAGCCATTTTACCCCTAATTTTGAACAATATATAATATGTGATATGGACACTTGGGTTAGATACACCCACATACACTTAACATAAAGATATATCCACACCTGACAAAAAAAACATGATTATAATATACTAAACTAACAGTATACAGTACAGATGTGCCCTTGAAAACAATTTTATTAGATGCAACATTTGACTAAAGCATTTATCATTAAGATATATTAAGTCTGACAGCTGACTTTAAAGTAGCGCCCCAGGACCAATGCAATTTTAAAACTTACTTACTCAGAATAATAGGTATTGAAAAATACCAATATTTTCTAGGAAGTCTCAGTTATATTTTGCAGGGACAATTTGACAGTTGCCAAAATGTTGGGAACTTTTACTGTAATGTATTTGGTTATAGGGTGTGGGGGGATCGAGGTCAGCACAAAGGAAAGTGTAAAAATAATCAAAGTGAAAATGGGAGGGGTCGTATTATGATCCGAATTTGGAGAAAATCAGTTGAAAGCAAAAAACAACAACATTATTTCAAGATATTTGAATTTGCACCCAAGTCTTGTTTATGTATTCATTAACAAATTTCCCAAAATGTAAACACCAATAAACATTATAATCTATTTGATTAACACTATGAATAAGATTTGACCAATCAAACTAACTGTTTCAAAAAAGATGAAATAATGTGCAGCAATTAACATTCGGTAGGAGGAAAAGACAGAAAACAGACAGAAAATGTAAACTTGTAACAAAGAGGACGCGCATCAGTTTCATTGATGGGTTAGGTGTTCATTGCACTGTTATCTATTCTTCACACTGACTGTTTGTCTGGGCATTCTCGTGTAATTGACGGAGACCTGAAGGTTTTATCTTGACCTTAGGACCTTACTGCAGCAGAGGCCTAGGAAATGCTGGATGCTTGTCATTTATTTAACCCATTAATGCTCACAGTGGCCAAAACCAGCCTGACAATTTTGATGAAATCTTTCAGGCTAAAGTATATTTGGCTAAGTCTTTGAAGGAGAAATGTTCATCAGAACATTATCAACAACACTCCTTCAAATATTTTGTAAAATTATTCTCAATTCAAAAGTTATTGTCAAAAGTATCATTGACCCAGACGACGATTTCTGGAGGAACTTTTAAGTGTTAATGGGTTAATGCAATTCAATGGGTAAGCCCTAGAGGGCATCAGGTAATGTTAAAGTTCACATTG
>OZ012684.1:19177531-19228486 GCA_963942565.1 Maea johnstoni | reverse complement strand
TTTACATTGACAGATGCCTTGTCTGACACATCACATTGGAATATGGCATTCATTTTCATAGGACAATGGAAATTTTTCTATTAGAGAATATTTTGCAAGCAAAGATAGCTGCAAATTAGTGTTCAATACATGTTTGTTAGTGTCTGCCAAAAAAATTGAAAAAGGTAACAAATTAAGGCATCCACCCATTATACCCACAATTTAATAGAAATCAAGCCTAATTAAGAAGTCTTTGGCCTGCAGATTTTTGCACATCTTTAAAAGTGATAAATTCTTTTGTTCAGAATTGATGGTGAAATATGATCTTTAAAACAACAGACAAATACAGAATATGATAGGACACTGGCTAACATTGCCAAACAGTTTACAAGTATTACACTCCCCTAGGCCAATACTAAGGCACAGCCTTACTTAAGTCGAACTATCGGGTAGAGCAATGTACTTCAAAAGCAATCTTAGATCATATAGTGGGGTAGTAAGTTGATAGTATGTGTGTATATATATAGTATATATATATATATAGTATTATATATATATATATAATATATATATATATATATATATTATATATATATATATTATATATATATATATATATATATATATTATATATACTATATATATACATATATATATAATATATTATATATATATATAATATATATATATATGTATATATATATTGTATATATATAAGTATATATAAGTATATATATATATATATATATATATATATATATTATATATATATACTATATAATATATATTACTATATATATATATATATATATATATATATATATATAAATATACATATTTAGGGGTGCAAACAAAGTGATGTGTTGAAGAATGACATACCTTACAATAGGGTTTGGAGTAGCTTGTGTTGTCCTAAGGAGGTAGAAGAATGAGAGAAGTTTTAAGAGGCAGGGACTGGGCAGATTATGGTAACATTACATTCACTGAGATTGGCACGCAGCATTCAAGGGCACATTTTACTGCAGGATGGCATCCAATTTCTATTGCATACCATACATAATTGTGCATGAAGGGTTAACTTTATGCGTACATTTGAATTTCACATACCGTATCTTTGTGCACTATGGGTTTAATTTATGCATACATTTGAATTTCATACATTTAATATTATTGTGCTAAATGTTTAATTTAGGCGCACATCTAAAGTTAACATATTGTATATCATTAAGCAGTCAGGTTTTAATTTATGCATACATTTTAATCTCACATATCATATTGTATACCACTGCACAAAGGGTTTATCTGTGCATGAATCTTATTTTCACATACCATATATCATCGTGCAGTAAGGCTTTCATTTATGCATATACTTAATTATCATTTTTATGACACATTGTGTGTACTTGTGTGGTACAGAGTTTGAGTAATGCATTCATTCAATTTTCTTCTTAGGTGCAAATCATGTTCGAGTGTGTGGAAAATAATTGATACCAGCTTACTGTATTAAAGGAAATCATGCCTTGTTCGCAATTAACCAAATTGAACTGACATGCGTCTAACAAGTATTATTTTCTTTTTCGTTTACACATCATTCTCCCATTTCATAATTATCCATTAGTTATAAGGCACAACCCATACAAAGATGACCTCTTCTTAGTACTGCAGACAGACATACAATGGTTAATTTTCATCATTTATGAGAAGTATATGTACTTATGACTGTTGTGCCACCTAAAAGGCCAAACCATTTTATTGAAAACCTCCTTACAGAAGCATCTTATGAAAATATTTGAAGGAGAAATGTTGTTCCCAACTCAAGAAATAATTCCAAGGCTTATATTTCATTCTATTTGCTTTGTACATCACATACACCTTGTACCTCATGTTTGAGCTTTGATGCTATCTGCTTGGTTTATACAAGTTTGCCATTTTATGGTGAAAAGTACATGCAAATACTTGGTGATACAAATCTGAACTATTCTCTACACACCCTATTGAGAAAATACTGTACTAAATATCCAGGAGCCTGCACCATCTCAAAATAACATATGACAAATTTTTTGACAAAAACCATTATCAGTTTTGTAAATAACAGTTCAGAATAGCTTAGTACAAATGCATTTTCCAATTGTTTTTATAAATCAACACTTGTAGCAAAAAATAAGTTCATCAACCCCAAGCGAATTATGTAAAAGCTGGTTATTTTGACTCAAGTCTAGTATATATATTGTGAGTAAATAGCATGCAAGAATGGATGTTTATTACCACTCTTTCTGTTATCATAGAAAAACGTGCGACTAGCAAGTAGTCACTGATTGAGGAAATCAGAAAACCTAAAGAAAACAACTGACTGGTTTAAAGTCTCTGGTAATTTTCTCACATACCTCAATAGGACTTTGGACCCTTGACTTTGGCAGAGTATAGATAGATTGACTATTGACTGTGCAAAGCACTAGACGGCTTGGCCATGAAGGCAGTGGCACAGAGTACAAATGGCTCTATTGTCAGTCTAGTTTAATATTAACTTGTCCCCTATGGTTGAATTTACTATTTAGAATTTTAATGATTTTCTGCCATATATAAACTAATTTATTACTAGCCAGTTGTAAGTGGATTCCATTTTTCATAGTTCCAGATTGTTTTTCCAAATGTCCAGACATCAGACATGGGGTCAATAACTTTTGAAAGTAATATATTACAATTACAATAACCTTGCATTGGCCCCTTTTACAATTACAGTTACTTTTGAAAATCATCATCATCATCACTATTACAATTACTATTTCTTTTGAAATGTGATATAACAAAATTATCATAAATCTAGTTTTACGCATATCAAAAATAGAAAGCAGTTCCCTACCTTGAAAAGAGGACTTCACTGTATTTTTGTAATCACACAAAGATAACAGGTAATGATCAATATTTTGTCTATCACTATAGAATATTATACACAAGGTGGACACTGTTTGAATACCTTGCGGGCAAGAAAATATATTCAATTAACAAATGAGTTCATCTTATAGAGGGTTCATTTGATTATATTATGAGGTACTGATTTATGAAGAAAAACAGGGGAGCCTAAGTCTTTAAGTTCTGGAACAAAGACAATCAGTGAAAGGAGCATTTTTAATGACTAACATGTGAGACATTGTTGAAAGATATTTAATATAACATATGTGCTCCATGAGTTCAGGGCTTCGAATCACCAGGGGTTTCATTGACGTACTAGTAGATCATTCATGGAAATGATGATTCCCTTAAAGGGCAAATGCACCATCATGATGATTTAGGTTCAAAATGTGCCTATACGTGTCACCTTTCAAATAAGACCACCCGCAAGTCTGTCCTCCTCAGCACTCCTCAGATATGGCTTATGAAAGTTAGTAAAAAACTGGCCTGAGTCTGGGTATAGAGGCTGACATTATCAGAAGTGGTTCTTAGGGAGTGACTGCCAGCACTGCTTCTGATTGGTTGAGAGATATCAGTGGCTGGAAGTGACTGCCATATCTGAGGAGTGCTGAGGAGGACAGACTTGCGGGTGGTCTTATTTGAAAGGTGACACGTATAGGCACATTTTGAACCTAAATCATCATGATGGTGCATTTGCCCTTTAAGTCCTGATGTCTAACAGTTCCAACTGGAAGTCCACCTATGATTATTCATAGTCAGATATAAGTTGGAATGTATGTTGAGAAAGTTTCTATTGTGAGGACATCTAGTCATTCTAGTATTTGATGACAAAATCTGACAAAGGGGTCTTTTCAAAGTCACCATTTTGAAAAGCAATGACCATGATTAGAGCTTAACTGCTGAAATGTGCCTGATGAGGTTTGATAATGTTCTTTAATGGTGAATATCAAACAGAGCTTGCAGGTAGCCTTAAAACTTTCAAGTAGAACATTTCTGTAGGATGAAATGGGTAGCTCCAGACAGTCTACCTGCTGAAGCAATTAATTGAAATAATCACTGCTTATAGTTTATAGCTATGAACTCTTCTTATTTCCAGTCCTTTTATTACAATTTGTGTTACTGGACAGTCCAGTAACACATATTGTAATAAAAAGACTATCGAAATCATAGTTAGGCTGGAATTCTAATAGTCAGTTATGAAGAAAGTCTTGTAGCAACTATTCACCTATAGCATTATCAAAATATAAACTTAATGCTTGTATGAGATATCTAATTGGGTAAAATTGACATCTAGCTCCTAAAGCGTAAACTATTGTGTTCTAAAGCAAACCTCCCCATTTGAAGTTTTATAAGAGCTATATCACCAGAAAGAGGAAACAACAAGAGGGACGCTGTCAGCGTCAGCTGGTGTGAGTCGGATTTTCCTTGCTGTCTGTTATTTGCGTGTTATGCCATCTGCTTCTCCTGTGTTCCCTTTGATCGAAAATTGTGGTGGGTTTTTTTTTTGGTAAAAAGTTTCTTACCTTATTTATGGTGGATAGCACTGGTCCCAGCCTTAGGTCAGATGGCGTGGATTACTAGCATGTCATGGAATATTTAGCAGACTTTCTGACATAGACTTTTACTAGCCCATTCAGGTTTTTGGTAAAAACGGAGCAGTGGTCCACTGTCTATTTTCACCACTGCAGTTAAAAGATATTATTTTAAATCATTTAATATACCTCATGTGAAAATCGTAAGCCGTGATTGGCTTACAAAGGTTGGCCATTCCATCATCATTGGGGTTTGTTCGGTATAATAAAACACATATGCCATGCCAGTGTGGGTATCCTGATGGAATGTCTCCCAGAGGGAGGATGGTTTTCCCTGGGGCTCTGCCATCGAGAAAACCATCCTCCCTCTGGGAGACATTCCATCAGGATACCCACACTGGCATGGCATATTTGTTTTATTATACCGAACAAACCCCAATGATGATGGAATGGCCAACCTTTGTAATCCTTCACAATTAAAGAGACCAATGAAATCGGAATTTTGTTGTAAAAATAATTTTAAAATGGCGTCTGACTAAGAAACTTTGCACCTGAAAAGACACTTGGTCATAGCCGACACAATGTCTTCATCCTAACTCTCCAAGCCCTGGCGAAGAAATGATGGACCTATAGGCAAGGAGGAGGCTCGAATGGTACCGTGACCCGATACCTCAAACCAAGCCAGATCCACCAGACTTCTGCGGGGGAGAGCGGACCCATGCAAGCCATCATAACAATGACCAGGACATGGGAGAGACAAAGTTGTCACCGCAGCTAAGCAGTCTTACAGACGGACCAGTGCTTTCATCAGGGCATTGAATTTCTTAAAATGTCAATTTTTTTAAAGATTCAATTTTAATATTTAAATAAAATGGCGTCTGACATTGGCAGTTGTAAAATATTTGAAACCGGGTGTGTATGTAAGTATGTATGTATGCATGTATGTATGCATGTATGTATGTATGTTTGTTTGTATGTATGTTTGTTTGTAAGTTTGTTTGTATGTATGTATGTATGTATGTATGCATGTTTGTATGTATGTATGTATGTATGTGTGAGTGTATGTATGTATGTATGTATACATATACATATATATATATATATATATATATATATATATATATATATATATATATATATATATATATATATATTTATATTTATATATAAATATAAATAAATAAATAAATAAATATATATATATATATATATATATATATGTATATATATATATATATATATATATATATATATATATATATATATATATATATATATATATATATATTTATTTATACATATATATATATGTATATACATATATTATATATATATATATATACACATATATATACATATATATACATATATATACATATATAAATATATATACATATATAAATATATATACATATATATATATATATATATACATATATATATATGTTTATATATATATATATGTATATACATAGATGTATATACATGTATATATTGATAAACTGATATATATATATATATATATATATATATATATATATATATATATATATATATATATATATATATATATATATATATATATATATATATATATATATATATATATATAGCCTGTTACTGATATGTGTTATGTGGTCTCTCTATAATTAATGATGCCTTAAAGTGTTGACAATATTTTTTTTTCTTTTCACAAAAAACAAACAAACAAAAAATTATATTAAAGTTTTCTGTTGATCCTGATATAATAATAAATGAAAGAAATATTTTCTTAAAAAAAAAAAATCTTGGTGAGGAGGCGGTGGGGTTCGAACCCTGCAAGCCTACTTCGTCTGAAGTCTAAGCCCAGCATCTTACCACTGAGCTACGCGTCATCTGGGTACAGGTCAGCAAAATAAGATTGTACTAGTTGGTTGCTGCAAGGTCACATGATACACACGTGATCTTCACTACGCCGCCATTTTGAGGCAGCGAGACCAGCGACTCAAACAAATAATAAATCAAGGTCTATAAACTATACTTCCAACTATACTTTGGTCTGAAGGATAGTATAAAATAACCAACGCAACAACCGGTAAGTGAAAATAGATGAAAACATACATTTTGTCTGAGGCTGTTCTTTAATAGTCCTTGTTATCAGGACTGCACACACATGCATGTTTCATTTCCCGCGACAACAAGATGTCAACTCTGAACTCAAACATTTACAACTAATAGCTACCAGAGAGCTTGGCTCTCCTTGTTATCTGACTGGAAAGCATCAGATATGTGTCTGAATATGATGGAACCATATAAAACATGTATCTGTATATAATAGAATCATCATACAAAAAACATATTTCAACGTCAATTCCGATCTCCCCGTTCAATACTTTCCAATCTTGAGCAAAATACAATATGATGCCTTAAAGTATATAGGGAAACCCCAAACCCCAAAGACCACATGGGAATTCTCCATCATCAAACGTGCTCACCACGTCACGGTTTCATGCACTGTGACCGTGACGTCACGGAAAGTGTGGGGAATTCCCATGTGGAGTACCGCGACGTCACGGAAAGTGAGGGCCGCCATGATAGCGAGCGAAGCAAATAGCGAGCGAGGCGAAATCTCCAAAGGCACAAACGATTCGCCCAGAATAAAGACATGCCCACTGATAAAAGTCCAAAAAAAAAACAAATCGGTTACGATATAGGCAATGGACAATAAGGGGGGATATTTTTTGAAGAAAAAAAAAGGCACCAGGATGCGAGAAAATTTCTGTCGCGAAATAACAAAAGAAGCGACACTTCAGCTATTGTTATGCGACATTAAAATCAACTACCAGGGACACTTCAGCTATTGTGATGCCACATTAAAATCACTTACCAGGGACACTTCAGCTATTGAGATGCCAGATTAAAATCAATTACCAGGGACATTAGATACGACATTCGCCGGACCGAAAGATGGCTAAGTGTTAGTCGACCACTAGAGACATCGACTCACACAAAAACTGTCATCAAAAGGAAATGCCTTATTGTCAAAAATTCCAGAAGATTGCCACCCTCTAACTTCTCTATACCCTCTAGGCCACTCCAATTTAATTATTGTCTTACAAGCTTTTTTTGGAAAAAAAATTCTGTCAGACTCAAAAAAAAAAAGAAGAAAAAAGTCGACTTTGGTGTCTTATGGACGTAAGTGGTTTGGAAATTTTCTGTCAGACTCTAAAAAAAAATAAATAAAGTGCAAGTTTTAAGAATACTCATTGTAAGGGTGATTCAATCAACTACAGGAATTTATCAGTGCTGTAGTAGAGCCTCAGATTTGAGGATGTATATCTCCCACCCTTCAGGTTACAGGATTTAATTGATTGATTGATTTTATTTAATTGAGAATAGGCTGTTAGAAATATTTCGCTACCAGTCCTAGTCATCAGACTCTAGAGAAAATAAAATAGATTAAAAAAAACACATTCTTCAACTTTTTTTTTATTCAAAAATGGCTCATTTCCTGCCTCCTGAGCTTGTAAGACACGTAACTGAATTGGAGTGGCACTAAGGATACACAATCTATGATCTCCCCTGTTTTTGAGTACAAACATGCAAACTAAAGAGAGCGATCTCTCTAAGGGTTCTATCTTTCTGGTTATTCCTTCACTTCAGACGGTTCTGGCTCCAGATTCTCCTCAAAAAGTACTCTCAGCATGATTTAATACAAGTAAATTACACGGGAGTAGAGGAAATTACTTTACAAAATATTGAAAGGCAATTTGTTGGTTAGGTTTTGATTTATACTTTTATTACAAACATCTTAATCCTTCCAATGCTAATGCTACTTCCGTCCAAAGTACAAAAACACAAAAATCTTTGAAAACCATCAAAACCTTGTCATGTTGGTACTCATTGGATAGCTCTCGCTGAGAACTCTCAGATGAGTACCCATTTGCGATGGTTTCGATCATTTTTCAGGTTTTTTGCATTATTTTGTATAGGCTATATTAGCTACCAGCAGCATAAGGGTTAAACGATGTCTTAGTCAACAGGAAATATAAAAAATGAAATATGATCTAAACCACAGTAAAATATTATACAATATATCATAATATATTATGATATGATATAATATAATATAATATAATAAAATATATTATAATATAATTTGATATAATATTATCAACAAAAGATTTCCAACTATTTTGGGTAACTGGTGACTGGGCCTCATTCATACAAATATAGCAACAAATGTTTTGACTGTTTTGGTATTTTTGGATGGAAGTTTCAATTGGAAACGTTTTGAAATAGAGATGTATGACAGCTGTATTCACCAACAACTTTCAAATATTTTTTGTCCTACTCTTTATTGTTCTCCTACTTTACTTTACTACAGCGTTATCATCAAAAGTTCTGTGGATCCAGACACTTTTCAACGCAAACTTATCACTATGAATTGGCTACTCACTCTGTTAATTGTACAAGGTTTTCAGGTAGCCGCATCTTTTTTAGGTTTTCCACTTCATCGTCTGTACATTTACTGTGATAGGAGAGTACTTCCAGCGCCACGCGGTGCTTCTGTTCCGATCGCCGAATCTTGTCATACAACTAGGGATGGAAAATAGCAGTGATTAGCTTGATAAAAAGGGAAAGACAGATAGGAAAGTAACATTGATCATATTAATACATAATACAGAGGAACTATCTTTGACTATTCTTGTCACATAAGTTTTCACATGAGTTCACAAATATATATATATATATATATATATATATATATATATATATATATATATATATATATATATATATATATATATATATATATATATATATATATATATATATTTATAAATATATATATATATATACACATACATATATATATATATATATATATATATATATATATATATATATATATATATATATATATATATATATGTATATGTATATATATATATATATATATATATATATATATATATATATATATATATATGTATATATATATAATTATATATATATATATATATATATATATATATATATATATATATATATATATATATGTGTGTGTGTGTGTGTGTATGTAAATGGGTTATTGCATCAATGCCTGCAGCAGCCAAAACAGCCTAAAAATGTTGATGAAAATGAACAGTCAAAAGCATCATTGGAAAAATATTTGAAGGAGAAATTTTGACATTGTAATCACAACACTACTTATAACCATACTTCAAATCTTCTGTACAAATTGTTCTTCATTCTTAAGTTATTGCCAAAAGAAACATAGATCCATAGACTCAAACTATGACAATGTGCAGCGCTTTTGAACATTGTATGAATGGAAATGGCGCTATTTAAATTCCTATTATTATATTATTATATTATTATCCAGACAACAACTTCTAGAGAAACTCTTGAGCATGGGTTATAGGAGGATTACCTTGGCGTGGTGCAGAGCAAGACCACAGTATATGGCAAATGTTTCAAACGATTCCTCGTCAGCCTTTGTGAAAGCACCACTCATCTTGTTGACCATCTGAACAACACCGATTATGCTAAAATACAATGAAATTGATAAAAGTTAAATCAAAAAATATATATAGAACAATTATACATTTTGGTTAAACAAGTCATGGAATTTCGTAATTTCTTTGATCACTACTTTTTCTGCCATATTGCAGAAGTGATCAGCCAGTTTTTAATGATGGTGTACCTGGTAAGACCAACGCCTAACCCCAAGTCACTGGCAACTTTCTCACATATGCCCCAGCTTGGTTGAATGGTGGAGGAAAGTGGAGTACCTGGTAGGACCACCGCCTAACCCCAAGTCACCGGCAACTTTCTCACATATGCCCCAGCTTGGTTTAATGGTGGAGGAAAGTGGAGTACCTGGTAAGACCACCGCCTAACCCCAAGTCACCGGCAACTTTCTCACATGCCCCAGCTTGGTTTAATGGTGGAGGAAAGTGGAGTACCTGGTAAGACCACCGCCTAACCCCAAGTCACCGGCAACTTTCTCACATGCCCCAGCTTGGTTTAATGGTGGAGGAAATTGGAGTACCTGGTAAGACCACCGCCTAACCCCAAGTCACTGGTAACTTTCTCACATATGCCACAGCTTGGTTTAATGGTGGAGAAAATTGGAGTACCTGGTAAGACCACCGCCTAACCCCAAGTCACCGGCAACTTTCTCACATATGCCCAAGCTTGGTTTCAAATCTGGGCAGTGACAAGCAATCGGTGTCAACGCCTTAGCCAACCCAGCCATCAGGGCAGGCCCCAAACAACTTAAACAATTCCAACCTTGCATTGAGACCCATCATTGAGGCTTCAATAGAGGCCAATAATGTTAGGGTAAAGAGTTGAATAGCTTTGTGTTTGCCAAAGATAGAAGACTTGAGCAACAGACAACATCTTTTTCTACAGTGTACAGTTTCTTATCTCTCCTGATGGACTTCCAACTGGGTGTAGTAATATTGATGGATTAGGGAAATAAGTTTACATTTACATTCTAGATACCTAAATCCCTGTATATAAGTGCTATTTAATTGTAAATTAGTTTTGTCTTACATATTTCATCATATCTTACCACACCGCTCCCAATCATACTTCTCATATGAAACAATAAGGCTAAGTCATATATTGTTGTGACTTAAGCCAGTTGCTAGTGGTGCTGGAGGAAACCGGAGTAACCAGCAAAAAACACAGCCTAGCCCTAAGTCACTGGCAACTTTCTCACATGCCCCAGGTGGGATTCCAACCCGGGCAGTGGTGAGAGACAGCTAGCTGTCAGTGGCAATGGCTTAGACCACTCGGCCATCAGGGCTGGCTACGCTAAGAAATATAGCTTGTTATCACCTGCTTCCTTTTGTTCCCAATTACCCCTAATGTCTACCCTTCTTTTAACAGTTTATTATTGCAATTACCCCTGGTCTATCCTTTTAACAATTTGTTTATTGCACAGGTTGAAATGTACACGGCCAAGATCAATAATAGAATGGAGGTCTTCCTGGGCAAATGGTCCTCAGTGTACAATACACTCAAGGGATGAATATTGTCTGACTCAAAGGATATAAAATATTGCACTGTGCAAAAAGCGACTGTAAAATTATCACTGTATTCATATATGTATCTATGCATGTTGATTTGCTGGGACAAATAAATTATAAAAAAAAAGAATTGTTTATTGCATTTTTTTAGGCTTCCAAGCAACCAAAATTTGATACACCGGGATCTATATATCAGTCATTGTATTTTCATGTTAAGCAATATACCAAATTTTGACATAAACACAATAAAGACTTTACTTAACTGTCAACAACCAAGTTTTATAGATATTAAGCTCACCTCATATCGTTATTATACTCGCAGACCTGATTTTAGAACTTTTCAGTATGAATACACTTATTTACTCTTCCTATGAAATAACATTTACTACTGAATTGAGCACAACTGAAAATTATGATTTGGAACAGTTCATATCATCTACATTATATTTTGCAATCATATACGCCCATGCTTAAAATAGCCTTAGATCTTTAACTTTTTTTAGATGAAACCTTTCTGATTCTGATACTCCTATTACATGTTAGCAAAGGGGTGTCAAATTAAAAGTGTAGGATTGTCCATTACCAGACTTAATTATTTCACCATAATTAAGATTTTCCAAGTTCAGATATTTAGAATTTGTCAAACTAGTATGTTAATTGTAGCCATTTTTTAAGTTTTGGTAGAATTAGTGGAGAAATAGATGACTGAATTAAGAAGTGTACTCAATAAAGTAACCTTCAGCAAGTAAACTACTTCCTTGGTTTTTGACTTCTATTGTTTCACTGTTGTTATATTTTTGAAGTTATGTTAACATTACTATATCAAACAGATCGCCCATAATGATTGTTATGTGTTCTCTGACAGGAGATATGATGTAAACAACATATTGGGTGTTATTTATTGAGACAGAGAAATATTTCTGTTAGCTGTCACTTAACTATAAACTACATTCAAACCTGCAATTGAAAAAATTCAAACACAATAGCCTATATGCAAACCATCAAGTGTTAGACACTACATGAGAAATTGGCTTTTTGCATGCAATTATTTGAAGAAGGAAACTTAAATATTCAAGAACACAAAAACCCATACTATTTGAATATCTTTCTTTAAATCTAAGAACTACTCTACATAAAAGTCATTTTTTATGTGAAATAGTGCAGTGCAGTATTTTTCTAGTTCTTTAAGATGCCTGTGACCTTTGTAGGATCAGTATGTCTACTTACCCTCTAGACACACCAACAAGCATTCAGGTAGTAAAATGAACAACACCATTTTTATATTAATAACAACAATAATAATAATAATAATAATAATAATAATAATAATAATAATAATAAAAATAACAATAATAATAATAATAATAATAATGATAATAATAATAATAAAAATTATAATGATAATAATGATAATAATAATGATAATAATAATAATAATAAAAATTATAATAATTATAGTAATGATAATAATAATAATAATAATAATAATAAAAATTATAATAATGATAATGATAATAATAATGATAATAATAATGATAATGATAATAATAATAATAATAATAATGATAATAATACTAATAATAATAATGATAATAATAATAATAATAATAATAATAATAATAATAATAATAATAATGATAATGATAATACTACTAATAATAATAATACTACTACTACTAATAATAATAATAATGATAAAAATAATGATAATGATAATAATGACAATAATAATAATAATAATAATAATAATAATGATAATAATAATGATAATAATAATAATAATTATTATTATTATTATTATTATTACTATTACTATTATTATTATTATTATTATTATTATTATTATTATTATTATTATTATAATGATAATAATAACAATAACAATGATAAAAAAATAAGAGCAACAATAATAATAACAATAATAATTATAATGATAATAATAATAATAATAATAATAATAATAATAATAATAATAATAATAACAATAATAATAATGATAATAATAATAATGATAATAATAACAATAATAACAATAATAATAATGATAATAATAACAATAACATAATAATAACAACATTTATAACAATTATGATGATGATGATGATGATTTTAATGATGATGACAATGATGTTAATAATGGTAATAATGTCAACAATTTCAACAAGCCAAAACAGAATCTTGGAAGTATTAAATCCTTCCTTTATAGATGATGAACCAGTGCACGTCATTGTACACTTCTGTTATGATATCTTTCTGATTTGTGAAAGTAATAACCTCCGCTGCAATAGCCATTTGCCTACATGACATCTGGTTACTGTTATGGCTGATTTAGGGATAAGTTCAAGGTACATGCAGTGAAAATCTACTTGTGCCTGTAAGGTTCTGACTTTATATAAAAGGTTTTCGTAAATACAGGTGAACTTGGATATGACGGACCACTGTACGACGGATTTTTGCATATAACGGACGATATGCTTGGTCCAAGTCCGATGCATATCAAGTATTCGTCATATGTATACGACGGATTTTGCATATGACGGACCAATTTTCCTGGTCCCATTGAGTCCGTCATATCCAAGTTCACCTGTATAAAATAGGGTCCTCTTGATAAAATACACCAGTCTATGAGGAGCACAAGCATAGAGACTGGCAATGGATTTCCATATGTTTATTGTTTAAGGTATATTGTCTAGTTCAAACCTATTAATGAGATAATAGGTTATTGAGACAATATATTATACTTATTTGCCCCAGATTAGGACCAGCAAGGCAAACTTGATCAGGATCAGGACATGTGGTTAAAATAACACTCTCTTTTCCTTAATTATGCTGGGATTTCAAAAATAACCAGCACAAGTGGAAATATGATACGACTACTGGAAATAGTTTTCTTTTCCTTGCTCCCTTGATGAGACTTGGATAAAAAGATAGGGAATTAAGTGGATAAATGAAATTTTATTCAGAAAATACATACTTGCCTCTGATGAGGACTGATGTACAGACTACTATTTAAGTGGACATGAAATATGATATTGAGAAAAAAAACTACCCCAGATGAGTTGAGGTATGAAGAGCTAGAGTTTGGTGGATATATGATATTTCATTGGAACAATACATACTTGCCCTTGATGAGGATGAGTGTCTAAAATAGGTATTTGACAGACATGTACTATACTATCTTATTGAGAGAATAGTAACTTGCCCCAGATCATGAAGAGTGTAGAGAAAAGGGTATTGGGTGGATGTTTATTAAGACAAGGCTTACTTGCCTCTTATGATAAAGAGTATCTGCAAAAGATATTTGGTGGATTATACTATTTTATTGAGACAATTTTTATCTACCCCTGATGGTGGTGAAGAGTGAAGAGAAAAGGTATTTGGTGGATATGTGCTGTTTCATTGAGATAATACTTACTTGCCCCTGATGAGGATTGGCATACAGAGAAGTGTCTTGGTAGTGTAACCTGTCTGTAGATCAACATCCCTGTAATAGACAAACAAGAATTTAACCCTTATGCTGCTGGTGGCTAATTTGGTCAAAACAAAATAATGTAAAAGAAAAAGCTGGAAAATGACTGAATCCCTGGCTAATTGGTACTCATCTGATAGTAGTGACTGAGGAAGAGCTTTCCAATAAATAGCTACATGGCAGGGTTTGGATGGCTTACAAACATTTTAGTGGTCTTATATCTTGTATAAAAGTAGCTGCAACATTGAAAGGGTTAAAGAACATTGTGAATGGAAAGCAATGGAATTGAGTTAAAAGTTGCCATCATTAACGATATCTAAAGACAGGCCTTACAGTAAAAAAAGTGTACTCTATTAAACCCACGGGTGCACATATACTTTTCCTCCAAATTTATTAAGGTATATATAAGGAAAACACCCATATGTGCTTGTAACACATTAATCCATTAAAAAGAGTCCCTTTTGAAATTCTCGTCTGGATCTACACTTTTGACAATAACATCAAAATTGAGAAAAAAATTTACAAAATATTTCAACAAGAGTTCTTGGTAATGTTTGAATTAGTATTTCTTTTAAATCATTTTACCATCTATGCTTTCACTTGGAAGATTTCATCAAAATTGTCAGACTGCTTTTAATTGGCTGCTGTGAGTAATTCAATGGGTTAAGAATATTCCTACCTGTTAAACCTGTCATCCTGGTAGGCGTCCGGAATGTTTAATGTTAGGCCTGTTGTTGCAACATAACCCGCTATACCACGATCCATGGGAAATCTGAAACAAGGAAAATCATGTATGCCATGTGCATACATGTATTGGTATAAGTGTGTATATATCACCTGCATACAGAACAAAATAAGGCTCTTTGGAATAATAAGCACCATGAGGTGTTCTTTTTATTAACACATTCATGTCTATAGCATCCAAATTCCCCTCAACAATGTAGGTGATATATCTGAGACAAGAGTATACTTAATCCTTGCATGGTAAGATTTGGAAATTTCCCCCCTCATTCATCTAGAAACACATTCCAAAGTCAGGGTACGACGCTTAGGCTTGCCCGGGGCAAGTTCGACAGTAAAAAACATGGTTTCGGGCAAGTTCATGGCCTAATCTAAAAGCCTGAACAGGCAAGTTAATATCCCATGTTAAAAGTTAGACCAAGATTATCGTCGCTATTTCGGCAAAACAATGCCCTTCACAGTGAGATTGTCATTCTAAATTGTATGCCTCTATAGAGTTTGTTCTCATAAAAATGCTAAAGAGGCATCCAAAATAGGATATCACTGTGTTAATAATAAACAAAGTGCAAAATAACATTTTGGAGGGCAAGTTGAATTTTTTTTCGGGCAAGCAAAACTTGGGGTTGCTCTGCCCGAATGGGCAATTGCCTTCAAAAGTAAACTTCAGTCCGTAAAAGTTCAAAAAGTAAAGTGAAGATATAAAGTGAGAACTATTACAACTTAAAAGTTAAACATGCCAAAGTTAACCCTTATGTTGCTGAAGGCTAACTTGGCCAATACAAAATTATGCAAAAAACCTGAATAATGACTGAAACCCTAGCAAATGGGTACTCATCTGAAAGTGCTCAATGAGAGCCATCCAATGAATACCAACATGACAGGTATTCGATGTTTTTCAAAAAATTTGCGTTCTTGTGCTTTGGACGAAAGTAGCCTCAGCATTGCAAGGGTTAAGTAAGAAACAGTGAAATTGGTTCTACCTACTTCAACCCATTCATACTGAAAGAGTTTCTTGTAATAATTTATTGTCTGGAACTATCATATTTTTGATAATAACTTGAGAATTAAGTTTGATTTTTACAAAATATGTGAAAGGTAGTTTCTATTATAATAGTGTTGTGACTAAAATTACTCTTCAAATATTTTCTCAACCATGCTTTCACCTGTAAGATCTCGCAAAAATCATCATGCAGCTCTTGGCCGCAGTGAGCATTATGGCTTGATGACTATCTGAAATACAGTACAGACATTTAATTCCTGCACCAGTCGACCGGACGCTTGCCAGTGCCTGGTTATACAAACACCCAAGGCTAACATGTCAAAAGTAAGCCAAGCCCAACAATGACCTACTTAGCTTTGCAAATCAAAGCTATCCCTTACCGACAAAAAGGGGTCTAAGTGAAGAGAAATGTGAACTAGTGGCGAACAGTATGCGAAGTAACTGCGAATATATACATACATGCGGATGCTCTTCACCGACTGTTCGCCGGTACTTCATTTTTCACATGCAAATGAGGCACGGTGAAGTAACGGCGAAGTCCTCCGCGAATATTCGCCTCATTGACCAGCGCGAATATTCCTGCGAATATTCGATGCTCTTCACCGACTGTTCGCCGGTACTTCATTTTTCACATGCAAATGAGGCACGGTGAAGTAACGGCGAAGTGGTCCGCGAATATTCGCTGGAATATTCGCCACATTGACCAGCGCAAATATTCCTGCGAATATATGCCGACTGTTCGCCAGTTTCTTCACCGTGGCTCATTTGCATGTGAAAAATGAAGTATCGGCGAACATACGGTGAAGAGTGGCGAATATTCCTGCGAACTAAGAGTGGCGAATATTCCTGCGAACTAAGAGTGGCGAATATTCCTGCGAACTTAATTCTGCTGCTCGACTGGGTACTCAAACATCGGATGGAGTGTCATGCAATGTTCATATAAATGCTTGTTACCCTTACCGTGGTGCAGCGATTATATCATGAATAACTATTTTTAAATCAGTCATTGATATTGATAAATGGCTTATTGATAGGGAAGGAAGATCATGAGAGTACTTTGTTGGAGATACAAGACTATATCAAACTGAATACATTATACATTCAATATCTATGATAGCCCTTCACAGAGGGCTAACATCACCATCCTCAAAGTATGTTAGGCCTTTACCAATATATGGACTATGTTGATAAATTACGGCATAAAATATATGTAGTTAAAATGTGTGATATACTGCAAGCAGCAGTTGACTAGTAATCTAAAATAGATTATGCTTTTCTAAAGACAAAAACCGAACAAAACTTACTTTTGGTGTGCCAGATCATATTCTCTGATGTCTACTCTATCAATCCAGAGTGTTATGCAAACTATATTGTAAATGGGAACATAGAAATCAAGCTCAATTCACCCCAATCATGACAGTTGAACATGTGCTCGGCTGCCATTTTCTTTTGAGATCACCTGACCATGTGGCTCTCTCTGATTGGTCCAGTGTGGTGTTCACCAACTGTCCTAACTGCGAACACTCTGCGAAGAGACAATTCTTTTAAGTCCACAGGGCGAACAGTCGGCGAACTGGCGAAGATGAAAATTTTACCAAGTCCTAACAGCAAACACTCTGCGAAGAGACAATTTTTCTAAGTCTAGGGGGCGAACAGTCGGCGAAGAGCTCATTGCCAGCCCAACAGCCTGCGAACTAACGGCGAACACCAACCGTGAAGACACTTGTTCGCCGGTACTTCACCAATAGTTCGCAGACTGTTCACATTTACTGAGCAGGTCCATAAGGGATATTCAGTTATCAGGTCATCCATGCACCCATACCAGGAAGCTGGGTGGCAATCGGGCATGCAGTTGTGTATTGTATTATGCCCAGGCTGCTCACACATTAAGTGCAGGAATTAAATGTCTGCACTGTAGTGTTTCCTCACCTGATTTCTTTCTGTTGTGTGTTGTCCGCAGGTTGTGCCCCTAGACCGTTCCCGACATCAAAAATGCGAGCATATAATTCCTTAGTTTGGCTGTCAACCAGAAACAGCGATGCTCGATCCGCACTCACCAACTTCTGAGCAAAATTCTACAGCCAAAAATGATATTGTCAGATGCAATGTTCATTTCTTGCAATATATTTGAGTGCATGAATTTTTTTCATTGATCTTTATTCAGCCATACCAGACTACAATTTTAACTGTATGTGATATTTTAAATGCACATACTTTGTACAATGATTTGATTTTCAATAAGTCAAACTGCATTTATTCTATAAAATCTTGCATTGGTTTGGTATTTGAATTATGACATCACCACCCCATTTCAGAATAAACATTGGCTAAAATATCTGATTTTAAGGAAATGGACTAAAATAACAGTTGACTAGAAAATGAACTCAGCAATTGACTTCTTAATAGCATTAACCAGCTGAAGATGATGAAATTAAAAGTCAAAGGAAAATATGTTTTCTCAAGTAGTATTTACTGACTGCAAATCCCCCAAAAGATATTAATGTGAGACTTTCGTGTAAAGATTGACCAATACTTTGGTCTATGTACAAGAAAACCCCAATAAACTATATGTTTTATGAAAACTGAGATTCTTTGGAGGTCAAATATCAAATACCAAAATAAAATAGGAAAATAAACTAAATCACAGATATACACTTACCATGATTTTCATAATCACAGTGTCCATACTAACAATATCTTGAAATATTGACCTGCAAAAGGATAGAGTAGATGATAACGATTTGCATTACACAACTTGCATCATCACTAATGCAGTACATAAATAGGACATTTCTCTACACTGATAAGACCAGCGGTTCTCTTCAAAATGAATGATCACTTCTACCTTACTTGACTATTGCAGTGTGCTAGCAAATTTTGTAAATAAATGCTGACAATAATCAATTATATTCATATTCTTACCTGAAAAAGAGTAGATTTTTTAGTAAAATTTTACTAATGTCCTATGATGAAAAAGATCCTCTATAAAAATGGAATATACCCTATGCCCCATTTTAATCCTCCATTACTGATTAAAATTTTAGTAGATTGAACTTGATCTGGCTTGTTTATTGTCATACTAATAGTATATTTCAAGAAACGAATGTGGTTTGTAACTCAGACCTAATAATGAATCATCAACTTACTTTGTTACTGTGAGTATAAATTCATTTAACTTCCTTTGTTTAGTCATACTGTGATACATCTGGAAGATAATAGATATGGAGATGGTTTAAATGAAAATGCAACAATGAATATTGGGGGAAGTTATGTGAGTAGATACAGGGTGGCCAAGACTTCACAATATTTCCACAAATTTACAGTATGTAAATTTCATTAGAACCAATACTACCTAGAATGTGTTTATCAAAAAATGAGAAATCTACCACATTTCATTATATTTAAACATTTGCCAAAATAAACTCTTATTAATGAACTTCTTTTTAAATACAATTTTGACACAAAGCAATTTGCATATTTTGTGTATAAACAGATATCAACTTTAATATTCATGCAACTAAAACAGCAACTGAAAATCAATTCAGTGATAATCATGAAGTAGAATGCCTGCTATGAAAGCAGTTAAATGCCGGCGGTTAATAAGGGTGATACCAAGATTAATTACACCATAACATATAACAAAACTTTCAAAAATATCTAGCTTACAAAGAATTTGATAAAAGCAGCATTTGATATTCAAACCACAATTTCTAATGGTTCTAGATAAACAATTCATTTTAGCATATTTTTGTACTCATAATAAGTATTACAAAGAAAGAAATACCAAAATAATATACATTGTTTTACGTATTTCATCATATTCTTATATATTCATTTTTGCCTGTGCTTACATTACATTTATACATATCAAAACATCACTTTGCACAATAAAAACCTGTCTCAAATGTAAATTTGGTTCAATAGTTAGGATAATTGTCAACTAGTAAAGGTTAAAATGCCAGGGTAGATGTGAAATGATGGGTTACAAAAACATGTGATTATAGAAAAAAAGTGTGAGAAAAGTGTAAGGTGCGTTTGTGTACAATCAGCATGGAGGATATCACAGTTCAGCGAGGGATAGAGGTAATCGTTACTGAAAAATAAATACGACAAGGCCGGCACTATTTGTCTTGTATTGTGTTGCGGGCAGCATTGTTATGGGCACTGAGCAATGTCACAGCCGAGGAGTCATGTAGCTGTTACTACAGCCAACACTTGAACCATGATCCTATTAGTCAACTTTCAGTTATATCACATTACGTATGCATCACAATAGCCGTGCAATAAACACCAACAAAATCAATGCATAAAAGTGAAACCACATGTCCCATTGCAGTATACCTGACACAAAGCCGCTTTACTGATCTACAGTAAAGGCATTTAGATAAACTAATACTGCCCTGTGCAATATGAGAAATAATTCCATATTCCATTTTATATACAGCTGGATGGTTTTAGCTTGTTAAAAATTAAATCAATTTTAATTGTATTTTTTTTATCTTAAAACAAATCCTCAAAGAGAAATGTAAGTAGTTATTATTTTCATTTTCTTATTTTGTGTATCTAAAAACATTTAGTTCTTTGCTAACCGGTAACTCAATGTCAGTTTTATAAAAGGAAATTGCAGTTACTATAATTGTCACTACTCATTGACATTCCTGCAAAATATGATTTGGAAAAAACACACAAAAAGAACTGATTAAAATATTCCATTAAAAACCCTTAAAATTTCTCTTATAGAAATGGATATTTTATTTTGATACATTGTTTTGGCCTTGAAGTGGTTGCAAAAATGTCTACTTTCTGGCACAGACTACTTTATAAGCTACAGGAAACATTACTTCATAGTCAACAAACTGAGCTTATGTTTTGGCCTTAGGCCACTCCAATTCATTTACTTGTCTTACGTGCTCAGGAGGTAGGAAATGAGCCATTTTGGAATAAAAAAAAAAGTTTAAAAATGTGACTTTTTAATTCTTTTTTATTTTTTTAGAGTCTGCCGACTAGGACTGGTAGCAATATGTTTCTACCAGCCTATTCTCAACTAAACAAAATCAATCAATCAATTAATCCCTGTAACCTGAAGGGTGGGAGGTATACCTCCTCAAGTCTGAGGCTCTACTACAGCAATGATAGCTTCCTGTAGTTGATTGAATCACCCTTACAAAGCATATTCTTAAAATTTGCCCTTTTTTATTATTTTTTTTTTGGAGTCTGACAGAAAATTTCAAAACCACTTTCGTCCGTAAGACACCAAAGGTGACTTTTTTTTTCTTTTTTTTGGAGTCTGACAGGATTTTTTTTCCAAAAAAAGCTCGTAAGACAAGTAATTAAATTGGAGTGGCCTTAGAGTGGTTGTGGAAATACTGTCTACCATCTGACCTACTGGACCTAATGGATGTTCCGGCTGTTTGTCATGCTCAAATAACCTATATTCATAGCCAACAAAACTGAGCTTTTGTTTTGGCCTTGGAGTGGTTGTTAAATTATTGCCTACCTTCTGATCCTATGAATTTTTAGACTGTAGTTTACCCGCTAACAAGACACATATTTATAGTCAATAGAATTGAGCTTCTGTTTTGGCCCTAGAGTAGCTGTTATAAGATATATCGTATTACCTTCTGACCTATGGAATGCTAAGACTGTATGTTACACTCATGATGCACAGATCCATAGCCAACAAAACCCCATCGGCTTTTTCAGCCAATAGTTGCTGTGGAAACATTCCTGTGAACGCTAAATCCATCTATTATTTGTGTATGTAACTGCTGACATTCTAAAAGCCTCTGTTCCCCCTTGATTAAGCTTACACCATGTTGACAGAATCAAATGTGCCGCTTTCAAAAGGCGAGCCAAGAGGAAATGTTTAAATCATCATATTAGTGAATTGAAAGTCTTTCACACCTGCTTCAACTCCCAGGGCTAATGGATTTCATTGAAACCGACATGTGAAAGGAATCGGAATGCAATATACAGCAGGCACGGATTTCAGCATGTCATAAATATATTATCCCATTCAGTATCAGACAAATGTCGCGACATTTTGATTTTAGGAACTAAATGAGTCCTCATTTCACTTATAACACTGACAGTCATTAATAATTTACAGTGTTTCATTATGGAGTATTTGGAGAAGAAATCTATATTGCTGTTTAAGATCTTCTGATTACATAATGCTTTATTGTTAAAGGTGTCTATAATGAAAGGCACCTAGGGGTTAGAGTCAATCAGGAGAATTCATCCATTCATGCTCAGAGTTCCTTTAGAAAATTGCTTTTGTATAGATATATAAGACAATTTTTAAAACAAACAACCAAAGATTGAAAAATGTATTCACAACATTTATGAGGGAAATTGTTGGCCGGGTCTGGAATACTGTTTCTTTTCTTTCTAGGGATTGACAAAAATACTTTTATCTGAAAGTGATTGTCAAATAGTCCGGCCTTTCTTTTTGAGACTCACAGGCATGAATAGGTTTAGGAATTTCTCATTTAAAAACAATAAAGACAGCATGATTTATTTATGCACAGACAAATATAATGCATATGTATCTCATTTATAATCTACAAAAGTTTTTTTCTTGGCATGAAATGGAGAATGGCTTTAGTTTGGTACTAAAAATTAAAGTATTCTATCAGAAATTTAATTGGTTTGAATAATCTAACTTCTAGGTCAATGGTATGTCAATAGTAATATTGAGAAATATTCAACTAAATATTCAATACCAATGCCCTATATTTATTTTGAATGCTCTTCTTAGTGACAATTATGAGTCAACTAATGCTAGACAAGCTTTTAACCAATGTGCATTTGGAATGCACACATAGTCTGAAAACAATTAATATTACTTGTCCACTGAGGAATACTTGAAAATATTTGAAGACGAATTGTTTTACACAATTTGTTAAAATGCTAGACAAGCTTTTAACCAATGTGCATTTGGAATGCACACATAGTCTGAAAACAATTAATATTACTTGTCCCCTGAGGAATACTTGAAAATATTTGAAGAGGAATTGTTTTACACAATAGGAAGACCAGCTTTCAGTGAGATGAAAGATATATTGCTCTGCTACCAAGATATTTTCAGTTGTGCATATGCTAAGATGTGAATGTTTTTATTATAAATGTTGCACATTATTTTTGTGTATTTACCATTTATTCTAGTATTTACTCAATAAATCTGGTCATAGTGATTATGTTTAGTTTGCTATTTAGTTAATCTCATGGGAAGATCGCATAGAATAGAATTGTATTCTTAGGAAAAAAAAGAAGATTATTCTGAAATGATGTATAAATGATGTATACCATACATAGTTATCCTTCATTGTTTAAGGGTTGACAGTAATATGAAACATGAAAGTGTTGTACAGTACAACAGAAAGACCTTAAAAGAAATGAAGAAATGATTTGATCATCCTGTGCAACAATATACCTTCTAGAGAATAAAACACAATTAAGTATTTGTTTAATGAAAATGTTTTAATGCTGTACAATCTTTTAAAACCTTTAAAATTCATGAACAGTGATCACTGTGCAAAACTTCCTTTACGGAAAATATGCAGAAGGAATACACAATACAACAATACTTTAAGGACGATAAAATAAAATATTTGATAACATGAATGAACTGAATGTGTACATACAACACTATCCTCTTTGACCACAAAGGTCTTTGCATGCAAAATCATAAAATAATATAATTTTTGATTTTTCATATCTAGACAAGACAGTCAACCACTTGAAATAACCCACACTGTGACTCTTACAAAATAAAACTTTTTTTTCACAAATATAATATTGCAATCATATATAAATGCTGCAGCAAGAACAAACGTTTTCTATTATTTATGCATATAACCAGATAGTAAAGTATACAATTTCAAAATGTGCAATTCTTATTGTTCCTTAAAAAGTTAAAACTTCACAGGAGGGATAGGATCGCTTCACAACGATGAGGGTTCTTTTTGACCAAAACCAAAAACAATTGGCACTTTAAAAGTAAGAATTATATTAAGATGGGTAGAGGAGGTATGCATTTAAACCATATAACAGAGTGCTCTTCTGACTGGCTTTTGTAAGGACAGATCTAAACTGTACATCCAAAATTAATTTTGAAAGAAATTATGGCTACTTTGGATTATACATTAGTGTGTGCTTTGAATATTCATTTTGTATTAATTTTGTATCTCAACCATTGACAATTGACTCTTAAAGAACATAAATATACATATATGTATGTATGTATGTATATTTCTATATTTATATGCGAGTGTACCACAGCTAATATAAATGCCAATCCTTTGTTTTCATTGTGATGCATAGACAGAACTGACGACAATCAAATTACCTACGCCCAGGAATTCCCTCAGTGAAGCTTGCCAAATCCAATTACTAATGTGATAGTTCCAATTGAGAGGATAATGTGCTTTGGCTGCCAATGTACAAGTACTAGGCCTCCATAATTTAGTAGTTACGACCTATCTATCTAAATTGATGTCAAGGGCTTCACAAGCTAGTCGCTTTAAAGTCACATGGACACTGCCCACCTGATACAACAATTAAGTTAACACCTGTTGCTATTATGGAAACATTCTAAAAGGTTGTGCAATTTTCAATAAAAGGATCGGCAATAGTGTGATGCCCTAAAGAGATGTAAAATAGTGTAACCTGACTGCTTTAAAGAGAACCTCCATGGAGCCCCTTAAGGTAACAGGCTTTAAGTGTGGTTTCTATATAAGGCTCTCAAGTTAAGTCATTGTAGGAGTTTATATATGCTTCTATAATAATCTTGTGGGCTTCTCACATACTGACATGGAGATATATATATATATATATATATATATTTATATATATATATATATATATATATATATATATATATATATATATATATATATATATATATATATATATATATGTATATATACATATATATATATATATATATATATATATATATATATATATATATATATATATATATATATATATATATATATATATATATATATATGTATATATACATATATATATATATATATATATATATATATATATATATATATATATATATATATATATATATATATATATATATATATATATATATATATGCTATCATCTCGAGCTTTTTGCTTTCGAAAATAATTGGAGAAATGTTGATCATGGTATCATGGTTGTGACTGCACTTATCAAGGATATCAACAAGAATGAAAAGGTTCAAAAGAATTTAATTTCTCCCACTCTGAGATGTGTTCTATGGTTAGGATAATGTACGAGAGAAGTTGTTCTCAATGGTTTGTTTTCAATGGGGTTAAAGGTCAAACTAGTGTAATTATCCAATCAGATCCCTCAATTTCAGTCAAGAGGTCAATGCTGCTGGGACAAGTAGCCGTAACAATGGTGTGCGTGGACTTGAACCAGCATCACATACGTGATCTGGCGCCAGTTTCTAGGGAAAAGAAACCATGCACTTCCCAACAAACGCGTAATACCATTGTTGAACTAGTGCACAGGCACTTAATAGAACACTTCTTTGACTTCATTAGTTAGGGTCAAGTTTAGTAGAGGTTAACCCCAGCAAATCACTGTCAAAACATTTTAGGAGCAGTTTTACGAAGCTCATTTCAAAAGTTGATAAATTCAACTCATTAGGATTTGCTACTGAATAGGAATGTAATAGGCATGAAATTTCACACACATCATTACTTCGTTTTGCATGGTGCATCCAATACTAACACTTTAACAGGTGGAGTATTTTATGCTACTACATATTTGATATCCGGTGCACACTACTTCAGATAGAGTATTTTCATATAGGGAATTATAGCAATACAGAAATAGGGAAACTTTGAGGACCAACAATCCAGATGTTTTCCTGAGTATAGCGTGAGTTAGCAATAAAGTTGACGTATGAAAAGGTAAGTAACTTTAGAATAACACACCTAAGTATTTTTTTTCTATTGATTCGCCTTCTTGTCAAACACACTCTCAGCTGTGTGACTATATATAGATAAAGGGTGGCTAAGATGACAGTAGAATACCCAACAGAACATAGACTGACATGCAGCATAGAAAACACTACATTACCAATGAACAACAACTACCTATAAAAATAACCAATGAAATATTACAAGTATAATTGTAATGAAATAATGCTAATCACAACAACTATGAATATCACATTACATGGTGTTGCAATGTGAACACCTGGACTACTCACAACACTAAATGATAATACAATATACCTCTGCAAAGAAGAGGGCCAAAGTTCCCCAGAGTATGATACTGCTGCAAATCTGAGATGAGAAAGCATTTAGTCATTTAAGGTAAATGCCCCAGGTGGTACAATTAGCAGATGAACTCTACATACTATGATCATCATATTACAACACATGCTTTGTAGTGAGTGCACATTGTGTGTCACAACCAGTGTGAGTTCCAACAGCGAACCTACAATAAGAAGGAAATGCAGTAGTGTGTGATGTGGTGATTAGTGCAACATTGAAAGAGCTGCAGTTCTCCATACAGCACCTAGGCCAGCTTACACATTCAGCTGTATTTGCAGGATGGAAAGGGCAATTTGGCAGGAACCACAGCAGGAGTGAACATTTAAGCACTATCAGTAATGGAATACCTAGTGGGATAATCACAACTAAGTAACCATGGCAGATTTCATTATGTATGTGTGTGTGCGTGATATATATATATATATATATATATATATATATATATATATATATATATATATATATATATATATATATATATATATATATATATATATATATATATATATATATACGTATATATATATATACGTATATAAATATATATATATATATATATATATATATATATATATATATATATATGTATATATATATATATATATATATATATATATATATATATATTATATATATATATATATATATATATATATATTATATATATATATATATATATTATAAATGTACATATATATATAAATATATATAAATATATATATATATATATATATATATATATATATATATATATATATATATATATATATATATATATATATATATATATATATATATATAAATATATATATGGGGAATGGTACTAACTATAAGCTAGTTTGGGCTGTGTATGTAGAAGACAGGGATCCTAGGGTAGTTGGGTGCAATCCTTTCGCTGAGGGCTGCAGCAATTCAGCAGTTACTGTAGATATTGCAGCTTAATAAGTGAGGCAATTTGTAGAAGTAGGGCCTATTTTTGTCGGGATTGATCTGTAGTATATGTTTCTTTACCTGGCATTGTAAGACTGCGCTGGAAGCCTCGGTGAAATAACTGTCACTTATCTGAAGAGGAGAAGAGGGTTAATGCTCACACCAACAACACACAGCCGGTTAATTAATTAATTAACACAGGTTAATTAATTAACACAGGTTAATTAACACAGGTTAGTATTAATCCAGGTTAGAGGCACAGCAAAGTCACCACAGCTTGATGGCCTGAAATAACAACTTCTGTGCACAACATATCCCACATATGTCCACTGGGCCAATTACCATAAAACACCTAATATACCAACATTCTGTTTCTTGACTTAGTTGACAACCAAACTCATTGCGTTTTGCACTTGAACAATCTTAGTACTATCTACCTATGTGAATTTGAATCACACCCTATAGACTTTAAAATGCAAATCCTTTGAACCCCTCCCAAATCATTATTTCCATCAACAAAAAAAACAGTTCTATCAGACAATCACTCAGTTGACACTAATAACCTTTATGTGCATCTTACAGTAACCAAAAGAAAATTACAAATTTAACGAGTCTGTTTTTCTCCCCAGTAACAACTGGTTTAAATCATGATTTAGCTTTTTTTATGGCAGAAAGAATTATGATAAATTAAATTCCATGTTCCCAGTAGTAGGTGTTTTATGGTAACAGGTATGTTGCACACTGCCAAGGGTTTTGAAGCCTGGCGTATATGCAATGCACAGTCAAGGCAGCGTCCTGGTGAGGTTAGCTTTGCTAGGGTGAGCTTGATAAGTGTGCTTCCTTATCCCTTATTATGCTAAGGTTATTTTTGTCCAATGTACAAGACTGCAAAATGCAAAAAATCGTGAAAATCATCATAACCAAGTCATGTGGGTATTCATAGGAAAGCCCTCTCTGAGTACTCTCAGATGAGTACCCATGTGCCAGGGTTTTAGCCATTTTTCAGATATTTTGCATCGTTTTGTATTGGGCCAGCATCAGCACAAGGGTTATGCTAGACCAGTGGGCAGGACACAAAACACTCTCAAAACAGGATGGGATGATGACTCCCACATGTGTGATAGACTGGCTACTAAAGTGTTGCTAATGATAACATCATTTCAAAGAGATAGTCTGGATATTTGCATCACTTAAGATGCATTAAAGCCAATGAAATCCTACGAAAGCCATGAAAATTCTATACAACTTTCTTAAACAATATGAAGTTGTGAACTTTTAATCCCAATTATATTGATAGTTACTGGCATTGTAAAATACATACATTCCATAAGTTTTGCTGTGAATGATTTGAACTAATATCATAGTAAAGCACATAAAATAGGCTTATAACAAGTTTGTAATCCAGATTTTTAAATTTTCTTTTAAAAATTTGTTTTATGCATATATATTTGATTACTTCAATAAATATACATACATATATATATATATATATATATATATATATATATATATATATATATATATATATATATATATATATATATATATATATATATATATATATATATATATGTGTGTGTATATACATTTGGTTGCTTGAAAAAAAGTGTGGGAGTCGATTCACATTCTGTTTAGTGATCACTGTTGGTGCTGCCCCCTGGCAGGCAAGGAGTGAAGTAGACACGTGTTTAGAACAACAAAAGAAAAGAATTACCTCCTGAGCAAAGTCTGCAAGCTCAACGCATGCTAAGAGATCATCTGCTTCCTGGCAAGTAGGGGACAAAATAAAGATGAAAATAATAACGCCTGATAATGTCAAATCATAAATAAAAGCCCCAGCATGAGTGTGCTTTGTAATATTCTAGATAGAGAGTTAGTCGTAACATGGCAGAGGCAAGAGGAGTTTGGCTTTGACCAATTATGAAATGAAAGAAATATTTCTGGTTAATAATTGTGATGCAATCTCTTATTTTGGTCATCAACAATACAATACCATTTTTTTTATTTCAAAACGTTAATTTAATAGTCTTACAAAAATGTTTGACTCCAACACATCAGCTTAATAGTTTTGCAACACTGTTAAATGTCAATAGATTAACTTAATAGCTTTGCAACACTGATAAATTTAAATGCATTGATATTATAATAGTAAAAATGTTTGATTCCAGCATATTCACTTAATAGTTTTGTGGCAATGTTTTGATTCCCACACATTAACAAAAGATTAGTAAAAATGTTTGATTCCAAAACATTGATTTAATAGTTTAGTAAAAATGCTCCAGGGGCTGCCCCTACATTTAAGCAATCTAGCACATTGCACACTCATTGTTCACTGTTTTACCCATGAATAAAGTACAGGCTTTCAACTACAATTTAGGTATGTGATAAAGATAAAGTTAGTTGGTGGTTTCCCATGGGTACTTCAGTTTCCTCCACCATAAGCTACAAACTAATCAGCAAAAAAGTAACAAGAGTCAAAATTCAAATCCTATTCCATTTTCATTTTGTGTCATATTTATTTCTATGATACAATTAACACTCAGAGCTAGGGCAACATATTTCTATCCTCCCACATATCAAAATGTATTGCGTTACTTTTGGAACTTTGGGTCATTCATTTGGTGTGACTTTGGGTCATTCATCACAGAGGGGACAAAAAAGGCCAAGACAAAAATGGCGAAATATTTTGTTTTAAAGATATCTTTTGAAAAATATGGAAATGAAAAATGTTCAGAATCAAACCATGTACCAACCACTCTCTTTCAGATATGTTGCAACTATATGATTTCCATGAAAGTTTTATTATGAAGGAGTCTAGAATCCAGACCACAATATCGAGGAGAACTGCTAGCATGGGTTAATAGCTAGGCTCCACTGGCCAGGCATCCACATTAGATACCAAGATTTGAATTTGAAATTTTGCTTTTCATCACATTTATGCCAAATGTGGCTAATTCGTGACTAGCCAGTTGTATATGGTGGAGAAAGCCGGAGTACCCAGCGAAAACCACCGCCTAACCCCAAGTCACTGGCAACTTTCTCACATGTCCAGGCCGGGATTCAAACCCAGGCAGTGGTGAGAGACAGCGTGCAGTTAGTGGCGGCGCCTTAGACCACATGGCCGTCAGAGCAGGCCCCAGATACCAAGATATGCAGTTGAGGTCCAAAATGCAGACAGATAGGATTGGCCCAAAAAATAGTGCCTCTTGAATGGTGGTAACTGTATCTATCATACTTTGGAAAAATCTAAAGGTATAAAGCATGAATTCACAAAATATATTAGAGTTGTATCGGGTTCTGGTTAGCATTTCTCTATTGAATATTTGCTTAAAGATATTTGGTCAAAAGGATATCACCAAAAAAATATCTAAAGGAGAGTGGTTGGTTTGATTCTGAACATTTTTCATTTCAATAATGATGAATGACCCAAAGTAACACCAAATGAATGACCCAAAGTAACGCAATATATTTTGATATGTGGGAGAATAGAAATATCTTGCCCTAGTTCTGAGTGTTAATTACTCATAGAAATAGATATGACAGGATTTTTGGGCTGCTTCGGGCATGAATTGGTTAACTCGCTGACTTCATTATATCTCTCCCTGTGGATGAAATCAGCAAGGGGAAATCCTGTGAAGCAAACAGCATCAAAACAAGATTCCGCGGCAATCAGACGTAGTCGCATAAGAGCCATTCCATTACAACCGCGCAGGGACATTGGCGGTGGCATTTAGCACCAGCCTTAAATGTCAAATGGCTGAGTGCATCATTGGTAATGGTCTCATCAAAGATTCCTTTCAGGTTTACCCTTAACCCAGATAAGTCAGTGGTAAGCCACTGTGGCATGACATAAGCATAGATACTGCATATTTAGTAACGTTGGTGCAATGAAAAAGATAGAAATTTCATTTTTTGTCAGAAAAGCTGATGACACAAAACCAAAAAATCTGATAATGACAATACTAGAATTTATCATTTATTTTCTGGTAACTTTGGTAAAATCTTTTAGGATAAAACATAAATGAGAAAATATTTGAAGGAAAAGTGTTGATCAGAACATTACCGTCAACTCTCCTTCATATATTTTGTAAAACTACACTTAAATCAAATGCTAATGCTGAAAGTCTTGTAGATCCAGAAAACAATACCTAGAGGACTTCCTCAGCATTAATCGGTTAAGCAGGCATGAGTTTATGCACAAGTAGTTACATGGAATGTTTGTATCATGATGTATCCTCAAGAAAGAGAATGATTTAAGTACTTCATTCTAAACATTCTCCATTACTTATTTATCATTGAGAACAGATAAATCTTTAATCAAACAATCGCACTATGAACAGAGATAAAACCATGTATACTTGAATACTTTGAAGAAAAGCAGTTATGAAATGTTACTGATATAATCATAATGCATTGTTTGGAAATTTAAAAAAAGAAACAATTTGTTTTAACTGCATAGAGAATTTCAAACAATTTACTTCCAAGAATTAAGCACTTTTAAAAAAAAATCAATTGAATATCTAGGACTTAAATTATGAAATTCAATCAATATTTGACTCACCTCTTCATCCTCCACACCAAATGGTTTATTGCCAAGAGAACGATACAACTCCACTACCCCTGGAACAGAGAAAAGAGCATAAGATAATTAATGTATAACTGGTATTAACTTATTATATTTATTTACTTTCAAAATAACATCCTTCTGATAAATTAAATATCCTGCTTTGTATCTGGTTTAGATCGAGAGCTTGAGTGTACAAATTTCAAGTAGCACAAATACCCTCCAGCAGGGCGGTAAAGCAACATTTTAGCTGTCACTCAAATTAAAGCCATATACAGTGCATTTGTATTGCAAACAGATTAATAAGACAGTCATAACAATGAAGTATCTTTTAATGTGAATTTGTGAACATTTGCAACGTCAAAACCCATTAAGACAGAGCAAGCGTTACAGAATTCTTTATTTTTACAGTAGACAATATACAATGCTTATAAGTATATAGTTATGTCATGAATAAGTGAATAACTACTAACTGTAAATAACCATGGAACAATATTTGAGGATTATAGAATTATTGATCATGTGCTTTATATCAAATAAAACATTCCTGATAAGTATATATGTAGAAAATGAACTGGCGTGCTGCACAACTTCACTTTAATAACCCCTAAATCAGACGAGAGGCTTGAAAAACATTATTGAGATATCATAATGCTAAAATTTAAAATAAATTGCTTTAATTGTGAATATCCTTAAGGCCACTCCAATTTATTTACTTGTCTTAAGAGCTCAGGAGGTAGGAAATGAGCCATTTTGGAATAAAAAAAAAGTTGAAAATTGTAACTTTTTTATTTTTTTCTGACGACTAGGATTGGTAGCAATATGTTTCTACCAGCCTATTCTCAACTAAATAAAATCAATCAATCAATTAATCCCTGTAACCTGAAGGGTGGGAGGTATACCTCCTCAAGTCTGAGGCTCTACTACAGCAATTATAGCTTCCAGTGTAGTTGATTGAATCACCCTTACAAAGAATATTCTTAAAACTAGCACTTTTTTTTTTTTTTTTTTTTTGGAGTCTGACAGAAAATTTCAAAACCACTTTCGTCTGTAACACACCAAAGGTGACGTTTTTTTCCTTTTTTTTGGAGTCTGACAGGATTTTTTTTTCCAAAAAAAAGCTCGTAAGACAAGTAATTAAATTGGAGTGGCCTAAAATGTAAAAATATGGAGAATAAAGAAGTCAAATGCAGAAAAATATGCAAGCATGCTGATACTTGTTCAGTTATTATCAATCAACACACACAAAAGAGAATTGAAAGTAATCATCCTTGGACATGGTTTGAACTATAGTTAAAGTGTTTAAAATGAATGTTTATCTATCGTGTGTGTCTAATGATTTTCTGATTAATGCATGAATAAAGATAAGAGGTCTAGCTATACCAATTAAATCCTGTTTCTGTCAAAGAACATTTAACAATGCTCATATATGGGAACTTAATTTCTATGTTAAAATGTGCCACGAGAGCCTGATCAGAAAACCACATTTCCTCTACAATTTCTTTTACTGCATTTCAAATACCAAAGTTAGTAAATGCATACATTTTATAAGGCTCGGATACAATCTTGTTAATATGTTTCCAAGTTTTCCACCTTAACATAATCTCATGCATTTATTCCCTACTGAGGTCTTTTCATTTGTTGAACCATTTGAATTTTATAGCTTGCTTGCAAACAAGGCCAGCACTTAATTCATCAATCTCAGCCTTGGTCAGTCACCTGCATACCGGCGTCTGCTCTATGAATGGCTAAACTGTGGCAATCTGAGGTAACTGTCTTCCCAAGAGACAGGGACAAGGCGACCCTCTCTCTTCCTCATTGGTACAACATCTATCCAATAGAAACCATCACATCTCTTAGCTTCTCACCGTTCCAATGTCACGCACGCAGATATGCGCTTGTGGCAGCACAAACTATAGTCCCCATGCACGCAATATATGTCCGTGCAAGATAATCAAATTCATTAAACCCTTCCAATGCTGTCACTACTTTCGTCCAAAGCACAAGAATGCAAGATTCTTGAAAAACCATTGAAACCCTGTCGTCTTGGTATTCATTTGAAAGCTCTCAGATGATTTGCCAGGGTTTCAGTAATTTTTCAGATTTTTTGCATCTTTTTGTATTAGCCAAATTAACCACCAGCAGCATAAGGGTTAAAGAACCTGTCTCGCCAATCTAACAGACACCCTACATAGCTCTAAAATGAAGGCAATCCCTGGCTGTCAGAATGCTCTGCCTGATTCATGGTTTATCTAATTTGTCACATGACTATGATGGACAAAAATTTCATTGACTGCTTTCACCAATTTGGCAAAGATCAACGAAATAGCAAAATTTCACACAAGTAGAATCAGGGCATAATTCAGGCTTAGTAGATTGATCATCATTTTGTGGTTTACGCCAATGTCTTTGGAGACTTTATAGGTAGTATGGACTATGGCATTTAACAACTTGATTTAAAGTTAATCCTTCCAATGCTAAAGCTACTTTCATCCAAAGAACACTGATACAAAGATTTCTGAGAACCATCTAAACCCTGTCATGTTTGTAGTCATTGGATAGCTCTTGATGAGTATTCTCAGATGGGTACCATGTGCCAGGGTTTCAGTCATTTTTTCAGCTTTTTTGCATCTTTTTTTAATGGCAAAATAAGCCACCACCAACGTACAGCTAAAGCAGGTACTCCAGTTAACTACAACATGTAATGCCAAGAGGGTATAAAAGTGATAGTGGACACAATTAAAAAAAGAAGAACATGACCTCCAAAACGATGAATTCCCATAGGCTTGATAAGTAAGAGTCATGGTAGCAGATGTTGTTATGTCTGACTACCTGCAGGCATGAGTGTCACTTTCTTTTACTATAAGCATTAACTTATTTCAGAGGACAAATTAGCTAATAGCCATGGCAGGCTGCGGGGCAATGCAATTATCCCATTAGGGCAAAAACATCACTACCGATCCTCATTTACTACAAGAAAAACTGCTCATATCTTGCTTCCCCATATACTGGTGCATCAATCATCTATATATAAATCATGGCAATAACTCAACCCTTTCACATCGGGAATGTACACAACATCCAACAATTGGAAAATATTTTGATAACAAAGCATTATCATGGGAAATGCTTGAGTGAAAGTTGTTCAGTTGCATAACAATTACCCCTGTTTACTTTTTTTCAAGTATTACTCTATTTAATGAGTTATGATTAAAGTTGTCACTGATGTCACAGATGCTGATGGGCTAAACACTAACTGGGCAAGTGCATAATTCCCTAGAGCCTTCCCCCTATTTGATACTTAGTTCATGCTTGTTTGGTCATCTAAGGTTATAATGACAGCCACCATTTTCAGCCTCTGCTTCATTTAAAGGCAGGACATATAAATTGTGCCCACGCACACCCACCCAGATAGACCATGGGCTACTGGGGTAAACCCTCCCCCCCCCTAGGGAATTTTCGGGACCTATATTTTTAGACACCTAGGTGCCTGAGCTGCCAGAATCAGGTTGTCTAAGATCTGGCCAGTGGTGGGTGTGGCCGGTAGGCCCTGTCAAAGTCTGCTACCTCAGCCTCGGACTGTGAAAAATCACAAAATACTAAATCTATCACAGAATCAATTATAAGAACCCTAGCTACACCAAATTGTGTATGACAATTCTAAATACCACTGGCAGAATTATTGTAAAGAGACATTTGGGTTAGGTGCGATAATTTTGGAGAAAATCAGTGTTTTTGATGGAAAAACGTCGCTTTTTTGCAGTTTTTTTGAAAGTTTTCACAAACTTTAAGTTTTTAGTAGTCAAATGAGTACAAAACCACCCCATATTATATACCTAAATTACAAGCAACCTCTTATCTGCATAATAAAACAAAGATGAGCTCCATTGGTTGTTCGAGCGTGATTTTACAGGACTTTCTTTTCCCCTACCCCTATGTTGAAAAAATAACCGAAAAATAGCATAAAATACTAAAAAATATTTTTTTAAATCCAAGATGTTCCTTTAACACATGTTTGGTACTGGAAATAGTTTGAAAATGACAAAGACTGATTGGGCTGAAAAAAATGGATTGCCCAGTTGCCCGGGACAACCAAATTTTACCAAAATTTGCTAAAAATCCAGTTTTAGGCTAGAAATCAGAGTTTGAATAACAATATGACTACTGAAAAGGTGTTTAAAGCTATTATGTGAGACTGTAGGTGTTCTATAGTTGAAAATAGTCATAGCTGGATACTTATCAATTGTTTTATTTCAGTTCAACCCTGTTTAGAAGGTAATCTGGAAGGCCAAAGGTCTCAAAATGTAGTTATACTACAATAATTGAAGTAAGTCAATGCCGGTGTGTGGTTTTAACATGGTCAGAAGATCAGGATAGACTGCTGTTGGGCCTTAACCTACTGGGGCTTATCAATCTGGTAGCCCAGTTGCCTGGGACTATTGAATTTTACCAAAATCTGCTTTAAATCTAAATCTAAGAAAGTGTTAGAAGTCAAGTAATTTTGAGAAAGTGACCCTATGTGCAATATCAGACGTCTTTTGTGACATGATGCTGTTTTCCTGTTGTTTGCATTCTTCTTGTTTAATGATTTTGACCACTGGACATATGTGAGGGAGCCCCATCCATTATCAGAAGGAAAGCATAGGACAGTTTTGTGCCATAAATCGTAACTGTAACTCACAAAGACCAACACACCTTGTTGGCAGGGAACATTCAAACCATAATACCTGATTATCAAACACACCCAAAAGTTCCTCCAATATGCCTGAATGGGCACAAAAATGGACACCTGTATCCCCAGCTCCCCCTCCTATACTAGTTATTTGAGGTGAACAAACAGCCTTTAGGTTGGCATGAAGCATTCAAACTACATTGTCTGAATATCAAGCTTTATCGGAAGTTGACCCCAACACATATCCTATCCCTTCTCTGTTTTCCTCAACCCTGAGAGGTGTGATACCTACATATCTATTCCAATCTACTACCAACAGCCCTAAAAGCTGCGTACATGTACCTCAAGAGTCATTCAAACCATTATCCATGTCCCTGATCAGCTGGGTACCTTTATCTCATCTGAGCCATTGAGTGGAACCCTTAAAAGTAAGTGTCATTAACTCATCCCTGCTATACCTGATAGTATGGTTTTCAGGTAACAAGCCTATTAAGCTTGAGGGTATAAGGTAGGATGGTATACAACTACAAAGCCTATTGTTGTATAGGGTAGTAGCAAGGATAAGATGTCCTAAATGAACTACTTTAGCTATGAGATATAGTTACCTAGCTATTAATGTTATGATGTGAGATATAATTACTTATCCTGTAAGGCTTGAGGGTAATAGCTGGTATGGGAATCAAGTATGTAATATATGAAGATTTAGGGTAATAGATTGATGAGGTAAATGTGCTCATCTGTTATCCTGGGTGGGGAAGGGGGATTATTGCTGGTAAGAGAAACAGGTATCTTACATGTTAGGGCTAGGACAATAGCCAGAATTGGGCATAGATACCCAGCCAACTAAGGTTAAGTAATAGTTCTATCTGGTATAAGGTGGGATGGAGGTATCCAAACTCTTGAGGCTGAGAGCAGTTAGCAGTTATAGCTGGTATGAGATACTCATATATAACCTTAGTAAAGGAATTGGGATAATAGCAGGGAGGGGATATAGATGTAAGACGTACAGGCTCCTGATTAACTTATTAGGATTTAGGGTAATTGCTGAGTAGAAATGGGTAAAAATACAGATACCCAATCCATGGTACCCAGTCTACCAAGGTCTTGGGCAGTAGTTAGGATGAGATACAGGATCAAACAGGATAGGTATCAGGTTAAGAGTTTAGGGTAGTAGGATAAGACAGTTAGCCAGCCTATAGGGTAATGGGAGGATATACTGCTATGGTGACTCACGCAAATAGCCCAGATGAGATGCAGGTACCCAGTCTACAGATATTTAGAGGCAATGGTTGGAATGGCATATGGTATTACCAAGCCTATGAAGGATCAGGGTAATGGATGGCATGGAATACTGGTATCATACATATTAGGAATATGGATGATATGTGGAATAAGAAACAGGTAGCCAAGCTATAGGAGCTCAGGATTATAGATTCATAGCTATGATGAGTGTTTACTAGGGCCGATGGTGGTGGCATGGAAGAGATACATGTACCCAGCCTGTACAGGGTAATGGCAAAGATGAGGTATTGCTTCTCACCTGGCAGGAATCTGGTCAATTGCTGGTATGATACAGGTACCAAGCGGGATATGGATCAGGGTAATAATTTGGATAAGATATATGTACTCAGCTGATACGAGATGAGGGAAGTAGTTGGGATCGGATCTTTCTGCCAACTAACTACTAGCTGTTTGTTTACCACAAATAGCCAGTTTGAGGGGGGGGGGGGGGGGGGGGGGAGGGCTGGATAGAGGTGTCCATCGTTGTGCCCATTCAGGCATATTGGAGGAAATATTGTGTGTGTTTGATAATCAGGTACTAGGGTGTAAATTGTCCCTGTTAATAATGTGTCAATAACCCTAAATGTGTGTGTATATATATATATATATATATAAATATATATATATATATATATATATATATATATATATATATATATATATATATATATATATATATATATATATATCATACTTGATTCTCTTACCAGCTATTACCCTCAAGCCTTACAGGGTAGGTAACTATATCTCATACCATAACACTAATAGCTAGGTAACTGTATCTCATTGCTAAATTAGCTCATTTAGGATATCTAGTCCTTGCTACTACCCTATACAACAATAGGCTTTGTAGTTGTATACCATCCTACCTTATAGCCTCAAAATCAAGAGATTTGGTACCTGAAACCCATACCAGCAGGTATAGCAGGGATGAGGTAATGATAATTACTTTTTAGGATTCCGGTCAATGGCTAGGATGAGATAAAGGTACCAAGCTGATTAGGGATATGGATAATGGTTCGAATGAGGCATATGTACCCAGCTTTTAAGGATTGGTGGTATTAGATTGGATTATATACAGGTATCACACCTCTTAGTAGGGTTAACCCTGGAAAAGAGAGAAGGGATAAGATACAGGTATCCATCTTTATGCTTCTTAGGAGGGTTGCGTTGAGTTCAATTTTTGGTACAGCTTGATATTCAGACAATGCAGTTTGAATGCTTCACGCCAACCTAAAGGCTGTTTTTTCACCTCAAATAGCTAGTATGGGGGGTAGGGGGGGGGATACAGGTGTCCATTGTTGTCTATTCAGGCATATTAGAGGAACTATTGAGTGTGTTTGATAATCAGGTATTATGGTTTGAATGCTCCCTGTCAACAATTTGTGTTGGTCTTTGTGAGTTACAGTTACGATTTATGGCACAAAACTGTCCTATGGGGCACAAAAATTTCCTATGCTTTCCTTCTGATAATGGATGGGGCTCCCTCACATATGTCCAGTGGTCAAAAGAAGAATGCAAACAACAGGAAAACAGCATCATGTCACAATAATTTAGATTTAAAGCAGATTTTGGTAAAATTCAATAGTCCCAGGCAACTGGGCTACCAGGTTGATAAGCCCCAGTAGGTTAAGGCCCAACAGCAGTCTATCCTGATCTTCTGACCATGTTAAAACCACACACCGGCATTGACTTACTTCAATTATTGTAGTATAACTACATTTTGAGACCTTTGGCCTTCCAGATTACCTTCTAAATAGGGTTGAACTGAAATAAAACAATTGATAAGCATCTAGCTATGACTATTTTCAACTATAGAACACCTACAGTCTCACATAATAGCTTTAAACGTATTTTCAGTAGTCATATTGTTATTCAAACTCTGATTTCTAGCCTAAAACTGGACTTTTAGCAGATTTTGGTAAAATTTGGTTGTCCCGGGCAACTGGGCAATCCATTTTTTTCAGCCCAATCAGTCTTTGTCATTTTCAAACTATTTCCAGTACCAAACATGTGTTAAAGGAACATCTTGGATTTAAAAAAATATTTTTTAGTATTTTATGCTATTTTTCGGTTATTTTTTCAACATAGGGGTAGGGGAAAAGAAAGTCCTGTAAAATCACGCTCGAACAACCAATGGAGCTCATCTTTGTTTTATTATGCAGATAAGAGGTTGCTTGTAATTTAGGTATATAATATGGGGTGGTTTTGTACTCATTTGACTACTAAAAACTTAAAGTTTGTGAAAACTTTCAAAAAAACTGCAAAAAAGCGACGTTTTTCCATCAAAAACACTGATTTTCTCCAAAATTATCGCACCTAACCCAAATGTCTCTTTACAATAATTCTGCCAGTGGTATTTAGAATTGTCATACACAATTTGGTGTAGCTAGGGTTCTTATAATTGATTCTGTGATAGATTTAGTATTTTGTGATTTTTCACAGTCCGAGGCTGAGGTAGCAGACTTTGACAGGGCCTACCGGCCACACCCACCACTGGCCAGATCTTAGACAACCTGATTCTGGCAGCTCAGGCACCTAGGTGTCTAAAAATATAGGTCCCGAAAATTCCCTAGGGGGGGGGAGGGTTTACCCCAGTAGCCCATGGTCTATAAGAGGAATAGGGTATGTTAAGTAACCAAAAACCATAATAAATTTATAAAATATTTGGAGGAGAATTGTGGGTTTGTTGCAGTTAATACTTCACTATATATTTGCAAAAGATGCCTTAATCAGAAATCTGCAATCAAAATAGTCAAGCATTTTTTGGACCCTGCAGACATGAAATGGTCAACCCTATGTATGCCTGCAGAGCCCAAAATCACCTAACCTTTTTGGGGGATGTCTTTTTCTCTTTTAAGAAAATATTCAAAAAAGAAATGTTCACCACAATCCAATCCACAACTCTTCTTCAAATATTTTATGAATTTCTGATTAGTTTCACGTAACTTTCAAAAGTATCACAGGTCCAAACAATGCTTGTCATGGATATCTCCGGCTGAGGCACATTTTTTTTTCAGCGAGCCCAATTGCATCTTCAAAATTTACTTATACATAACTGCATAAAAATATGGTCTTCAAAAATAGGTATTAAAAGCGCCATATATTTTTTACCTGTAGGATTTATTGTCATTGGTTCTTGGTTTTCATTATTGGTTTCTCATTATAAGTATCATTTTGACAAAAAAGTATTTTTATAAATCGATGCTTCTACAAATGGGGCTCTTTGACCTAATTATAAGCTCGTGCAGTTTGGCAGCAGGAGAGAGCAATGCATGTGTGCATGATGCCATATTATGATATCTGCTATTGTGTGCTGTCTCTCTAACTAAGCAGTCTGCAATTGCTAGTTTAATTAACTACCTTGACAACCACAGGATTTCCTCTAAATGTTTGCAAATTATTGATAATAATTGTCACACACTGTCAGGCTGATCATATTTCCAGCAACGCTATAAGTGGAATTGAGCATAATCAATTCAGAGTGAATAGTTTCTTGGCAAACATGGGAAAAATAAACCTGTTTGTGTAATTCTGCAACTGATTTAGTTAACTGAGAATAATTGAGTGCTTATTTTTACGCCATCATTGCACCAAGCTATTTACAGCAACATACAACTTCCAGGGCTTGACCTTAGCTGGAGCAGGTCGGGAGCTGAGCTCAATTTCCTTGAATTCTCCTGAGGCTCCCTCAAATTTCAATGCTGACGCTACTTTCGTCCAAAGCACAAGAATGCCAAAATTTTTGAAAACCATCTAAACCGAGTCATGCTGGTATTCATTGAAAAGCTCTCAATGAACTCTCAGATGAGTACCCTTACGCAAGGGTTTCAGTGATTCGTATTGGCTAATTTAGCCACCAACAGCGTAAGGGTTAATCTATGAAACATAATATTCATATACCAAAGGACATTGTATTGTTTGTATAAGAGAATCTGGCATGAAATGCAATGAGCTATTAAAATGTTTTTTATTTACGTTACAGTCATCAATAGTGGGGAAAACAGGAAAAACAGGAAAAACCATAAGTCACTTACAACTTTCTTACATGCTTCAAACAGTACTTAAATATCATAGAATCTTACATAGTGCTAAAATATAGCTACACGACTGTGTGCAATATACTAGATCCTAGCTCAGCCATTGGGACAGTCCTAAGATTTGCCTTTAACCCTTATGCTGCTGGTGGCTAATTTGGCCAATACAAAATGATGCAAAAAAACAGAAAAATGACTGAAACCCTGGCATGTGGGTACTCACCTGAGAGTACTCAGCAAGAGCTATCCAATGAATACCAACATGACAGGGTTTCGATAGTTTTCATAAATCTTTGCATCCTTGTGCTTTGAATGAAAGTAGCCTCAGCATTGGAAGGGTTAAAACTTCTTTAGGAAAAGTTACAGAAGACTACATGTATTCGATTTAAACAGACAATACACAATTCCTTTGTGCAAATTAATTTACTTGCCAGAATTTGATTAAAGCACTGCCTATTGTTTCATTGAATGCACCTTGCATCACCTTGAATTGCCAATTAAACTTTTGTCTGTAATAACAAGGAATGCCTTGGGAGGCAATTAATTTCACGTGTTAGCTTTCTATGATAAGACCATGCACACTGCTGAGATAATTGGATACAATATAATTAGTCATAGAATAACGAGTTGCCACAACATAACGCCATTTCATCTTATAAACATCTATTCAGATACATAAGGGAAATGAATCTCTCAGTATATGATAATCTGGTATTAAATATATCTAAATAAATAATCAATATCAAAATATGATCCTCATTTTACCTTTATCAAGCTCTCACAACATCCATGTTGTAGACTGTGAAATGTGATACCCAATATTCATATTCCAAGAATTTCTTTTATTTGTCAACTTTTCAATATTTTACACCTCTTAATTGTGTGGTAATTAACATTTTTCTCCTTCGACTATCATCCAAGGCCTTCAATTGTTAGGATGATATCGTAAAATAGTCAGGACTTTTAGGGTTTCTGTGCAGGTAAGCTTAGAATGCTTGATACCATTTCTGTGATTCTCTGATCAATGAATTTCTAGCTTAGAGCATGCCTCGACCCCTGGCATTGTTAGCACAGACTACCTCAACCTCCTTACTCGATAAACATGCTCATGTAATTGCTGGCCTATAATGGGACCGTGCCTACAGACTAAACAAGATGGCTGTCTTTCCTTTCCATTATATTGGTGACAGTACGACGACAGGTGTCTAATTAAAGGTCTCCATTATGAGCATTAGGCAGATGAGTCAATTAGAAAAGCACATGCACTGTCACAGGTAACATGGTGAGACTGGCCATGTTTAACCCATTCATACTTAGCGCACCACTAGAACCTAACGTCTGCTACTTTCATACTTTTGAAAATAACTTGAGAACAAAGCGAAAGTTCACAATATATTTGAAGGAGTGTTGTAGTTTGGCTTCTACTAAACATTTCTCCTTCAAATGTTTTCCAGAAAACGCTTTTGAAAGTAATATATTTCCAAATTTGTCAGGCCTGTTTTGGCTGCTCTGAGTGCCAATGGGTTAATAGCCATGTGGTCTACTGACTGCTCCCACCACTGCCTGCCAGGCTTCCAATCCTGCTTCAGGGTTGTCAGAGTTGCCAGTGACTTGGGCATAGGGGGTAGTTTGACCCAGATACTCCTGTTCCTTCAACCAATGACAACTGGATAGTTATTATGCATCACAAAATAGAAAAAGTGATGCTAAATGAAATTCCAAAGCCAAATTAACTTGGTGATTAATAATGGAATTCATTTGGGAATTCTGGGCAGAAGAGCGTATAGGTTTTGGGTATGCCTAACCTTTTTAACGGAACTTGATTAATATGAAAATTAGGGAATGCTTTTATTTACAGTAATTAGGGAATGCTATTATTTACATTTATCATTAACTCTTCACGGGTGTGTTTAAAGAAATTTGAGTGTGTGGTCTCTGTAGCTGGGAAAAAGGCAACTTTATTGGAATATCCTCTTAACCAATTAATGCTTCTGAGGAAAAGGTATTGGCAGGGCTTTGATTATCTTTTCTACTTCAAATATTTTTAGAAAATTTCTCTGAGTCACAAAGATACTGTATAAACAACACTGTCAGGACATTTTCAGATGGAGCAGGCATGGATTAGTTGATAAAACCCATGAATACCTATTACACTAGGCCAAACAAAGGTTGAGTATTTTCATGATCTTTCACACAAAAGCACCATTTGTAAAATATCTGAGAGAGAAACGTAAGTCAGAATACAAAAGACAACTCCTTTTCAAATAATTTGTGATTTTATGTTTTATATCCAATTTATTTCCTATAAAAGGTCAAATAAATCCAGGAGATTCATAGCAAGGGGGGACTCGAGGCATAAATGGATTGACCCTTTCAAGACTGATGGTTTAACTTTGACCAAAACAAACTGTTGCAAAAAAGCAAAAGTTGAGTGATACCTTGCCACAATAGTACTCATCTGATAGTACATAGCAAGGGCTTTCTATGAATACCAACATGACAGGTTATATAGATAGTTTTTACAGATGTGTGCCTTGCACAAAAGCGGCCAGGTTTAGCGACAGCATTGAAAGTGTTAATAGAGTAATGGCAGTAGGAGACAGCAATGAGCGGACTGACTTCCTGTGTAATAATCAACCTGTCGCTGCAGCTGCTGCCACACCTATTAAACTCACCTCCGGCATTCTCAACAACACATAACCCTTTCATGCCCAGATAATCATGCCGGTCGGGTCTGATCATCTGTTAACCTGTTCATGCCGAAACCTATTAAACTCACCTCCGGCATCCTCAACAACACATAACCCTTTCATGCCCAGATAATCCTGCCGGTCTGATCATCTGTTAACCTGTTCATGCCCAGACCTATTATACTCACCTCCTGCATACTTATCAAAACCTAACCCGATCTCAGATCTGTTAACTCTTTTCCACTTGAGCCCTCCATGAAATTGTCTTCTGGGATTTCTTTTGCAAATGGCTTAGGAATAAGGTATTAATTCACACAAAAGTAGAAGGGAAGTGCTAGTAGAGTTTAGATAAACAATTCTCCTTCAGATATTTTTTGGAAAAGGCCTGTGTTGGAAATCCCAAAATTCCCCAGGGGTGAAAAATATTATGTTTTACCTGCAAATTGAGACCACAGATCTTTAAAGGTGACTTTTGATAGATATTTGATCATGATAGCAGATTTGACTTTACTTGAAAGTCTTTTGCGATCAAAAAGCATTCTCAGATAAGGTATGGAGGTGACGTTGAAATCTGAACAGAGCAAATGTCACATGACCCAATGTCACATTCAAAAGGGAACTTTGACCATGAATAGGTTAATGCACTGAACAATAAGCCACAGTACTCAGGTTCCATCAATGGATGTTCTGAGAGAGCTAGCTGTATGGCAGATGTGGCATCTATATACCTTTCTCATGCACACAATAGTTCAAACAGCCTTTGATAGGGAAACCCTACGCTGTACGTCTGCGGCCTCTTTGCTTACTATCACAACTAGTTATGATCATTATTATCCCTCATGCTGCTGGAGGCTATTTTGGTCAATACAAAATGATGCAAAAAACCTGAAAAATGACTGAAACCCTATTATTACTAGCAGCCCCCCCCCCCCCCCCCCCCCCCCATTGATTAATATCATGAGCAAAACTACAAAATAGTGTTTTTAAATATGCTGATCATGTACTAATGTATTTGTGTCAATTATCTAAAAACTTCTAAAGAAATGTGACCATCTCTCAATTACCTAGAGAATGTTACCAATAGTGGAATGTCACCTCACTAATATAATGTGACCACCTCTCTGATAAGATTGGTTTCCATTCTCTGGCTCTATCTCTCAGGTAAAAAAGCCAGAGCAATGGTGTCACCTAGAGGCAGCCTGTTTGGCCCAGCTCTGACGACACTGACTCTACCCTCAAGGCATTTCTCATCTTCTTCAAAGGGAATACTAATAGAGTGAAAAAGATCAAAGGGAGTCACCATTAAAATATTAAAACCTATATCCAAGCAAGCACAGAAATGTCTGCACGATTTTAATTATATCTATGTGACCAGAGGATACTTTGAAAATAGTTTTTGGAAAAATATTGATCTAAACCAAACCCATCTCTCTCTCTCTCTCTCTCTCTCTCTCTCTCTCTCTCTCTCTCTCTCTCTCTCTCTCTCTCTCTCTCTCTCTCTCTCTCTCTCTCTCTCTCTCTCTCTCTCTCACACACACACAGTAGTACGCTAGTCAGGAGCTAGTATTTCTCAAGATATCAGCTGTAGGCCTAGCAATAATGAGATGGCACTGTTAAATATAACAAAATCCACTCCCTAGGAAGCAGGCTGAAAATATCATAAGATATTGTATATTGCATCATATTGTGTCCACAAAATCATAACGATGCCAATCTCTTATTAGCCCTAGCTAGGAAGCACTGGCTCACTCACAGCCAATCGCCATGGAGACTCATGGACACTTTGTATCATCCATTGTAAGTTCTAAGATAACCTTTCCAAAGATGCTCTCACCAAATAATGATGAGTGTGCATCCAAGGGTTTCAAGCACACTTCCATTACATGTCCTACTCACCTTCATCTCTCTTCATTTCTCTGCATTTTCAATCTCAATGGCATGTTTTATTTTGTGTTATTTTTTTTTTTTTTTTTTTTTTAGTTTTTGTGTGTGAGCGGTGCTCTACTCAGGAATTTTATCTAGCTCACACAAAGGGCAATCTGGAAATATTCCAACACAGCCGCAAGTGTTTTTTCTTCATGCTAGAAGGGCACAAGTCACCCATTCATACATGTAGTGCCTAAAACCGCTTGGCAATTTTGGTGATATCCCTCTGAGAAAAGAAAATTATGGAAAATATTTGAAGGAGCAATTTTGATCAAATTCCAACTCAAAATTGGCCATCAAATTTTTTTTTTATTTCAAGCTTAACCCATTCATGCCTAAACTGCTCCTTGATAGTGACATCTGCAGGTGTGACAATTATGAAAATATATAAGGAATAAAACATTAATTCACAAAATATTTCATGGAGAAATGTAGGCTACCTTCTTATCAACATCTCTCCTTCAAGTATTTTCTGAAATAGCATTTTGTTGGAGAGATATCAGTAAAAATGTCTTGCCTTATTTGGCTGCCGTGAGCATTAACAGGTTAATGCTAGAATTATTTTCAAAAGTGTCATATTCCAGATGAGACTTATCAATGCGAACTCTAGACATGAAAGGGTTAAAGCCTGGTATTCTGAAGGTTGCCAAAGGCTCGTCTTACAGGTGCCCACTTTTTAACCCATTAATACTCACAGCGGCCAAAACCAGCCTGACAATTTGGAAGAAATCTTTCAGCCTAAAACATAATTGGCAAAATATTTGAAGGAGAAATGTTTATCAGACCATAAACAACAACTCTCCTTCAAATATTTTGTATAATCATTCCCAATTCAAAAGTTATCGTCAAAGGTATCTTCACTCCAGACAACAATTTCTTGATGAACTCTGAAGTATTAATGGGTTTAGGGAGTCGTTCACAGCTCACGGCTTCTGGGTAGCCGTGAGCATGAATGCCAGAACTTTGCAATAGCATCTTATTTCATATGACACTTATCAATGACAAGACAGGGAGTCTGAGGGTTGCAATGCAAAAGGCTTGTCTTACAGGTGTCCACTTTTTAAGGTAGTCGCTCACAGCTCACGGCTTTAGGGTATAGCCGTTTTTTGCAATAGTATCATATTCCATGTGACACTTATCAATGACAAGACAGGGAGTCTGAGGGTTGCAAAAGGCTTGTCTTTTTAAGGTAGTCACTCACAGCTCACGGCTTCTGGGTAGCCGTGAGCATAAATGAGTTAATGAGTTTGTTGCAATAGTATCATATTCCATGTGACACTTACCAATGACAGGGCTGTGAGTGGCTGAGGGTTGCCAAAGGGATTCTTACAGGTACCCATTTTTTAGAGTAGGTGCTCTTGGCTTCTGGTTATAGCCATGAGCATGAATGAGTTAACCCATTAATGCTCACAGCGGCAAAAAGCAGCCTGACAATTTTGAAGAAATCTTTCAGGTTGTAGCATAATTGGCAAAATACTTGAAGGAGAAATGTTTATCAGAGCATTACCAACAACTCTCCTTCAAATATTTTTAAAAATAATTCCCAATTAAAAAGTTATTATCAAAAGTATCATCTAAACAGACGACAATTTTTGGATGAAGCCTTAAGCATTAATGGGTTAATGCAGGAGTTTATTTTGCAAAAGTATCATATTTCATACGTCACTTATCAATGACAAGGGGTTGACAGAGGCTTGACACACAGGTAACCACTTTTTCGTTGAGTAAAGCATTAGTGGCTAGTAGAATGCCTTTCAGGTAATATATACTTTGTACAGGCTGAATAGTAATATAAAAACAGGGTAGAGGAAAAACTGAGTCAAAAATATAACCCATAATCTACCTTGAGGGAAGACTAGGACAAGGTTCTACTTACCTACTACGGTCCCATCAGGTTGTAGTATGGGCTGTGCTAATACTGACTGTGCTATGTCTCCCCCAACACCTATACCTTCTGGGAATCTCTCATCCTATAGTAAAGACAATGGCCAAACATTAACATATACATTCTACATTAAAGACAATAATACATGCATTGATGATACATTCTAAAAGAAAGACAATAATATATGCATTGACAATATATTCTATAATAAAGACAATAATATATGCATTGACAATGTATTCTATAACAAAGATACCAATACACGTATTATAAAAAAAAATCTATAATTTAAACAATAATCATACGATAGAGCATACCTTCATTATCAACAAATAAATCATGTCTGTGGCAGCCAACAACAGGATATTATTTTGGTCATTATTTCTTGAAAAAAATATTTTTAGAAAATATTTGTTCAAATGTATAAACCTGTAGTTTAAACCATGCCATTCTGTTTAGTACCATATCATAGTATATCCTATAACATATAACAGCAATATGTTAAATCGTTTCAAGTATCCAAATTGTCAACAATTCTGATTTACAAGAAATTCCAAATAATCATATTTCCTTTTCTAGATGCATGGGGCATGATTTCTTCTATATTTCTTACTCACCCCAAGTATTTCATGTAAGCGGACTGTTTCTTTACTAAGGGCCACATAGGCTGCCAACGTAGAGCCTGGACCAATCACTCGTGTACACGTCCCAGACATTTTATTGCTGAAACAAGAAATACACACATAAATAACTGCAGGGATAAGTGTAGGTATTAACAAAACAATGTTTTGTCAAGAGTAAAACCCTTCTAAGTTGCTAAAATATTTGTAAACAGTATGCATGTCAAAGCAGGATTAGTGAATGTAAATGATTTTACTTTAAAGACAGCTGCAAAATATCACTTTTGAGATATTCCTAAGCATCAGAGGGACTAATCATTTCCATTTGTTATTATCATTATTAATATCATCATTTTTATTACTATCATTATCATTATCATTATTATTATTATCATTATTATCATTATCATTATTATCATAACCATTATTGTTATTATTATTATTATTATTATTATTATTATTATTATTATTATCATTATTATCATTATTATTATTATCATTATTATTATTATTATTATTATTATTATTATTATCATTATTATTATTATCGTCATCATCATGATCATCATCGCTATCATCATCACCATTACCGTTATTATTATTATTATTATTATTATTATTATTATTTTTATCATTATTATTATTATTATTATCATTATCATTATCATCATCATTATCATCATCATTACCATTACTATTATTACTAGTATCATTATTATCATGATACATTATCATTATCATTTGAATATGGAGGACTGTTCCGTATCTAGGCAAGAAAGGGTTAATTTAGCACTGATGGGTATCGGTGTACCATGTGAAAATCTGATCATATCAGTTTCAGAGCCCGCTCTACTCACCTATTTGATTTCACATAGCTGATTTCCTGTAAAATAAATGGCAAGCACTTTGATTAGTTACCCGCGTATCACATAGCACTTTTTAGCAGTAGCCCGTAAAAACAAGCTGATGATTTAATGAGGGAGGGTTTCAAACTTCAACATGTAGCATCTAATGTTAAGAATCTGATACGGCAATTAGCCATCCCTTCTATTCAAACATCAGGTGCCTTTATACTAGCCTGGATCATCAACAGACACGTTTCGTTGTGTAGGCTGAAATGATATTTTGCTATTTGATTAATTGTTCTGCAATTAGAGTTTTCGCTACAGCTGAGATATCATAAACATAGAGCTTTGATAACCAATATGATTGAACAATCAGGGCTCAACATTAACTTTTGAAGGCACTTGCTAAATAGGGTAGGTGAACTTTAATAACTACCTGCCCGACACAAATTTGACCTGCCCTACATATGGTGTGATAGAATGAACATGAAACTAACTTTTCTATATGTACTTTACTTGTACCAATTAACTGTTTTCCTGCTATAGCTTTATATGTA
>OZ012684.1:19132531-19170031 GCA_963942565.1 Maea johnstoni | reverse complement strand
AGCCAGGAGGTCATGAAAACCTGGGCTTTATACTGGGATGCTAATGGTGATAAAAAGGGCCCTAAAAGGAATAGTAAACCCCAAAATCATTACCAACTCTAATGGCAGAGCTTGTTTCAATGTTTTAAATGAACCCTCAATTCCAAACAAGTGCATAATGGTTATTGAGTATTTGCAATTCAACCCACTGTAAACAACATCTCATGGGGACGCCATCTTGTTTCTTTTTGTAATGTCACAACTGTACTAGGGCCGCATTCAATAGGGTTCACAAGAAGGGACATCCAGTTGTAAAGACAAGACAATCATGCCTCTATCCATATCTGATCTGAGACTGAACTGGTCAACGAGAGCTAAGTGCTGCTACATGTGTGATGTCACAGGCATTTAGTGACCATTAGCTACCAACATGGCCCCTATTGTAGACCTGCAGCAGAGGTCTGGATTGCTTATATTTGGCATGTTTAAATCTAAATACCTCATATTCTAGGATGGTTACAGCATCAAATGAAGGTTCATTTTAACCCTGCTGGTGGCTAATTTTGCCAATAGAAAATGATGCAAATATCATGAAAATTAATTGAAACCCTGACATATGGGTATTCATCTAAGAGTACTCAGCGAGAGTTTTTCAATGAATACCAACATGACAGGGTTTCAATGTTTCTCAAAGAATTCTTGTGCTTTGGACGAAAGTAGCCTCAGCATTGGAAGGGTTAAAGCTTGAAACAGGCTCTTCCATTAGGGTAGAACATTTGTGTTGGGTTTACTATCCCTTTAACACTTATATTGCTGGTGGCTTACTTTGGCCAATAGAAAATGATCAATGCAAAAACCTGAAAAATGAATGACTGAAACCCTGAGTACTCATCTGGGAGTACTCAGCAAGAGCTTTCCAATGAATACCAACATGACAGGGTTTAGATGTTTTTCAAAAATCGTTGTGTCCTTGTGCTTTGGTCACAAGTAGCCTTTAACCCATTCACACTCAGAGTTCCCCAGGAAAGTATATCGTCTGCTATTTTCATACTTTTGAAAATAACTTGGAAATAAAGCAAATTCTCACAAAATATTTGAAGGAGAGTTGTTGGTAATATTCTTATGAACATTTCTCCTTCAAATATTTAAAAAAAAAACGCTTTTGTGAGGAAAATATCAACAAAATAGTCAGGCCTGTTTTTGCCGCTCTGAGTGCCAATGGGTTAAGCAAGAGAAGGGTTAAGCATGCCATGACCTACCTGAAGCCACACATGCCAGCAGGTCACTGAGAACCTGGGCTTTGTTAGGGTGTTGCTGAATGTCCTTGCTGAGCTCCTGCAGCATCTTCCTCTTGTCCGCGTGGATAGAACTCTGAAAAAATGCATGATCTGACAGTGAGATTGAACCCAAATTACAGCAGTAGTAGCAATTTAGAACAAACACATGAAAGAAGGCAGGGAGACATTCATTGGAATAAGCGCACAGATCCTTATTGACTGCGCCCGTCTCCTTATTTAAATTTTTCTTTATTTAATACTTAACTAAAATTAATTACTGCATGGATAGAACTCTGAAAAAATGCATGATCTGACAGTGAGACTGAACCCAAATTACAGCAGTAGTAGCAATTTAGAACAAACACAATGTCGAAAGCATTAAAGTAATACTTTTCTGTAGCTTTGTTGAAGAAAATAACTATATATGGACTTTTTTCTTGATAGTTTCAGGCGTTGTTGACTATGACTCAAACTATGACAATGTGCAGCGCTTTTGAACATTTTATGAATGGAAATGGCGCTATATAAATTCCAATTATTATTATTTTATATACATATACAAATCTATATACATATTTCAGATCTTCATATAAAGGTCAGATAGTTTCAGATCTTCATATAAAAGTGAGATAGTTTCAGATCCTCAGACAAAAATCTGATGCAAGCCATGTCAAGAATAAGTAGATAGACTAATATATATATGGTAATTAAGAAAGTGACTACAGATGGTATGATATTTTACATACCTTCCATTTTGCTAAATTGTGTCTCCTATCATCAGTATATCTAGATTCACCTGTAGAAAAAGAGAAAATATTGATAGATATCATTATATCATAAACAAAAACATATAATACCAGCAGCGTGCAACATAACCCGTTGTCCCGTTGCAAGTTGCAAGTGATTTTGGCCCAAAAAAACAACAATCGGGCAAGCTGAACAAGACCCCAACTTGCCCCATTCGGTAAGTAATATTTTGGGCAGAGTCCTCGCAATGTAGCTCACCTTTGTTTGACAGAGTGGCGGGGCAAGTGGAAGTGCCAGCATGGAAAGTAAATTTTGGGGCAGCTTGCCCAGCTCGGCAAGTAATGTTTTGGAACCAATGTTGCATCCTGACCAGTTATAAACATTTAAGTTAAGGTAAATTTATAACTTCATAACACTGAAATAGGCATTTTGGCATTCTCAGCCATCACTTTGCATGGATGAACTGAAAAGGACCTCATTTGTATCAAAGTATCATTTATTACAGTACTTATGAATAGGATTTTCATATTTTTTTCTGACAACAAAGGTACCAGATATGCATTTAATAACTATTTCAATTGTTCTGCAATTTTGAAAAAAGTTAGATGTCAGGTATGCACACACACACACACATACACACACACACATATGATATATATAAATATATATATATATATATATATATATATATATATATATATATATATATATATATATATATATATATATATATATATATATGTGTGTGTGTGTGTGTGTATATATATATACTGTAGAACACACAATGTATGTATTATAGTAATACACAAAGAGTTAAGTTGGGCAATTTATCAGTGCCTATTTATTTTTGAAAGAAATGGCCCTCTCCTAGATCAGCTGACAGCTAGCAGGCTAGCAACAAGCACTTGATGATGTTTAATCACCAGAAATCCACCTGTGATAAGCGTGATATAGAGCTCTCCCTAAACCTTGATCTCTCCCCATAAATCACCCACGGAGCAGAGGATCTATTGCTGTTACAGGTGACTTATGGCAGGGCCTTGCCCTAAACCTGAGAAAAGTGGCCCCAGGAAACATTAAGTAGCCCCATTATACAGCCAGGGGAGAGCTAGAACCCAGAGAGGTGAAGCAAAAAAGATTATTAGGCCTAAAAAAAGAAATTGTTTGTTTCCTGTAACGGTATGAAAAAAAATAGGGTTACAGGTAGGTCGTTAAAAAAACACACTATTTTTTTGGTCAGAAATGTGTGATTTATGCATGTTTTACGTTGATTGGGAGTTGGGAGGGCGGAAAAAACTTTAGGGTAGGGATTTTTTTGAATAAAAACTTGCTAGGGTAGGGTTACAGGAAACGAACAAAAAAAATTTAAGCCTTATCTAGATATCTCCTATGTAGACAACCATAATACAATTCTTGGCTGGAGAGGTCACAGTTGTTTGATGAGCCATTTAATCTGAATCCCTTCTATTTGAGTGGAGAATGAAATGTGAAAATTCCTGGTGGCTTCTACACCTGAGAAGAGATAGAAGTGCCAAAGAGATGTTCGTTCTGAATGAAATCTCTAGTTTCGGGGGACTTACCCGGAAGAATATTTACCAATTCAAAACTCAAATCAATAACAGTGCCAACAGTATCCTTCAAACAGTAGTAAAGTATACTAGAGATAGTAACTGTAGGTAAACACTGGGAGACCTCCCTGTACAACTTCTAGTCAATATTGTACCTATGTATATGGACCACCTGTGTCTGAAATAAAGTATTGAATTGAATTGAATTGAATAGCCAGACCTTAATAGCAACAATGTTTTTCCAATGCATATTTCCAAGCCAAGGTGGCTAAATCAAAAAAGGTATACTACCTGAATATTTGCTTTACATACAAATAGTGAATTACGGGAGATTATGAATTGTATTGCTAAATGAGTTTTATAAAGTTAATGGGAGGCTACCATTGCTTTGGTAATGCATACATTGCCTTTACCATCAGATTTAATCATACTCCATGACTCATGGCAAGAACATTATCTTAAGTACCAGTAAACTATACAATCATGATGATTATAAGTGCTGTTGAGTATTCGTTAAAAAGAAGCCATAAAGTAGAGAGTTTATTTTGATATTTTTCGTAATGTCTGAATCTATAATACTTTTGAAGATTATACTTCAGATTTGGGAATCTATTAACAAAATATTTGAAGGAGAGTTGTAGGTAATTATGTTCTGATTGACATTTCACCACCAAATAGTTTCCTAATTTTGCTTTTGCCAGCAAGATCTCATCAAAATTGTAAGGCTACTTTTGGCTGCTGTGAGCATTAATGGGTTAAGCTACCTGGGAACAAACTTCTTTCATTATTCATGAAGAAAATCCAGAAACTGCCTTATCGCTTAATACTATTATACTTATCCTTCATTAAATCATAAAAGATGCAACGTTTTTCTATCTTGATAATGATTTAACCCATTAGCACTCAGAGCGGCCAAAACAGGCCTGACAATTTTGGAAATATTTCTCTAACAAAAGCGTTTTTTGGAAAATAGTTGAAGCAGAAATGTTAAAGAGAAGTCAAACCACAACTCTCCTTCAAATATTTTGTAAACTTTTGCTTTATTCCCAAGTTATTTTGAAAAGTATGAAAGTAGCAGACGATACTTTCTAGGGGTTCTCTGAGTGTGAATTGGTTAACAAGACAAATGCTGTTGCATATGATAAATACATTCATAGTACTGGATGAGCCAATCTAGCTCATTGTTTCATGTCTATTGACTTATCAATTACCAATAAATCACCTACAGGAAAGTCATGAAAATGCAATCAGTCAAAAACTGCCAATTGCATTATTAAGTACTCAGTAGACAACTAAATTCAGAAAGGAACTAATCATCCTCTTAAAGTAATAAATGTTGTACAGTTGAACTAATACTAAATGTATATGTTGTATAGTCTAGCAAATAGATAAAACAAAATTTAACATCCATTAACTAATATCTAAATAATCTATTAACTTACTAAGTATTTTTTTTTGCTAGTAAGGAAATCACATTTTTGTAAGGGTCAATTAAGTTACCATCTTGATGTCATGTGATTTTTCATATTAATCATGAACCTGGGGTAAAAGCATCAAGAGGGCAACCAGCTATTAAATGCCATACTTTTTTATATACTGACAAGGCAAGTCGCAACGAAATAATTTACAAAAAATGCTATAATGGAGGAATGCAGTAGTAGCAATTGACTGGTCCAATAAGTGATGTTTAACATCCATTATCAAATACCCATTAAACACTTTCTCGCACCACAAGTGTCAGACAAACACTCAAGATGGAAACGTTGTGACCTTTAATGCGAAAAAAGTGTGTTCATTATGTGCGGGGATTTCTCCGACTGCAGAAATTGGATTGGGGTTTTTCACATGTGTCGCTGCGAGGATGATAAAGTGAGCCATTTACTTTATCAGATCAATGCAGCTGCTAAATCAGCCTGGAACCAATTTCCTTTTTCCCATGTCCAAAGCTAGAAGGCTGGGAGACATTCATTGGAATAAGCTCACAGATCCTTATTGACCGCGCCCGTCTCCTTATTTAAAATAAAAAAAATTAATACTTTAAAACTAAAATTAATTACTTAGAATGGATTTTGGCACTGCGTAGGGGATGTGGTTAAACAGAATTTCCCCAGCACCCCTTCAAGCATAATTTTCCCTTACCTGCACCTGCAAATTGTGCGATTAATTATTCGGACAACTATGGCAAGTGATTTCCCACTTGCCATGACAAATAAAAATGGCTGTGTAACATTTCTCCTTCAAATATTCCTGTCTATATTACTTACACCAGAATTTTTCGTTGTGTTTTTATGTTGCTTTTAGCTGTTGCAAATGTTAAGGGGTTAAGTAATACTGAGGGAGATGATTGATCACCATATGCTAAACGAAAATCTCAAAATTCCCTTAGCTTACTGCGATAATGAAGATGACAATCAGATGCAGAGAAAAACAAATTTCACGACTCGACTGTTTTCTTTCAGATAATTCTTAGATTTCCACAGATTAATGATGCTGATGAAGTAAATCTACAGGAAATTAAACCAATTCCGCTATGAATAATTAGATTTCTCACCGATTAGATAAACTCCACAAATTGTGAATGACCGTTGCCAGCTTCCCAATGACAGGAATTAACATATTGTTGGAGAAAACTATGAATATATGGAACAAAATATTAATACCTTATCCATAAAAAATATACTCATATCAAATGTAGATAAGCTAAAAAATCACCAGAACCTCAAAACCTGAGATAAAAAAATGAATATCAACTAATTTAGGTTGCCTGAGTTTCAACAGGAAGACCGGCGACATGGTGAGAACTGGCTGAGCTCCCTGTGTGAGTAATTCAGGCTGCACCTCATACTGGTAATGATTTTGTACATGCTAAGAACCCATACAAATTTGGGGCATAAACATGGTCGCAAACATATAGAAATAAATTGATAACAACTAAAGCAAAATTTGCAAAGATCGCAATGAAATATTTCATACATTTTTTAGATAAAACTCTACTTGATAAATTGTGTCCAAATTTGTGAGACCACATGCTCACTTCAGATGCAGAAAGTTAAAATACACAGACAATGAGAATCACAATTCTGCATCACTTAGACTTTCCAATCTTTATAAACAAGTGATCTTCCTTAATCCTTTCAATGCTGAAGCTAGTTTCATCCAAAGCACAAGGAGGCAAATATTTTTAAAACAATCTAAACCCTGTCATGTTGGTATTCATTGGATAGCTCTGCCGAGTTCTCTCAGATGAGTAACCATATGCCAGGGTTTCAGTCATTTTTCAGGTTTTTTGCATTATTTTGTATTGGCCAAATTAGCCATCAGCAGTATAAGGGTTAATTAACAGGTGGTTTCTGCTGAGCAGGTTTTACTGTTATGGCTTACATCATTGATAATCAGAGCAGCAAAATAATAAGCTGATATGATTATTCACCTTTATTGGAGATCTTTTTGAAAACAAGTAGTCTCTTTAAACATGTAGTGTCTGCAAAAAAGTTTGACTGTATTGCAATTGATAAAGCAGCAAATATGTTCAATCTGCACATTAAACATGCTGATCTTGAATTTCAGATTTAGAAAACAAACAACAGGAAATGTCTTTGAAATTCCTTTCTTAAGATGGCAGGCCTGAGAATTAAACACCACTTTAAAGACATTAAAATACACAGGAAGTACAAATTACTACGCTTTTCTCTCCAGCTCAGTTAGCGAAGATAGCTCAATTATTCATCGCGTTTCAGTATTCATGAACATATCCCTAGCTCTGCACACAGGAAGGAAATAATGAGCCAATCAATCAAGCTGCTAATTAGCTCATGCATCAAAATGGGAAAAAAAACTCCAAGATTGGAAAAATGCATGTTCACTTAATTGTTTCACCTCATTATGTCAAGAGCATACTGTCTGCACAATGATACCTCAAGCAATAAAGGGATTTGTGTGTATCAAAGAGAGTGAATGAATTGATGATGGATGTAACTTTTAATAATGTAGCAGAGGCTTAACCCTTCTGGTGCTACTAATATTTAGGGCTACTATCTTCCAAAGCACACGGATGGAAAGATTTTTGAAAACCATCTAACCCTGTCATGTTGGTATTCATTGGATAGCTCTCACTGCATGAGAAACTCTCAGATGAGTACCCAAGTGCAAGGGTTGCTGTCATTTTTCAGGTTTTTTATTCATAATTTTATCTTGGCAAGATTAGCCACCAGCAGCATCAGGGTTTAAGGAACGGTGGATTTTATAATGGAAAATGTATTTATGAGAGGGTGCATATGTTTACTCACTGGTCTTACATTCTACCATGTGCATAAGAATTATTTTCTAATTGTAATGACTCATGTTTCTTTTATAGTCTTTAGGCTATAATACTTGCCACTATAACCCATTCATGCACACAGCAACCAAAACAGCCTGACAATATATTAGTGAATTTTTTCAGCTAAAAGCATATTGTGGAAAATATTTGAAGAAGAATTGTTCATTAGAACATTACCAACAACTCTCTTTAGAATAGTTTCTAAGAGCATTCTTAATTTCTAAGTTATTACCAAAATTATCAAAGACCCAGAAGACAATTTCAAGAGCATCTCTCTCTTAAGCATTAAAGGGATAATAAGTTATCTAGGAATGACATTCCTTTGAGTAATCTTTAAGCTTTTTGTGATCTTTCCTGTAGAATTGCGATGAAGAATTTTGAACCATCTGCACAGCTGATCCTCTGAGGGCATATCAGTTACCTAAAATAGCTAGCACCATCTCAGAGCACTTTGTGTAGAAATTAACACATTAATTTTCCCAGTGTTCATAAGCAGCCTGACAATTTCTAAGAAATTGTGTAAGTGAGAACAAAGTTTAGAAAATATCTCAAGGAGAAATGTAAATCAGAACACTACTAATAACTTTCTTTGAATTATTTTGTAAAATCAGTAATAAAAAATATCACCAAAAGAATCATAGAACTGATCCAGACAACAATATCCAAAGGAGCTCTTAAGCATGAATGGGTTAAAAAGCATGGACATTATCCCATTAACACTCAGAGCAGCCAAAACAGGCCTGACAAATTTGAAAATATATTACTTTCAAAAGCATTTTCTGGAAAACATTTGAATTAGAAATGTTTATCAGAAGCCAAACTACAACTCTTCATCAAATATTTTGTGAGCTTTCGCTTTGTTCTGAAGTTATTTTCAAAAGTATGAGAGTAGCAGACGTTAGGTTCTAGTGGAGTTCTAAGTGTGAATGGGATAATTATATACGGGACATGCAGGAGTGTCTGCAGGGACTAGTGCATTGAAGAATTCACAGCATCCCCGAGTAGCAGTGAGTTTGTCGTGAGGAAGCATTCAGCCAAAGAAATATAGGCAACCAAGTATATTCTACTTATTGAATAAACAAACAATGCCAGAAATAAAAAGAAGTGCTCTAGGGGAGGGAGTTCCCTCATGTTATTGATCATGTTTTGTACCAGCTAGTCTACTACTATTTCCAATCCTATCAGATCAGGGAGTCTCAGCTGGATCCCCAAGCAGGTTGGCTCAGTCGCTTTATAAATGTGTGGCGTTAGGAGGGCTGTCTATGGTATATATTTTCTCTAGCTATAACTAACTGTAATGTGATGTTAACATTCCTGATGTGGATAATCAATCAAATGGGTAACTTTTAAGTCTTAACCAAAATAGAGTGTTAATATATCAACATTAATGGTCTTAAAACAGATGAACTTAGAACTTCATGTGTAAGTAATTGACCTGAAACTGCATAAAAAGTTGATATATCAACATTATAAACAAACAGGGCACTGTAGCAAGAAATGTGCTGGCACATTGTGGGTGTGTCACTATCAACACAATCAAGTTAAAATGCTTAGATAAAGTCAGAAAATATTGATGCATCGACAAGATAAACGTTAGACTACATTAATAATGTAAATGTTTATCAATCAACCTAATGTAATAGTGATTGGATAAAGACTATAATAATATGATGAACCATTGAAATCTAGAATGATATACTAATAGGATAACAATTGCCGTACTTGATGTTGCTTCAGGTTTAAGTTGATGTAGCTTGAAGTTGATTTTGTTGATAGTCATCAACAATTTCCTCTAGCTCTTTTGATGATGCTAAGGCTTTAGTTAATTAGTACATCAACACTCGCTATGTTGGTGTAGCTTGAAGTTGATTTTGTGGATATCTCAACATTTTTAAAGTACCACTTCTATTTATGAAATTTGAACTAACATTTGAATAAAAATGATCATACATACTATATATTTTATTGAGGCTTTTTATTGTTGACTAGCAATTTAGGCATTTTGACCATGGATTTTGAACTTTTGACGGCTACTTTTCCCCTAAAGTTCATAAAGAGATTATATGTTTTTATTTTGGATGGCCTTAAATAATCCATTTTTGTGGATTATAAGAGGCCTCATCCGAAAACACTATATATACGCATGATTTTCATTTTTTTACCATAGACAGTGCGATATTTTTGAAAAACATCTAAACCATGTCATGTCAGTATTCCTTGGATAGCTCTTTAATGGAGTACTCTCAGATGAGTACCAATGTGCCAGGGTTTCAGTTTGTATTGGCCAAACTATAGCCACCACCAGCATAAGGGTTAAAAATGGATCATATATGTCACAGACACCTCATAAATGCATTAAATATAAGTGCCATTAGAAAGAATTGCTGATTGTTTGAAAAGATATATTCTATCGAAGAGTTTCGTTGAACAATATAGGAAGCTTGAAAAAATGATCAAAATGACCTAAAAAGTGGATCGAAGGTCACTAAAACCTAATAAAATCAGGTAGGTACCATAAGAAAGAAACCCATCATGTTTGTTAAGATTTTGTAGAACTGTTTTTGAGATAAACTACTCTGAACCAGTATAATGAATTTGACATAAAATATATCAAGGCTTACCAAAACTTAATCAATTCATGTAAGTTCCACAAGAAAGAATCCCTGAATGTTTGAAAAGACTTTGTGGAACTACTTTTGAGATATCTTGCAGACAAGCACATACGCGGACCCAAACGTCGATGATAACAGGAACTGTGCCCAAGAATATCATTGCACTATTTTCTGGCTCTTGACAAACATGCATCAATATGCCATAAAAAGCAGTAAACATTAAGAGGATTTAAGTAAAACATTGGTGCCCATGCAGCTTCCTGGCTTTATAGACAGACATGCAGGTATCAAAATACTACTCGAGGCTATAGAGTTAGAATGTAATTGAATCTGCACTGAGCTAATGTAAGTCTTCACAGAGTATCATATTTATGTAGGTAAACTGTAGGTCAACTCTACACATTAAAGCTACACCATTGTATCACAAGAATCTGCATAGGATCTAGGTAGCACATGTATACAACATGTTTTTTTCGACTCTAGACAATGCGGCACCATCATATCACTATAAGAGTCTATATACATAGCTAGGAGTCAGGTAGCATATTTGTATCTAAAGGTAATACGTGAATCACCAAGCAAATAGCCCTATGATGTAGTGGGAGCGTGTGAAGATAACACCTGTCTTGCTATCAGTATCTTAATAATTACAGGTAACAGCCAGTAACACCCCTGTACGAACACTTCTTTAACTACCTTAGATGAATAAAAACAAGTGGATGTGAAACCAGCTGGTCATGCAACCTGAACAAGCTGGCTGCAGCGAATAGCCCAAAAGTCGTCTTCTGTGCATGTTGGTGCATAATTATTTCTCTGTAATGTAAACGATATGAGAGCTCTGACATTTTTCTTTGTCTCCTTGTGATGTAACACTGAAGCAAGATTCGAGACGCCTGGGATAGCCCTGGTCTTCACTATAGTGCATATAGTAATTGGTCTCTCGCTTAACATATCCATTCTTTTATTCATCTAAGTTGATATGAACACCTGATGGGGATCTGGGAAAATGTGTTCACAAAAGGATGTATTCACAAACGACAGCTAGGTTTTCCACTAATCATTACTAGAAACATAGGACAGGTAAATTGTGTTCAAACAAGAAATGTTCACATGATGCAAAAGTTCACATTTAAAGATTTTACTCTGTTCACATCATTAAAGTTCAACATGTGACATAAACATGCAGCAACAACTTAATCCAAAATGATTTGAATTTATTGTCTAACAGATCTTTTCATCCTTCTCAAAAAATCAGGTTTTTCTTGAAATCAGGATATGTTACCCTCTAACATTTTCAACACTGAAACAATTTTTTTAGTCTATTTAGTAAGTGCAACTTCGGTGTTTGATTTTATTTTACTCGCTCATTCAACTGAGGCATATCAAAAAGGGTTGAAAACTCCTGGCTTATGATATATGTGACTGCTCATATACAAATTGCAGATATTGGAGACAGGCTCCTGCAAATTGGTTTGGGCTTCCCCAAATTTCTGCCTGGAGTCCAATGGGCTCCCCTGAATTATTTTCAATTTCAAGCCCTGAGTAAGATATTTTTCTCCATTTGATATTGATACTAGTAGTTGGTAACATATTGCGTCTAGTCCTAACCCCTGTAAGATACACATAGTTCTAGCGCTCTTTCTGAGAAATCTTCAAAGAAATCCCCTGAAGAGAAATAAATAAAATATTCACGATGTAGATTCAGGTTTGCTGATGGAACAAAAATGGCGGTTTTCAGCAAACATCAGAGAAAATGGGCATTTTAACTAGATAAATACTTTATCAATGTAAAAAGGTTTTCCCACCCTATATAAATCCCCTCTTTTAGCCTACTATGCATCAAAAATCCTCTAGAGTTTGTCATTTTGACATAAAGATACTTTTGAAAATCAGTTTTCAGCATGGATTTAACAAAAATCTTATGGACAGTAATGTTGCGTGGGTTTTGATCATTTACATTTCTCCTTCAAACACCTTCTGAAATATGCTTTCAGTATAAGAAAGTCATTCTCTAAATTGCTTGTGCCAGCTTTTGGCAGGGTCATGATCAGCCTAGATATCTTATAGGCTGTCATATGTATTTTCTGTCACACTTTTTCTGTTAGAAGGTACCAAATAGTCTTGGTGGCCATAAGTGGCCAATTTAGTTCACAGTCATCTCACCAGGGGAATAGAGGATTTCAAGAGTATCTAGAGAAAGGAGGACCAGGTGGTGCCATCTATCTACCATACCTGGTACTATATACCCACACTGCTTGGTCACGTACAGAGGGGAATAACAACTTTTAGGGACAATGAACCTTATATAGTCTACATCATGATGCAAATGGGTTAAGCCGGCTTTTGTTTAATGTAACTCCTCTGCATTACACATAATGGCAAATAGAAAAGAATAATCTGGCTCGAATGAAGAATGCCATACATTCCATTATTGCACTGTCGTAAAGCATTTAACCCATTCATGCCCATAATTCTCATCCACAAGTGTCATATGGGCCCATTGTATTTTTGAAAATAACTATGGAACTAAGCATAAATTCACAAACTATTTGAAGGGAAGCGGTCAGGGTATGGTTCTATACTCACCATTTCTCTTTCAATATTTTCTTAAGTAGCCTCTGGTCAAAAAAAGTATTTCACAAAAATGATAGTCAGACGGTTTTGGCACCACTGGCATGCATGGGTTAACCCATTCACACTCAGCGATCCACTAGAAATTATCGTCTGCTACTCTGATACTTTTCAAAATAACTTGGGAATAAAGCAAAAGGTCACAAAATATTTGAAGGAGAGTTGTTGGTTGACTTCTCTTTAACAGTTCTCCTTCAATTATTTTGCAAAAAATGCTTTTGTTAGAAAAATATTTCCAAAATTGTCAGGCCTGTTAATGGGTTAAGACTGGTCTAATCCGTCTTTGACCTACTTGTGCCTATAATGATAAGCCTTATAGCTATTACACAATTCCGGTCACCCAACCCTCCCACAATAAGCCCATTATTGAACATGCACTTAGTGCAGCAATCACAAACTGGCTCTTTTGATTGTTCTTATCAAAACACATTTAACCCTTATGCTGCTGGTGGCTAATTTGGCCAATACAAAATGATGCAAAAATCTGAAAAATGATTGAAACCCTGGCAAATGGGTACTCATCTGAAAGTACTCAGCGAGAGCTTTCCAATGAATACCAACATGACTGGGTTTAGATGGTTTTCAGAAAACTTTGCATCTTTGTGCTTTGGATGAAAGTGGACTCAGCATTGGAAGGGTTAAGTCTCGTAACAGGGAGAACTGCAATGCATCATTTTAAAGGAAATTGTTAGAAATTGATCAGAAATAAATAATCAAATGAAAAGTGGATGAATTTCATTCTACACAATCCAACATATTCTTTGGCTATAGAAAATTAGTCTCGATATTGATAGTAACCCATACCTAAATGCATGATTGCCTGGAGACCAAGTTTGGTAAATATGCCATTCAAAAATGCACATCATCAATGCTTGTGTCATTTGTTTAGATACAAATGGAGAACAATACATGAATGCGTATAAAGCATCTCGCTTATAAAGGCATGATTGCCAAGGCCAAGTTTGGTAAATATGCCATTCAAAAATGCACATCATCAATGCTTGTGTCATTTGTTTAAATACAAATGGAGAACAAAACATGAATTCTTATAAAGCATCTCACTTAGAAAGGCATGATTGCATGGAGACCAAGTTTGGTAAATATGCCATTTAACCCTTATTCTGCTGGTGGCTATAATTTGGTCAAAACAAAATGATGCAAAAAACCTAAAGAATGACTGAAACCCTGGAACACAGGTACTCATCAGAGAACACTCAGCGAGCGCTTATCCAATGAATACCAACATGACAAGGTTTAGATGGTTTTCAAAATTGTTTGTGTCCTTGTGCTTTGGACAAAAGTAGCCTCAGCATTGGAAGGGTTAAAAGTGCACAGCATCAATGCTTGTGTCATTTGTTTAAATACGAATGGAGAACAATACATGAATGCTCATAAAGCATCTCGCTAATAAAGTGTCCTGCAGTTATTAGCACATAGATGACATTAAGCCGTTCATACCTGGAGACATCCTTGAAATGAATCATCTGTACTAATGATACTTTTTAAAATAACTTTGGTATAAAGCATGAAATCACAAAATATTTGAGTGGAGGTAATTATTTCTCATTCGTTTTTTCTCAAAATTGCTTTTGTTGGGGAGATATCAATAAAAAATGTCAGGTGTTTTGAGTCCCTACAGGCATAAATAGGTTAGGCCTAAAAAAATTAATTGTTTGTTTCCTGTAACGGAAAAAAAATAGGGTAGGGAAGTCAGTAAAAAAAATTTTTTTGCATTATTTTTTTGGTCAAAAATGTGTGTTTTATGCATGCCTTTTCGTTGATTGGGAGTTGGGAGGGCGAAAAAAAACTTGTTGGGTTAGGGTTACAGGAAACAAACAACTTTATTTTAGGCCTTAACCAATTCATTCCTGTAGCGAATTCCAAAATTGCCTGACTGTTTTAGTGATTTCCTCCTAACAAAAGCAATTTTCAGAGAATATTTGAAAGAGAAATGTAAATCAGAAACTAGCTAACAAATCCCCTGCAAATATATTTCCAATCCATGCTCAAATTTTCAAGTTATTTTCAAAAGTATCACAGGTCCATACAGATAACAATAGTTCAAAAAGATTTCCAAGCATGTCAATGGGTTAAGTTCCTATTACTGGGCAGCCATGAATACAAGTGTCAGGTCAGTGAGAATTCAGTTCTTCATGTGAGCAAAACCCAGATATCCTATCACTGAAATGTAATCTGCCTATTGAAAAGCTCATTACCCTCATCCAAAATCTTTGTAGACACAAGAATGTTTGGAAAACTATTCAGCCCTAAGCAGCAGAGGGGGAAATCTTTAATGTCATTAGAATAAGAGATCATGAAGTAGGTCAAGTCAAACATATATGTTTTGTGGGATGTGGCCGGATGTCAAAAATGCAAAAGAGTATATGGAGGCAATTTTTTCTGCAGAGCTAGTGAGTTTAACCCATCCAGTGATGATACTGTTTTCGTCCAAAGGACAAGGATGCAAAGACCTTTGAAAACCATTATAACACTGTCATGTTAGTATTCATTAGATAGCTCTATGAGCACTCTCAGATATCTCAATACCCATGTGCCAGGGTTTCGGTCATTTTTCAGTTTTTTTGCATCATTTTGTTTTGGCCAAATTAGCCACCAGCAGCATAAGAATGAAAACATTTTGTCCATGTATATTTCTCATCAAGCATTCAAGAGCAATGGGCAAGCCTATAGAGCCCAAAACCAGCTGACAAATTTGGTGATATCTCTCAAACAAAAGAAATTTTCAGAAAAATATTTGAATGAGAAATGTTTACCAAAATCAAACTATCAACCTTCTTTAAAATATATTTTTAATTTTGATTAATTAAGTTACTTTCAAAATTAGCAAAGGTCCAGATAGCAATATATCTTTTTCGAATTCTTAAGAATGGCTGGGGTAATTAAACCATCCATGCTTGTAGCAACCCAAAATGGCTTGACCTTATGTAAATATTTCTCTAACAAAAGCATCTTCAAGAAAACATTTGAAGGAGAAATTATTGCTCATCAGAAACCAACCAACAACTTTCTTACATTTTTAGGAATCATTCTAAAGTTACTTTCAAAAGAGTTCAATATCCGTGAAAACACTTGTGGAGTAGAGCCGTAATCCTTTCATGCTCGTAGGGCCCAAAAACCACCTAACTATAATGCTCATATCTCTCTTACAAAATGATAGTCAGAAAAATTGAAGTAGAAATTCTAATCTTAATCTGACTATTACAACATTATTCTTCAGTTATCTGCAGAATTGGCAAAGATATGACAAATACAGATTTTTGCATAATGGCATCTTAATTTGCATAAAAATGGTACGTTGGACATTTTTACAAATTTTTAACATAGCAAGTCGTTTTCTACACATTTTTTCCCATATAAAACCGCCAATTAGAAATTGATTTCCGAGGGTGCACAGAACCCCCCTTTTCTGACTAGACTATATCACTGAATTGTAATCTGCCAATTGAAATGCTCATTACCCTCATATGCTCATATCTCTCTAACAAAATGATAGTCAGAAAAATTGAAGTAGAAATGCTAATCTTAATCTGACTAACAACATTATTCATTAGACTAACAACTATGCTTCAAATATTTTCCTAATTCATGCTTAGTTCCAAAGTTATTTCCAAAAGTATCAGAGGTACAGACAACACTTGTAATGTAGATCTTCAGGTATGAATGAGCATGAAAAGTCAATGACCTGAAAGCACTTAAAGTTTTGTTGATTTGTTGATACCAAAAGGATTTATTTGGAGATCTTTTCTCATGGATGGCTGACTTTTCATTGCAGTATGTCTATTTGGATGCATTTTCTCAATCTATTTACAATCAGAGCATGCACAGATGTCTGACATAAATAGAGATAAATCTTGAGAATAAAGAAATACATTGAAATAAATTGACTCGAAAATTGCTTTTTCTAATAGGATATGGCAATCACTCTTCAAAGTGCATATTTTTTCCTATTCGAAAATTTACATGCAATTTATTGCCAGACTAATGTGTGCACTTCAAATTCAAATAGGTTCATAAAGCAGTTATATATGAATGATTTTAACCCACTCCTGCTAAAGATCTCTTGAAATTGTTGTCTGGATCTCTGATACTTTTGACAATAAGTTGGGAATCAAGAATAGGTGTGCAAACTATTTGAAAGAGAGTTGTTAGTAACATAAATATGAACAACATTTCAAAACAAAGATTTCACCAAAGTTGTGAGGCTGCTCTTGGTTGCTTCAAGCATTGAAAAGCTAAACAGACTTTCTTCCTCGCATCCTAACGGTGCACTGGGTTCATACATTCGTAAATGAAATGTTTCACAAATAATATATCTGAAATATTTTGTAGGCTCAACTGGCCATGCGCTACAAAAATTTGAGTTAAAAAGGGCTAAAAATATGTGCCGTTGCATGCTTTGAAGCCTCAATCGTACACTGTTGCAACAATGTGATAGTTGGACACCACAGTGTATAATAGCAATATGACATTAACCTATTAATTTAGAAGAGAAGCCTTACTGTCAATATTGACATATACTGGCCACTAAGTAGTCTACATGCTGTAAGTGGATAGAGTAGAGAGGTTTAACCCTTCCAATGCTGAGGCTACTTTCATCGAAAGCACAAGGATGCAAAGCCTTTTGAAAACTATTTAAACCCTGTCAAATTGGTATTCATTGGATAGCTCTTACAGAGTACTCTCAGATGAGTACCCATATGCCAGGGTTTCAATCATTTTCAGGCTTTTTGAATCATTTTGTATTGGCCAAATTAGCCACCAGCAGCATGAGGGTTAACCCATTCATGCCTGGAGATATACTAAGGAAGTGTTGTCGGGACCACTGAGTCATGCTTTAGAAAATAACATTCAAATGAAGCATACAATCCCAAAATATTTGAAGCAGAGTCGTAGATTAGAGTTCTTAAGAATAAATCTCCTTCAAATAATTTTTGAATATTGCTTTTGTTAGGGAGATATCACCAAAATAGACAGGTGATTTTGGATGCTACAGGCATCAATGGATTATAATGTTTAATATAAAACAAGGCTAATTAGCACTACTCAAAACGATGTCAAATATCCGTATAAAAAAGGGAAAAAGTATCATATCATTTAAAACCTGTAATACTGGTAAAGTTAACCCTTCCAATGCTTAAAGGCCTGGACTTTCGTCCAAAGCACAAATACACAAAGATTTTTGAAAAACATCTTAACCCTGTCATGTTGGTATTCATTGGATAGCCTTTGCTGAGTACTCTCAGATGAGTACCAATTTGCTAGCATTTCAGGTATTTATCAGGTTTTTTGCATTATTTTGTATTGGCAAAAATTAGCCACCAGCAGCATAAGGGTTAATAAGATAAGGTCCCTATATAAGGTCCCAGTATCAGTAAAAATAACGCTGAGATAATGAATCATGAAGGAAATATTGATATTGGATGGCATTGCAAATATCTTAAAGGTACCGATTCCTATATAATAGGTGTATAATTAGGAGATGAAATATGAGCTGTGCATACCATAATATAGCATGTAGCCAGTTGATTCCCCTCCTATACCCTACAGCTGCATGTCTACACATCCAATTTCCCCCTCTTTTTGCTCGTTTGTATCGGGAAATCTATGGTGTCAAGGCATGCCATTGAGGTCCGTCCATCAACCCAACAGGTTGAAAGACCTCATTAGGAAGAACTAATTGGGATGATTGAGTGATTTCATGTGTCCCTCATAGGAAATATAATACCAGGCACTGTGATATGAACGGGGCATTTTCCCCCTGTCAGGTAAATTGGGCTCATTATGTTATCGAAGTGGCTGAAATGGAAAACAGTTGGCATCATTATGCTGCAAGATGCTTCCAAAGGAAATATGTTAACTCAGCAAAACTATAAAGGCTGCCAAAGAATTGTTGACATCAATAGTGTGTGGTCCACTTGAAGAATATCATCAGTATTGAATTAAGGGAAGGGTTATCCCTCAGTAGTTTTGGTGAGAAAGTGGGTGTATAAAAAGTCAAGTTGCATTTCTCTTTGAGATATATATTCACTTTGTTTCAACACATTGGGTATTCCTTCATATGTCAAGACATGCCCAGCGTCTAACCAGTCCAGCGTCCAAATTTGTTTTTGGTCTGCCATTTATTTGGAGATCATCGGGTGCTAGTGTCCCATTATATTGTCTCCCACTGTCAATAAAGGCATATAGGGTCCCTAAGGGAAGGGGTAGGGCTTAAGCTGGCTAGTTTATTTGGCTATGATCTTCCCCTTATACAGTCTCCCACTGTCAATAAAGGAATATAGGGCTCCTATTAGGGAAGGGGGAGAGGAAGGGGGGGGGGGGGGGGGGCCTACTCTCCCACTGTCAATAAAGGCATTATAATATAGGGCCCCTAAGGGAAGGAGGGGTAGAGATTCTCTTTGCTGGCGGATCCATAATGGCTAGTTTATTGGCCAGACTCCGGAAGACAATCACAATCAGAGCTGCTGTATTTTGCTCATAACAGCAGGTGAATCAGGTAGGGGAACACCATAAAGAGCTGTATTATTGCCATGATTACCCCGGCCTTAGCCTACTCAGACAGGGCCATTCCACGCAGAACACATTCATACGCCCCTCAAAAAACTAATAACAACTTTCATCAAGTGTGCTGTATGCTCATTTACAAAACAGGCGAGATAAAGGAACTGTAATTTGACTGGGCCGTCCCTTGTAGGTCACATATGCATAAGCCCATCAAAACACTGATAACATGTTTCATTAGATGAGATGCATGCTACTTTAGGAAATAGGCTTCCTGGAAGATGAGATTAAGGAACCATAATGGAAATTTGCAGGTAGGCACCTTAATTGCGCAATAAATATCACCTGTCACAGGCTCCGTAACTGATAAAGGCTTTGCTTATTACAACTAGGCCTGGTTCAGAAACTAATTAACCCTATATTGGGCTATTTATCATAATCTAGCCAGACTAGTTATAGTAGGGTTGTGCACTCTTCCCGAAAAATTAAATTAATATGAAAACTTCTATGATACAGATATTTCTAGCATAAAAATGCTATAAAAATACATAAAAAGTCATATCATTTTCCTTTTGAATATCATTTTTAACTATGACATATTCATGAGAGTGACAAGACCAATATCCGTTGAGAATCTGCATTTCAAAAAGAATTATTTTTAGAAAACCATGAAATAATTTTAATACTATTTATCACAAAATATGAAGGAAATCTCAGCACTCTCATTTGGTAATTAACCTGTATAGTGCTGAAGAAAAGCCTTGCCTATTATAGATATATTTTTAACTATAACATTTTGGAGAAAACACTTTAGTTTAGAACTACAGCAACAAGTTTACTACAAATATTCTATCAATTATAAATGCTTCATATTTAAGTTGTTTTCAAAAATAGCTGAGATCAAGATAACAATTTCAAGAAGATATCCACCCATGAAAGAGTTATAGGCCAAAAAGTGCTGTCACTAAATAACTAAATGATAATGAAAGCATGACCTATTATCCCACTGTATATTTGCCACTGGAAGCAGGGAAGGAAAGGATTAAAGGACCTACACTAATCAGGTAAATTCTTAGCTTTCATTGATTTCATAACATTTATAATGAAAACAGATGCCTTAATGCATAACAACCAACCATATATATCCCCATAATCAATTAGTTTATCAAACAAGAGTTTGCAAAGAAAATAAACCTACAAATATTGACTGGCAACATTTAATGAGATACATTCTTAAAATTTGATCTAAACATAAAACTTCATAAGTACCCTTCTAGTATTAACAATTTAGCCCTTTATAAAGTGGGAGTAGAACTACCTAATTATAGTGATACTATGGGCATGCTCATATTATAGAAATATATCAGATTGCTAGGTAGCTATTTGTGCATGCATATACTGTGAAGTACACCCAATTATTCTTGGTTTCAGGTAGCACAGATCTGCATGCCTTGTTACTGTACACATTGAGGTAGCTGTGATCCGACACCTGGTTATTGTCACCTCAGGTGGCAGGGTTCATTACAGCTAGTTAGTCTTCCCTCTGACAAATCACTGACAGGCGAGCAGTGAGAAAAACTGCCAGGAAATCATGCTACCAAAGGCTTATGAGACAAAGGCGTTCAACTTATGCCAATATACACAACCAAATGCTTTTAAGGTATAAAAATAGCCATCACCCAAGCCCAAAGGCCAGTACTTTTATTGCCTTTTAATGACATTAACGACTTTTAACGACCACCGGCTGGCAACCTGAAACATTCTCCTCCAGTTCCCCCCCTGAAGCGTCCCATGCATACAGGAACCGGGTTCTATTTATAGATTCTCCTGGCCACAGACATTAGGACTCATCTACTAGAAGTTGAGCGCCTTTGTCTCATAAGCCTTTGATGCTACCCATAGGAAATAGGTGCTTCAAAGTGAAACTAGAATATACTATATTCTAAAAGCTGCTCTACTGCACTCCTGCATTAGTATAATTGGCAACGCTGTTATTGCAACAGCTTCTCAAAACCTGAACTTAAATTTTTGGTGACCTATTTTCAAGGGAGATCACAATATACTCAGATTACAGCCATAGATATGTATTAACTTATTAAACAATGTCCATATACAATGCCATAGGATTATATTGAGGTGAAAAAAAATCAAATATATGTTGCATTTAATCATTTTCAAATAATCATACTATATAGATAACATTTATTAGGCCACTCCAATTTAATAACTTATCTTACAAGCTCAGGAGGGCAGGAAATGGGCCATTTTGGAATAAAAAAAAGTTGAAAAATATGAGGTTTTTTTTGTCTATTTTATTTTTCAGAATAAACTCTAAATAGAAGTGTTGATCAGAAAATATAACTCATATTCGTTCTTGAAATATTTTGTGAATTTATGACTTTTTCCAAAATCAAGGAATTTAAGCTGTTTTCAAGAGAACCATGGATAAGGGCCCTCATCAAGGCGATCTCCAGACTTGAAAGGGTTAAAAACATGCCGTGACACAGCGAGATAAACCAAAATAAAAAAGCAATAGCCCAAGGAGAATTTCAGTGTGGAAAGTGCACTTGTGTTCAGAAGAACATATATAGATCATTTTCACCATGTGAGCTTCAGATACAGTATACTTCTCTTGCTCAGTAACACATGCAATCCTTTGTTTCATATAATTTTCTCAAGAAAAGACAGTATCCTAGATTCTATTTGAGGTAGGATGAAAAGGGGATTATTTAACAGAGGAGTAGGCGGTTGGGATTATATAGCCTTATTCTCTAAGGCTATCTACTGACTCAATGATTCTCCCTACCATTAATGACCTATGGCGCCATGTCCTACATTTCTTGATTAATAAATCAAAATGTACAAATTGTTCACCAAACAAAACATATGTTAAAACAATCAATATATGAAGAAACCCTTATAATGCATTTAGTTATGTGTAATACAGTTAGAGAGTGAGTGAAAGAGAGGAGAGAGAGAGAGAGAGAGAGAGAGAGAGAGAGAGAGACAGACAGACAGACAGAGAGAGAGAGAGAGAGAGAGAGAGAGAGAGAGAGAGAGAGAGAGAGAGAGAGAGAGAGAGAGAGAGAGAGAGAGAGAGAGAGAGAGAGAGAGAGAGAGAGAGAGAGAGAGAGAGAGAGAGAGAGAGAAGAGAGAGAGAGAGAGAGAGACAGAGAGAGAGAGAGAGGGTGAGAGAGAGAGACAGAGAGAGAGAGAGAGAGAGAGAGAGAGAGAGAGAGAGAGAGAGAGAGAGAGAGAGAGAGAGAGAGAGAGAGGGAGAGAGAGTCAGAGAGAGTCAGAGAGAGTCAGAGAGAGAGAGAGAGAGAGAGAGAGAGAGAGAGAGAGAGAGAGAGAGAAGAGAGAGTGAGAGAGAGAGAGAGAGAGAGAGAGAGAGAGAGAGAGAGAGTGAGAGAGAGAGAGAGAGAGAGAGAGAGAGAGAGAGAGAGAGAGAGAGCACGATTGATGGAGAACCTACCATTAACCGGGGTTGTCTTGCTCTTCCCAGGGTTGTTGCTGGTTCTGACGTAAAAGCCAGCGTTCCACCTGGTCTGTCTCAACATTCTGTACAACATAGTGCTCCAGGAAGTCAGGGTTGTCATTCAGGAATGACACCACTACATCAGGGTTCAGTTCTGCAAGGAAAAGATGGGAGTTCAAATTGCTATTGACATTATAACCATTATGCTGGTGGTGGTGAATTTGGTCATAACAAAATTATGCAAAATACCTGAAAAATTATTGAAACCCTGGCACATTCATACCCATCTGAGAGTTCTCAGTGAGAGCTATCCAATGAATATCAACACGAAAGGGTTTAAATGGTCTTCAAAAAGTGTTTTCATCTTTGTGCTTTGGATGAATTGAGTAGCCTCAGCATTTGAAGTGTTAAGATTCAGATTTTAATTTTGGCAATAAGCTTTGGTTCTGCATGAAAAAATATGTGTAAGTTGATTTTGGCATAACTGTTTTGTAATGGCTTCTGTCCGGCTAGCCTTGAGCTTTTTCACAAACAAACGTTAAAATAAATTTGTCCCAACGATATTCACTTCTTACACACATTAGCTGAAGGCTAACTACCAAGCCCCATTTCTATTGCAAGGATAAAACAGCTTGGAATAGTCACTCATTTTGCACTGGAAATGGCTTTGTTCTGTACTTTTGGCTAAAAATGACATCTTGGCTAATAATATCATATTTCACATATCAAGGCCAGGTGAGCCCATGTTTGACACCTAATGTTATACAAAGTATACTCTATGCATAGGATGGGTGATATAGACATACATATAGTAAATACCCCCATACTAATACAAGCTTATTTCTGTTTTTAAAATTGCAGCACTGTAATAATATGCTGCATATCCTTCTTATGAGGCAGTGCTTAGAGCTTATGCGCTATATGCTGCCAGCTGCCCTGGAATATCCCTCAGGGGGATTGAAATTTCTGTATGTACAGGCCTGCTAGGGAAGGAAGTTCGTGTGAACATTTCGGTGGATACAAGACTATAAAACCGAATACCTTAGGCCTAAACAAAGAAATTGTTTGTTTCCTGTAACGGTCTGAAAAAAATTAGGGTACTGTAGGTAGGTCGGTAAATAATTTTTTTGATTATTTTTTGGGTCAAAAATGTGTGTTTTATGCATGTTTTACGTTGATTGGGAGTTGGGAGGGTGGAAAAAAAATTAGGGTAGGGATTTTTTTGAATAAAAACTTGTTAGGGTAGGGTTACAGGAAACAAACAACTTTTTTTAGGCCTTATTGATTGCTTACTCTAATGCTAATACCTTGGCTGGAAGTCATAAGCCATTTAATATAATCTACTCATGCCATCAACAGGCTGGAAAGGCATTTCTATTTTTGGTTATATCTTACAAAAAAATCATTTTAGAAAATTATTGAAAGAAATATGGGAATATTTCAGGATTCAAACTGCAACTGCCCTCATAATTTTGAGAACTTAGGTTGAATCTCCAAGTTATGTTTAAAAGTATCATAACAAACACATGATACTTTTAAAACAGGGACATTGACAGGTGCAGGGTTAATGATACTTTTCTTATGGGAACTCTGAGAGGTAAGGGTTAATGATACTTGTCTTATGGGAACTCTGAGAGGTGAAGGGTTAATGATACTTTTCTTATGGGGACTCTGAGAGGTGAAGGGTTAATGATACTTTTCTTATGGGAACTCTGAGAGGTGAAGTTTAATGATACTTTTCTTATGGGAACTCTGAGAGGTGAAGGGTTAATGATACTTTTCTCAGGGGAACTCTGAGAGGTGGAGGGTTAATGATACTTTTCTAATGGGGACTCTGAGAGGTGGAGGGTTAATGATACTTTTCTTATGGGAACTCTGAGAGGTGAAGGGTTAATGATACTTTTCTCAGGGGAACTCTGAGAGGTGAAGGATTAATGATACTTTTCTTATGGGAACTCTGAGAGGTGAAGGGTTAATGATACTTTTCTTATGGGAACTCTGAGAGGTGAAGGGTTAATGATACTTTTCTTATGGGAACTCTGAGAGGTGAAGGGTTAATGATACTTGTCTTATGGGAACTCTGAGAGGTGAAGGGTTAATGATACTTTTCTTATGGGAACTCTGAGAGGTGAAGGGTTAATGATACTTTTCTTATGGGAACTCTGAGAGGTGAAGGGTTAATGATACTTTTCTTATGGGAACTCTGAGAGGTAAAGGGTTAATGATACTTTTCTTATGGGAACTCTGAGAGGTGAAGGGTTAATGATACTTTTCTTATGGGAACTCTGAGAGGTAAAGGGTTAATGATACTTTTCTTATGGGAACTCTGAGAGGTGAAGGGTTAATGATACTTTTCTTATGGGAACTCTGAGAGGTGAAGGGTTAATGATACTTGTCTTATGGTAACTCTGAGAGGTGGAGGGTTAATGCTACTTTTATTATGGGAACTCTGAGAGGTGAAGGGTTAATGATACTTTTCTTATGGGGACTCTGAGAGGTGAAGGGTTAATGATACTTTTCTTATGTGGACTCTAAGAGGTGAAGTGTTAATGTAATAATACTTTTCTTATGGAGACTCCAAGGGCCAATTTCATCTAAGTGAGATAAACCCACCCAACTTTTTTTACATTCTATCTGGGAGAATTTTTAAAGAAAGAGATACCTGACATTTTTGTTGACAAATCTATGACGGAAAGCATTTTTTGGGAAACGTGACAAAAGCCATCTGTACAAATTTATTAGTATTAAGGTATGTTAGATTTGTCTGAATCACATAATATATGCATATTTACAAGCATGATTTTTATCTGAAAAAAAGCATGTTTTAGTAATGATTGTACCAGAATAATCATGAAATGGCTATGTTTATGCAGTCCGGTTTATATACTCAAAAATAGCCATTATATCAGCCATATAAATATTTAGACCAGGCCGTACTAGGAGATAAACCACCCCTCCCATATTTGTGACAGGTCTGGTTTAACTTTAGACCAGGTACTAAATTCTTAATGAAATTGGCCTAACTTTGAGACCTGGTCTATCTTCATGTTGTGACCTGGTTTAACTTCGGAACGGGTATAAAGTTCACAAAATATTTTGAAGTAGAGTTGTTGCTTGGCTTCAGATTAACACTTCTCCTTCAAATATTTTCCAAAAAACGCTTATGTTAGAAAAGTATTATCAAAATTGTCAGGCCTGTTTTGGCCGCTTTAAGTGTGAATGGGTTAATGAAATTGGCCCTAAGAGGTGAAGGGTTAATTCCAACATGCGCATTCTATTAACACCCAAACGCCAGCATTTATCTGATAGCAAACACAGTTAGCACCCAGCGTCATCTGAATCTCACTGTATAGCCTCTAATACATTAGTTGATAATTGATATTTGATATTGTGACCTTCCCACCTTAATGTTCTAAGGTGCAATAAATTTACACCTGAGCTGGCCTGTTGATTACATCTCACCTGGTGGGCATGTAATAAAGATTCTCATCCATTTCACCCAGTTTAAGGAATTCATATACATAAATACTCTATGTGCAACATGCCATCACAGCTGAGTGTACTGCTTCTATAGAGACCGACTGACATACCTGAATTGCAACCTGAAACCATAAAATCACTGATCCAATGCAGAACTAAATGGGACAGGCAGACACCCTATACATTATATGATAACATTATCCATTTCAAGCTGGAAAATTCCTCTTGATATTAAATCTGGAGCAATGACTTGGGGTGATTTGAATAGAGTTGTAAAATGGGGTTTGATGATAACACATCTCTAAAAACCTTCCAATAGCTATTTCAATCTGTTTGCATATAAAATTAAGGTCTAGCTGGCTTCCGTATATGGGTAAGCTCTATCTGGCTTTCGTAAAAGAGTAAGGTCTATCTGGCTTTGTATAAGAATAAGGTCTGTCTGGCTTCCCTAAAAAAGCAAGGTCTATATGCCTTCCATATAAAAGTATGGTCTATCTGGCTTCTGTATATGAGCAAGCTCTATAGTATGGCTTCCACATAAAAGTAAGGTCTATCTGGCTTCCACATAGGAGTAAGGTCTATCTCGCTTCTGTATATGAGTAAGGTCTATCTGGCTTCCAAATAAGAGTAAGGTCTATCTGTCTTCCAAATAAAAGTAAGGTCTATCTGGCTTCCAGATAAGAGTAAGGTCTATCTGGCTTCTGTTTATGAGTAAGGTCTATCTGGCTTCTGTAGATGAGTAAGGTCTATCTGGCTTCCAAATAAGAGTAAGGTCTATCTGGCTTCCAAATAAAAGTAAGGTCTATCTGGCTTCCAAATAAGAGTAAGGTCTATCTGGCTTCCAAATAAAAGTAAGATCTATCTGGCTTCTGTATATGAGTAAGGTCTATCTGGCCTCTGTATACGAGTAAGGTCTATCTGGCTTCCAAAAAAGAGTAAGGTCTATCTGGCTTCCAAATAAGAATAAGGTCTATCTGGCTTCCAAATAAGAGTAAGGTCTATCTGGCTTCCAAATAAAAGTAAAATCCATCTGGCTTCTGGTTGCATGTCAGACCTTCACAACCTGGTCTACTGGTCTAGCTGTATGTCAGATCTCGACAACCTGGTCTACTGGTCTAGCTGTATGTCAGATCTCGACAACCTGGTCTACTGGTCTAGCAGCATGTCAGAACTAGACAACCAGGTCTACTGGTCTAGCTGCATGTCAGACCTTGACAACCTGGTCTACTGGTCTAGCTGCATGTCAGAACTTGACAACCTGGTCTACTGGTCTAGCTGTATGTCAGATCTCGACAACCTGGTCTACTGGTCTAGCTGTATGTCAGATCTCGACAACCTTGTCTACTGGTCTAGCGGCATGTCAGAACTAGACAACCAGGTCTACTGGTCTAGCTGCATGTCAGACCTTGACAACTTGGTCTACTGGTCTAGCTGCATGTCAGAACTTGACAACCTGGTCTACTGGTCTAGCTGTATGTCAGATCTCGACAACCTGGTCTACTGGTCTAGCTGTATGTCAGATCTCGACAACCTTGTCTACTGGTCTAGCAGCATGTCAGAACTAGACAACCAGTTCTACTGGTCTAGCTGCATGTCAGACCTTGACAACTTGGTCTACTGGTCTAGCTGCATGTCAGAACTTGACAACCTGGTCTACTGGTCTAGCTGTATGCCAGATCTCGACAACCTGGTCTACTGGTCTAGCTGTATGCCAGACCTTTACAACCTGGACTACTGGTCTAGCTGTATGTCAGACCTTTACAACCTGGACTACTGGTCTAGCTGCATGTTAGACACTGATAACCTGGTCTACTGGTCTAGCTGCATGTCAGACCTTGATAACCTGGTCTACTGGTCTATATCACGCGGCGCGCTAGCAGCATGTCAGACCTTGACAACCTGGTCTACTGGTCTAGCTGTATGTCAGACCTTTACAACCTGGTCTACTGGTCTAGCAGCATGTCAGACCTTGACAACCTGGTCTACTGGTCTAGCTGTATGTCAGACCTTAACAATCTGGTCTATACTGGTCTAGCTGTATGTCAGACCTTGACAACCTGGTCTAGACTCGGTTTCCATGCAGCTAGACCGGTAGACCAAGGTCTAACATCCAGATAGACTAAGTTGCCATAGTCTGACATGCAGCTAAACCAAAATGCTAAGGTTTCACATACAGCTAGACCAAAATGCTAAGGTCTGACATATAGCTAGACTAGATTCCAATGGTCTGACATCCACCTAGACCAAAATGCTGAGGTCTGACATCCAGCTAGACTAGATTTCAATGGTCTGACATACAGCTAGACCAAAATACTTAGGTCTGACATACAGCTAGACTAGATTTCAATGGTCTGACATCCACCTAGACCAACTGCTACTTATATTAAGGTCTAGCTGACATCCAGCTAGACTATATTTCAATGGTCTGACATGCAGCTAGACCTGAAAACCCTAAGACCGCCATCCAGCTATAGACTAGGTTGCCAAGGCCTGACACACAGATAGACCAATTTAGCTGCCTAAGCTGTGACATTCACCACATTGCCAAGATCTACCATAGAACTAGACCATGTTGCGGTCTGAAGGATTTGCAACAAAACCAAGTTGACAAGATTTGTAGTAGAAGACTTCATGGTATTGTGCCCTGGTTTCCTAAATCAAACACCTCATATTATTTTTCATATCTACAGTAATCAACCTTTATTCTTGAAGCATGCAGTGAGGTAAGCATCGTAAACATTCTAGATGCAGCTAAATCAAAATGGCAGTATATTTGAGAAGAGAAAGAGGGGGTTGGAAGGAGGACCCCCTGCAGTTTCCCTAATACTGCCATAGTTATAAAGGAAGTGTGTGGGAGGATGATAAGGAGATTGACTCTAATGCCTTTATCATGTTACTGTTCTATAAACACCAATCTAAGCACTCGCATGATTGAGATCCAATTCAATTCTGGAAAAGGCTTAAGAAATTACCACTTGGTTATACCATCCTGATACTCAAGACATTCACCAATGTCATATGTCTCCATGGTAACCAGTAAAATAACTCATGTAATACAATAGGTCATTGATAAACTATATATAGTTCATATCTCATCTATAACACATATTGTACACTGCCAAAGATAGGGAATTTCAGGTTTCATAGAATAAATAGTTTCATCAGGGGGGGGGGGGGGGGGGGGCAGTGTCTTAACCAGTATTTAGAAAATAAAATTGGCAGTTAAAGAATTTTTGGGCATCCAAATTATTAAGGGGTATCACAATATACTCATATTTCAACAATAAACATCTATAAATTCATCAAAATAAGGCATGATATCATTAAACTATGTCATGCCAATTCTAAGAAGATGAAAAAATTCAAAAAATAAGCTTGAGATTAAGATTTTTAGAAAATCCACATAAAAGAATTGGGTGTCCTGAGGGGTTCTTTTTATGGGTTTAGGTGTCCAAAAAGGCACCCAGACGCCCTGTTGGCTAAGGCCATGCATGGGGGGGGGGGGGGAGAGGGGGGGGGAGGGGGGGGGCACCGGGTCTGGTCAAACAACTGTTCATTGTTTTTGCACTCAAGAGAACAGGCATCAGACAGTAAATTAGGTACAAGCAACCAACACCAAAGTCTTAATGTTGCCAGTTTTCAGGGCTGAAACTTTTGTGATCTTCATTTACCTTCATTATTGGTTTTGGTCTACAGGTATTTTGCTTTTGATTATGAAAAATGCTTTAAGCACAAATATGAACTGCATATACTCACTGCTTCCATAAAGCCTTCATAACTGCATTATATTTAACTAACAAATTAAATAAAAGATTATTATATGCAAAAAAAAATTCTTTGAAGACCAGCCCCTTTTTATTTTTCGTTAATCTAGTGTTCCATCGGTTTCCATTCCTTTTTTAACCCTTGTGACTAAATGAGTATTAATGGGTTAAGGTGATAGTCTAGTACACCAAGATTATCACCATTGGTGGTGTCCTTGGCTGGCCCCTAAGAATGGATATCAAAACACTTAATATCTTATACACTTGAATTTCATTCCAAATGTGTGGGTATGTGTGTATATACTTATATATATATATATATATATATATATATATATATATATTATATATATATATATATATATATATATATATATATATATATATATATATATTTATATACTCACAATGTAAAAAAATTGTGATGCATGCATGCAAATATTCACATACAGACTCTGATCCACTAGCATGCATGGAAGTCCCCCCCCCCCCCCCCCCCCCCCCCCCCCCCCCCACCACAATATTTATGTATTTGCTTAGGGACTCATGAACCAGATACCTGAAGGATCATAGATCTGGGAGCTGAGTACAACCACAGACATCCATAAACCCACCCCATATCTCTACATTTAATATCCTCTCAATGGTCAACAGTATGCGGACAGTTTTCAAACAGGGTAACTTGTTACTGTCTTGTCTAGGCAATCTGTGAGAACTCAATTCCGTGATAAATCAGAAAACCTGGCCTAAGAAGGCAAGTAAATCAGCAATAACTTATAAAGCATTTACCTTGACTACTGCTGCCAGAAACAAAACATTAATAGTATGTCTTGAATTTAACTGAATATGAATACAACTATATATATATATATATATATATATATATATAGATAGATAGATACACACACGCATATACTCTAAACATAACTGAGTTTAAGTAAGGAAGTAGGTTAAACTGTTAGGATGTTAGTGAAAGATATACATACGGTATTGGTGAGATTTGTTAGTAGTGTTAGTGTTAGTAGAGGTGGCCCTGATAGTCCTCCCCGTCGCCGCTACCGCCGCGCTGCTGGATTGACTATTGGAGCGACAGTATTCCCGGTACATTGTCAACCAGCGCAACTTCAGCACTGCCAAGAAGCAGCAGCAACAGAGCAGATATATATATATGCTCAGTGCATTGATCAGCAAGCAATGACAAACAGTGCTGCCCAGCCAACACCTTCTCCGTTACCAACCCTGATTGTCTCTGCCACCTGCCACAGACCCACAGTGCTCTCTGATGGAGCAGCCACCGTGCTAGAAGTGCATGTAGTAGTAGTGGTAGTTGTGGTGATGGCAGTCGACTGCAGAGTGGCCCTACAGGTAGTGGTAGTAGTAGCAGTAACAGCGACAGCCTGGGGTGGGTGGTGGCAGCTAGCTAGCACTATAGTGATTGTCGCCGCAGCCAACCACAGCTAGCAGCAGCTCAACACAGGTATGACAGGCTACAGGGAATTCTTGTAACTACATATTAACAACTATCAAGCCACAGGCTTAAGAGGAGAGGTACACATATCAGCCATACTGCTGCTACGTACTGCATGCTGCCTCACACACACAAATTGATCGTGCCTAATGTTTACAAACATCATCATCACCTAGCCTACCTTTGGCAGGTGTCGTTGTCATGTCAGCTATCGACTTCCAAAAGTTTCCTGTTAAATCCAACGCACTTTCTGCTCACTCAGGACTGCGACCACAACAACTTAGTCCAATGGAGGAGAGCGTCGTCCATTTTAGCCCACAGAGGTACACAACATAATAGCCACTAAATAGAGTATTACGACTGTGCTGCCTACAGCTTATGAGCTCCGTGTCGCTGCTGCCCTAGTTTTACCTACAATGCTCCGCTGGACCCACCACCCGCAGCTTTACCTCTACTTGCTAGCCCTACTGCACTAAGAATAGGGGACTTACTTACTGGTCTTAACCCTTTTACCCTCAGGGCCTACAATTAGATCAGGGTAACAAAGGGTTGGGTATCACAGTGACCGTAATACTCACAAGTGATGGACGTAACAAAAGAAAAGTTGGTTTTTCATAGAATTAATGAGGATTGTTGTATTTTGGTGGTGTTTTGGGATGCACCACTATTCTTGATAGGTATTCTGAACCAGATGAGGGGCTTAAATGGTTAAGCATGGAGGATTTAGTTCAGTTAAGAGCCTGGCTGGCCTAAGGGCTGCAGTATGTTCACTTTCCCTGTTATCCAACTCCCACACTGGGTGGCCCCAACTGTTGCTATGGTTTTTGTTTTGCTTAGCAACCATGCACAGCCCTTTCAGATCAACGGCTCTCGTATGGCAGGAGCATACATGGGAACATTTCCTAAGGTTTTATTCATCCAAATGTCTGTGAATTAAGCTATGCATTAAGTAAACTCATAAGTTATAGCCTGTTTTTAGGTTGCTTTGATGTTAATGCAGCAATTATGGAAAAATATTAATATGTTGTCACATGTGATGCTTATAAATTATCATGAGTTATGACCCTATGTTTTCTATGTAGTGCTTAATAAATAACCTGGACATTGTACCGGGATAAACTCACTTGATTAATTACTGACATCTGGAAGGTGTCACACAAAAGTTGATTTGGGATTAACCCTTTCAATGCTGAGGCTATTTTTGTCCGAGGCATAAGATTGCAAGACTGTTTTAACCCTTCCAATGCTGAGACTACTTTCGTCCAAATCACAAGAATGCTTAGATTTCTGAAAATCATCCAAACCCTGTCTTGTTGGTACTCATATGAAAGCTCTCCATCATTTTGCATTGGCCAAATTAGCTGCCAGCAGCATAAGGGTTAAAACAACAGTCATTTTGGTTTTCACTTGTAAGCTCTTGCTAAGGACTATCAAATGAGTACCAATGTGCCAGAGGTTAAGCCAATTTTCAGATCTTTTTGCATCATAATGTTTTGATCAAATAAGCTGTTGGCAGCGAAAGGGTTAATACTGATTACATAAAATGAGCAGAAGAAAAGACGTTCAGTATATTAACCCATTAATGCTTAAGAGTTCCTTCAGAAATTGTCGTCTGGATCTATGATACTTTTGACAATAACTTCAGGATTAAGTTTGATTTTACAAAATATTTGAAGGAGAGTTGTTGGCAATGTTCTGAATAACATTTCTCATTCAAAAATTTTCCCAGTGTTTCTTTTGCCTGCAAGATTTCATCAAAATTGTCAGGCTGCTTTTGGCCGCTGTGAGCATTAATGGGTTAAAAAGTTAGTAACAGAGAGCGGAAGCTAATTGTCCAACATCAAAGAATATACCTAAATAGTCCAGTATACGATTTTATGGCCACAATCTGAATTCACTTAGCAATACATCTCATTATTAGCTTCTGTGAATAACTAATCTGATAACTTGTCTTATCTTCTTCTTCGCTTAACCCTTATGCTGCTGGTGGCTAATTTTGCCTATACAAACTATAAATGCAAAAAGCTGAAAAATGACTGAAATCCTGGCACATGGGTACTCATCAGAGAGTACTTAATGAGAGCTATCTAATGAATACCAACATGAAAGGGTTTAGAGGGTTTTCAAAAATATTTGCATCCTTGTGCTTTGGATGAAATTAGCCATAGCATTTGAAGGGTTAATAGATATGTTTTAGTCGTTAATTGGATAAAATAAAATCCTTTAGTTTAGGGACTTCTATAATCTAAATCTGGTCACAAATCGATAACATCAATACATCTATTTGAACTGACTCAATGTCAATGGTAATACTATTAAAGTACCCAATAACAGTTTTCAGGAATGTGCTTATTTCATCGCAGCTCAAGATTGCTGAGCCTGTCACAGGTAATAATACAGCTTATCTGCATTCTGCTCCATGTGCAAAATCTAATATTGAGGTATATTAATATGAGGATGTTAACATCACAAGAGTTGGGCATTCTGACTTATAAATGTTTTTGGGAAGCCTGAGGGGTTTGCAGGGAGGGGGAATCTGCATGAGCAGCATGGATAGTCACAAACAGTTTTCAAAGGTTAAATGTCTCCTTTAACCCTTTCCATGCTGAGGCTACTTTCGTCCAGGGCAGAAAAATGCAAAAAGTTTTGAAAACCCCCTAAACCCTGTCATGTTGGTATTCATTGGATAGATTTTGCTGAGTATACTCTCACATGAGTACCCATTTGCTAGGGTTTCAGTCATTTTTCAGGTTTTTTGCATCATTTTGAATTGGCCAAATTACCCACCAGCAGCATAAGGCTTCAGTCATTACAAATATGTTTTGGAGTTGCTTTGACAGTGACCATAAAACATATGTAGAAAGAGCCATTTTATGAGCTTAATATAGATAGCTCATAATTCTGCAAGACTTGGACTTTGCAATCCCTGCTAGTATGCTATCTATGGTGATATCAATGTGATACAGGTCACAGCAGCAGAAAACCTAATTAACACCACCAACTTATCTTGATCAACACTTAACCCCGCAGCAGGTCCAGTGTTGACAATGATATTGTGCAATGCAGGTAAAACATGGCATGTTATCAAAACTTAAACATTGACACACATGATGGTCAGGCGTAGTACTTGTTAATGAAATGAACGCACAGCTAACAAATAGAATGGATGTGAAAGAGAGGGAAAGTTTGCACTGAATGACCTTCCACAGGGCAGGACTCAAGGCCAAAATGAAATTTGTTTGTTTCCTGTAACTGTTTCAAAAATAATGGGGTACGTAGGGAAGGTATGTAGGAATTTTGTTTTTTTACGTATTCAATACAGGGGTTACTGGCATGCTATAATCTGTTATAAATCTCCCAAGAGGGGTTTGAATAGCAGTTACAGTTAAGTTAATTGTTCACAGTTATCATTTATCTGAGTGCTTTAAAAGTGCAGGTTATAAACATAACTGTGAAAGACCACCCTAGGCAGTTCCCCTGGAACTCAAACCTCCAACATACTTATGATGTGGGAGGCAGACACAACTAAAAAAAACTCAGAGAGTAGTGAGGCCACTCCAAACCACAGTAGGTAGGGTTACAGGAAATGAACAACCTCTAGGCGTAAAGAATTAATATCCATTTTTCTCTCTGAGAATAGTGGACAAAGTGACCATCAAATTCTGGATGGTTTAAATCGATTTTGTTATTTGTTTGAAACAAATTACAGCTAAACCACAAGCTATGCTGGCATTAAGGATCAATAAAGTATCTGTTGGACAAAAAGTATGTGATTTGAAATGGTACTTATAAATGCACCCCAATAATTTGACAAGCTGTTATGTTACACCTTGCATGAAGTACTTTTAAACCCATGAAATATTTTTCAGGTCCTTGGTTTATTTGAGAAGATGTGTGAGATGATGCAACTAAGGGAGAGTTCTGACCATAATTGGGTAAAAGTATGTTTGATTTCTTTCTAATGAGTAACTATTCTTGGCAAAATATGAATATATATAAAAATAGTTTTAGATGAGATACAAGAAACTTACTGCACAAGTACAAGAAACGTCAACTACCTGCTTGGGCAAAAAATAACCTATGTATTTGTGCATGCCCCTAAAAGGCCTGACTATTTTTTGGCTCATCTTTCTGATGGAAGCATCATAAAGTATCAACAATTTTCCTTCAAATATCTATTGAACATATGCTTTTCCCCCAAATTAATTTCTTGGTTTTAAGGGCACCCAATGATATAAAAAGTGAATTAAAGATTTCAGAATTGTAAAATTTAAATAAAAATCTTTAGAAGTTCAATATTTCAAAATCTTTGAAAATAAAAAAAATCCTACATATCTCTTAATTCTACATTTTGTCATTTCAGAATTTCAAATTCAAATTGTTAGCTATCTAATTGTTGAACTGTTAAAATGTTAGTAGCAGTTCAAGTGCTGAATATGTATTACCTTGGACTGATAGAGGTCTCCCATCTGTCCCGATTGCTAGCATTGACCCGCTGCCATTGACCAGTGGACTGTGACCTGTAAGAAACGAACCATGAAGAAACTAAGTGCCTCGGAACATACATTCAGTACAATGCTTTATTTGAGACACCATTGGCCCATAAAAATATGGTAGGTTTCAAGTACCCATTGTCAATTGATCCTGTAATAAAACTGAAAAATTAATCATCCAAAAAGGTGAATCCAATAGATTTGAAACATGGTAAACACAGAACATTGCAAAATCTGTTGATCCATCCATGCGTAAGAGTTGCCCATTTCTGTTAGAGATATTGAACTAAAATATGCTGATTGCATGAAAAGTCAAAATTTGTATTTACTACAATGAAACAGGTCTTCCTTAGTTACTCTGTAATATATTGAAAAATTTGTTGAAAGCACTTGACATACATATAATTAAGTGTCGAACACCTACTTTATTTTCTCGTGACTATCAACTTGTGTGATATAAATGATCTCTGGTGACGTAAATATACCATATATGTTATCTAAAGTCTTTCCAAGAAGATGAGAAAAGGTTCAATGGGTCTGACACCTCTGATTTAAGGCTAGGGGCCCGAAAAGGTCTTTTGATAAAAATTAGTGGTCAAAAACAGGATTTCTGGTTATTTTACATACTCTTTCAGGCCCCTAGTCTAGAAAATCCAGGGGCACACCGAAAAATCTAGGGGCATATGCCCCTGGGCCCCTGGGAAAGTCGAACCCTGGTAAAGGCTTTGCACAGAGCAGTCCTGTGCCCTAGGGGCCCAAAGCAACTCTACCCCTATACTGAACACAAGGATTGATCCTCCAGTAATTGCTAAGATTTAATACATAACACAAGACTTGGTCCTCCCCTAAACTTGCTAGATTTTCATACTGACCACCATAACTGGTAGCCTTTGTTGGTCATTGTAATAACTTTTATACATTTATACTGCCCACAGGATTGGTCCTCCAAAGTTGTTCCTGGTGCATTTTATCAATGACCACCATGATTGTTCCTCCATTTAAGGTCGCTTGTGGGGTTAATTTATGTAACACAGTTTTTTCCCTACCCTGCTTTGATTTGAATTGACAATTTTGCCTAAACAAATTAATTATTGCAAATTATTTATTATTCCTTCTAATGAGGAATACATTAATCATCACAAAAGTACCCTTACAGCTGGTGC
>OZ012684.1:19089371-19129831 GCA_963942565.1 Maea johnstoni | reverse complement strand
TGTGTGTGTGTGAGTGTGTGTCTCTCTCTCTCTCTCTCTCTCTCTCTCTCTCTCTCTCTCTCTCTCTCTCTCTCTCTCTCCTCTCATCTCTCTCTCTCTCTCTCTCTCTCTCTCTCTCTCTCTCTCTCTCTCTCTCTCTCTCTCTCGTCTCTCTCTCTCTCTATATATATATATATATATATATATATATATATATATATATATATACATATATATACACTGCATGCTGTATATATATATATATATATATATATATATATATAATATATATATATATATATACATAGATATATAATATATATATATATATATATATATATATATATATACATATATATATATATATATATATATATATATATATAATATACATATATATATATATATATATATATATATATATATATATATATATATATATATATATAATATATATATATATATATATATATATATATATATATATATGTATATATTTGTACATACCCACAGTGTAAGAAAAGTGTGATGCATGCATGCAAATATTCACATACAGACTCTGATCCACTAGCATGCATGGAAGTCCCCCCCCCCCCCCCCCCCCCCCCACACACACACACACATATTTATGTATTTGCATAGGGACTTATGAACCAGATACCTGAAGGATCATAGATCTGGGAGCTGAGTACAACCACAGACATCCATAAGCCACTTCATATCTCTACATTTAATATCCACTCAATGGTCAACAGTATGCGGACAGTTATCAAACAGGGTAACTTGTTACTGTCTTGTCTAGGCAATCTGTGAGAACTCAATTCTGTGATAAATCAGAAAACCTGGCCTAAGAAGGCAAGTAAATCAGCAATAACTATAGCTTCTACCTTGACTTGTACTGCTGCCAGAAACAAAATATTAATAGTATGTCATGAATTTAACTGAATAAATGAATACAACTAAATATATATATTATATATTATATATATATATATATATATATATATATATATATATATATATATATATATATATATATATATATATATATATATATTCATATGTATATATACATATATGTATATATATATATATATATATATATATATATATATATATATATATATATATATATATATATATATATATATATATATATATATATATACATATATACACACACACATATACTCTAAACATAACTGAGTTAACTTCAATGCTCTAAAGTAAGGAAGTAGGTAACTGTTAGGATGTTAGTGAAAGATATACATACGGTATTGGTGAGATTTGTTAGTAGTGTTAGTGTTAGTAGAGGTGGCCCTGATAGTCCTTTCCGCTGCCGCTACCGCCGCGCTGCTGGATTGACTATTGGAGCGACAGTATTCCCGGTACATTGTCAACCAGCGCAACTTCAGCACTGCCAAGAAGCAGCAGCAACACAGCAGATATATATATATGCTCAGTGCATTGATCAGCAAGCAATGACAAACAGTGCTGCCCAGCCAACACCTTCTCCGTTACCAACCCTGATTGTCTCTGCCACCTGCCACAGACCCACAGTGCTCTCTGATGGAGCAGCCACCGTGCTAGAAGTGCATGTAGTAGTAGTAGTAGTTGTGGTGATGGCAGTCGACTGCAGAGTGGCCCTACAGGTAGTGGTAGTAGTAGCAGTAACAGCGACAGCCTGGGGTGGGTGGTGGCAGCTAGCTAGCACTATAGTGATTGTCGCCGCAGCCAACCACAGCTAGCAGCAGCTCAACACTGGTATGACAGGCTACAGGGAATTCTTGTAACTACATATTAACAACTATCAAGCCACAGGCTTAAGAGGAGAGGTACACATATCAGCCATACTGCTGCTGCTACTGCATGCTGCCCACACACACACAAATTGATCGTGCCTAATGTTTACAAACATCATCATCACCTAGCCTACCTTTGGCAGGTGTCGTTGTCATGTCAGCTATCGACTTCCAAAAGTTTCCTGCTAAATCCAACACACTTTCTGCTCACTCAGGACTGCGACAAACATAACTTAGTCCAATGGAGGAGAGCGTCGTCCATTTTAGCCCACAGAGGTACACAACATAATAGCCACTAAATAGAGTATTACGACTGTGCTGCCTACAGCTTATGAGCTCCGTGTCGCTGCTGCCCTAGTTTTACCTACAATGCTCCGCTGGACCCACCACCCGCAGCTTTACCTCTACCTGCTAGTCCTACTGCACTAAGAATAGGGGACTTACTTACTGGTCTTAACCCTTTTACCCTCAGGGCCAACAATTAGATCAGGGTAACAAAGGGATCGGTATCACAGTGACCGTAATACTCACAAGTGATGGACGTAACAAAAGAAAAGTTGGTTTTTCGTAGAATTAATGAGGATTGTTGTATTTTTGTGGTGTTTTGGGATGCACCACTATTCTTGATAGGTGTATTGAAGCAGATGAGGGGCTTAAGTGGTTAAGCATGAGGGATTTAGTTCAGTTAAGAGCCTGGCTGGCCTAAGGGCTGCAGTATGTTCACTTTCCCTGTTATCCAACACCCACACTGGGTGGCCCCAACTGTTGCTATGGTTTTTGTTTTGCTTAGCAACCATGCACAGCCCTTTCAGATCAACGGCTCTCGTATGGCAGGAGTGTACATGGGAACATTTCCTAAGGTTTTATTCAACCAAATGTCTGTGAATTAAGCTATGCATTAAGTAAACTCATAAGTTATAGCCTGTTTTTAGGTTGCTTTGATGTTAATGCAGCAATTATGGAAAAATATTAATATGTTGTCACATGTGATGCTTATAAATTATCATGAGTTATGACCCTATGTTTTCCATGTAGTGCTTAATAAATAACCTGGACATTGTACCGGGATAAACTCACTTGATTAATTACTGACATCTGGAAGGTGTCACACAAAAGTTGATTTGGGATTAACCCTTTCAATGCTGAGGCTATTTTTGTCCGAGGCATAAGATTGCAAGACTGTTTTAACCCTTCCAATGCTGAGACTACTTTCGTCCAAATCACAAGAATGCTAAGATTTCTGAAAATCATCCAAACCCTGTCTTGTTGGTACTCATACGAGCTCTCTCGCTGAGTACTCTCAGATGAGTACCCATTTGCCAGGGTTTCGATCATTTTCAGGATTTTTCCATCATTTTGCATTGGCCAAATTAGCCGCCAGCAGCATAAGGGTTAAAACAACAGTCATTTTGGTTTTCACTTGTAAGCTCTTGCTTAGGACTATCAAATGAGTACCAATGTGCCAGAGGTTAAGCCAATTTTCAGATCTTTTTGCATCATAATGTTTTGATCAAATAAGCTGTTGGCAGCGAAAGGGTTAATACTGATTACATAAAATGAGCAGAAGAAAAGACTTCCAGTATATTAACCCATTAATGCTTAAGAGTTCCTTCAGAAATTGTCGTCTGGATCTATGATACTTTTGACAATAACTTCAGGATTAAGTTTGATTTTACAAAATATTTGAAGGAGAGTTGTTGGCAATGTTCTGAATAACATTTCTCATTCAAATTTTTTCCCAGTGTTTCTTTTGCCTGCAAGATTTCATCAAAATTGTCAGGCTGCTTTTGGCCGCTGTGAGCATTAATGGGTTAAAAAGTTAGTAACAGAGAGCGGAAGCTATGTCCAACATCAAAGAATATACCTATATAGTCCGGTATACGATTTTATGGCCACAATCTGAATTCACTTAGCAATACATCTCATTATTAGCTTCTGTGAATAACTAATCCGATAACTTGTCTTATCTTCTTCTTCGCTTAACCCTTATGCTGCTGGTGGCTAATTTTGCCTATACAAACTAATGCAAAACAAGCTGAAAAATGACTGAAATCCTTGCACATGGGTACTCATCAGAGAGTACTCAGTGAGAGCTATCTAATGAATACCAACATGAAAGGGTTTAGAGGGTTTTCAAAAATATTTGCATCCTTGTGCTTTGGATGAAATTAGCCATAGCATTTGAAGGGTTAATAGATATGTTTTAGTCGTTAATTGGATAAAATAAAATCCTTTAGTTTAGGGACTTCTATAATCTAAATCTGGTCACAAATCGATAACATCAATACATCTATTTGAACTGACTCAATGTCAATGGTAATACTATTAAAGTACCCAATAACAGTTTTCAGGAATGTGCTTATTTCATCGCAGCTCAAGATTGCTGAGCCTGTCACAGGTAATGATACAGCTTATCTGCATTCTGCTCCATGTGCTAAATCTAATATTGAGGTATATTGATATGAGGATGTTAATATTACAAGAGTTGGGCATTCTGACTTATACATGTTTGTGGGAGGCCTGAGGGGTTTGCAGGGAGGGTTAATCTGAGCAGCATGGATAGCCACAAACAGTTTTCAAAGGTTAGATGTCTCCTTTAACCCTTATGCTGCTGGTGGCTAATTTGGCCAATACAAAATGATGCATAAAACCTTAAAAATGACTAAAAACCCTGGCACATTGATACTCATCTGAGAGTACTCAGCGAGAGCTTTCTTATAAATACCAACATGACAGGGTTTAGATGATTTTCAAAATTCCATCCATCTGTGTGCTTGGAATGAATGTAGCCTCAGCATTGCAAGGGTTAAGTAATTGCAAAAATATTTTGGAGTTGCTTTGACAGTGACCATAAGACATATGTAGAAAGAGCCATTTTAGGTCAACCTTCAACATCAGTTTTCTGATCCTGGGCATAAAGAATATCCTATGATCAGGATTAGGGGTACTCAGTAGATACCAAATACTGGTATCGAAAGAGAAAAATTATCATATCAGAAAGTATTGTATCATATCGTTTAAGATTTGAAATATATATAAAACTTAACTTCTACCTAGACGTACGCTGCAGAAAAAGAAGTTTGCTATATAATAGCAAAATTCCCAAAGCTGACAGTCCTTAATCAAATAAAATTAGGTCTCCAGGAGGCAGGCAATACCGCACAAATATTGTATTGTTAAAGAAATATTGATATTATATCATATTGTGTCTTGAAAGTTTTTAAGTATTTATATTTATTGACTGTTATAGATATTACAAAATTTCATACAAAATACTTATATACCACAGAGAGAACCAACAGAAAAGATTTTTAAAAATGCATAAATATCAGATATTACTCCCTACAAAGCGTACATTTTTGTAGGGGTTCTAAGCAGAACTTCGCCATTACTTAATATTGATAGCTCATAATTCTGCAAGACTTGGACTTTGCAATCCTTGCTAGTATGCTATCTATGGTGATATCAATGTGATACAGGTCACAGCAGCAGGAAACCTAATTAACACCACCAACTTATCTTGATCAACACTTAACCCGGCAGCAGGTCCAGTGTTGACAATGATATTGTGCAATGCAGGTAAAACATGGCATTTTATCAAAACTTAAACATTGACACACATGATGGTCAGGCGTAGTACTTGTTAATGAAATGAATGCACAGCTAACAAATAGAATGGATGTGAAAGAGAGGGAAAGTTTGCACTGAATGACCTTCCACAGGGCAGGACCCAAGGCCAAAAAGAAATTTGTTTGTTTCCTGTAACTGTCTCAAAAATGAATGCACAGCTAACAAATAGAATGGATGTGAAAGAGAGGGAAAGTTTGCACTGAATGACCTTCCACAGGGCAGGACCCAAGGCCAAAAAGAAATTTGTTTGTTTGCTGTAACTGTCTCAGAAATAATGAGGAAGGTATGTAGGAATTTTGTTTCTTAAGTATTCAATACAGGGTTTACTGCTATAATCTGTTATAAATCTCCCAAGAGGGGTTTGAATAGCAGTTACAGTTAAGTATAATTCACAGTTATCATTTATCAGAGTGCTTTAAAAGTGCAGTTTATAAACATAACTGTGAAAGACCACCCTAGGCAGTTCCCCTGGAACTCAAATCTCCAACATATTTATGATGTGGGAGTCAGACACAACTAAAAAAACTCAGACTAGTAAGACCACTCCAAACCACAGTAGTTAGGGTTACAGGAAATGAACAATCTTTATGCGTAAAGAATTAATATCCACTTTTCTCTCTGAGAATAGTGGACAAGTGACCATCAAATTCTGGATGGTTTAAATCGATTTTGTTATTTGTTTGAAACAAATTACAGTAAAACCACAAGCTATGTTGGCATTGAGGATCAATAAAGTATCTGTTTGACAAAAAGTATGTGTGATGATTTGAAATGGTACTTATAAATGCAACCCAATAATTTGACATATATGAATATATATAAAAATAGTTTTAGATGAGGTTCAAGAAACTTACTGCACAACTACATGAAACGTCAACTACCTGCTTGGGCAAAAAATAACCTGTGTATGTGCATGTCCCTAAAAAGTCTGCTTGTTTTTGAGGAATCTTTTTGATGGAAGCATCATAAAGTATCAACTACATGTATTTTCCTTCAAATATCTATTGAATGTATGCTTTTCCCCCAAATTAATTTCTTGGTTTTAAGGGCACCCAATGATATAAAATTTAGAATTCTAAAATTTAAATAAGAATATTTAGAATTTCAATATTTCAAAATCTTTGAAATCAACAAAAAATCCTATATTCCTCTTAATTCTACATTTTGTCTCAAATTCAAATTGTCAGCTATCGAATTATTGAACTGTTAAAATGTTAGTATCAGTTCAAGTGCTGAATTTGTATTACCTTGGGCTGATAGAGGTCTCCCATCTGTCCCGATAGCTAGCATTGACCCGCTGCCATTGACCAGTGGACTGTGACCTGTAAGAAACGAACCATGAAGAAACTAAGTGCCTTGGAACATACATTCAGTGCAATGCTTTATTTGAGACACCATTGGCCCACAAACATATGGTAGGTTTCAAGTACCCATTGTCAATTGATCCTGTAATAAAACTGAAAAATTAATTATCCAAAAAGGTGAATCCAATAGATTTGAAACATGGTAAACTTTTAGAAACCACAGAACATTGCAAAATCTGTTGATCCATCCATGCGTAAGAGTTGCCCTTTTCTGTTAGAAATATTGAACTAAAATATGCTGATTGCATGAAAAGTCAAAATTTGTATTTACTACAATGAAACAGGTCTTCCTTAGTTACTCTGTAACATATTGAAAAATTTGTTGAAAGCACTTGACATACATATAATTAAGTGTCGAACATCTTTTTTATTTTCTCGTGACTATCAACTTATGTGATATAAATGATCTCTGGTGACGTAAATATACCATATATGTTATCTAAAGTCTTTCCAAGAAGATGAGAAAAGGTTAAGGCTTTGCATTGACAATAATTATACCATATATGTTATCTTAAGTCTTTCCAAGAAGATGAGAAAAGGTCAAGGCTTTGCACAGAGCAGCTCTGTGCCCTAGGGGCCCAAAGCAACTCTACCCCTATACTGAACACAAGTAATTGCCAAGATTTTATACATAACACAAGACTTGGTCCTCCCCTAAACTTGCTAGGTCTTCATACTGACCACCATAACTGGTAGCTTTTGTTGGTGATTGTAATAACTTTTATACATTTATACTGCCCACGGGATTGGTCCTCCAAAGTGATCAACAGGTTGTTCCTGCTGCATTTTATTAATGACCACAATGATTGTTCCTCCATTCAAGGTCGCTTGTGGGGTTAATTTATGTGACACAGTTTTTTCCCTACCCTGCTATGATTTGAATTGACAATTTAGCCTAAACAAATTATTTATTGCAAATTATTTATTATTCCTTCTAATGAGGAATACATTAATCATCACAAAAGTACCCTTACAGCTGGTGCAAGTTTTTTGGGCTAAAAACTAAAAAAAAGTGCTTAGTTTTCAAATGGAGCTCCCATCCACATTAATGGATTGTGGATCTTGAAATTTCACAAATTCAGAGGATAGTGCAATACAGCAGGAAGGTTACCACAGTTTTTCAATTTTCTAACTACATTAAAATTTCTCTACCATTTCTTTCAGAAATTTTGTTAAAAATGAGAAAAGGTGCACTTTTCAACTCTCAGATTCCATTACTTTTGATTTTAAGTCAAAATTGGAAAAAAATGTGATACCCTTCCCTTCAATTACTCTTAGCTACAACTTCAAAATATCAAATAAATCTATTTTCATTTGAGACCCAAAATGCATGTTTGAAGCGACCATGTTTTGGTGAAACTTAATATGGAGAAAAAGGCCAAAATTCCTACAGGACAATTCCTACTTTTGTTGCGCAAGCCTGTGGAAGTTTCTGTAATAGATGATCCCTAACTCAGTGATTGCCTACACATTCTGATTCTGAGGAAATATTTAATAGAATGTATATAAAAAAATACATATATATATATATATATATATATATATATATATATATATATATATATATATATATATATATATATATATATATATATATATATATATATATATATATATATATACATTGTATATCTATATCTATCTTTCTATATATATACATGTATATGTACATATATATATATATATATATATATATATATATATATATATATATATATATATATATATATATATATATATATATATATATATATATATAACATATATATATATATATATATATATATATATGTATACACACATATTTGTTTGTGTTTGTTTGTTTGTTTTTGATCCATATTTGTCCCATGGGGTCAACTCCCGAGGGAGGACCTTTGGAGAGCTCCCCTACCACCCAAGCCACTTGTCACCCCCGGGCCTCGTTGCTCTTCATTCCCCTATCCCCCCATACTTATGTCATGCATCCTGCATCAGGTCAGTACCCTCCCCCGTCCTCCAGTCCTGTACAGATATCCTACCAAGTATCTGGTCTGTCCCCTCCGCGTCTTCCTGTCCTACACAAATATTTAACCCCCCATTACAGGAAATGTGCACATAGCGTACCATAGGCACCACTACACTTCCTGGGTCGTGGTTACGGGGGCTGGCTATGTGTCCAGCAAGTTCCTCCCCTGGGAATGCTATGCCTCGGGCAGGTCTGGATGTGCTGGTTGTTATCTGTATTGGTCTAATTCTGTGAGCTCTCCGAGTGAGTATTGAAGTCCCTGGTGTTTATACACATGAAGTGACAGCTTTACAGATTTCCACTCGTTGAAGAAGATTGAGTATAAAAGCAGTTCTATTGGAAATGACTACCACAAACAGTGGGATATTTAGGTAAGGAACTATATAATACACTGGCTTACAGCTTAATATAGGATTTCAGTGTGCTCTTGAGGGTTGAAAGTCGTATCTAGTGACATTCAAAGGTTCTATGTGACCATTTCCTGTCATGCCACAAATATGAACCCCTCAAACCCCAAATATAAATTGTTTTACTTTATTAATTCCAACAGACTTATCCAAATTGTAACTCTCAATACAGAACATCTCCCCTCATATATATATATATATATATATATATATATATATATATATATACATATACATATATATATATATATATATATATATATATATATATATATATATATATATATATGTTGCAGCCCAACTTCCGATCCTGGCCCATCTTAAGATGGGCTTGGCCCAACTTACGATCGGAAGTTGGGTAGCCCATCTTAAGATGGGCTTGGCCCAACTTCCGATCTTTAGATACCAGGATGTAGGTCATTTGAAGTTGGGCTAGCCCATCTTAAGATGGGCTTGGCCCAACTTCCGATCTCTAGATACCAGGATGTAGGTCATTTGAAGTTGGGCTGGCCCATCTTAAGATGGGCTTGGCCCAACTTCCGATCATTATAGATACCAGGATGTAACCCTTCATGAATATTCATATGAATTTTTGCACTCTTATAAATATTGAATTTTCAACTCTTTCATAGGGCATCCACTTTAAATTACAAGATAATATTAGTCCAAGAAATAAATTGAAATGGGTAGCTAGAATAACCTGATTACTCAAAACAGTATTGCTGATTGTAAGCAGAAAAACAAAATAAAAGAATCATGTTTTTACAACAAATTAAAGATTCATATATATGGAATTTTAAGCTTTTTCAGATTTAATGTAATTCAAATTTAATTCAATTAGATAATTTGCACAGTACTACCTTTGTTATTTATGGGTTGTGTGCTCTTACATTACATAAGCTAGATGATGAATCATTTACAATTTGAATGAAGGAATAGCAATGGTATTTTTCTAATGACTCAAAAAGGGAAAAGTGAATCTTTTTCTTGTCTTTTAAGCTTTTTTTATTAGTATTTTAAGGTATTCTTTTACCCCTTGCAAATTCTTGACATAATTATATAATCATGTGTGTGCCAAAATAAATGTAAATGCATTAATGGAGGAGGTTCATGTGACTGGCAGGACAGTAGAAATAGACAAAAAACTTGTCAGAATTTACAAAAACATTGTGTCCTTTATCAAGATTCATCAGAGCAGGGCACTTATAGTATCTAGATGAGGTGAGGTAGTAAGAAATGAACATACATGGTTCAAGTTGTAATTGATATGAGATAAGGTGTATGCAGATTGAATTAGAGTCTTGTACCTAAACGACACATATATTAAATTTTGGCAGATCCAAATTTAGTAAGATTTAGACATTATGATCTTGGATTGGCCAACTTTATACTTTGGATGAAGCAGTTGAGAAAGTTATCTTTTTGGTAGTCAATAGTAAAAGAGGGAAGAGAGAAATATTTATGTTTTTATAGCTTGAATTATTTTCTTAACCTTTTTTTTAAATATTGAAGAGCAATGAGTATATCAGAAAACTGGTCGTTGAACTTTTTAAATTGAGACCTTTATTAAGATGTGTCAGAAAGAAGCCCTTCATCCTGAATGTAGATAAAGAAAAGTAATATAGATGTACCATGTAACCTTAATTGCCTAATTATGAAATGTTTATACTTTTACAGACATCTATTATAAATAATGTAATAGATACTTATATTTTGTTAGACAGGTAAAAAAATTGTAGGGCATATACAACTTTTTAAACTCATTCTAGAAGCCAGAATAGAATGTAATCAATCAAGGATTGCAATAAACAGGTGTTGGAATCCAGCACAATAAGAAACATTACACGTGTAAATTAATCTGTTGTGTTTGAATAATTATTTCTTTGTTTTGTTTTTCTAGTCTTTTTTACAAAAGGAGAGGAGAGAATCTGTAATCAACTTATATTCAAATTTCAGCATAATCAGAAGTATTCAGTAGTGTATAAGTAAAGATTTAACAATAAAATGCAAGTAATTTGTCTCATGAAATTCACATCTTATTCAATAAACAAATATTCCAACAAAGGTATAAACTTCTAGATGAACACTAAATAAAAAATCATTGCCATCGGAAGTTGGGCTGGGCTACTGTTTTATCTGGGTCATCGGAAGTTGGGTAGCCCATCTTAAGATGGGCCAGCAAAATCCAGCCCAACTTCCGATCGGAAGTTGGGCTTGGCCCATCTTAAGATGGGCTGGATCGGAAGTTGGGCTGCAACATATATATATATATATATGTATATATATATATATATATATATATATATATATATATATATATATATATATATATATATATATATATATATATATATATATATTTTTATATATATATATATATATATATATATATATATGTATATATATATATATATATATATATATATATATATATATATATATATATATATATATGTAAATTAACAGGGAGTGTACATTAGCTATGTTTATATCTCTCGAATGATGTTTTTTGATGATGTCATGGAGTCTTTCTATACTTGTTTATGGCAAGCCAAAGTGGTTTTAAATAGGCATTTATAAATATTTATAATTCATTTTTAAATATTTGAAAATATTTTCAAATATTTGAAATTAATTTTAAATATTTAAAATTCATTTATAAATATTAATAATTTAGAATTTTAAATATTTATAAATCATGCTGAATTATAAATATTTAAAAATGATTTATAAATATTTGAAAATGAATTTCAAATATTTAAAAATGAATTATAAATATTTAAAAATGAATTATAAATATTTGAAAATGATGATTATTTTTAAATATTTGAAAATCATTTTCAAATATTTAAAAATCATTTTCAAATATTTATAATTCATTTTCAAATATTTATAATTCATTTTCAAATATTTAAAATTCAGTGATTTTTTAATATTTATAAATGAATTATAAATATTTAAAAATGATTTATAAATATTTAAAAATGAATTTTAAATATTTGAAAATGATTTTCAAATATTTAAAAATAATCATCATTTTCAAATATTTATAATTCATTTTCAAATATTTAAAATTCATTTTCAAATATTTAAAATTCAGTGATTTTTAAATATTTATAAATGAATTATAAATATTTAAAAATGATTTATAAATATTTATAAATGAATTTCAAATATTTAAAAATGATTTTCAAATATTCATAATTCATTTTCAAATATTTGAAATCATCTCATTTATAAATATTTAAAAATGAATTATAAATATTTAAAAATGAATTTCAAATATTTGAAATTCATTTTTAAATATTTATAAATAAGATTGAAATTCAAATATTTATAAATGAATTATAAATATTTGAAATTCATTTTTAAATATTTGAAATTCATTTTCAAATATTTATAAATCATTTTCAAATATTTATAATTCATTTTCAAATATTTATAATTCATTTTTAAATATTTATAATTCATTTTTAAATATTAAAAAATCTCTGATTTTTAAATATTTGGAAATGAATTATAAATATTTAAAAATGAATTATAAATATTTAAAATGAATTATGAATATTTGAAAATGAATTTCAAATATTTATAATTCATTTATAAATATTTGAAATTCGATCTTATTTATAAATATTTATAAATGAATTTCAAATATTTGAAATTCATTTTTAAATATTTATGATTCATTTTTATATATTTATAAATGAGATAATTTCAAATATTTGAAAATGAATTATAAATATTTGAAAATCATTTTTAAATATTTGAAATTCATTTATAAATATTTATAAATAGGACCGAATTTCAAATATTTATAAATGAATTATAAATATTTGAAATTCATTTTTAAATATTTGAAATTCATTTTCAAATATTTATAATTCAATTTCAAATATTTATAAATCACTGATTTATGAATATTTGAAATTAAATTATAAATATTTAAAAATGAATTTCAAATATTTAAAAATGAATTTCAAATATTTAAAAATGATTTCTAAATATTTCTAAATATTTATTAATATTTAAAAATGGTCATTAAAAACCACTTTGGCTTGCCATACTTGTTGACATTGTGTTGTCTATCACTGGCAGTCTATCCAGGCCGACTTCAGTTTCTTTCAGGCTGTAGTAACACAGGCATGAGTAAAGATATATGTCGGCCTTGATAGACCACACAAACCGGTATATTGATGATAGAGACTTGTATACCGATTTGATTGTCACTGGCACTGTCGAGGCACAGTGATCGAGGCAGATTCACCAGTTTCTCGTGGTCCGCAATAATTCGGGCGCTGAACTGCTGTAGTACCAACAAACCAACAGCGAAACACATCCTGACGCCACCTTTTATCAGTAATGGGAACTACAGGGCACGCATCTGTTCACGACGTATTCGCGTACCATAGACAACAACTCTACAATGACTTAATGTTAGAGCATAGATGTCATAGTTGGTTGATACTGAATGGCTTAAGATTAGGAGTATGGAGAAGCTCTGCAGTGGTATCTTTCATATTAGCCACTGATCCCCATACATACATACATATATATATATATATATATATATATATATATATATATATATATATATATATATATATATATATATATATATATATATATATATATATATATATATATATAAAGTATTTAAGTACAGTTCACTAAGAGTTTTGCAAACGAGCGCAGTGGTCGTTAGGGTAATCTTTAAATGCGCCAGGGGTGGAGTCCCAGTAATTGCAATTGGGATTTAGAATGCAAATGGTCCCCCTGTCCATTAGGGGAATATTCCTTAAAAAAGGATGGCACCCTGAACCATTTTTCACATGGGGTGGTATTTCCAAAATTGACCACTAAAATGTTATAAAAAATGTTTTGACATTCATCAATTTACAAAATTGGTCAATGGGAATATTATGATAGATTTCGACATCTTTCTGTCCATGTCATGACAAAAGATGTGTCGACGTCCTTTGAAGATGTAACTTGGTTACCTTACTTCTACTCTCTATATGGTGTATCTCTCTGCCTCATAGCACTGTATACATGCAAAAACATAGGCGTGCTGCGCTGATATGTTTATGTAGATTGTGATTACATTGCTGATGTGTTCTAATAAAACACTCACATTTGTGAATGATTCTTACAAGATATACAATACAGTAGCGAATGCCTTATAAAAGTTCAAAACTACAAATGCATCAGCAGCATTTTGAATGAATTCCTTCAAATAAAGTGTGCATGGGAATTGTACATGATGTTTCGTGGTAGTACACAGGAAGCTTGCTTAATACTCCAATTATCCATTATCTAGTGCAGGTATAGGGTTGGCTCCACCTTGCGCAGGTGGTTTAGGGCTTTGAAGGTCATATAAACCCATTTTCATCTAGAATTCAAAGAGGGTATCACACCTTTGATCACAACCCATCAGTAGAAGTAAAATTTGTGACATTTCAAGGTGCATTGTTACACCCACACACCCACAAGGCACATAAACTTTCAATCAAAGGTTTCACAAAAATTGCTCTGTTATCAAGATACTTTTGATATCTCAGAATAGGTGTACGCTCCGAATGTGTATGGGTTAAGAACATAATGTGAGAAACTGGCAGAGTAGAATGTCAAACGTAAGATATCCAACGAGGCATTACAAAGAAGATGACTAACCAATGGCGGATGTTACCTTTTCTCATTTTGATTTGACGTTGGCATTGCATGTCATACAAAGCCCCGTTAATGATCCATTTCATTTAAGCGACATCTCGCGTTGAGGAAAAATAACGTCTTTACAATTGGCAATTCGGATTGTGAGGTTTATAAGACAGCTGCGCTTTTTTTTGTATTTCCGTATAAAGTGGGATCCATTTTTGAATATTTTCTTTTTGATGTGAATTCCAATTGCGATTTTTTACGGATGAGCCATAGAGTGTCCGCTGCATTCGTTTAGAATATAATGAATCGACAAGAAAACGGAAAAGGAATAACTACAGTATATGGCTGAAATTGGCAGAGAGTATTGGATCAGTTAATAGAAAGTTACAATTGCTGGAATTAGCAAACTGCAGGCGCCAATTGACTACACATTATTAGAAACACGATCTATAAACCCGAGGGGCCCTAAGTATAAAACTTTACGTAGTGCTTGCGAGGTAATTGTGGTTAAGAATACAAATAGAACAATGAATTTCTAACCAGAAGCACATCGCAAGCAGTACACACAGCTTTATAGGACGTAGGACCCGAGCACAATGCTAGTAGTTGCCAGCACGTACACTGTCCCTGTACACTGAGCCAGCTGAAGTCTATACACAATGGAGTGTTGGAATGACGGAGATGCTATTGTTCAACTCATAAAGGTGTTGAGAATCTGACAGCTCACACAGCGCATGACAAATTACCATTAGCGCACAGCTGGACGGAAGAGCATTAATCATTCCAACGTCTGCTACGAGAACTACATTTATTTTATTGCCATAATATCCGAAATAACGAAATTATCTATTTCCCCCTATCCATGTTTTCCTATTACTTCATTCCGTTCTAGAAATTCTAGAAGTTGCACGCTAGTAACTGGCATGCACAGAAGCCGTATTTTCCTTGCTTTTGGCAATTTCTTGATTTAACTGCCGTTTTGTACTTTCGTTTAATCACTTCTGTCTTGTCCAATATGGTTTCGATGCAACTACACACTGGCAATTGCAAGTTCGAGACGATCAGTCTTTTACCTGTATTATTTTCACAATATTTATTTATATAACATAAGTATAATGCTTAAATGTGGAGGTTTGTGTTATGTATACCATTTTAGTTGATTCTATTGACACAAACTATGGTTTTATGTGTATGATAATTCCCCATACGCATTGAAAGTTGGGATGAAAGATTCGATGATTGCACAAAACTATTGCTTAAATTTGGGTTTTCTAATTTTACCATGATACTTATAACATACATCGTTTGAAAATCAAGAGATTTTTCATTTCAATTTATAAGCGTAGGAACGGCTTTTTGCATAAATAAAGTACCAAATAGTTGCATGCCAAAAAGGGAAAGGAGGGTGTTTAACTAACCATTTAACTATGAATAAAAGACTTAATGATGGGAAATGGTGACAGCCATTTAGAATACGCAATGGGTCTGTATACATGGACATTTTGAGCATATCAAGAAACCAGATGTTCTTAACTAGATGCATACACATATCCAAGCTGTCTTTTTTCTTACTATGCACTAATGTTGTCAAGGTTGTCCCATATAAACAGTTTGTTTAAGTTTACCCACAACAAATTGTGTAATTTATCTTTGTCAGAATATGAATTTACTCGTACTCTGATTCTATTTATAATAGTGATAAACAGATTGCAAGAAGTAGAGGAAAATTGAGGAACACAAGGAAGTGGCTACTAACTAGAGTACCTCAATTATGCTTATGCTGCTGGTGGCTAATTTGGCCAATACAGAATGATGCAAAAAAGCTCAAAATAACTGAAACCATACAAAACTGGTACTCATCTGAGAGTACTCAGCAAGAGCTTTCTAATGAATACCAACATGACAGGGTCAAGTTGGTTTTCATAGATTTTTTGCTTTTTTGTGATTTGGATAAAAGTAGCCTCAGCATTGGAAGGGTTAAGCGTGATTCTATTATTCGAATGAACCACCTGGCATTACTAGCAGTTGGAATGCAATGCACCAGGGAGTTCAGCCATGGAGGCAGCTCCTAATGGTAATGGAACATATCCGACCTTTATAAAAGAAAAAAAGCCACCTATTACCTCATCGCCACTTCCGATTGTGTTCTATTTTTAAAGTTTCCTTGATCGAAACATCGACTATGTGACAAAAATCCATATCGTGTCATTTACATTTAGAGAATACCAGCGTCCATTGGGTGCTTGCATTGTTGAGATGTTGTGTAACTTTACGTGGATTTTTGTTTATTTTTTAAAATTAGTTTACTGTTAACTTTTCGGCCATGTTCATCCCCGATACGTGAACAGATATTTCATACAAACCAATAGCAAATGGTACACTATAACAGTCTTTTGGCAACATGCTTCTAACCCTCACTTATATACGAACATGCCTTAGGACATTCTTTGGACTGAATCTTGATGGAGTAGCTGTAGAAACTACGTTTTACTACCCAAGGCATCCATCATGTAATAAATGTGGTTCTTACGTCAGCTGCTAGTGATAGGGCAATCAATGTAACATATTACTAAGTACTAATGAGCGATAATTACCCTTCACAATTTGCCTTGATTAAAGCCATAAACATGGAAATTATCTGAGATTTCATTACATCCGCTGAACCATAAAATTGACATTAAGAAATAAAACATGCCTGCTCACCCTATAGCTTAATTTCCGTGCGATACCTTATTATTCTAAGCACGTCGCTGCCGTGATAAATGGAATGAAAGTAATGTTATGGAAGTAATGCTATTGGAATGGAATGGCAGTTATGAAAATTGGGATGGAATGGAAATAATGCAATGGGAATAGAATGGAAGTAATGCAATGGCAATGGAATGGAAATAACGCAATTGAAATGGAATGAAAGTAATGCAAATTGGAATGGAATGGAAGTAATGCAATGGAAATGGAATGAAAGTAATGTAATGGGAATGGAATGCAAGTAATGCAATGGGAATTTAATGAAAGTAATGGAATGACAATGGAATGGAGGTAATGCAATGGGAATGAAATGGAAGTAAAGCAATGGGAATGGAATGGAAGTAATGCAATGGAAATGGAATAGAAATTAAACAATGAGAATGGAATGGAGGTTATGCAATTGAAATGGAATAGAAGTAATGCAATGGAAATGGAATAGAAATTAAACAATGGAAATGGAATGGAAGTAATGTAATGGGAATGGAATGGAAGTAATGCAATGGGAATGGAATGGAAGTAATGCAATGGAAATGGAATTGAGGTAATGCAATGGAAATGGAATTGAAGTAATGCAATGGAAATGGAATAGAAATTAAACAATGAGAATGTAATGGAAGTAGAGCAATGGGAATGGAGTGGAAGTAATGCAATAGGAATGGAATGGAAGTTAAGCAATGGAAATGGAATAGAAGTAATGCAATGGCAATGGAATGGAAGTAATGCAATGGGAATGGAATGGAAGTAATGCAATGGGAATGGAATAGAAGTAATGCAATGGCAATGGAATGGAAGTAATGCTATTGAAATGGAATTGAAGTAATGCAATGTAATGGAATGGAAGTAATGCAATGGGAATGGAATGGAAGTAATGCAATGGAAATGGAATTGAAGTAATGCAATGGAAATGGAATGGAAGTAATGCAATGGCGATGGAATGGAAGTATTACAATGGGAATGGAATGGAAGTGATGCAATGGCAATAGAATGGAAGTGATGCAATGGCAATAGAATGGATGTAATGCAATGGGAATGGAATGGACGTAATGCAATTGGAATTGAATGTAAGTAAAGCAATGGGAATGGAATGGAAGTAATGCAATGGCAATATAATGAAATTAATGCAATGGAAAGGGAATAAAAGTAATGCAATGGCAATAAAAAAGAAGTAAAGCAATGGGAATGGAATGGAAGTATTGCAATGGGAATGGAAAGGAAATAATGCAATGGGAATGGAATGGAAGTAATGGAATAAAAATGAAATGGGAGTAATGCTATTGGAATGGAATTGAAGTAATGCAATGGGAATGGAATGGAAGTATTGCATTGAGAATGGAATTGAAGTAATGCAATGGGAATGGAATGGAGGTAATGCAATGGGAATGGAATGGAGGTAATGCAATGGGAATGGAATGGAAGTAATGCAATAGGAATGAAATGGAAGTAATGCAATGGGAATGGAATGGAAGTAATGCATTTCGAATGGAATGGAAGTAATGCATTGAGAATGGAATGGAAGTGATGCAATGGGAATGGAATGGAAGTAATGCATTGGGAATGGAATGGAAGTAATGCATTGGAATGAAATGGAAGTAATGCAATGGAAATGGAATGGAGGTAATGCAATGGGAATGGAATGAAAGTTAATCAATGGAAATGGAATGGAAGTAATGCATTGGGAATGGAATGGCACTAATGTAATGGGAAATTAATTGAAGAAATGAAATGGGAAATTAATGGAAGAAGTACAAAGGGCATGGTTTGAAAATATCAAAACTGGAATAGAATTGAAGTATCAACATGGAATAGAATTTAAGCTTCACACTGGGAATGGAATGTGAAAACTGGAACAGGTATTGGATGGATGTACACACGTGCACATGGAAGTATTACAACGAGGATGGAGATGAAGTACTGAAAATAGAGGTAGATGCACTATGATTGGTATTAAATTGAAGTATTGCACACGGAATGAAATAATAGTGATATAATGGAATGAATGGCTATAGGATAACATAGAAATGTTACATTGGAAATGAAATATATTTTTTACAATTGGAACTGTGAGGATTACACTCCTAAAGAAAAGACCCCTACTGTCAAATCCTACTAGTGACATTTTTAATCTTGATTTGATCGAGTATTTTATCTTTGAGTAAAATCATATGAGTCAATTGGATTGATTTAGATTTTATCATACATTTGAGGTTTGTGGGATTCTAATAAGCAATATTAATTGTATATGTAAATATATTGATTTGACCGAATATGTGCCATTTGATTAAACGTCGTTTGCGTGTTTCTTGTTTTGCTTTAATGGGTCTTTTCCAAGTCGTGACTAGTCAGTTGTAGGTGGTGTCGGGAAACCGGAGTACCAAGCGAAAGCCAGCGCCCAACCACAAGTCACTGGCGACCTTCTTACTTTCTGGACCCATGGCACTGGCGATAGCTTGCAGTCAGTGGCAGCGCGGCCATCAGGGCAGTACCTAGATGAATGGATATTGCGGCTGACCGCGACACTGTACCTCCGTTGGATAATTCAGTCACGATATGGGATTAATATTGACTAATCAGACATTATGCAACTTATAAGGCATGCGGCTGACGTCCGTCTCGTTCCATATCATTGCCCTTCTCATTTTACCTATACGCAATATATATGATTTGCCACTAATTTGGTTGTAGCCACGTCAGAGCAGGTCAAACATTAGGCCAAGAGAAAACAACGCGTTTCTAGATCTCATATCCAAAAGGAAAAAACACAAGATTATTAGTAAAATTGTGGAAATGTTTAATCAAAGGTGAATGTAAACTGCGCAAAATACTATCAACTATATTATCAAAATCAAAAGTGTAAATGTCCAAATATATTGCTATATTACCATCAAGCCCTGATTACTATTGATCGATGGGTTGTTAATGTCCATAAAGGGTAAGTGCGAAGTAATAAAATCCACCATATGATGGGACCCCTCATTTTGAAGCCCACACATTTCTCTTTAGTATGGCATGAGATTAATTGTCCCTGGTAACCTTGGTCTAAATGTCAAGGTCATGAAACGAATGTTTTTAAAGAAATTGGCATGCCAGAAGGAATGAAGGTTTGGGGTGTTACGTTCCTTCCAACAGCTTAGGTCATATCACGACGAGATAGAAAGCCGGAACAAAGGAACCAGGCATGCCGGAAATAAAGTGAATGGATAACTTTTTTTTTGATATTTCTAACGTTTCTTATTATTCATTCTAGCTCTTTGTTTATGTACAAGAATATCTTACCGATATAATTTACATGTATAATACTGTCGAACACACATATGATGCGTGTCCCAAATATTGCGAATTGGGGAGTTTTGGCATCATAGCGTATATATATGTTAGCGACGGTAGCCGCCGCTGACAGCGCTAAAGTACAGAAAAAAGTACAGCGTTTTTATATATAGCGAAGCGGAACCACACGCTATGTACGCTATATATAAACAGACGCATACATTGTTTGTTCTACAGTAATCATCTACTTGTCAAATTAACCTTTTGTGCACTATTGTCCCCAGATATATGTGTGAATGATAAGCTATTATATTAAATGGGCAGGTAGATAAGTAAATCATGCACATAACTTGGCAAGAGTGGTTAAATGTAAAATGTGACATCTCATATTGAAGCCCACACATTCATCTCTTAGATGGTATGAAAATTGTTGTCCTTAGTGACCTTGGTCCAATAGGTAAAGGTCAAGAAATCAGATTTTTAAAGAAATTAGCATGCCTGGAATGAATTGAATGGAGAACTTTTTTAAAAACTCCTTTAGTTTATGATTATTCATTCTAGCTGTTTGTTTATGTCCAAATACATCTTAGCAATATAATTTACATGTATAATAATCATTTACCTTTGGTGCACCATTGACCCTAGGTGTATGTGTAAACTGGTGAAGCCAGTTCAATATTTAAAATGCTTTAGTCAATCCTGCTGTACGTGTGTGAGTACCTAACCTGTAGGCATTTCAGTCAGTGTAGATGATGCTTCTTATCAACATAATTAGTGACCTTGATCCAAAGGTCAAGGTCATGAAATCAGATTTTTTAGAGAAATTGGCATGCCTGGAATGAAATGAACGGATAGCTTTGTTTAGACACTCCTGAAGACTCTCACCATCAATTCTAGCTGTTTCTTTATGTACAAGAATATCTTACCAATATAATTTACATGTATAATAATCAGCTTTACCCATTTCGCCAGAGAGTGGTCAGTTTGACGTCCAGTTTCTCCTTACTGACCATGACCCAGGCCCGCGACAAAGTACTTTCGTGAAATACATATGTGTACCTATCTGCCTACAGTGTCAAACTTTTACTCACAGGGGGGATGAAACAATAAAAAAAATTGGTTTTGTCCGCTAGCCTACATTGCAACGTTACCAAAATCATATAAAGCAATCACGTCTCGTGATGTCGAAGAACTGCAAATTTAACATAGTGCACCATGCAAAGTAATACTCAACTGGCAATTTCAACTTTATCTTATCTTTTTTCCGCTATGAAGAGGTTAAGCACACACGTATATTAAATGTCTTGAATGAAATATTGATTAAATTGGCAAACAATCTTCCTTTGAATGTACCGCCCTTTTCTTTGCGAGGCATCACCAACAATTTATCTATACTTATACATACATAAATCTATACATACATATGTACGTATATGCAATAGCATGCATACATACATACATACATACATACATGCAAATTTACGTAGATACACGCATACAAACAAATACTAGTGTATGCATACACACACATACATACATATATATATATATATATATATATATATATATATATATATATATATATATATATATATATATATATATATATATATAGTTATATAGTTATATATATATATATATATATATATATATATATATATATATATATATATATATATGTATATATATATATGTATATATATATATATATATATATATATATATATATATATATATATATATATATATATATATATATATATATATATATATATATACTAGAATATGTTTATATATATATATATATATATATATATATATATATATATATATATATATATATATATATATATATATATATATACATATATATATATATATATATATATATATATATATATATATATATATATATATATATATATATATATATATATATATATATATATGCATATACACACATATACACATATATGTATATTTGCATACTTGTAAACACACATTATACATACATTTACATATGTGTGTGTTCGTGTCACGGCGTGTCCGTGCGCCATGGTGCGTATTGCGAGGGGGGGGGGGTGGATGAACGGATGGATGTGTTGTTTAACCATTTTGTTAATTGCGTGTTCTCATTATATTTCTTTTGTGAGTATTTGTTTTTGGTTTAACGAAAGCAATAATAAAGGACCCGTTTAAGTTAGAGATCTCGGACAAAAAACATCTTCGTTATCAGTTATGGCAGTGCTCCAGAAACTTCTAACGATCAAAGTTTGTCCTTGGTGAGGAACATGATTAGCTTAGTGTCATCTCTCGGCGAAGGTAGGAAGTAGAAAACAGACCCTTTTCTCTAGAATTTACCTTTTCGCCTAAGGTACACCTTGGATAAGTGCAGTGAGAAACCGTAGGTATTTGAACACGTAGGGACCTGACAATAAGTGTTCATATCAGGTGTGCACACTCTGAAGGCTTGCCTACTTACCCCGCAAGGGGCACTACCTCTTGGCTTGATCAATGGTGTGCAATAGGAGCTGGCACCTCCCGGGGAACCCTACGCTGGCGTGGCACCCTGCTCGCTGTATAAAAGAATGGGGATGTGTGGATCCGTCTATGGATACCATGCATTTAAAAAGATCCCTTTGTCCACTTTGGATTTGAAGGCTCTGCTCTTGCTCTTCCGCTTTTTCTTCTTTCTCGTGCTTTGCCATTGTTCTTCAACAATGGCAAAGGACCCCTTTATGGGGAAAAAACCTATGGCACTGTATGGCCTAATGTGCCGATGTGCCTTTAAGGCTCATTCATTCATTCATTCATACATACTTGCCTACTTTATGAAATGAAAAACCAAGCAAACGTTTTCAGAATAAGAAATGTCCCGCTTCCGGAAGGTATCTACATTCAGATGACTCGCTACATTGCCTATATGCACGTTGGTACTATCATAATATGAAGTGAGGATAAAGCACCCACGTGCTCTCGTTTCCATTTCTAAACTTATCAATTCTCAGCGCCATAATTAGAGACCTCCCACTTTAACAGACCGATCACAACATGGAAGTGTACTTGCTGGTTAACACTTTAACCCTTTCACTGCTGAGGCTACTTTCGTCCAAGACATAAGGACACAAAGATTTCTGAAAATCATCTAAACCCTGCCATGTTGGTATTCATTTGAAAGCTCTCGATGAGTACTCTCAGGTGAGTACCCATTTGCTAGGGTTTCGTTCATTCTTTTTAGGTTTTTCGCATCAATACGTATTGGCAAAATTAGCCACCAGCAGCATAAGGGTTAATAGACTACATTAAGTAATCTCATCAGAGGTATTACTAAGAAAGTGTAGCTGTACGTGTCTAATCTATGAACCTATACCTCAATGATAAACTCGCATGCTTGATGGTCAATTTAATAACAGACATACGTTTAAAATGATCATAAGAATAAAAAGCAAAAGCTATTATTATCGAATAAACCCATGGTCATGATATGTTTTTGCTTCGGATAGAATCTGTAAGAACTAGTTGGTATCTCTACATTAATATCAAGAGGTTGTAAATAAGTCGCTGTAAACTGGCGGGCATGTCCAGACTCCCTGTCTGGGTACAGTTGACCTGTGGCTGGCCTGACTTCGATTTGTTTTATGATCGCTAAGTGGCACTTAATGTCTAGCCTTGATATATGCTGCTGAGTATGTCAACAAGATATGAAGAGGACCTGGACAGGAGCCTCTAGTATAAACTCTTATGTAGTACGTATGTTTCTTTGTTGTGTTTAGATGACTATTTTTCTCCAATTACAACCCTGATATCAAGCATTGGTTAACTATTAGTTGCTGGTGCAACTATTAGTCATTAGCAGTAAGGTAACTGCTAATGACTTAGTTGCACCAACAGCCTGCTTAGAGGCTATTACCTGGCTACGATGGCCGCCCCCAGTGCTTCTATTTTGTGTCTATTAGGAGGTGGTTAAACTGCAATATACTTCTTGTATGAAGGTTGGCACTGGTGGGAACTTGGGTTTAAGTAGAGAATACCATAAGTAACTACCGGTATTTGGGCCTCTGTTCAATACATTGTGGATTTGTCCTTTCATCTTTCAGGCACACTAAATAGTCTAAAGGTAAATGGTATGCAGAAATAAGTCAGAAAATATGTGTTGGAATATTGAGGACGAGTCAGGGATACTGTAGACTAGGCTCCTAGTCTCTAACATGCTGGCCTACCCTTCTGTGTTGACCAAGCAGTGTGGCTTAGTACCACGTATGGTCGATAGATGGCACCACCTGATCCTCCTATCTCTAGACGTTTTGTCATACTCAAACTGAGTCATGTGAGGTAGGTGTAAACTAAATTGGCAACCATGGCCACATAGACTATTTGGTGCCTGGTAACAGAAATACGTGACAGACTAAATACATATGGAAGCCTAGAAACCTAGGCTAGTGATATTGCTACCTGCATGTCTCGTCATTAGCAACATCAGGTCGTATATTCTTCTTCCAGAATATAATGTATTGTCATACATTTGCATTTATCTTTCTCTATATAGGTACGTGGGAGATGCCATGATACTGGAATAATGAGGCATAATTCTTGAAGATGTTTGGGGATGGGTGGCAATTGCTTTATCATGATACTTCAAAGATTTTGCAAGTGGTGTTTTAGTTATAACGATATTTTCGAAAGCGAAAGACCTTAATCACCATATTGATAACAGTTGATGCAAAATTGTGTTTATTTCTTTAACGGGGTTACTAAAAAAAATAACCATAGTATGGCTAATCCGGGTAACCATCCCAAATATACTATGTTCCTTTTTACTGTACGAGGTAAAATAGTTGGATTACAGACAATCGAATCAAATTCAGGAGAACTTCTTTAATCACTTTTTAAATAAACAAATGATCACTTCTGCAATATTCTGCATTTCATCGCTTTCGGTCATTAAATTACTTTATGGTTGATAGCTGTGGTATTATGCTTCGGGGGAACGTTTCATTCTGTCGCATAAGAGCTGATTCAATTGCATCTAAATATATTAATGTGGCTCCCAAGCCAAGCTATATTATTGATAACTATAAAGTTGTTGATTCTTGACTGTAGACACAACAAACACGCCATATTTAGAGAGGCGATACGACTATGTACCATTGCAACATGCACCCAATCGATTCACCATACACACAAATGCACGGAGGCACACACACACACACACACAGAGATGTTTATATATATATATATATATATATATATATATATATATATATATATATATATATATATATATATATATATATATATATATATGTATATACTAGTATATATATATATATATATATATATATATATATATATATATATATATATATATATATATATATATATATATATATATATATGGGCTCGATCAAGCTGTTACGGAATCACATTTTGCTGTTCAAGCTTAGATATCTTTTTAATGGAAAAAGTTAGGAAATAATGCTTTATATGGTTGTGTAGAGCTTTGAAAGTTCTTTTAAATGGACCAAGTTCCAACTTCCCCAGAAAATGATTTTTGGGTAAAAAAGTGAAAAAACATGCCTGTTACGGAATCACTCAAAATTACCATCTGTTTTCTACCACTTTAATCAAATACCACTTTCATGCTGTTCCTGCCACTTTTTTCCAAGTTTCTTTATCAAGTGGTAGGTAAATTTGTTTTGCACAGATTTCACCACAAAGTTAGGAGTTGAATAAGTTAAAGTGAACTTTATTCAAGAAACTTTGACAGATGGTCTTGTTACGGAATCACATTTACCATTTGTTACGGAATCACATTTTCTGTAACAATTAATATCTTTCATTAAAAGAGTGCACTATGGTGAAATTTTCTGCTTTAATAAAAAGTTAAGTTAGTGTACTGATATAAAGACATACATTTTTACTGAAGGGAGCACTTAATTAGGAATTATATGGCAGCAGAGAGTGGGTTTTATACGTCTCTGATGGTAGGTAACACATGACAATGTCTTATGTTAGAGGGACCACTTCCCCACAAGGGCAATTGTTAGACAATTAACTTATATAAGCTGTAATTGATTTAACATTGAAGCTTCTTATAAATAGATCATTAATCTGAAAAGGTTTTGAAAAACATGATGTTACCTTCTGCATTCTCAGAGGTAGATTTTACTCACTACCTGGTCAGTTTTATATCACTTCCTGTACACATCAAGGATGTTGGTATATATACCCCAGACAATGTGGATTCTGTTTTTTCTCCACTGTCCCCTCTCATTAACACCCCTTATTGTTTAGTCTGGGGAAGGAGGATATGATTCGGGGGGAAATTGCATCTACCCTGATTAACTGAATGCCAGTGAATGGGTGGCTTCAGGATTAGGGATGTAGAGGTGGATGGAGACATTGCATTTGCAGACAGGATGGAGGTGTCAGTCAAGGTACACATCTGTACAGCTTCCAATTGATATCAAACTAGCTGAGTTATGAATGAATTATGAACATTTATAGTTAATGCCAAATTTGCTAAATACTTATAAATTAACTATGTAATGATTCTTTTTAAACATGCATTTGTGATCTTATTAACTGTTGGATATTTTTTCTGGAGTAGATCATACATGTCTATTGGGCGAATGGAGAATCCCTGAAAATTTGTTTTTAAAACCATTTAGACTGCTGATCTATGACTGGCTTTGTATAAAACAGTATCATATGAGTCTTTCATATGACTTTATTGTATCTTTGAGTGATGTAACAAAATTTTGTTCTCTGAGAAATGTTTATGTATTGAATCCTTCCCCTTCTACACTTGTGACAAAAGTTTCTTTTCCTCAACAGTGTGTTAGTTACATCTGAAACACGGAATAAATTCCTCTAAAATTCAATGCGGGTGGTCAAGTTTTAAAATATATGCATAAATAGAGACTTCAGAATCTGGGCTACATTGACCATGTGCTAAACTTCAGTTTTCTTCTTTACTTGAAGGAGAATCTCTGTTTCTGTGAAGGTATCTAACATCTCTGTCGAAGAGCTTTCCTGTACACCACAGATATAAATACTCTAAAATCTACTATTTTACAAAAGTCTTGAACAAATAGGGTTCAAGAATAATATTACTATAGGATAAGACAGCCAAATGAGGGAGCAAGTATTCCTGAATTTGAGGGAAAATATTGAATTCAATATTCTAAAATTCTGGATGCAACAGTTTGAATAGGTTGATATGGCCCATTATAACCATGAACATGCATGTACTTCTTGAAATAAATGCCTTCTAGAAAGTCACTGAATTTAAACTAGAGTGAAAACAATTCATTATATTTGAAAAATGTCCTTTTAAAGGGTTACTCACAAAATTATTTGGGTGTCCTGATGGGTGATTGTTAAGGGAGTGGGTGTCCAAATGAGGCTGAAATGCCCAGCTGGCCAGCTTAATTATACTCTACTTTAAAACTGTGTGAATGTTTTAAAAAAGTTAGTTTGGTGCTATGACACATTTTGAATGATTGTACCTTTCTCAAAATTGTATGTGAGTTACTTGTTTATAAAGAACTTCATCTGATTTCCATGTACAGCTTAGTCCTTGTCCAAAGCGTTTTGATGCCATATTGAAACTACTACTCAATAATGGACATATATTTTTTTTTCAAAATACTGTGCACAATGTCTCATTCTAAATATGGAAACTATCAGTTAATACTAGACTTAAAGTTAAGATAACAAACTAGTCCATTTAAAGAATGTTCAAGACATCTATAGGCTTGAACCAGTCAATTTATCAAATATGTGATTCCGTAACGTTACGGAATCACCAACTTTAACCCCCACAAAAACACTATTTGAAAATTCATTTTTCAAAAGTGTGACCCTCATAAGTAAATTAGTGTTAAAAAGCTTTTTTCTATGAAGTTTCATGGTAATGACCCAATCTGAACATTTTCAAAAATTAGAAAAAATGCTATTTTCCTGTTACGGAATCACATGTTACGGAATCACAGATCACTGTATTTTAAAATTCATCAAAAACACCCCAAAACATAATATTCAATACTATATCTCTTGGCACAGTCTTCCAAGGTATAATTGTATCGTCTAAAGCAATGTTGAAGATCAGAAGATGGTTTTACAAGAAAATATGGTGGTTTTAACATTTTGTTAAATGTTATTGTTAGAAAGGCGTTGAACAAACAAACAAACCCCCTGCAGTAAAATGTTCATAACTTTTTCATAAATGGGAATACAGTAAATATGACTAAAGATCCAGAAACTTCAGAATTCTAGCTTTCCAAATATGTAAGATACATATTGCTACTATAAAATTTATTTCTTGTCTTAGATGCTAACTTCAACTTGATCGAGCCCATATATATATATACATGAACGTATATATATGTAAACATATATACATACCCGGTATATGTAGGAATATATGCATGCGTGCATGTATGTATGTATGTATGTTCGTGTGTGCGGGCGCGTATGTGTGGACGAACTTTTGAAGAATTTAGTTTGATTTGTACTGTGTGTATGTGTATAATTGCGTTTGTTTTCATCGATATCTTTGCACTCTGGCACAGTTTACAAACATGCTAGTCAGCCCAGTCATATATTTCACTGTCAAATAGCAATGGGGTCATTGATAGTAAGTTCTAGTTACGCGGAGACATGTGCGAATAGGTATACGTCCTTTCAAGTTTCACAATGCGGTTGAGGGTTGGCTTTGCGTATAGACACGTGAGATCGCTGTCTTATTTCATATTGCGTACTGCATGCATGGCCCCAAGATGGATATGTATAGAAGCTGTTATTGGTGCGTGTCAATGGTAGTCCCTGTGGTAAATCAAGATTGTTAGTCTGTTTCTTTGAAGAGCGTTTTTACTGCTTAATGTACATGGCGATTTTCTTCCCTTATACTTAGCAGTTCGCTCCAAATCAATCGCACTGATATAACACTATGTATTAACTGCATTCTTATGTTCAACGATGACCGCCGAATGCATTTTCCCTTATTCACTTTTTAAACATCTCTCTTTTGCTTAGGGTCTTTGTCAATAGTTTAAATATATGTATCGGATGTATAGATAGGAATGGTTTGTCAGGAAACAACCCCATTTATGCATGGAAACAGTTAGTCTTAAACAATGACTGACCTGTTTCTGAGATACAGTAGATGCCTTAGGTGTCCAGTTTCAAACATTGGCAAGTTAATTGGGAACTTGACAACTAAGCAATTCTCCCATTGACCCAGCAAGTCTCATCTATGGACTTACACTCTTTTAATAAAACCAAGTGTCTATATTCCAAACGTTTGGGTAGGAACAGAAATAGAAAAGACGCCCGATGGGCCAGATGGCGTTTAGAGATTGACTTACCTGTAATGATGATATCTTGGTGCATTGGCCTTTCCCTAGGAGAGAGGGGTCCGTGGTGGTGATATGTCCCTCGCCCGGCCATGCTGTTGGTGGCAATCCTCCCTGCTGGGGCCTTTGGACTCGTTCCCCTTTTCCCAGGCAGAGGGGGTAATCTTCTCGAATTCATCTGTCTAGCCGGACTTGACATGACAGATTTGTTACGTAAAATATCACGCCTACTGCGTCACAGAATGTTTGCAAACAAACACTAGTCTTTTTGTATTTACATGATCTCGATGATGCGGTAGGTACGTATCCCCGGAGCGGTTAAGGTACGAGGTCAGTTTTATCTTGTACGTGTACATATCACTCTTATGACGTCTCTCTCTCCTTACAGGTCACGCGCATCCCTGCGATCTGAGGCTCGATCTGCTTTAAGTAGCTGTCTGCACTAAGGATATGCGTTATGAGTATCTAAAGACCATTGTTGTTATCAAGCCAGTACTGTCTTGCGCCTTCGTCACGAGCATGTGTAGGTTTTCTGCAAGTATTAGTACATACAGGTTCTCTGTGTGTATAAGTCTCAATGCGAGTGTCAGGTATCGATTCGTCGTGTAGTGCTACTGCTAACAGCACCGCAGGAGGCAGGTGAGATGAACTGCTTGCTTTAATGTAGCGGATTTGTTAAATCATCATATTTTTCAGTCTTTTCCCTATTTACTCCTAATAACACTAGGAGACCCACCCCTTGTTTAGTGTTGTGCCCGCAGTCTCCATATACATACCACCTGTGCCGGCGCTCTCTAATCACTCGTATATGCCATACCTGTATGTCCTCGACGCGTGTGTCGTCTGCTACAGGTAGAAGGCGGACTTTGGCCAGGGCCAGTGACACAGGATCTCACCAGGCTTGGTGTAGTACCATGGCGTAAGGCACCCATTAATCGCCGCTTTACAAATGAACAACTTTGAGGTGGCGGACATGGAACTGATTGAACACGCTTGCCTTCTTCTACGTCATCGTCATCATGGCAACGCGCACGCCAAGCTTTCCGATTGGTTAGTCGGTGTACTATTACGCTATGATCATATTGCTTTAGACCTGAGAGCTACTATTGACTTAAACGCTTGGCACATACCGTGTATAGCAGACATCTGGCAATATACCCTCGTGGGGGGCAAATACCATACCACAACTTTGAAGTTACTGTGTGGTTAAACAAACCCACATACTAGCATATAAGGAAAAACAATTCATTTTGTTATGATTTAAGATATGTTTTGGTAAATTGAACAATCAAAAGTGGATAAGATTTCATTGCAGTCCACGAGTTTATGTCGACATAAAATTTGTAGTTGCAATAAAATCCCAATCAGGGTAATTTTGCACGCAATGTAATCAAAATATGTGTCGTGTTTTCTCATTTTGCCTGCTTTAAATGTTTCGGTTGCATGACAAATTCAATTGCCTCGTTTACATTAGCGAAGCTGATAACATATTGCTTTCGGCCCGCCGTATGTGGGCCAGCCCCAATGGCTGAGTGGTTAAAGGCGTTGCCACTGACTCCGCGCTGTCTCTCACCACTGCCGAGGTTGGCATCCCCGCCGGGTATGTGAGAATGTTGCCAGTGGCATGGTATTAGGCGATGGTTTTCACCACTTACAACTGGCTAGTCACTAACTATCCTAAATAGTGGAAAAGGTGACAATAGTCGAATTCCAAATCCAAAAAATGGAGTCGTGTATTATTCCCAGTCCGCCTGCAAATTCAGTGCAGGAATTAAAAACCTGTACTGCAGTAGTAGTAGTAGTAGTAGTAGTAGTAGTAGTAGTAGTAGTAGTAGTAGTAGTAGTAGTAGTAGTAGTAGTAGTAGTAGTAGTAGCAGCAGCAGCAGCAGCAGCAGCAGCAGTAGTAGTAGTAGTAGTTAGGAATCTGTTCATTTTATATCATAATTCAAAAGCATTGTTTTCTATTATTATTCCACCATCAGGTGCAAAACATCACATATCTTCATGTTATCATCCTTGCAATTGACATCAACATTGCTCATTTTCCTTTTTAAGTCCCCTTCACTTGTAGTGTTACAAATATCTGTTTCCTAACTAATCCCAGCGATGGAGGGCGAGGGTGAAAACGGGTTAGAAATTGTGAATAGCAAGCATGTTTTGACTCTTTTGGCGACGCAGCCATAACCTAGGCCAAGTTTTCGAGTCACTCTGTTTAGGTCTTAGTCAGACAATTTTACTCTGACTGTTGCATCATAGCGCAAAAACGACTGAAAAAGTCAATTCAGGCGAATGTAAACAAATATACCTTAGCAATCTAATTTTGGTTAACCTGGCAATCAATTGATGCTTACAAAACCATTACGATCTGTAATTGCAACACTAAACATTGACCAAACAAGCCATCACCCCCTCTAACGCACCTCATTGACGTGCTTTGGTGTTATAAAAATGAGTAAATGTATGCCACTTCGGGCATCTTTTCCCACACTTGAGGGTTCTACGCGTTTAATTACACAATTAATGGTTCAATTGCACCATCTAATCGTGTAGTTAGAGAAAGGGTAAATTAACAGTAGCCCCTGAAGTAGTTTTTTTTTATAACGGTCCTTTTTCTAAGCTCTTGATTGCTATCTACTCCTAATCTCTCTTCCCGAACATTCCTATCTCTTGCCTTACCCTAGCCTGCCTCCCAGGCCCTTTTTAAATGTCTTCCATTGTGGATAGATGGCACTGCAGTATACTAGGAGCTCACTTGTAAAAAGGTCTGTTACCAGTAATCTCCCTCGTGTGGCCATTGTGGGAACTAAATGGCCAACAGTAGGCCACAAGTCCCTATCTAGTATAGGTGTAGGCTTCTATATATAATAAAGTAAAATCATAACAGAGCCTTGTGGCTAGGCTAGCCTTACCCTTTCTCATGAGGAGACAAGGGTAAGGCAAGAGATGACCTCCACCTATACCTCACCCTTCATCCTCTACCATAAGATCCTCTACCCTATAAAACTCTTTCTCATCATACCCCCTTTTCCCTTCTCATTACTGCTGTCCTTACCCTTCCTCCCCTTCATGACTAACTGCAACTGAATGCCATGTCCCGTACCTTGCCCCTCATCGCTACTGCAACTTTCTGCGTTTTGAACAAAAATGACATTTTTAATCTTAAAGCAAATGCTTCGGGAGTTGGAAATTACAAATGAATTACAAATTGCAAGGAGTTCCTCTTAACTGATCTACATGTATATTGCAAGAAAAACACTGTAAAAGGCAAAAAGGCCATTTCACCAATATATATATATATATATATATATATATATATATATATATATATATATATATATATATATATATATATATATATATATATATATATATATATATATATATATATATATATATATATATATATATATATATATATATATATATATATATATATATATATATATATATATATATATATATATATATATATATATATATATATATATATATCCAATGTAGGACTAACCCTCATTATTCAATTTCAAGTCGAGCAGGGCAGGGTACCAAAGTAAAGAACAGAACCCAAGACAAAGTGTGCTTCTCAGTACCACTAACAGGGGACGCTTATTAATAGCGTTTTAAGTGTTGGTCACCAATCACAAATGCTCTATTTTATTCTTATAATTAAATTCTCACTGCCTCACCCATCGAAAAGAAATAATGGATTTGTTGAGAAAACATTCTTTCCCTAATCGAGAAAATATGTTGTGATCTGAAAGTACTCTGAATGATTTATTATTTTTCAAATGTAGTCCGATATGACGACAGCCTTTTGGTGCGACAGCTGCCAGTTGGAGCCGAGCGACAGTTTCAGCCCAAATTGGGGCCTCTAATGTCTTAATCATACCAGAGTCCGACGGACTTACGATTTTGAAATCAGCTCCGATAGTGCTAATCGGAACCGTTTAGTTCCAATTTTGAAATTTGACGTAATTGCATTCACACAAAACGACACATCTGATGTTCGTGGCCGATAATCTAGCACAATAATTGCTAGACATTCGTGCAAAATTCTCACCAATTTCGTACAATATTCGCACGCCAAGTCTTAATATCAGACGCAAGTCCAATATCTAGACTTGCAATTGTTCCACGATTCTCGCACGATATTCGTACGACAATTGCAAGGTATAATTGTTGGACTTGCGTCCAATATGTAGGTCCGACGTTTGTAAAAAAAAGGTTGTACGAATGTCGTAAGATAATCGCAAGTCAAGAAATTGCGACCTTTCAAAATCGGTACTGATTGTGATCAAGATCGTAAACCAGTACCGACCTTTTTAAATGGTCCCGATTCCATTTTTCGTCCGGAATCGGATCCGTCTGTCGCACGATGAATACGATTATTGTGTCCGACCTGCTGTGTTAGGAATCGTGACTGCGCATAAGCTGCACTCGGGGAATATGACAGGATACCGAGAGACAACTTGCAGTCGGTATCAGCGCCTTAGACCGCTCGGCCATTAGCGTTGACCCTCATAGCGGGTGCAAAGGGTTCAACATAGTCCACAGACACGCTATAATTTCACCACTTGTGCTTCGCGGAGCGGTAGAATCAAGTAAAGGAAGCCGCTTGGCACCAAAGGAAATATCAAGGTCGTCCCGGAGATGACTAATTCTTCACATGCTGATTTCTTTTAATTCAATGAGCACCGAATCTCATAACTTGCTCTAATCAATTTCTAGGCTGTCGATGATAGCGTAATTTCTTGTCGTGTATTTAGTTTCTTGGATCGGAGACTTGGCCTAGGAGGGAATAAGAAATTCCGTTATTCTGCCATTTATTGAGGCTAAAATATGACTAGCAGGTTAGGGGAGGAACCCGCCGTCTGGCGCAAAGTCATTGCCAACTTTTTCGCATGCCTCGGCCCGGATTCGAACCCAGGCAGAATTGAGAAACAGCAAGCAGCCAATGGCCTAACATTGATAAAACAACTAAAAACATGCAAAGCGTTTTCAAAGGGAGCTGTTGAAAATGTTGTTGGTCGCCTGCAGTAAAGTTGGCTTGCATCCAAGTCAACTCTCACCTGACATGTTTTAATACTTGTGTTTTCGAAAAAAAATCTTCATATTCAAGAAGAAAGTATTGGTACAAAGAGCAAGTATAACGCTGACTGTCAAGCAAAATAGAAGTTCAGAAACAAGGTTCATTCTTCTTGATTTACATATTGGCTTCATACAGAAAGTTTTGTTCAATTGTTTGACAGACGGCTTGTTTCTAGATAGGTTAGGCAATTTTCAATTGAGGAAAAAGAACGTATTATGTTACCTACACGTAAAAAGCGTGCCAGGTAATCAGAGAAACATCTTCATATGTTCATTTTTAACACTTGGAAGTAATTATCAACATAGATAATGATATGAACACGTTTTAAAATCAATCATCCATTTTGACCATCCTGCAATCAGTCGTATTGATGTTGTGTTTTCATATTCGGGACTTTTGGCTTGTTTATAATTCAGCGGTCATTAGTCATGGTTGTGGCATAGAGTTCCTCCAGACGCTGGCATTGATATGATATGATAGCTCTCCTGCTTCTTCAATAACTGCCACTACTACTACTACTACTACTACTACTACTACTACTACTACTACTACTACTACGGTTGCTATCTCTTCTACTCCTTTTACTATTATTGCACTACATCTACTACTACTACTACTACTACTGCTACTACTACTGCTACTACTACTACTACTACTACTACTACTACTACTACTACTACTACTACTACTACTACTAACACGGTTGCTATCTCTTGCATTGATATGATATGATAGCTCTCCTGCTTCTTCAATAACTGCCACTACTACTACTACTACTACTACTACTACTACTACTACTACTACTACTACTACTACTACTACTACTACTACTACGGTTGCTATCTCTTCTACTCCTTTTACTATTATTGCACTACATCTACTACTACTACTACTACTACTACTACTACTACTACTGCTACTACTACTACTACTACTACTACTACTACTACTACTACTACTACTACTACTACTGCTGCTACAGTTGGTCAAGTGTGTAGATTTCTGGCAAACACCATATTTCATAAAAGATTTCTAGTGTTACCTATACAGTGCTCAAATGCCAAGGTTACAGTCAGATGTTATTATATTGCCCCTAGCCACAAGCTCCTTGGAATGCAGGAGGGCTACATGATCTTTCACAGACCCTGACCATCAGCTGTGTCCAGTTACATAAGTTCTCATAAAATGTTGAAAATCTAATCTGTTGACTAAGTTTTCTTTCTTTCTTTCTTTCTCAAATCCCTTCTCCCCTTTCAGGAGTCCCGGCAGTTTCAGCTGTCAGGTTGGGCATCTGTAATTCCTTTTTAAGTGTAGGGTATAACATTCAGGAGTTTTGTCTCATAATCCATAAACCTCCAATTGTGTACAGATAGAGGCATTTGTTGTGTGTTATATGTACCAGTATATGTTTTTAGGTGTGTTGTTAAGAATTTAAAAACATGCATTTTGCAAAACATTAAAAAATAAATTCTCATAAAATATAAGTATATATTTTCAGTTGGACCATAAGCAGATGTACACTCTGATGTCTCTAACATATCCTTGAGTGAGGATGTAACGATTGGACATACATGTGCATGATTTCGTCAGTTAGAGAATGATGCCATTGACGTGGATCAAGTGGCGGATTGGTTTCCCTATCTGCCGCACCTGCCTATATGTACCCTAGCAGCAACTTGACAGAAAAACTGACAAAAAATGAAAATCCCAAATTTAGGTCTCAACGTGTTCTTGAGCGGCCAAGCAGGCAGGGTCTACCAACTGCAAGATTGCATTCGTGTAGCACGCGATACATTCACTACCCTGACCTCGAGAATACTCGTAGCCTTAAGAAATTACGAGCAAATATGTAAAATTTGCTGAATGACCAAAGTTTGTGGAGAATAACTAGGACGAGTGCAAATGACATGCGCTACAGCCGGTTTAATATCTTATTTATCAATTAATTTCGTAACTATTGATACTTAGGTATGTAGCCCTAAGTGTGTGGTCGCAGAGATATATGTGTGCTCTGATATTTCTTTTCCATTAAAAGAATTGCCAAACAAAAAATAAGGGTTGAGAAGGTAGAACTAGAATTAATCATGAGTGATGTCGCAATCAGATATCTAGGTGCTCTGATCTGTTTTGCCAATTTGAAAAAAATCATGGTTACTGTCTGCAGAGCGGGTACTTTCTAGTTAAGTACAAATTTATAAATAGTTGTTGTTTTGTTTTTATTTTTGCATTTCCACCACTTGAAATTAGTCCAAAGTATGCCTATGTTAGACAGATATTACATGTACCTGGATGGTAGGGCCTTTTTGTGACTATTGTGAAAGCTTTAACATGTCCAGAGCACCATGGTTGATTGTTAACCCACATTAATCAATGATTAAAGATAATTTGTTTCGCATAGTTTGTTTAGGGTTGTCCTGCCACTTAAGAATCAGTGATATTAATATTTCATATTTTCCATTCAATATAACTCCATTCCATGAGTGCAGTTTAACTGCCAGCAGACTGCCCGCAGGTTTTGTTTTTTTTTAGTAAAAACTTCGTCAGTATAGATTTCCCCACTCAAATTCAATATTATTTTGAAATTGATATCAACTCTTCTTGGTTACGATTCAATTCAATCCTTTATTAATAAGCCACAGCTAACAGTAAAGTTTACTAATTCTATCCAAGTCTGCACGACTAGGACCAACCCGTTGTCCTATGCGGGCATTGGGATCCCTAGTTGGGACGATGGTGGGGCGGCCATTAGTGGAGAAGGCGGTACGCCCATAATGCATCACGCTTCCGTAGTCATACGGCGAGCCCAGTAGGTCTGATCTCTGCAAACGGAAGTTGTTCTCGGTACCTGGAAATAATATATGCTTTCCGAATCAGAATCGCTCTAGATATTTCTACAAAGTGTGGGTTACCTATGTGTGACTGTGTAAAACCTATTTGGGACTGTGTTAAACCTATTTAGGACTGTGTAAACCCCCAAAATGACCAAAATTAGGCCAAATGTTGCATTGCTGTTATACCTGGTAATAGTCCAATTAATTAGCCGCCTTGCTGGTTGTTTTTATTACTGTTGGTTCTATCTCCAGCTTCTTTCCGTTTTTTACGAATTCTGAGATTTACAATTACACGCTCTTACGAGAATCACGCGAGAGCACGCGAGACCTTGGATTCAACATGGTGGACAATGTGGGCTCTGGTATTTAGCGACAGCAAATAAAAACGGATTTGTACCTCTTTGAAACAATAATAAACTTCCTTTGTGCGGCGGACAACGTTAATTTGAAGGCATGTTAGCAATACTTGGCCGAGGACGGCGGGGAAGTCGAATCAGTGGGCAAAATCAAGCTAAGTGCCATCAGAGCTGAATGCTCAGGATAAAAGACAACAACTGCAATAAACGTTAACGGGGTGAAACATCAAATCTGGACAGAAACATAGAGCCCCCCAAAACGTTTATTTTAAATGAACTAACCTGTTAGAAGAGGAGACAAAATAATAAACTGCTAGTATTTGTAAATGTTTTCATTTGTTCATCTTTGAATAAAAAATAAGATGCACAGCATATGGCTGACTGCATCAAAATTAAAAAGAAAGTGTGGGTTATGTAAAATACCGCACACTTTTCGAGGCCTGTGATTGGTGGAAGGCAGGCAACTGTGGAATAATAAAACTTATCGGTTACGCGCAGCACTGGTAACCGTATGCTAAAACGGAATTGCATAGGGCCATTAATGATTAAAACACAAATACTCAAAACCCGCCTATCATTAAAGCTGGTACTATTTTCTTAAATTTGTTCCAGTGTCGATGATGTACAACTTACCTCTTCGGATATTTGCAAAATCGATTCTGACGTAACTATCTCTGTCGGATCGCTGGTGCTCGTGGTAGAAGCCGGCAGCATGGAGGAATTCGTGCTGAATCGTGCCAGTCCGGGTGCAACCAGGGCCAAGACTCAGCTTCTGGGCACCGCGTCTCAGACAACCCACAAATGACCAGCATCTGCAAAAGGAAAAGATAACATATTGCGAAAAATATACGATTCCCACTCCTTTTAATTAATTTGACCTGGAGCCATTTTTCTTCACCTGTGTGTTTGTTTTCATACCCATGCAGTTATACATTATTCCATACTTATACCCCACACCCGTATACATGTATGAATGTGTGTAAGCAAGTTCCCGGAGAAAACCACTGACTAATCCCACGAACACTAGGTGTACTGTTCCATGCATCAGGTATTTTAGTTATTGAGGCAAGCTTTATAAAGCATTATAGCACTTGGGTGTGGCATTGTCACAATATTATATTTTGACTATGCCAAGTAAATGGAGGCCCAGGCCGGGATTCTGCGCAATGCCTTAAGGCCGGGATTCTGCGCAATGCCTGTTGCTATGGTAATGAAACATTCGGGCAGAAAAATCAAATAAAAGTATATAAATGAATGTAAATTTCCTAAAATGAGGTCTTATTTGTAGTTTACTATATATGCTCCATACATTGAACCCATAAAAAACTCAGAAAAAGGATAATGAAAAAAAATATATGCCAAAAAAAAAAGAACTCCCATGATGCTCTGCCTCTGACTCCAAGCAGACGACTAAACAAGATGGCTGCCAAGCCCCTTACTGGTACTTCATCAAATCATAAGTTATAATTCGCGCTTCCGAAAAGCGCAAAGGCCGAGCGGCAGCTTTACTAAATATTTTTACTTTTCTTTGAATGATATTGGCATGGCAAGGAAGAGTGCGCATTGATTCGGAATTCTTGATTTTCACAATTTCAAAGCTTTAAATGCTTTCGCAGCTCGATATTTCTGCCAGGAGGGAGGACTTACCCGGTGCGCCCCTATAGTCTATTTAACTTGGCTAACCGCGAAAAAAAATGTTGATCACTATTTTGAGGGGCGGAAGGGAAATGAGGCAGAGGGAGGGGGCATATTCAGAATTTAAGGGGGGCGGAGGCAATTTTTTCCCACTCTCCCCAATACCATGCATCGCACGGGGAGATTGATGGTATATATAAAATTGGGACGAGACCTACAATTTTTAAAATGAGATTTAGAAAGGACACGATCTAAGGATTATTTAAGTATAGTTTGAAAAAAATGGTAGTAAACTTGGAAATTAATGAGCAAGTATGCGAAACAATAGCCTAC
>OZ012684.1:19081871-19084371 GCA_963942565.1 Maea johnstoni | reverse complement strand
TTACTAATAGGCAGTCTATACTTTACTATGTTATCATATGTAAATTCCATACCCGCCAAGTCTCCTGTTTTTAACAGGAGTCTCCTGTTTTTTGGACTTCATTTTACCTGCCTCCTGTTTTTCTCCTGTTTTTTTCTTGTCTCCTGTTTTTCTTCTGTTTTTCTAGAAAACCAGTCTAAAGCGACTATAATCTCCTGTTTTTCCTCAAGTTCAGCCCAGATCTACTTAAACTCCTACAGCTTAGCATGCAACTCAGCTCTTCTAGCCTGCCTAAACATATGGTCATGTTATAATTGATTTGTTGTTATTGTGTCCATCTGTTTACTGCAGAGAGTTGAGAGTATTGGCACTACATTAGGTAGGAGCCACCTGGTGGGACGTTGGTAAATTATATATACAGGTGCGGCACCTGGTGGGAAGTTGGTAAACTAACGTAAATGGTAGCAGCACTGCCGCGTGAGAAAATCTCCTGTTTTTTTTGTCTGGGGTTGACAGGTATGAAATTCATCAGCATTTAATCGATACGGCAATCCTTGAGAAGATAACCTATATAAACTCCGCAACGAAGATAAAGATCATAGATAAACTTCTTATTTAAATGTAATTCAGAACACCCTTCTAAATTAGAAAGCGCTTCCATCCACAAGCGATTCTATTGATATACTAGAATTTATATTTTCATCTGCTTCGCCATCAATTCAAATCTCATTTGATGAAACCTTTTCCCCCTTTTTGGGCATTTCTGTATAATCATTTTAGGAGTATAATGAATAATTCAATTTTACTGAATACTAGTATCGTCCCACAAATATTTTTTCTCGATATGAAAGGTTTAATCTTAGAATACTTTGTCGGATTCCCATCTCCAGTTGCCTGAGATTTCTTATACATGACGGTAGGTATTCAGCATACTGTAAATCACTTAAATATGGCGTGAACATTATATAACGTAATACGGTGCTGCCCTTAATAGCGTGATCTAAGTATAGCGGTGAACGGGAACAGCAGCAGCAAGTTCAATTAAGAATTTAATAAAGACGGGATTTTACAATAGTGCATATGGGCAGAGCGCTATTATCGCTATCTTATTGTTCCCGCTATACTTAAGTGATTTACAGTATATAGTAGCACTCTTACCCCTTCTGATGATATTCCAGCCATGTCACCTCCCCAGAATCCAGGACCAAGGTCTGGAGAAAATGATACCAAATAAATACATTACAGTTATGCCCTGGTATCATTGATACATATTCAGTGTGTGCAGAAGGAATGTTATGATAGAATGAAAGCACTAAGAAACAAACACTTTAATACGCTCAAGATAAGTAGTTTGTCTTGTATCCTAAAGGATTCTACATCGTGTCAGGCCTTCAAGAAGTGTCTCAAAACACACCTTTTCAGGCTCGCCCATTGAGGCGTTGTTGACTATGACTCAAACTATGACAATGTGCAGCGCTTTTGAACATTTTATGAATGGAAAAGGCGCTATATAAATTCCAATTATTATTATTTATTTATTATTATGTTTATTATTGAAATGTGTACAAAGTGTACAGTATCAACAGTGTATTTACCTTGATGTTCCAGCATATCCTCGTCTTCAGGAAGCACCTCCTGATAAAATAACAGCAATAAAGTTGTTGGCGTATTGTGTTAATATTAGAAAGAGGCAACACACGATATTCATCTGTTTGGGGGTGGCCTTTCTAATTTGGCCGCATGCTAATCACATTAAGCTATCCTCTCTGTCCAACAATCAGGTTTAATAGTCTAACTTGATCTGTTGGACATCTCACCATTGAAGGAACTCTCATGTTATATATACTTAAATCAACATTTTTCCAATCCAGTGTTCGTAAGTAAGTCCAGTTTTTTCAAATACATAAAATTAAATAAAATTCCAATTATCGATAGAGAATTTTATACTTACACAAACCGAACTTAAAAGTAAACATCATCTCTCTCTCTCTCTCTCTCTCTCTCTCTCTCTCTCTCTCTCTCTCTCTCTCTCTCTCTCTCTCTCTATATATATATATATATATATATATATATACTAGTATGTATATATATATATATATATATATATATATATATAATATATATATATATATATATATATGTATATATATATATATATATATATATATATATATATATATATATATATATATATATATATATATATATATATATATATATATATATATATATATTATATATATATATATATATATATTTAAGCATTTGTGACCCAGTCATCTCCAATACACATTTGAAAATAATCAAGAAAGCAGTAAGAACTTTATGGAAAGAATCTAGTATGATGTGTAGGTACGTACCAGGTTAAGAGGTGCGGCATATGCTGTAGCAAAAAGCGCAAGAATTAAGAGAACCCTCATTGTGATCGGTCTTTTACACAACAACAGGAATTCTATCAAGGCAGTCGTATATATACTTGCCTTCATGGCCAGGGCTCCTGGTCATGACCAGCGCTTATCGT
>OZ012684.1:18974498-19081671 GCA_963942565.1 Maea johnstoni | reverse complement strand
TCAAGTCAGTCGTATATATACGTACCTTCAAGGCCAGGGCTCCTGGTCATGACCACCGCTTATCGTATGCCCTTCAATACACGCAAACTACTATGATAACAGCAATGTTAGACTTTTTTCTCGAACGACATTGGAAGCTCATAAAACTTCAGACGAAGCTAACCTTATTTACTTTTTTCTGTGCAGGTTGTTTAGAGTGGAAATTAAGGGCCAGCTCGTGCCAGACATAAGAAGTCAGTCCTGAAATGCATGTTTTGTGTAATGCTTTTGTCGAGCACTTAGATGAAACTATTCTACATGTACTACAGGGACTAATCAGTATTTTAAACGGTACATTCAAGGTACCCAGAAAGACAAAAATAATCATATATAGGGTAACCTAAAATTTTGAGTAATCCTACTCCCTGCGGTTGTAGTTGATGCATTTATATCTACAAAAGACAAAATTCTTTGCAATTGCTATAAGAAATTGCCATCCCTTGAGAGATGAGTGTCAAAAAGACACCATGAATTGTTGCAGCCTGAGATTGCTCACATTAACCAAAGGGAATGGTATCGATATTTTGATTAATCAAATGCCCTTCAAGTTATCCATATGTCATATATGGTTTCTAATTCATTTAGGTCTTTACATCTATTGGAATCAGTGGTGCAATTTAACAGGTATGAAATGCATATGAATATGAAACTCTCATGGGTAGTCCCTCATATATATATATATATATATATATATATATATATATATATATATATATATATATATATATATATATTTATATATATATATATATATATATATGTAGATATATATATATATATATATGTATATATATATATATATATGTATATATATATATATATATATATATATATATATATATATATACATATATATATACATATATATATATATATATATACATATATATATATATATATACATATATATATATATATATACATATATATATATATATATATATATATATATATATATATATATATATATATATATATATATATATATATATATATATATATATATATATATATATATATATATATATATATATATCATGATAAGGACAACCCTTAAATCTCTAAATTATGGTGTGGTACACCTGGTCTTTTTTAATTGCACAAATATCTAACTACTAGTATGTCCTGCGCAACGCTTTGATATGAAAAAGGAATTGCATCATGACCATTTCTACTCTAACCAATACAAAGATGTTTTAAGATAATACCCTTACCCGAAGAAAATCGGCCCGGGCATGTGAGACTTGTGCCAGTGACTTGGTGTTAAGCGCCGGTTTTTGCCGGGTACTCCGCTTTCGTTCACCACTTACAACTGGCTTGTCACAACTTAAGCAACCCTACCCCTATAGCAGAAAGGTGACGGTATTCGAAATTACAAATTACAAATAACTGAAATAAATAATGCTTGATATTCATTTCGCTGATATTAGAGTATGACCTATACCCTCCAAGAGGTGGGGTCAGGCGGTGGTTTTCGACGGGTACTCCTGTTTCCTCCACTAGTTAATACTGGACAGTCACGGCTAACGACGAAAAACGAAATTCCAAATTTTATTCAAAAGGTCAAAGAGCATACCGGCAAACATGAAATTTCCGACGTCTACTTAGGACGCCAGGCACGCAGACACGGGGTTCAAACGTGGATCTGATCGCTTTATAAATGCGTGATGTGGTGAAGGGCTGTCTATGGCGTCCTTGCAGCTGAATGACCCCTTGGGACTATCTGTAAAGAGAAGCGAGTTAAACTTCCCAGTTCCGGTTTCTATCTCGTCACGATATGCTGTTGAAAGCGACGTTAATCCGAGCAGACGAAAACAATCATCAAATCCAAAAGTTCCCAGAATAAACAGGTAGTCAGGGAGGTCGAGTGGGGGGCTTGGTCAGATTGCCCAGCCTACCTGAGTACTTATTTACGTAATCATCAGCAAACATTGGCTTTGCTCTCATATACTAGTAACCATTTTTCTGTCATATCAAAGAGCTAGATAAGGAGCGGGCTATATATAATAGAGCATGCCTATTGGGTGCAAGCAGGGTATATCAGCTGATCCACTGCCTTGACTGGTATTGAAAATCACGCACGAGATCTGGTGGCTTTCTGTCCAATGCGTGACCACGATAGCATGCTGACGTCTACAACAAATCAATAATAATGTTATTGATTTCTAATTATTTACGGATCTAAGTAATTCCCACTAATGATGTCTGGTAAACTGATCCTAGCAACCCTTAATCTTTTCTATATCTCGATTCTAGAGCAGTCTTTTGTCAGTGTCGAGTGATGACGGCAGGTCTTGCCACGTATTTTTCCAACGGCTTTTTCATAAAGTGGAGTCAAAATAGCGAACATGCGCGGATCCATGCAGAAAGTGACAATATTTGCTAAGTTCGACTTCCATTGAGGGGAAATTCGTAAAAAATGAGGAAATCGGCAGTACCGCTACAGGTAAAATATGCAATTGAATTGTCTATACGTTTGAATATAATGAGAGAGGTAACTAGATTTGAGTTAAGCGAAGCCTCGATTGAACATACAAGCAGGCAATGGTGAAACCTTATATGTGAAAGTATTTTTTTCAAGAGTTAACAAAGGAAAGTTGATTAGAACATTACCAGCACATCTCCTTCAAAACTATTCTTAATTTCCATAGTATAGTCAAAAGTATCGTAGATTTAGATGACAGTTTCTGAAGGAATAACAATTATATTTTTCATGTGTGCTCAATGCATTTCAGACACATGGATATATATTTCTCATTTTTCTCTAAAAACACATTCACTGAATGTTAATGTTACATCATTTAGAAATATGTATTCAGCAACCGCTTGATATAAAGTACGGATCATGCATTAAAAAAACTCTATAAAAATGTTTTTTTTCAAAAGTATGAAAGATGTGGTATCAAGTTATGCATAATTTGTGCAATATCCTTCTGATGGATGGTAGTCGTTGTCGTTTGTGTATCGTGCATCAAGTGACACACATTACCAAATTTTGGATGCCAAATGATGAATTGCCGATTTAAATTAGTTCACATTACTGAAATTGTGTATTGATTTACTATACAAAGCATTTATCTTATGATTGTAGACTTCTCAACTTACAACGATCCGAATTGGAGCTGCAAAGGATTTGTTCTCGAACTAGCATGGACATAACAAAACCTGCATATCTAATCAATAAAGTTAGATCATCATGCTGTCTACTGCACAGATTCCCCTGGAAAGGAGATACAAGAACATATGATTCAATGTGAAGTTGCTCGCAGAAAGATGTCCGTGCGCCGCTCACTGAAGCTCGAGGGTGGCGAGGTATTCCATCAGATACGAGTGGCAAAGAACACGGCGAATCTGCCCAAATCTCACGTCATATACTGCGGGGTCACAGCCAACACGTGGTTCTCACCTTTGGGTCTCGTCAACAAACACAACAAGAAACCCTTCAAAAACTCCCCATTGACTGAACAACTACGCTCTAAGATACACGAAAGGGCAAAGAGTGCAAACGCAGTCATGGGAAGGAAATTTCACGAAGTCGCCCGTCAGTGTGTTAATCGGGATGAGATTCTAACTGGTAAGCACCTAGTGTCGAAGGTGGAAGAAATGATGGATAAAAGTGAGGAATTACGGATAAAAACTGATAAGCTTGGGGTAAAGAGAGTTGGGTGGAATGACCTCCCTGAAGCCTCCACTAGATCTTTGGTCCGCCCTAAAACCAGCCCTGCCCCAGGCTGCCGCAGCAAGGGATTGGCAATGACGTTCACGGGGCCCGACGACGCGGCGGACCAGAGACGAGCAAGCGCGCCCAGTATTCCAAGACCACGCACAAGCCCTGGAGAGATACGCGACTTTCTGGAGGTGCGCCATCTTAAGGTGGCTAACTATACTGATTCCCAGAAAGTTACCAGCAGCCAGGATGGAGAGGGTAAGCCTATCATACTAGGGGAGGATACCATTAGCTTCCGTACATTTGGGGCAATGAAGGAGGCCTTTGCTGCGAAAGTGGTGCCACCTATACCCACATCCACAAAACCACAAGCCTCAGAGGAGAGGGGACAGGGTGCTACAAGTACACCAGCACCACCAAACGCTGGGAACACAACAAAGTTTTGGCCATCACGGAAGGACGTGCACAAGTCCAAACATATGAAGAATCCAGGGCAGGAGGACTCTGGTCCGCAGAGCCCGCGGGGCAGCTCCCTGAGACCCCTGCTCTACAGCAATGACTGTGAGATCAAGCACAGTGCTGGCTGCCCATATATGTGCAAGGGCTGCTTCAAGGCCTGCCTAGCCTCAGAGGATTACATCCAGAGAGCCAAGAAGATGAGAGAGGACAGAGACAAGAAAGAGAAGACACAGCTGAGGAGGAGAAGGAAGAATGTGCCGCCCAAAGATGTACCAAGAATAACCATTGATTCTCACGCAGATGGTGAAATTGTCACCATCCCCATCAGTGACAGTGAAAAAGGATATACCCCCGGTAACAGAGAGACTTGTGGACAGAGAGCACCAGAAACTCTCTCAGAACCACAACTACTAGCTCCCTCACAAGGCTTCAATAATCAAAAGCAGTACTAGTATGTTCCCAGTCTTGTCTGATATCTTATTCAGCAAGTGTTAACTTACAGATTCTTTACACACAGACTCATCATGGTAATAGTATCAGATATGTTATGATATTATCAGCTCATGCCATCTATTGGCAGTGAATAATACTAAAATACTTTGTTTATCTGACACAAGTACGAGTTGGAAACTCTCGGGAAACAAGTATCAAATACATAGGTTGATTCTCGGAATAATATTTATGAGTATTTCATGATACTTTGTCAGTCATATTACCTCAAATTTTCTAAGGTCCTGTTTACTTAAGACATTAACCCACTTTACAAATGTGTGCATTAACTAATTCTCCGTTGTAATTAAGATGACGCTCTTGACAATTACATGTACAATTGGTTTCAAAATATGAATTAAGTTTCTATAATTAAAAGGAGTAATCGAAGGTTATTAGCTGTCACTTAAATAAAACAATAAATATCCTCCATTACAGAATGGAAATTATGCATAAATTTGCCAAAGTATTAGTATGTGTTTTTGGAAAAAGAAACCAAGAAAAAAGAAATTTGGCCATCACCATTGCAATTTATCTATTGGCATAACTTATGCGCTATGTATCTGAACTTACTGATTTATATGGCGCACATAATCTTCCATAATTAGATTGATTTTCATAATAACTTTGTTGATTCTTATAACTAAAATTTACTCTTTTTCAAATTAATCCTTGTTATTAGTGCTTATTATTATTATCATGCCATAAAGTGAAAACCGAAAAAGTTCAGCTAAAGAAATATTATTTTCAGAACCTACACGGTCGATCTAATGAAAGTTGCTAATTGTGGGCGGACAATAAAATAGGTTTTTGTTGCAACGACTTTCGATGTATCACTACATGAAATACATGCATACGCATTTAAATTTAATTACTAACTACAAGTAATATAGAGTGGTCTATCAATGTCAAAAACAATATCTACTTCTTGAGAAAGTAGGGGATTCAAATACTGCTGGAAGCATACTAACAGTCGTCAGTGTCTGGAAATAATATATTATTTTCTCTTGGTACGTCAGTTTCTCAACCCTTGACTCCTAGTTAGTCTTGGTTTAGAAATGTTGATTAACAAACTTCTACCACATGCAGTAAAATGTAGCCTTATTAAAACATTAGTGAAGGATAGTTAAGAGTCAAACTAATATGTAACCATCCAATCTCAAAACCCCTGAACCATGCAGAAGGTTGACTTTATGACTCCCAAAACATGTAGTACATTCTGAACCTATTTTCGGTTGAAACCAAATAAAGATGTCAGCTGAGATGTTCTCTTACAAATGATGGTCATACATGTTTATCAGCAGCTCTACTTTGATACTAGCAGCTGATTGGTCAATTTTTATGTTGTACTGGAATATATTGGCCTTCTAACATTGCTTTTATCAATTCTGTATTGGAATCCTAACAATGCTGTTCACAACGTTCAATTGTTAGGACCCCTAAAATATCATTTGTTGCCATGGCGACAGTAAATGCACCCCCCCCCCCCCCCCCTCGCTAACAAAGATGGCGGCCACTGTTTTCACATCACCGCTAGAAACTATTTGAGCATTATAATCTGCCAACATGGCATATATCTGGAAATAAAGATTGCGGGAAGTAAATAAGGTGAATTTAGGTTTGTTAATCACAAATTCAAGTGAGAAATCCTTACCGTTCGCTCTGCTTGAGGCGAGCCTGACGAAGAGTTTTCTCAGATGTCCGCTGAAAGAACATTGAACTTAGAGCTTGTTGTGCTTATTGTAATTCAAAATTTATGACGTGGTGGTGGGGAGCTGATAATAAATATGTTACTCTTGTTGGGAAAATGATGTACAGCAAGATGTCTGCGTTCATCTGGCTGGTATCTGAGTCGTCTGAAGAGAAGCCCTACTACACTTGCCTTTGAATAGCCTAGAGTTCTAGGCTGTCATATGTATTTTCTGTTATTTTTTTTCTGCTACCTAGCACCAAAATATTCTAGGTGGCCATAGTGGTCCATTTAGTTTACACTTATCTCACCAGGATTCAGTTTGATTATGACCTCTAGAGATAGAAGGAGCAGGTGGTGCCTGCTCCTCCTACCTGGTAGTACACCACACTGCTTGGTCAGCACATAAGGGAATGTCAACTTTTTAGGGACTAGGAACCTAGTCTAGCCTTTGAACTGCACCGTGATGGAATGAGGACTGGTAATACGTCTTATCATATCCAAAATGTAAAAATTATGTCACATTGTACTTTCTTATAGAAATGTGTTATTTGTTCTCCGTTATGCAATATTGGGGTCTGAAATTGTGGCTGTTATATTATGAACGAGCTCTAGCATGAGCACACGAAAAGCACATGGACCTTAATTCTTCATCATGCATTATTTTGAGAAACATAAGGACTGTTCAAAGGAATTTGAGAAATTTGGTCATATTAGATTTACTTTTAGTGATGATTAGAATAAAAGTATCATAAGTTTTTCACTAATATAATGTGTTTTTTTTTAATCAATTTAATATCCTTTTGGTCACTTTTATCGACCAATAAGATATATCCAAATGGCAGTTGCATGCACTTTTTCATTTATCAAGTAGGATTTAAATTTCAATAAGAGATTGAAATACATATCTGTACCAAACCCGTGATTAGATGCCCCTACTGATGATGCCTTTGTACTCACGGGTTACGATAGGTTTCAGTTTTAAAATGATTCTTAGATAGGACATAATCATTGAAACCTATATACATCGTGAAAATCGGTATTTACCTGCATATGACAACCCACACTTTGTGTGATTTGAGTTGGTTTGTTTGGCGTTCATTGCTTTCAACAGCTGAAATCAGGTTACATTGCTTTCTTGTACCTTATTTTTGAGTTTATTTTTCGTTCATTAGTTTTCTAACGGGGCTTTTACCGGATATGTATGTTAACTACTTTATGTATTTTCTGTTCTTACCAATATATTTGTATTTGCTATGATTTTGTATTTTGATATACAGTCAATAAACATACAATACAATACATTGCAATTGCTAATAAATAGAAACCTCAATATGGTAAGAGATTTCCTTCTCTTTGTAAATAAATCAGGGACCCTCTCAGTTCCTGGGGTGCCAACCTTCACAATGTGCCACACCTATAGGGCGACCCGAGTAGCATAAATCAAATGAATCAGAACACTTTATTTCAAGTGAACATATAATTAATGATCACCTAGCAGCATACTTCTAAACTAATTTTAACTTTCAATGTTTCTGGCAGAAGGAATGAATGAATGGGGTTTTACGTCGCTTTCAACAGCTAAGGTCATATAGCGACGAGATTAGAAACCCATATCCAGGAAATAATTCCCTTCTTTTCACGGATACTAGTAGTTCGAAGGGGTCTTTCAGTTGTAGCAGGAACATAGACAGCCATCCAAAACACCGCACATGTATATAGCAACCGCGTTTGGGTCCAGTGGAGAATCGAAACTGCGAACTCATTCTTGGGGGCCAGGCATCGCTCAATGTTTCTGATGGCATTTGTATGGCCATCAATTGATATATTTGTATATATTTGAAGTATGAATATATTTACGGATTAAATGATACCATCAAAGATGCTTATAGTCACACAGTGGGGAAAAAGAACTTATTGTAAAATCTCGTTATTCTGTAGTATCATTAGAAAGAGATAACCTATTGGTAGATAGTCAACAGAAGCATATACTTAAGCTAATTCTTATCAAAAATGGAGACTTCCTTGGCCTTTATCTTATATTGACGAGGGTTGTCCTTGGCCAACACTTTGATTATTTACTTTACACCCATTGCCACTTATACCTAGAAGAAAAGATAGAATACATATATACAGAAGGATTTATGATATATGTCCAAAAGCTAGGTTAGTGTTTGAGAGAGACTCTCAAAACGTAATGCACTACCTGCTAGGCAAGTCAGCAGCTGACTTGGGAGCAAATGAAATGATGAATTTCTGGGTTATTGCTGGCATGGCAATTGAAAATATGAATATGTATCGGAAAGTAATCTTGTCCCGTTCTGGCATAGGTTAGGTCTTTAAATCATCTCGGATCTATCTAGTGATTTGAACAGACCTTACCCAGTTACAGGACCACGGGCCAGACCAACCATTTATATTTTGGTTTTTATAGATCTTGTGTTGTGAACGTCACATAAAAGTCAATTTGGTGTCTTTGTTTCTAAAGCCTGTGAATGTGTGACACTGAATCTTGTATTATATGTTTGTTTTTTGTATGTTTTGTTATATGTTCCAGTAATAGTATGATTTTGTATCCAAAGATATAGTCAATAAATTACTACTACTACTACTACTACTACTACTACTACCACTACTACTAAAAAAGTCTGTTCTCTTCTTAAATTTCGCAAAAATGTGGTGTTTTAAACATGCATTTTAGGTATCAGATATTAAAGGATTTGCTCGAACTTTGGTATACAAAAGCTAAGATTATAAGAGATGATAGAATATCACATTTCCCCATTTTTTACTTCGTTCAAAAGTTATGCAATATAGAAGTTGTAGAAATCATTTTTCTCTTAATTCTAACAAAATTGAAAATGGTTAAAAAAATTGAATAGTTTGAAATTTGGAAAAAGATGGGATATCTTACCCTTTGTTTTGATCGTTTATCCATATTCATGATTTTGATGGTCTCCGGTCTATAGTTGTGGATCCGAACTCCGTTTGAAAACACCGTGTATGGTGTTTTTTTCTTCAGTGTCTTTTACCCCAAATATCTTACACCCTGTTGGGGGATGATTTTGTGATACTTAATGTATTCCTCACCAGATGACCTCTCAGGAAATGTAGACGTGGATATAGGTGGAATTGTCAAATAAATTTAGGGTAGAGGAAAAGTTAAATCAAAGAAAATAACCTTATATTAGCTACCTTTAGGAAAACGTGAATAAAAAGGATATGAATTATATGAAGATCAGAAAGATGGATGCACTAAAGCTGCACGAAATAATTTTTTGACCCTTGGCCACACCCAGCGAGGGTTCCAAAAAGAGAGATAACATACATTGTCATGGAAACTCTGTACTCTTCGGTAGTTAACACTACCTAAACATTGAAGAACAAATATAATTTTAAGTCGCTACCCAAAAACTAATAGAATTGTTTCTGGAGGAAAGATAACAGGGGATGAAGCCTTGAGCCAATCAACAAACAAACACATAAGGCGCAGTGCGCAGTAAACGCATACTGGCGCTACCCAACTAACACGCCTGCAGTGTAATCAGTGCTGGACTCCATTTCTCTTCTAGAGCGCCTATTAGCTGCAACATATCCATTGGTCATGCTGCAAGACCTGCTGGTTGTGCCCCCCCCCCCCTCCACACCCCGCCGTTTTAATAGTCCCATATTATACACACTCACCTTAAGTTCCCCACTATTCATATCATGAAATCCAACTTGAAGTCAGCATCCTCTAAATAGATCAGTTTCATCCAAAACCATTTGCACTCGATCACGTTAGAAAAAATGATCACACCTTTGGAAAACAACATTGGTTTAGTTTCTTACATTTTATGATAGAAATTTCAAATTCAAGTTCTTTTATTCAAAATTAGATTTTCCTTAAACCATTTCAGGACATTCACTTATTTGATCTCATATCTTATCTAATTAGTAACCGTTGTTGGATTGTGCTTATTGGACTGATTTGTTTATATTACTGTATGTGCCACTATAAAGATGTTACTGTGCACGTTCTTAACTTATTGGAACAACTGTACCTTGTATATTCCATGTCATAAATTTCCAGTTGAAAATCTGTTAAACATTGATATCATTTTCAGATTTAGCTCCTGCCACAGAGAATTAACTGCCCTGGACAGTCAACCTATTTCAATCTTGTTAGACAAGTCGTAATGAAGCAAATTAAATCAATATAAGCCTTAACATAAGTGCATATAAATCAATTGATAAATAGGAGTGGCCTTTTTCAAAGCCCGTTTCACAGTGCCATGGTTTGCACTGTTTTCCTCTGCCTAATTGTTGGCTAGACAAGGCAATGACTATTCACAAAATGGCAGAAAACGTGAAGAATAACAAATTCAAAATTTGTGATCCATCCAATAGTTTGGACCACAAACCATTTCCTGGAAATAGAGTAGTGGATCTCACCCTTGGTCATTTTCTCTAACTCCACATCGATGGGCTTATGTAGTATCCCTCTTGTATGGATAAATATCTGCACATATACCGTAATTCCGTATATAAAACGCACCCCTTGTCCAGGCCTTAAAAATGATGTGTAGACCTTAGCTTTCTGTATAGTGCGATATCAAAGTGCCGGTAAAACAAACCTCCTGCCTCAAACTATTAACTTATTTATCATACCCATGTACACAGGTACAATTAGACCAGTTAACATTTCACACACTGGGGTTCAGTTTGGGAAGATGATCAACAGCATCCCTTGCACGAAATCAAAAACGCTTCGCCGTTTAGTTAATGTTTTGAGTGTTAATCACAAAACAATACTTAGTGTTCAACTCGCCTTCAGCTGTGATTTTATTTTCATAAAACGCTTGCATCTATCTGACTATCCGACGTCACGAGAAACTGTAAGCATCCATTCTTTTAACTATGCATATATCAACATGAATATGGCACATGAGGAGATAACCCACGGTGACCTGAACTGCTGCAATTTACATGGAATATGAAGGCGGATGTCATAACGATAATGCAAAGTACATATTCCAGCCGGGAGGAGAAGAGAGACAATCTTCACCTATGTTGCCCGCTCTGGGCATACTAGTATCGCTAGTTTAACTTGTGTTCACCTAGAGTAAGACAGGGTTCATCAACCTTACTCAAGAATATAGAACATATACAGTAAGATTTTTGTAAAAAGATTTAGGCGAGGCGCATACCTGTAGGCTATGCTCAACAAAAGTTGTTCGCCACATTACACGCTAAATTTTGACGTTCAAGGCTGCCTTTCTGTGTAGTGCATAGAATAGTCCTCGATGTACGCATCCATGCACCCATGTCTTCTTTGCACTCAGAAAGAACACAGTGGCAGTTGATCATCAACATGTCAGATATAGAATGAGCATTAGATAGAAGTTTCTGAATTCTATATATGTTTCTCATTATATATATATATATATATATATATATATATATATATATATATATATATATATATATATATATATATATATATATATATATATATATATATATATATATATATATAGGCATTGCAACCTTGTTGACACTCCTGCACCCACGCAAACGTTAACAGTTTTTCCTCCAATCCAATTAGGGTCATCGATTTCGCATTTCCACAAACAGAAGAAAAAAAATTTGAATTTTTTTTCTCCACCGTTTTTCAAAAACAGCAGAATTTTTTTTTTAGATTTTTTTTCTGCTTTTTTTGGAAAAACGGTGGAGAATTTTTTAAAAAATTTTTTGCCGTTCACACTTGCACCATCGTTCATTTGTGTTAATTGTTTGCTGTTTATTATGTTATGTTTCCTGCTGTCTGCATTATATCATTTTCTGGAACTTCAGACATTGACTGTTTTCTTTTCTTGTTTACATTTAAGCAATTTCGAACTTTAAATTTCCTGTTGTTAGCAAGGGTTCTATTTTCACCTGATTATCCAAGTTTGAATCCATTTCTTTTCTTCTTACTATAATTCGTTTGCACGTAACTATTTAGGTTTTAATAGCAGAGATACGCACCTATCTCCGAGTACATAAAGGAGTAGGGTATCCCCTCTTCAGGGAGGGCACCGAATGACGTCATGAAATACGCAACTGAACTGAACGCATTGGTAGTGAGCAGAGAACCAGTCCAACACGTCGGTGTCAGTCACGTGACTAGGGATACTTCAAAAACATGGCGAACTCAAATGCCACATCGAAGGGGCGTTCGCCCCTTTTCTACAAAGTAATGACAGCGTTGTTTTATGGAGTGTCTTCCTTCCTTATCATTGTAGTCAACAAAGTACTGTTGACAACGTATAAGTAAGTTGTGATTTCATTACGTTCGTGATTCAGTGTCGATGCGGCATGCACCTGTCCCAAGCAGTTCAAGTGGGTTCATGATGAATCTTAAGTTCAGGATGCTGGGACTGGGTGCCTAGAAGTAGAAATGCTTGCTATGTAAATATACATGTGTATGACCCCGTTTTTGGCCGTTTCATCAAATTATCTATCCACAATCGACTTAAGTACATTTTATAAGTGTAAGAGCTGCAACTATTTCTTACTGGTTTCCATATAAATTTCCCATTATCCTTATATTGCATGGGCCCTTCCAGTTCAGTGCTTGACTCAATGACTGACTGCAGAAAAACAGATTCAATAATATAGCTGGAATTAAGAAGTAAGGTGAATGGAGGTGGCAACAAGTGAAGAAAAGCCTATAAGATCATCCTCCACCCTTATGGCTGACAATGCTCAATTTAGTGTTCTTACAATTGATCGGAAGCTCGAACCTACGCTCTTATCGCAGCCTCCTCCGAGCAGTCGAGCCGCCATTGCAGCTTGCTGAGTTCAGAGAAAATGTATACAAAGCAATGTCGATAAATTGCTCGGCGGTTTCAGCGATTACTTGAGCCATTTATTAGTGGCGAGTCCGACCTCTAATGCTCAGTCAGCATGTCTGCCCTTCCAGTGAACATTCTAAAGCATGCTTTGAGGTTTAAGTCTGTATTCTCACTATTCTGATCATCTATAATATACATACAGCTTTAGATTCATGAAAACAAGTGGATCTTATGAAACCAGCTTTCCGGTTTCTTTTCAATGTAAACAATGCGAGAGCCCTCCCGGGCTTCCCCTTTGTCTCCTAATGACGTCACAGTGAGGCCAGATTCCAGACCGCTGGCATAGCCAGGCGGTCACTCTAGCACATATAGTAATTAGTCTCTCGCTAAATATCCATTCTTTAATTCATCTAAGATACAGCACAGGCCAGAAGCAGACCCCTATTTTTATTTCCCACTCATCACCTTCAGCTTTTGGTGGTTGACTGAAAAGATCTTTATGTTGACCTTACAGAACAAGGTGTGATCTTTTTCAGTTCAGTCTAGATAGTCATACAGATAGATCTGTCAACTCATGAAATCATCAGTAAACTCTACTTGTCTGAGGTCCCTCAAATTGGCCGTCTTCTGAAGGGACTTCTGATATCAAGAAATTTCCTGGCCAGTGGGCTATTGATATGCTGACCTAAAGAAATACCCTACCATTTCTCATTTGCGACTAGGCAGACTACCCTTTTCTTTCTACCCTTTGTATGAATATTCTTTTCTATACATTGTATAAATGTCACCTGCCCCAACTACTGGACCGGTGGACCCGTGTATTAACACCTAAATTAATTAAGTGGAGCAGTTGTTTGGCCTAAAAAGAAAGTTGTTTGTTTCTTGTAACCCTACCCTAACAAGTTTTTATTCAAAAAAATCCCTACCCTAAAGTTTTTTCCAACCTCCTAACTCTCAATCAATGTAAAACATGCATAAAGCACACCTTTTTGACCAAAAACATTATCAAAAATATATATTTTACCGACCTACCTACCCTAATCTTTTTCAGAATGTTACAGGAAACGAACAATTTTTTTGTTTAGGCCTTATGTACATCTAAATAGTCAACTGAAACTAAACATATTCTTGTGGAAATTGATTGAGGAAATGGTTGATTAGATATTCTTTAGATTATAATGCAGTGTTATCTTTGTGTTTGTATAACATACTTGCGGCTCTTACTTGCCAGTCAGAGTTTGACTGATGCCTGGTAAAAGAATCTAAAATTGAATCTTAAGATATACCATTGATACATGTTGGAATGCCTGTGTAAGTTCTCTACCTGAGGGATGCAAAAGGCCCATTAATGTGGGGCACATATGGTTAAATGTAGCAATTGTATGGCTATGACATGATTCAGTTAAATTCATAGATATTGGCATTAACATATCAATTTACTTAAAATATTCTTTATTGACTTTACTCAAGTTACAAAATATATTACAGATATATTAGAAGTATGCATTTTAACAAATTATTAAAGTATTAAAGAATGATTGAAGTAATGGATTAACCAAAGGTGATAATGAAGAAAACAAAGATTTCTAAATACAGATCATAAACAAAAATATGTCGATGAAAAATGCACTGTACATATTTATTTCTTAGCATTCGAATATATTTAAAATATTATTTGCTGGATATTGATGCCCTCTCACCACGCTTACTAACTTCTAGAACATTATATGTACACAACTGTTAATAGATAGACATTGATAAAAAAAAACATGCCATCATTGCCTGTGTTCATTGCAATTTCCAATAAATTTCCATATATATATATCAACATTTCTTTCTTTTTTCAGATTCCCGTCCTTTCAATTTGTAGGGCTAGGACAGGTAACTACTTGAATTATATATATTATATGTACATTAATCAATTCTTAAATGGCTGATAATTCTTTTTGCTATAAAAGGATTTGAGATAAACACTAATCATGGTAAATCATCTGATAGAAGAAAACTGAACTGAACTTCCAATATTAATATTGATACTTAGAAAAAGATAGAGGAAATGAATTAAGTTTATTTAGAGTTATCTCATAGAAGTCAAATCCAATAAAATGAACTAGAATGATGTTTTCCCTTAGAAGAACAGCTTCATCTACTGGTGTGGCTTTAAAATGTAACTCGATTTTGATCCTAGGATTTGAAATTTAGGGAGAAATAAATCCATGTGCATGCACAACAGTGCACATAATAGTATGCTTGAGGCACATTGTCCAGGCAAGGGGGTCTGGGAGCATGCTCCTACAAGAAGTATTAAAAAGTAAGTGCCTACCCGGCCTAGGTCCCGGACATTTTAGAACTTTTGATTAGGCAGTTATTGAGCCCTTGGTGACGGTAACAATATATATGTGTTTTGATACTCTTCAAACCCTACTGATTCACTTCCAAGTAAGAGAAATACATGTATGTAACAACTTGTAACACTCAATATGCCATAAATATGTGCAGTATTACAATTGTCTAGATATAGCTCCTAAAAAGTCATTTCTAAAACTTTTTTGCTTTCTTTTGCAGATGTTTTCTACAGTGGTTGTTTTGTTTCTGGCTAAAGAAGTAAATATTCTGAGCTTCCCTGATTTAACTATGGACATACCAAAAAAGGTGAGTCAAACTCATTTCCATTGGCTTAAAGAATAGACTTCAAACATATTCTTAATTCCCTTACATTTGAATAAAATATTTTGAGACTTTTTCAGTTTGATTATAGGTTAATAGATATGAAAAACATAACTGAATCATGGTCTTAGCCAATATTTGGAAACAGGGTGTCCAAATAGAGGTTTCATAGACTTTTGCGTGTCCAAAATGTGGTACAAAGTACATACTACTAATAAAATAAACCCTATATATTTACAGATTTTGCTTTTTTTAGGCCAGTAACTGCTTTGTGTGTCTTATAAAAGTGACACTACAGCTTCTACATCTCTTCTAAGAAAAGTCATCATCAGCAAATTCTGACAAAAAAATGTTGGGTGTCCAAACTGTCAAAAAACAGTGTTCTGTGTGTCCAAATGACATGCTGGACGCATAGGCAGCTAAGCCCCTGAACTGAATTCAGTTATTGAAATTGATGAATAAAGGTTTACAAATTGAAATGCTACCTGGAAGCTACATGTACAGTACATATAAACTTTTGATTGACATAGTGGAATGGATTTTGGTTGAATCCTTTTTGTAGGGTGACTGTTTCTACTTAGTTATTGACTTTTCTGTATTTCCTTTCAGGTATGGCCTTTACCACTTTTATTTGTAGGAAATCTGGTATTTGGTTTAGGAGGAACCAAGAAACTCAAGTAAGAGCAATTATATAATAGAATGACATATTAAATGGAAATATGATTCTCTACATGATTTCTAGATATTAGTCTTTATGTAGCCTATAAGGCATTTGAGTAATGCTATTTTATTGTTTTTATTGGCGAGTGGGTCATAAACCCTTCCTAGAAGCAAAGAATTATTTGTTTTATACTAATAAATGCCTATTAATTTCTGTGTTTGGTGATAATACGTGAGTGACTTTGTTTAATTATGTGGCGAGATTTCATAATTATTATCTTTAAACTAACACACATATCTTCATTTCACAGAGGGTAGTTATGGAAAAGGTCAAAATACTAGAATCTTGAAAGGAGTAAATTCAATGGGAGATACACTTAGAAAACCATGTGAATATAACAGAATACACATGTAAATGACATGGATAGATATTATACAAATATGGCACTTGGGTGAGTGCAATATCAATTTTTATTGCACTCTGAAAAATGATATTGCACGAGGCGCTTGCGCCGAGTGCAATATCATTTTTCAAAGTGCAAAACAAATTGATATTGCACGAAACCAAAGTGCCATATTTGTTTTATTATATGCCTACTGCTCATTCAAATAGAATAATTTACTAATTTAAAGAATTATGAAAATGTAAATATTATTAATATGTTTTTCCATATACCAAAGTGCCATATTTGTTTTATTATATGCCTACTGCTCATTCAAATAGAATAATTTACTAATTTAAAGAATTATGAAAATGTAAATATTATTAATATGTTTTTCCATTTCCGGGTTTTACCACAAACCATTGGGTTATTGTAAATTTCTATGTTTTAATATATTCTTGTGTTAATTCAGTAATATGGCAATCAAAATACTATAAATACCCGAAGAAATCACATGCATTAGTTGTAGAAATTTGATGATTTATTCATTTAATTTAAAAATGTGTTTTACTAATTTCCTTCCTAATCATGATTTTACAAGAAGCCCAAACTCTTCTGAGTCCCTTGTCTCAATTCACTTCTGTTGGCTTCCTTTTCAAGAGTTGAAGTTGAGAATTGAGCACATGAACCTTACAGCTCTGAGTCAGAGTGTTGGAAAATGATATTGCACCCCAATATCACTTTTGTAAGGTGGTCATGTGACCATGATCTGACCAATCACAGCAGAGAATGAGCAGTAGGCATATAATAAATTCATGTATCAATATATCGACTCAGTATGACTGCAGTTACGTTTTATTCTGACTCATCTAACACATGTACTGTTCTTTCAGTTTACCTATGTTCACAGTGCTGAGAAGATTTTCCATTCTGTTCACAATGATAGCAGAGTTTCTGTTGCTGGGGTGAGTTTCTGAACAAGACTAGAAACTAGGAAAAAAATGTGATAGTGCTGAAAAATGAAATGCATGTCTGCAGTTAGGTATTGTTACATAACCCTTCCAATGCTGAGGCTACTTTCGTCCAAAACACAAGAATGCAAAGATTTTTGAAAAACATCTAAACCCTGTTTAGTTGGTATTCAATGGATAGCTCTGACCAGGGTCTTAGCCAGGATTTCAAAAATGCCTGTCCAAAACAGCAATTTCAAAATACCGTAATTTCGCGTGTATAAGACGCACCCGTATATAAGACGCACCCCTTGTTCAGACCTTTAAAACGGTGTATAGACGTTAGCCCTGTGTATAGTGCGCACCCACATTGTGGTCCATGTCTCTAGCTATTTTGTAACAAACTAGCAGTGGATTCGGACAAACTTTAAGTTGATTGTAATTTGAAGTCACGTATAATGCTGCTCTAAAGACAATAGGGGCTCGGACATTCGTGCCGTCACGGTGCATTGTAATTAGTGTGCCTAAAATAGAACCGGCTGGACGGGCCTGTTAACACAAACAATTCAGTAAGTTGTCTACGGCTAGATAGGACTTATAATACCGATACCACTGAAGTTGAGACATGCTAAACATGTTAGAAACACAATTGAAATGAAAACATACCAGAGTCTTATTCTAATATGGGTCGCGGTAATGGCGGGTTATCGATTTCTGATATCCAGGTGACCCGGGGACTCGATGTAAAACACCCTGGATTTCTAGCTCTGTGTATAAGACGCACCCCCGTATTATGGGTAAAAATTTGTGTAAAAAAGTGCGTCTTATACACGCGAAATTACGGTATCTGCCCGTCCAGATTTAGCTACTTATCTACTTCAAACCCTTATACCAGCTACATTTGATAGCCTAGTGTGTCAAAAAGGGCAATTTACACTTCATCTATGTCCTAGAAGATAGTTTGTTAGGAAATAGTTGTTTTTTACACCCCAAAAGTCAAAATTGAAAAATCATCATAGAAATTTTTGCCTGTCCAAACAGGAGGTTTTTAGGAAACTACCTGTCCAAAAGACAGGTAGGACGGGTCCTGGCTAAGTCACTGGCTCTGACTGAGTACTCTCAGACTGAGTACTCTCAGATGAGTACCCATGTGCCAGGTTTTAGGTCATTTTCAGGTTTTTTTGCATCTTTTTCTATTGGCTAAGTTTGCCATCAGCAGCACAAGGGTTAATTCAGTCCGTTTCTTAATGGCCTGTTCCATGGAATGTTATAAGTCTTTCACCTCATATTAGCCCTTTTCCTCAGTGCTATCATACTATTCTTTGTGGGGAACTGGCAGAGGTAAAATCAGCGCGGTGCTGTCTGTTTACGGTATGACTTCACAAAAAATTCTAAAAGAAAATCCTGCGGAAACTGTCTTAGATTTTAATTTATGATTTTCAAGATAAGAATACATGGTAATCTATCTATTTTAAATTTCCAATCTTTTTTGGATACTTTAATGTGTTGAAAAAACAACAAAGCTAAGTCCACTTTATTGTAGCATGTTGTTTATTGCTATCACTGTTGGGCTATTGTTGGCTTTTTTTCTTAAAATATCACTTTCACTTTAATCTAGATGTATAATAAAAAAAAATGTCTGCATCTGGTGAGTATGGTTCCCATATCAGGTACCTCACAAGGCTCACATACTGTTGGTAATGGAGTTACAATAGAGTACATAGAAGGTAGCCTGGACTTTTTAGCAGTTAGTGGTAGTTTTTAAAAGCTATGGGTGGGATGGGCTTGATTGCATGATAAGTGGATGGTGTTGAAATGCAGAATAAGGTGTTTACGCTGTGAGGGTCATGAGGTTTCAGGGCTCGACGTTAAGGCTAGCCCCGTAGCCATGGGCTAGTTATTGAATGTCTAGTAAATTCTACCTGTGAGTAGCCCTGAGGGACTAGATAGAATTAGAATATCAGCGCTTAAAAATTATGAAGCCCACCTTTGGCTCTTCATACCTGGATGATAATTTACCTCAATTTACCACAATACACTGTATTCTTTTCATGTTGTTAACAGAGGCTATGATAGCAACAGAAGTCACTGTTTGAGAAGAGTTGTCATTCATATCAGGGCTAGCAAAAATATTTCAGGGCTAGTAAAAGTTTCGGTAACTAGCCCTGCTGGGCTTATGAAGTTTTTTCTTAATGTTGAGCCCAGGGTTTAGTGTGGAGATGGAATTTCATCTCTTGCCACTTTTTTCTGCCATGTTAAAGCTAAATAATGACAAGTCAAATGTGAACAGTTGAGGAAACTTGAGTTCTCTCCAAAGGAAGACCACTGACAAATCCCAAATCACTGGTAACTTTCTTACATACCCAAAGGAAGATAATAACTGTGGTGCTAGACAGCTAGCAATTGGTGCCTTAACCACTCGACTATCAGGGTAGCCTCTGGTCACAGGACTCTTCACAGAAAAAGAAGAGATTTAAAGGAAGTCAGAAGTGCAATTTATTACTATGTGTTGAATATTTGTGTAGTTTGTCGTATGTGAATATCGTTCTTTCTTGTGTATTCCTGTAGAGTGCGAGCCCGCAGAGCCGTCCAGTTATCTGTATTCCTTATGATCATTGGGGCAGTGGTCGCTGCCAGGTAAGCTATTTTCCTTTCTTTACTTTGTGAATATAGTTCTACTTTATAATAGGTAAGCTATTTTCCTATTGTTACTTTGTAAATTTAGTTCTACTTGATAATTTCTGACCTCTTCTTCTGTATATTTTATCAAGAATAAATACACGATAGTGCCTTATAGTAATTTTGAAACTGTATGACCTTGTCTATGTTATGGTTGAAACTAGTAAATGTCTTTCATCTATTTAGTCAAAAGCGTATTCTTTTTTTCAGAAGTGATACTTCCTTTTAACTTTGTGGTTAAATATTGGGTCTATTTTGAAAGCAAATTATTTTCTTAGATGACCTTGCCTGTGAAAAATAGAGATTATTGCTCTATTCCACCAAGTGTTTTCCATTTCTATTTATTTGTTAAAAATCAGCACATTTTAAGTGATGACAATGCTGTTGTATGGTTCACTGCCCAATGTAAGATCATGTTTTTATTTTTCATATTGATAAATCCCCTTTTTCAGCAATGACCTCGCTTTTGATGCAGTTGGCTATAGCTTTATTCTGCTAAATGATGTCTTCACAGCAGCAAATGGGGTTTATGTAAAGCAAAAGTTGGAGGCCAAGGTAGTGTACAATTCACATTCATTTATTCTTTTTGATATCCTCACTCGAAACAAGTTGATGTATCCCGTTCATTCATAGGATTCTACTTGGAAAGTCATAGTGTCCCCTGGTTGTATACTTTTGAAAGTAATTGTGAATTAAGTTTGAATTGCAATATGTTTGAGGAAGAGTTTAAAATAGAATTCTCAATATCATACTCCATTAAACATTTTTTGGAAAATTGCTTTTATCGGAGGAAATCGTCAAAGCACGAAAGGGTAAAGTTGCATTGGACTGGCAGTCAATAGGGTACAACTTATTTCTTCGAAGATGTGCGTTCGCATTTTCGTAATCTTGATTTTCTCAAGTTTGTATGAACTTTTCAATGATGCTTAATTTGATTTTTTGTTGTCTTTTCAGGATCTTGGAAAGAATGGTTTATTGTTCTACAATGCTCTTTTTATGATCATACCAGTCACATGTATAGCCTGGGCAACGGGGGACATTGAAAAGGTAACCTTATGTTTGTTACATATGTTAACCCTTATAAATACTGCTGGTGGCTAATTTAATCAATACAAAATAATGTGAAAAAAGCTGAAAAATGACCGAAACCCTGGCAAATGGTACTCATCTGAGAGCACTCGATGAGAGCTTTCCAATGAATACCAGGATGATAGGGTTTAGATGATTTTGAAAGATTTTTGAGTTCTTGTGGCTAAGACATAAGTAGTCTCAGCATTGAAAGGGTTAAAAGGGTAACATGAATGCAGTCGCATTTTGACATAGATATTATATAATGCTCAAACTATTCAAAGCTGTAAATGATTTACAAATCAACACCAACACAATGTTATATTAGAATTATAATATTAGGAGAGGAATCACTCAGGTCATTTGTAGTCTTCTCAGATCTTGTTTGGGGTGAATTGAATATTAATTTATGAAAGTTGGTTTTTTATTTTATCTTTACATAGAGGAAATAATTGAGACATATTGTCATGACATAGTTGAATATTAAATCTAATTGACTTGAACCTGAGCCAGGGTCTTAGCCAGGATTTAGAAACTGGGTGCCTAAAATTGGCAATTGTTACATTTTTGGGCGGCCAAATTTTGAAGGGGGGCAACGATATACTCATGGGAATTATATGGAGATGCACATATTCAATTTATATGCTTGAGATTGACATTTGAAGAAATTCCTCACAAAAAAATTTGGGTGTCCTGAGGGGTGCTTTTTAAGGATTTGGGTATCAAAAAAGTCACCCAGACGCCCTGCTGGCTAAGACCATGACCTGAGCCTTTCTTTTATTTTGCAGGCTTTCGCCTATCCTCACTGGGGAGACAAGATGTTCGTATTGTACTTTGTTTTGTCTTGCTCCATGGGCTTCATTCTAACATACTCCATTATGCTGTGTACACAGTATAACTCAGCACTTACTACAACAATCATAGGTGTTTTAAAGGTAAGTGATCCTATAATAATAATAATAATAATAATAATAATAATAATAATAATAATAATAATAATAATAATAATAATAATAATCTTTATTTCACGAGGGTAACACAGTCAAATACAAGATTTGATTTTCGCTGTGGCCCTCAGATTTAAGGATTATACATTCAATTCTTCAGGCCACAGAGTTGAATATTGTTCTTCAAGGTATAGTTTCTTGAATGATGAGAGGGATGGTGCCATTTTCATATTTAAAGATAAGGAATTCCATATTGAAACATCCTGGTGCCGAGTCATACTTTTGTAATTAAAATGAAATTTTGACAATTTTCTGTGAATTCTGAAACTGCCTATTGTATTTGCAATGTATCTAATATTTTTCTTTTCTTTTAGAATCTGTTAATCACTTACATCGGAATGTTCTTAGGAGGAGATTACATCTTTAGTTGGGTGAACTTTATAGGATTAAATATCAGGTAAGCATATGCAGAAATACGATACCTACTTCCGGTTTCGCAACGATCATGTTTTGGCGGATATGGGCACTAGAAACGATCGTTCATAATATAAAATCAATCGCAAACTTTTGAAATCTAAATATCAATGAAATTTACTTGGTGGCCGATATTTGGTGAAATGTGTTCTTGGATGGATCGGGGTTGGGCGAAATTCCCCAGTAATTATTTTGTAAATCAATTATAGTGGCTGAGATGCCTAGGGCGGCCGTGATTTCCGAGAATTTACGTCACTTCCTGTTAGGCTTTAATTTATTCATGCTAGTAGTGTCCAAAACGTCCTGACTGTTTTGATGGTATTTTTTTCCTAATTTTTGACGGTATTTTTTTCCTAATCTTTGACTATATTTGAAAGGAGAATGTTTACATAATACTTACATAGTTAGTTTTTCGAAATAAAGTTCTGTAGACTTATAAAACCCTTGTTTCTAATTAAAAATGTGGACAACGATTCATTCAAAACATTTCAAACACTTGCAGTTAAAATAATGGGAGGAATTTAGTCATTTAAATTGTGAAAGTGTTTCATATTTTTTGCTTTGTATGGATCAGAAGATATTTTCAACAATATGTTATGCTCTCTTTAAAGACACTTCAAAGCAATGTTTTTTGCCTGAGCTATTGAGTCTGTTGTATATTGAGTTTAATTGTTATACCCAAGCTATTGTATTTCATTGTTTATGTATTTCAGTGTCTCTGGAAGCCTCATCTTCTCCTACATCACATCTGTTGTATGGTGGTGATATTGAGTTTAATTGTTATACTCAAGCTATTGTATTTCATTGTTTATGTGTTTCAGTGTCTCTGGAAGTCTCATCTACTCATACATCACATCTGTTGTATGGTGGTGATATTGAGTTTAATTGTTATACCCAAGCTATTGTATTTCATTGTTTATGTATTTCAGTGTCTCTGGAAGTCTCATCTACTCATACATCACATTTGTCGGCAAGCAGTCCAAGGAAAGCCAAGTCCCTAGAGCTGGTCAGACAATAGTTTAACTCCCTTCATGTCATCCTCCCTCTCATAATCAATCAAAAGGCACATGCTGCTTGCCCTAGCTTCAGCAATGCTTTCTCTCTTCACCACACCATCACTTATAGTATGTATGCACAGACTTGAAACTCCGGTACACATTCTGACGTGGGATATGCGAGAAATCTGCTTAACCAATTGGAGCACTCTTTGGCTAGTATAACTTCTATGTAACACTTACGCTTCCACTCTGCAACTTTCCAGAGCCATTCAGATCAATTGTTGTTTAACTGACACCAGGAACTGTTTATATTATGTACATTCTTTCACTTTGAATTGTATTTCCCTAAAGCCATATTGATCAATACTGAACTACAATGGACTAAGGGCCAGGAGCGTTTGCCTAGAGGGGCTGCAACATTGACCACTGTATGCCTGTTTTGCAATGGCATATGTTTTTATTGAACTAAGTTGCTTAATAACATGGATTACCAACTGCCTTATTGTCAAAACATTGTGCAGGGTGCAACACAGGTTGCAAAACATTATTGTTTTAACCCATTGATGCACGGAGCGGCCAAAAGCAACCAGACAATTTTGAAGAAATCTTACAAGCTAAAGCAATATTGGGAAAATATTTGATGGAGAGATATTGTTCAGAACATAACCAACCACTCTCCTTCAAATATTTTCCCAAAATCGTTTTCATTTCCAAAGTTATTGTCATGAGTATCGAAGAAGCAGACAACAATTTCTGAAGGAATTCTTAAGCCTTAATGGGTTAATAATCAATATGATCTTGAACCCTATTGGGTTAAATTAATGTGATCTTACTGTGATCGCATGTACCTTGGACTAAGTCTGTGCATATGACCATGTAACAATCTCTGGTGTAGGGGACCATTATGAGATTTCTCCGTGTGTTAACCCTCCACTCACCCTTCCTGAAGTTTCTCCTCTTTGCCATATCTTGCTGAACTCCAACACAGTCACTCTAATCTTTGTACAGCTGTTAAGGGAGTGGTCTGAGAATGATACTGATAGAAAAATGGGTTTTATATATTTATACATTTTGTTGTATCTCCAATGGTGTAGGTTTTGATGAATCATATATTAACCCTTATGCTGGTGGTGGCTAATTTGGCCAATACAAAATAATACTAAAAAGCTGAAAAATCACTGAAACCCTGGCATATGGGTACTCATCTGAGAGCACTCAGTGAGAGCTTTCCAATGAATACCAACATGACAGTGTTTCAATGTTTTTCAAAAAGCTTAGTGTTCTTGTGCTTTGGACGAAACTAGCCTCAGCATTGGAAGGGTTAATCTCTCTTAGTGTATAATGAGGAGATGATAGGTGATAGACATTCATTTCTATGTATTCTTAAGGATGGACTGGATGGTATTATTGAATCAGGTGCCATTGGGAAAAATCACTTAGAATAACTATTACATGAAATCAGGTGCTTTGATATAGATGTATATATCATCATGAAATTTGTATGAGAAAGTGTAGTATAGTCTTGCCACAACAATCTCTGTGTTCATTTTGATGAGTTTTTACTCATATATTTATATAGATTCATGCTCACATTTATATCATAACCAGAGCAGTTTTATATTAACCCTAATGCTGCTGGTGGCTAATGTGGCTGATACAAAATGATGCAAAAAACATAAAAAAAAAATTGAAACCCTGGTGAATGGGTTCTCATCTGAGAGTACTCAGCGAGAGCTTTCCAATGAATACCAACATGACAGGGTTTTGATGATTTTCAAAAAAATTTGCATTCTTGTGCTTTGTACCTCAGCATTGGAAGGGTTAAAGAGGGATAGCTACAGTATGTCGTCATATCATGAATAACTAACAAGCGAATTAACTCTTAGCACAACTCACATCTACCTCTAGGTAATGATTTATCTTTTAGATAGATCAGGTAACAAATATTCTTCCCCGTCTTTGATAGCGATACCTTTGCTTAAGCATCTTTATCTCTCAAGTTCTTAAGTTATTTTATGATCATTTCATCTTTCAGATGCTCATAATTCCTGATTGGTGAGAATTCCTTCCTGTAATCTAGGCTTTAACCCTTCCAATGCTGAGGCTACTTTTGTCCAAAAGCACAAGGAAGAAAAGATGTTTGAAAAACATCTAAACCCTGCCATGTTGCTATTCATTGGTTAGCTCTTTTGAGTACTCTCAGATGAGTACCATTTTGCCAGGGTTTCAAAAAAAATTCTGTTTTTTGCATCATTTTGTATTCGCCAAATTAGCCACCAGCAGCATAAGGGTTAAGGGTTACTTCATAACTGCACATACCCATTGCATAGATGAGAAAGGGTGATGACTCTTTACAGTTATCAGTGGTGCTGTATTCCTCTTTGAAAACACATGGCGTTTGAAATATTCTAGCATGGAGCTTTACTTTTAGATATCTATACAAATGAAAAACAGGCTCGTTTATATTGTAGTGTAGACCTGGAACATTGTTTTGGAAAATATGTCTGAATTTTTTTTCTATTGCTATAGCATTCCAAAAATTTAAAACAGTCATTCTAATAAAAGTGAATTTTCCTTCTTTTTATCTAGTGAAGCTTTTATGTAGACCATAACTAACACTTTTTAGCTATTAACCCTAGGAAAAATGAGACACATTCTTGAATATAAATTTCGAAGTTTTATAAATGAACTTGACTGGTTAAAGTTTAATAATGAATGAAAATCAGTTCATAGTTGTAGATTAAGCTGTCCTTTAAGTGAGTTGTCTTTTCAAGAAGTAAGGGATGTGTTGGCATACTGTTGTATTTTTGTCTCTTATGATGTATAAATATTTACATAGCATGACCAGATTAATATATAGTAGCTTGATATTATTAGGGTTGGGGTCGGTGAGGGTGGATCTACTGGTCAAGTCAGATCTATTAATATGTTGAACAAATCCTAGTTTTGAAAATTAGCCCCATTGTAGAATGAATTCAGTGTTTTTAAATTTCTCTACCAGTAATCCCAGTTCGCAGGTGTTTCTACTGAAAACAGCCAGAAAAACACATATCATTTAAGAAACTAATGTAGAATGAATTCATTGTTTAGATTACTCTACCAGTAATCCCAGTTCGCAGGTGTTTCTACTGAGTGGGAAAACAGCCAGAAAAATACATATCATTTAAGAAACTTATGATGCTGTGTGTGTGTGATGTGGTTTTGCTTTAATTGGTGAATCGATATTGAGACATTCTTTACAGTGTTGAGCAGACTGTAGTATTGGGGTAATTATTAATATTTTGCTACTTTTATCATGTATGGAATGTCTCACATGTTAATGAATGGCGCAGACCTGGGCCTACATTGCTTGTTTTGCTTTATTACATGGAGAGATATATCTCTTCATATAATACCAAAGAAGGAGGGATATTCGGTACCCCACCTACTTTTCTTGGGGTTTGGGATTTTTTGTCGCAATGATTGGCCAACTGGTGTATTTTTGTGGGAAATTTTTATGGTGGGTTTGTCTGTATAAATATCTGTAGTTGGATCTTTTAAACTTTTTTTGTATTTGTGTTTTATTGTGCAGATGCCGAAAAAAAGTAGCAAAATTAATTCCTTAACTTTACGGATTACTTGTGATAGTTTCTTGTATTTAATGGTACATTTGGTAATTGAATAAGAAACTTTCCACCTTAGCTTTTCCTAAACGTATCTTTTATGCAACTGTGCCCCTATCACTTGGTCTGAATCAATAAAGACTATAGAGTAAGAGACAGAACATTTACTGAAAAAATAAATTCTGCAAGGGTTTTATGCTATGAAGAGTGGGACCTTAACCCATTAAAACTCACAGCGGCCAAAAAAAGCCAAAATGTCTAGCAGGCAAAAGCAATGATAGAAAACATATTTGATGGAGAAATGTTAATCTGGATATCATCAACATGTCCCCTTAAAATACTTTGAAAAAGTCATTCTCAGTTCCAAGGTTTTTTGTTAAAAGTATCAAAGAAACAGACAACAATTGCTGTGGGTACTCTTAAGCATTTTTGGGTTAGATAGCATAAGTCTTAACGCTTCTAATGCTGATGCTGCTTTCGTCCAAAGCAAAACGACGCAAAGAATTTTGAAAACCATCATTACCCTTTCATGTTGGTATTAGTGGGAAAGCTCTCACTGAGTACTATCAGATGAGTACAAATTTGCCAGGGTTTCTGTCATTTTAAGTTTTCTTTGCATCATTTTGTATTGGCCACCAGCAGCATAAGGGTTAAGAACAAGATTGATGTAGCTATCAGCTCAGCATGTTTAGAGTCAGCTGATGATTCGATGCATCATATCGGTATTTAATGCAAGTTACTTGATAATCTTTGTAATGTGCATATTAACCTAGTCTGGAATTCTTCCTGTGGGAAAAGCTATTGAACATAATTACGTCTTTTGGTGTTTCATTTCATTAGCATTTTAGGGCATACAACAGTAACCATTCCAATAAGCTCGCAGCCCTTCTCTCCCAAGAGAGCGCATAAGACTGGTATGAAAATAATTGTCTTCTAGAGAAAGATTTGTGATATATTTGAACAAAATATGTTTCTCAATTTGTCAGACCAGTAGGTCTTGCTGGAAAAAAGTTTATCCACTGGCTGTAAACATTCTTATAACATCTAACCCAACTGCATCTGGGGCGCATTCATGATCTGATATTTCTGAACATAACTTATCAAATAGGGTAATAGTAAACAATTTGAAAAGCTTCTGTTATTGCTTCCAGTGCTGAGGCTACTTTCATTCAAAGTACAAAGACGCAACGATTTTTGAAAACCTTCTAACCCCTGTGATGTTGGTACTCATTGGAAAGCTCTCGCCGAGTACTTTCAGATGAGTACCCATTTGCCAGGGTTTCAGTCATTTTTCAAGTTTTTTGCATCATTTTGTATTGGCCAAATTAGCCATTAGCAGCTTCGGTTAATCCATTCATTCCTGGAGATCTAATTGGGGGGTGTTGTCTGCACCTTTCATACTTTTACAACTAATAATGAAGGAGATTTGTAGATAGAGTGCTGGTGAAAAAATCTCCTTCAAATATTTTCTAAGTATTACTTTTGTTAGAGAGATACCACCGGAATAGCCGGGCTGTTTCGTGCACTACTGACATGAATAGGGATTACCCATTAATGCGCACAGCGACCAAAAGGAGCCTGACAATTTTGACAAAATATCTCAAGAAAAACATATTTTGTGTAATAATTGAAGTGCGAAATGTTGATTAGAACAATACTAACAACTCTCCTTCAAATAATTTAAAAATTCATATTCAATTCCAAAGTTATTGTCAAAAGGATTTTTGATCCAGACGACAAGTTCAAGATGAGCTTTTAAACCTTAATGGATTGAACAACAACTCTCAGTCAAATATCTTACTAGATATCGCTTAGTTGCCAAGATGTTTCCCTTAGTGTCAAATGAGGTGTGTGCTTTCAGGTACAGATAGGTAAAGTGATAATCTTTCTCTTCTTCTTACCTATTGGGTGTTTGGTGTCTGATTTATTTCACCCTGTGTTGCCTGACATGGCTCCTCAGCAACAAAAATGCACATTTCTAGAGGCACTTCTCTTCTTCATCTATCTTTAGTTTAGGAGGCAGATTTTGAATTTGACACATCCTTCAAAAAACAGTGTAAATGGCTGTGGCTACGTATTCACTCCAAGAAATTGTTCAGTTTTATTGACCGGCAAATTACTAATAGCTCAAGGATTATTTAAATAAAAAATTGAAATTTAGCTGAAAGAAAAAAAAAGAAAATACAACTGCCACACTTATACTATATTCACCAGCTGGCCATGCCAAAGTTGCACTATTTAATACTATACTGAAAATATTATTGCAAAAGTAATTTCACAATGACCAGATTAGAATGCTAGATTTTATGTGTCTGTATGCTCTTTGTTTTAATTATTTGTCAATTATTCAACAAGTACTTTCCAATAGATTTCCATTCATAAATTTCCCATTTTCAATTCACCATTCAATTCCAACTGCATTGAAATTCAAATAATTAAACTTTGTGTATGGCTGGACTTTCTGTCATTCTTGACCACCATTCTGGCCACCAAGAAAAAAAAAACACTTGCAAATATCATTGACACGTAAAACAGGCTTCAAAGTTTGTTTAAAAATATTATGAATAAATATGCTTGTGGCATTCTAGATAAATCTATAGCTAAAATTGTGAGATTTATAGTGAACACATTGAATTTTGCTTAAAGATCTAGTCTACAAATGTTTGTTCAAGCTTCTCTGTTTTAAGAAAATGAGATTATTTCCACCTTGTTTTCATGATTATTCTTTCATAATGAAAATTGTGACAAAAGTTATGCTGTGTTTTCAGTATATTTGTTTTATCTTGTTATGTCATTATTATTTTTTAATGCATGCAGCTGATGAAACTAGTGAACAGGCGAAACTCATCTCTGACCAATCAGAAGACAGGAAGACTGAGAACGGGGTTTGAGAAATATCTGGAGACTCCAGACCATGAGGGAGCAATAATTATGCTCGTAGCCAGTCAGTGACACAACTTGGTCCTGGCAGCTAAATGTATACTGAACATTCCATCTAAATATGAGTGGCAATTTGGCCTGTTGGCCAGATAAATGTTGTCTATGACCCAAGTACAGCCTTTTGCCACCTATAGTTACTCTGACAATAATGTATACATATATATATATATATATAAAAATATATATATATATATATATATATATATATATATATATATATATATATACATATATATATATATATATATATATATATATATATATATATATATATTATTATTACTTATTTAGATTGATGATTGATGAATACTGAAAGTTGGTAAATAATGTATGTGGGATACCTAATGTTTAAAGGGGAAAGTGTAATTTTCAATCATTTAGTAGCGGTTTTATTGAATGAGATTTTTGTTTAAAAAGGGGGTTCATAAGTTGTTTTTGTAATGGTAGTCATTTTATACTGGGTTAGTTTTAGAGGCTCATACATTGTGCATTTCCACTGTGGTATTTTATCCGTCCGACAAACTTTCTGCAATTCTGCACAGAATCCTTTCAACCTTTAAGATATCATTCATTTAAGAATTAAACTTATCTAAACCTGTATAATATTCTGTCCATGTAAATGCTAAGTGTTATGGGCAAGAAATTGTTTAGAAAGGAATTTATTTTGTAAGAAAAGGAGGAATGTTGTTTTAGTCTGGTTTATATACTTTACCATTAATTTGGCCAAGTTGTACTTCAACTTAAAAGTGTCTATTTTGTTGCAATTTTGTTATGAGTAAGGATGTGTCAAAGTGCATTTATGCCACCATTGACTGGTAGACAAAGGCTCAAGTGAATAATGCTTTTGCAATACTAACTTGCTTATTTGAAGCTTAACTCCAAAACCAAGTCTTTGTGGTCTAGTGCATGAATCATACATTTGATTCTCATTCATTTGTATCAACATGTCTTAAACAATTTGTTTTATTTCCATGTTATAGAAAGCCATTACATTTTATGTGCTGAAGCCAAAGTCACTACAGGTGAACTTGGATATGTCGGACCACTGTATGACGGATTTTTGCATAAGACGGACGATATGCTTGGTCCCAGTCCGATGCATATCAAGTGTTCGTCATATGTATATGACGGATTTTGCATATGACGGACCAATTTTCCTGGTCTCATTGAGTCCGTCGTATCCAAGTTCACCTGTATTATCAGGTCGCATATAACATATGTGGCAATTGCATCATGTTTTATGTATATTTGAACAGAAATCTCAGAAACTTACTGTGGTCTTAATCCTGATCACAAAGTATGCTCAGGATAACACAAAACATGTTGAACTAGGCTCCACATACTCAATTGAGTTACATGTATGTTTTTTGTTATATTTTTCGTTAAATAATAGCTTATTTCATAGGCCACACCTACTCACATACTTGGCCTGTGCCTTTATACCACAAGGGATTAGAAGTTTTCCTTGTAACCAATGTAATATGTACTGTGGGATACCTTTCTTTAAAGGTGTTGCACATCTAACAAATCATTCATCACACACACTGACACACACACACACACACACACATATATATATATATATATATATATATATATATATATATATATATATATATATATATATATATATATATATATATATATATATATATATGTGTGTGTGTGTGTGTGTTAGTGTGCACCAAAGGTAAAGTTCATATTTGAAGGTTTACAAAAATATGAACCTGTGTTTTTGCCATAATATGCATTTCGTTAAAGTTGAAGCATATCAAATTAGGAGGCAAGCATTGATATTTATAATTAAGTTATGTGAAAACACATTAAACACATTATAAAGTGTGTAGATGTGTAAATAATTGTGATACATTCCAGTGGGGAGCATTCACTGATAAAAGGGAATGGGAATGTTGCCATATTGCAGGAAACAAAAATACATCAGTAAGTCAGAGGAAGTGACATGCTTGAAAGCAGCAACATGTATACAGTTTATCCCTTTCAATGCTGAGGCTGCTTTCATCCAAAGCATAAGAACACACAAATTTGTGAAAACCATCAAAACCCTGTCATGTTGGTATTCATTGGATAGCTCTCGTCGAGTGTTTTCAGATGAGTACCCATTTGCCAGGGTTTCAGTAATTTTCAGGTTTTTTGCATCATTTTGTATCGGCCAAATTAGCCACCAGCAGCATAAGGGTTAAGAAAATGTATTAGATTAGGTCAAGTGAAAATACATGTTTCACATTCTTAATTGATATTGCTGACCCCACTATAGACAGTTTTGCATGACATGTTTATATTTGTTCTAGGCCATATCTGGAGATCAAATACTGCATGATTCCAACTTCATTGCCAAATCTATTTGCTTTGCCCTGTCTGCTACTTGTTAATAATCTGATTCTTTGCTTTTGCTTGAAAATCAAAAGCATACTGACATCTCAACTGGGTTGAGTAATGAGGGTTACTGGGTCTGTGGTTGCTTGCTTGCTGCCCTCTAGTGGTGAAGTCAGGAACTAAACTTATGGTGGAACAAAGAGAACATTTTTTAAAGGGTAACCAAGACAACTAAGATGCGATCTGCAATCTATAGTGTGAAGAAAAAGGTTAAGTAGTTGGTCCATGACATGAAATTGTATATTGTTATTTTAGTTTGTGTACATGTATTGATTAGGTTTTGTTATTTATCTTTTTTTGCATTCCTTCATACTTGTGAATATACTTGTATTTACTTTTTTGTAAATTGTTGAACTTGAATTTCACTCACATTGAAATTATGTTGTATATTGATACCGGGGTATGATATATATGTTGGTTTGTGTGAATACTGGTTATGAAAAGAGGATACTTGTACAAATATGTATATTGTAGAAGTAATCAGTATTTTGATTTAACCCATTTATGTCTGTAGCACGCAAAATAAGCTTTATTATGTTGGTGATATCTTTTTGACAAAAGCATATTTTGAATTATATTTGAGGATAAAATGAATTCATCAGAACTCACTCTGCAACTCTCCTTCAGATATTTTATGAAGAGGTGCATTATTCTTCCTAAGATATTTCAATATCATAGGTCCTTCTCAATAAGAACTTAAATATAGATGGGTTGAATTTACCAAAAGCCATGTGAACAAAGGGAATTGATGAAGCGTCACAGCACAACCTTTTATCATAATAAAGTAAAGTTCATACATGGAAAATAGAATCCAATTGACCTGTGCTTAGATTTTACTTTGTTGTCTTGCTCTTTCTTATTCTCACTCTCTAGAATAGAGGAAATAGAGCAATTACAAATCCATGTTCTCGAGATGTGTTTGTCCATAAAATGAAATGAATGTGGGGAACAATGCATTATATTTTTTTAAGATGAAATCATGTTTTTTGGTATTTAGTCACTTAGATATGCCCAGGAGTGGCATGGAATGCTTTGCTTTGAAATAAATATAAAAATGAAACTACATTATTTACTGTTTTAATTTTCATCCCTGGTGTAAATACCTCAGAAAATGTATTTACTTGGAACTAGACCTGCACTCACCACTCACGAACTCGAGTGGCTCGAGCCCTGGAGCAAACTTGCCGAGCTCGAGCTGAAATGTTCAAATCGTGAGCTCGTCGATGTTGGGCACACAAACGTAACATACATTATCAACATACATAACTGCTTATCGCTGTCATGTCTTCTTTACAATCTCAAATGTATACATTCAAGCGGTGTTGAGTGTTAAACTGACCTTTGTACCTCGTCAGCACGTTTTGAAGTTAAATAAACATGGCAATGTTAATAAATGTCCGCAAATAAAATATTTATTTCCTAATAGCTGGGCTGGAAAATAAATATCTTGTTGGAAAATCAGAACGTCCGTGAGCTCATGAGTCAAACGGGTGGTGAGCTCATGAGTTGATCTCCCTCCGTGAGTGCAGCTCTACTTGAAACATGACAATTCTGCATCTGCTTCGTCTAGTCAGGTGCAATTAAATTCATGTAGGTCTTGTCATGAATCTGATGGTTTGGCTCAATGATTAGGTAAAGTGCTCTGAATAATGGCTATTTTACGAATGATTATTGCATTTTCATGATTTTATTAGTTGGTTCAGATAGCTACTTTTCACATCAGTTTGTAAAAAATATCACCATGGTTTCAGTAGGAAATCTGGGCATGTTACTGTACAACCTTGCGGAAATGGCATAATTATGTTACATTGTATATGTTTGAATCTCGTTTATGGTGGTGTTGTGAGAGAAAGAATGTATTTAGCTCATGCTTATCCCTAAAAACTGCCCCGTGATCATTTTTTATTAAACAGAGCTATAGCTGATAAATATGTTTAACCCATTCATGCCTTGAGATATTTTTGACCGGTGTTGTCATCTGCTCTTCTACAACATTTGAAAATAACTTGGAAATTACGCATTAATTCACAAATTATTTGAAGAAGAGGGATAGGGATCCGATTAACTAACTCTCTTCAAATATTTTCTGAAAAATTCTCCTTTCACAAAGAAATTAGCAAAATATTAAATGGGTTTTGGCTGCTGTGGTAATGAACGGGTTAAAGTATTTTTGTGAGAAAATTGCCTGCATGAAACCTCGATTGCTTCGCAGCAAACCCATATAATACAACAGAAGATAGCTTTTTTATTTTAAGGTCCATATATAACATAGACTTCTATCATTTTCCTTTTATGAGTTAGAAGTGATGATTCATTGGTTATGATTTGTATGACCGCTCAGTCTGATTGAATGAATGAGGATTAACGTCGCTATGTTTAAATTTCAAAACTTCCATGTGTGGAGTTCCGCCCACTGTCATAGCTAGGATTTTGAAAATGCTTGTCTGAAACAGCTATTGCAAAATTTCAGTTCATCCAGTTTTGGCTACTCAGCTTCTTTAACCCTTATGCAGCTGGGGGCTAATTTGGCCACTAACAAAATAATGCAAAACCCCTGAAAATCACTGAAACCCTGGCATATGGGTACTCATATGAGAGTACTCAGCAAGAGCTTTCCAATAAATACCAACAAGATAGGGTTCAGATGATTTTCAAACATCTTTGCGTCCTGCTTTGGACAAAAGTAGCCTCAGCATTGGAAGGGTTAAACCCTTATACCAACTACAGTTAAAGGGGAACTAAAGTCCTGGTTCCACCACTATTTCATTCCTTATGTTAGATATTTCACTTATATAGATGAGTTGCTATTAGCTATATCAATCTATCACCAAGATTTCACTAGTTCATTGTTTATTGAAAGCGTGTTTTGTTCGTTTCAGCTTCTCACAAATCACACCATAAGCTGCACTGATCCCATTAACATAACAGGAGGAATCCCTGTATCTGGTGATAAAGGTGATATCAAGTGACTCCACACCATCCATTCACATATACATATACAATTTAGGCATACATACGTGTATATACATATATATATATATATATATATATATATATATATATATATATATATATATATATATATATATATGTGGAGATAGAGCGATAGTTTGAGAGATTATATATATATATATATATATATATATATATATATATATATATATATATATATATATATATATATATAGAGATAGATATATATAGATATATAGATATATATATATATATTACATGTACATACATATATATTACAGGAGAAATAGTGAGTGTATGTGTTTTAATGATACTTACATATCTGAAAACAAGTCTGATAGTAACAATTTCTATAGAAATGGACATCTAGTGGAAAATCATGTGACTATCTCTTAAGTGTCTGGCCTCTTGGAGGTTGTGTTCTTTTTATGCAGGTTTACTGTCACAATGCATGCCACGGCATAAATACATAAACAATATAACAAGAAACTAACTGAAGAAAGTTGCTGAACCTTTTCTGTTAGTTAATATATGATACCGGTAATTGTGTTTTTCTAGAAACGTATCAAAATCTTAAAACAAATTGATCTTTGATGAAACCTTAGATGACCAAACACATCCAAGATGAAACATTTGATATAAGAAAGTCTTTATACTTTAGTTAACACACTTGCAAAAGTATTACTTGAATAATTAATTTGTTCCATTCTTTAACGATAACATAATTGAGTAGTTGCCCTTGACAAACCTAAAATAGGAATGAAAAAAACACCTTTGTAGCCATTTTGTTTTACTCCTGACTAACGTAATGTTGCGATGTGCCATTTATTTGTTCCAACCATTTACAATTATCAAAGATATCTCTACTACGGTAAACTATTGCAGTTGTTTTAACAGTACCTTTACGGTATCTTTCCTCTATTTAAAACCCGTCTAAATATGTTATTAATTGGAGCTATTTAAAATTCAAGGGAGGAAGGCATGTCACGGTGTTTATGTCGCTTTTAACAGCTTAGCCTTAGGTCATATCGTGACGAGATAGAAACCCTCAACAGGGAAGAAATTCCCTTCTCTTCACGAATAGTTTCGAAGGGTCTTTCAGTTGCAAAAGACCATAGTCATAGACAGTACAGCCCTCCACAGCGCCGCACTTGTATATAGCAACCAGGCCAACACGCCTAGTGATCCAGCAGAGACTCGAACCCACGATTGGCAGCCAGGCATCATAACCACTAGGCCACTGCGGATCCCTTTAATAGAGCTATTTCAAAGAAGGGGCTTTTGTTATAAATGGGTCTACAGTTTATCATATCACACTAGTAAACGTTGCCGGAATTCATCTGATAAGCACCGTTTCCTCATGGAACTGCTTAACCCTCTCTGCTGCTGTTGGCTATTAAAATTTGGCTAATACGAAATGATGCAAAACAATATGAAAATGATTGAAACCATGGCACATGAGTACTCATCGAAGAGTACTCCGCGAAAGCTATCCAGTGAATACCAATACGACATGATTTAAGTGGTTTTCAAAAATCGTTGCTCCCTTTTGCTTAGGACGACTCATCATTGGAAGGGTTAAATGTATTGAATAGGTTTCAATTTCGTTCTGCAATGAAAAGTTTGCGTATATAGTTTTGTACGACGAAACTTTGTGAAGTTCTGAAATGGACTCAAACTATCATTTTATAATACTTGTATCATTCTATCATTGAAATACTACTTGATTTCGAATAAATTTGCTGAGATTTGACTTACTGTTTGGCGTCTTTGTTGATTCACTTTCCTTTAATTACAAATGACAACCAGATTGATATGATGCTATTATGACATTTCAAACCTATCTATTGCCTGAAGTACACGTAATTTTCTTAGAATGCCTAATTGCTTAACGGACGTCCTCTACAGCAGTGTTTAGACGTGTATGAACGATCTGTTAGTGTTAAATGCGTTTTGATATTCATTATTATTATTTGTCCATTATTAATTTTGCATTCATTTATATTTTAAAACATTCATTAATTGTCTTTGGGGTGGGGATAGGGCAACAGCTATATTCCTTTCCAAGACCCTGTGTGTCCGAATGTACCCCCATCCCCACAATTCGTGATGGTTTCCGCTTTAAAGCCTTTTAAGTTTTTTTAGTGAAAGGAAGTCACTGTTAAAAGGCCATTAATTGCCAAAAGTCGAATTTTCGTTTTCATTAACACCCATAATAGTACAACCGCAGAACCTCCAAAAGGGCTCAATTTTTCGAGTAACCCAAACTGGCAGTGGCACACAACAGTTTATATGTAAGTACATGTATTTGCTATGTATCTTAAGTTAATGAAACTGCACCCTGGCAAGCTGGAAATTGCTTGCAAGACGAGAAATGTGAAGTTCTTCAGAGGTATTGCTAAAAGTGGCCTAACAGAAAAAAATGGGGTGTGGTTTCGAAAATCATTCCCGCAATCTAAGCTAAGTAACCAATATGATGAGGCAAATGAGAGCTTGTTGGAACTGCCATGAACAGACTTTAATTTGAAAGTATGTGGCGCTTATTTTCCGAACAAAACGCAAGCCTCAGAGTCAAAAATATTTTTTAGACCCCTTAAATCATGCCGACTTGTTTTTCTGTGAAAATCATTAAACACTTATACGATAAACTTTACTGAACAGTACAGAAGGCGTTGTTTATCAATGCTTGATATATTTGATAGAATATTGGTTCGGGTTGTGAAAGGGTGTCATGTGGGTGTCATTTCATAATAGTGCAGGGCAGGGCAGGCTACCTGTAGGGCGGTTGAGAAAAACATTGTGCACTTTGGGGTACAAGCATGAAACTTGGTACAATTATAGTTTAAGGAATACTAAGAAAAATTGGAATGGGACACAGCCTGTAGGTCACCCCTAGTATAGCTATGACCTATTTTTGGGCCATTTTAGGTCAAAAACAGACTTTTTTGGTGATTTTACATATGAGACACTTTCATTAAACTGAGTAGACGCATGCACATTGGTATAATTATGGTTTAAGGAATGCTTATAAACATTTGATGGGGACACAGTCTGTAGGTCACCCCTATGTCCTATTTTTGGGCCGTTTTAAGCCAAAAAACATTTTTGGTGATTTTGCAGATAAATACGTTCATGGATCTTGGTAGAAGCATGAAACTTAGTACAATTATGGTTTAAGGATTGCTAAGGGAAACACATTGTAGGTCACTGTTCTGACCTAATTTTGGGCCATTCTAAGCCAAAATTCGTCAAAAACGGACATTTTGGGGGGAATTTGCTATTAAAACATCCTCTAATTTAAGGTTGAAGCACGATACTTTGTACAGTTATGGTTTAGGGAATTCTTGTAAAAATTGGAAGGGGACACAGGCTGTACGTCACCCCTATGACCTATTTTGGGCCATTTTAAGCCATTCACATTCAAAGTTTTATTTTTCAGACTATTATTTAACTCAATCTATGTAATTCCTACAAGAAGTGCTAGCTTTTGGAAATTTTTGCCTCATTTAACCCCCAAAGTGTGATGTTTAGGTTACATATATATGACATAAATAATATCACTTAAAATGTATTCATATCCATAAGGAAATGTATGTTGTAAATTTGATGCATCCCACAAGTCAATGAATGTTTATATTTGCAAAATCACAAAAATGTCAGTTTATAGCAAAAATCTTGCCAAAAACATGTTTGGAAGCCTTGTAATACAATGGGAATTCATCACGGGAGGTAGGTGATTGTGGCAATACCAGTGCCCGGCCCAGTCGGCAGCCAACACCGAGCCCATAGGGCAAGGTTTTGGCTGCTGACTGGGCTTATGTTAGGTGATCTTATCTCATAAAACTAAGATGCTTTGTATAAGTCCGTGCTGTGCACGGGTTGCAGCTAGTACTAGTATATAATTAATTATGAATGTATGGCATAAATCAACACCGGCCGCATTTCTATAACCAGCACCTCGATAACATCATCTAGAACTGAAGCCCACTGCGTGAGATATGGATTGAGGTGTGTACTATATATAGAGCTGGAAGTAGGTTATCGGCTGACATACATTTTCACTGCCGGCATAGCAGCAATAGCGTTGGTAGGTATGTTTGTGTTTGTGTTTTTCAGTGTTATCATCTTTTGTATTGCGAGTAACTTAGTTCGTCTGCCCCTCATTACATTCCGACGCCTATATACAATGGATAAGCCTTAAGAATAGTGACGGCCCGGGGGTACGCGATCATGATTTGGGTCGGTAGTCGCACGTCTTCCGGCTCGGGTTGGGGAGGTTCTAAGGTCTATCCCAAAGGACACTCAGCATACCGGGCACTAAGATCAAATACGGCATGTCTACCCCCATCCTGGTTGTCATGCATCAATATGGGTCGAGTCGGCCCCTCCCCCATCTACCAGTAGGCCTGCATACATCGTGTGTATAGGGGGCCCTCGCTTGCTTAAATACGTGAAAATACTAGCTTGAACCGTCGAGAAGAATTGAGGTAATGTGACGATCGATACCCTGTCTCAGCCATTCCCCTTGCTATAGCCATAGACATCGATACTATTACATTCTATCATTGTTACGGTTAATAAGGAACGCACACATGCCGATATATTATATATATATATATATATATATATATATATATATATATATATATATATATATATATATATATATATATATATATATATATATATATATATATATATATATATATATATATATATATATATATATATATATATACATGGGTGTGTGTATGTATGTATGTGTATGACAGGCGGAGGTGTTGGTAAGGTAACACATGTAGCCCTCCAGTAAACATTTCAGTCTAAAATTCGGGAGATGGGCGTGTCTCGACCTATCCCACTCCGGCTTCCACTCAGCTTTTGCTACGAACACTGGAGCCTCCTGCTTCTGACATTATATTGCTAATTCAAGCTAACAATGAGCGATAGTACAAGTTCAGGAGTATAGTCCATTCACTCTGCACAAACGATTGATAGACCCTACAGGGGGACGTGTGACTTCTACATGTCCACTTGTAAAGTATACAGATGGGTTCTGCCAATAGCCAAGTAAGTTTTCTGGGTCACAGAGTAGGGAGGCTCTCCAGGGGTATCATATCAGTACCACACTCTCTAAATCTTATTTTAGACTACTAGTGTCCCATGTACCAATTGCCCCTTTAGTTCCCCCTATGTTCTAGTTCTCCACACTCAGTGACTGCTAACCACACACTGACACAGATTTCTATTAGTGGACATGTCTGTTTGGCATGAACACCAATAGAGGACAACCCTGTTCTTACAGGCACACAGTTGAAACTTATAAACCCATTCGCTTTGCTCATTGTTAACTTGAATTAGCTATAATAGTATTCATACTTCCTGCATGGAGCACTCTTGCCAAACGTCGTCTGGGTTCTTGAAACCTAGAAACATGCAATAAAGCACGGGTTCACTAAATGTGTGTGGAGGGTTTTGCATGGATTTAGTAATATATACCCTTCATACACACTACAAAATATGCTTTTACCTGAAGATATTTCCAAATTAAACATATTTTTGGGCGCCACAGGTTTGAACGAGTTATCATGATCTCGACCACAGGCGTTAATTGGAACTGGTCGAATACGATGAAGAGTAGATGTGTGACCGCAAAATTCTGTTAACCATTGTTATTTCACCTGTGAGAAAGTTGCCAGTGACTTGGGGTTAGTCAGTGACTTGGGTTAGTTGGTGGTTTTCGCCGGGTACTCCGGTTTCCTCTATCAGCTACAACTGGCAAGTCACGACTTAGCCGCAATATGGCAGAAAAAGTGACAAAAAAAGAAATTCACATGTTATCGATGCGACAAAATTACTTTAGTTATATATATAGTTAATTAGTTATATATATTTACGTTTATCACATTTTTGTAAAATTTGTTTATATATGTGTGTTCAACAGTTATACCATGTACGATTTTGTAATCATTATTACAGCAACTAAACTACTACTACTACTACTTCTACCACCTGGAATGTATTACTGATATTTTCCAGTTAAAACCATCAACACGGTCTCAACATGTCTCGTTTCAAGACGTTAAAAGTTGCCAAGAAGTCGTCAATAAAAGATTTCGTCAACACGCACAAACTCGAGTTCGCGCCCGGGCGGGGATTTTACCAACTCACGAAAGCTGAGGTAATACAGGACCACAAGGAAATCATCGTCAGGAAAAAGTGCGATGGATCTTTTATTTCCGGTGATGATGTCAGGACTGCTCTTGATATCCCACCTTCCAGTGGAAAGAAACACAAGATGGATCTCAGCAAAATTCCTGATTTCGATGTTTTTATCCAGAGTACATCGTACAACAGGGCACTGATACCAGATACCGAGTTTCTCTACGATACCGGCAAAGGTAGTGACGACGCTAAGCCGGCAGGTGGCGCTGCTGTTAAGCCGAAAGGTGGCGCTGCTAAGAGAAAGGCTGCAGCTCCTGTTGTCGCTACTAAGACTGCCAAGAGAGGTCGTGGAAGAGGGAAGGCAGCTGCTGCAGCCCCGCCCCCTGATGAGGAGGAGGAAGAGGAGGACGATGTGGAAGTAAAAGATAGCGCAGATAGCGCACCTTCTAAAGCGCCCCCTGGCGGAGGTCCTGGTGGACCTATTGATATCGTCTTCTCCTTCGACACAACTGGCTCAATGTACCCTTGCCTGGGCGAGGTGCGCAAAAATATCCAGAAATTAATAAAGCGTCTTTTTAAAGATATTCCCGATATTCGAATCTCAGTTGTGGCGCATGGTAAGAATAACTTGTTATAAATTGAACCTGACAGTAGTAGTAGTAGTAGTAGTAGTAGTAGTAGTAGTAGTAGTAGTAGCAGTAGTTATAGGTAAGAAGAACTTGTTATAAATTGAACCTGACAGTCGTAGTAGTAGTAGTAGTAGTAGTAGTAGTAGTAGTAGTAGTAGTAGTAGTAGTAGTAGTAGTAGTAGTAGTAGTAGTAGCAGCAGCAGTAGCAGCAGCAGAAGTAGCAGCAGCAGCAGAATTAGTAGTAGTAGTGCTAGTAGTAGAGATATATACCGGTATGTATCTATATTAACCATATAATACGAAAGGTACTTCCAAGAAAACCTTGTCATGCGACAGAAACACAAAAACAGAGAGATACACCAATAAACTTTAAGGCACAAACATCAAGTCATCCACCTCTTGAAACCCCACAACTTAAAATAACTTAGTATACTGTGTGTAAATATCGGATCCATGGCCATGTGAGAAGAGCGTCGAGAGCATAAGCATTCTAAATTATACTACTACTACTACTACTACTACTACTACTACTACTACTTCTACTACTACTACTACTACTGCTTCTGCTGCTGCTGCTACTACTACTACTACTACTACTACTACTACTACTACTACTACTATTATATGTTCTATTTGCATGTACAAACATTGTATGATATGACAGTATTTTTGCTACTTATCCCCATGGTCCGGCTGGACAAGCAAGTCAATAAAAACTTCTTTAAACTTCCTTATTTTTTTACTTTAAAAGTTAATTCTTCACCTTACGTTTTAGGTGATTATCAGGATGCGAGAGATTTATATGACGTCACTTATATTGATTTCACGCGAGATGTGGACAATTTATGTAAGTGGGTACGCGGCGTCAAGGCTACCTGCGGTTACGATGGTGATGAATGTTACGAGCTCGTCTTGCGTCAGGTAAATAACTACATGTATGTCAATTTTCTACCCACGGGAAAGGGAAACATCCCGGACCATACACACTGAATTATATAGCTTCTACGTGCAATGATATATGTGTCTGCTTAGGGAGATTATATTTATTTCATTTGAGTAGATATCTCTGGACTGCTTTCCCAAGCACTGAACAAGCATCCTAACTGTTGTCGATTTAATAAATATCCAGATAAAAAGGGACCAAGCAAAATTATCCGAGTTAACCGAAATCCGAGTTACATGTGTTATTATTGATGTAGATAGGAATGCTTTGGGGACATACAGTGCCTTTGTCCGGGATACATGAAAAACCGAGGTAAGCTTGTCCGGGGTGAGCTAGGTTATCTGTATAACAAGGGAGTCCAAAACTGGCTCTTTCTTCAGTTTATCTAGCATGGTATAATATAGTATATGGTGGCGGTATACATCATAGGACCTGATAAAAACTTAAGACGAATATCCATATCTAGCTCTCTGAAAAAGCCTAGTTCAGTATTTGGAAACTGCACCAATCAACTTAAGAATGGATTAGTAACTATTCTTTGCAGAATTGACGAGACGATTTAATTCACAAATGTTACATTTTCTAAAAGAACTGTATGATATTCGTCATTGGGCACACTCACTCATTATTTAACATGGAAAATGAGGATTTAAGGCTGTGATGCTGGTGACACACTCAAAATAAGACAACTCCTAGTTTAGCACTCCTGTACCCTTTCTAACAATAGTTATCCAATCCCTGAGGTCTTGGTGTTTCAAATATAAGTTTTCTTTAACTTACCTGCTTGAGCTGACCTCAATAAAAGTACAGTTTCAATTTTACAGTGTTTTACCTCAAATGAGGTTTTCTTGATCAATAAAGGTTCATTTGATTTATAAATACCATATATGTCTGCTAAATATACTAAGCTAGGGCAACTGAAAGGCAAATTTGGAGTTCCTGCAAGAAAATACCTTACAGCATGCGATTTTGGTGGAAACTTTTACTTACGAAAGTAGGTCACTATGGTCAGACATGTTAACACAATGGTCAGACATCTTGACCTACTTTCGTAAGTAAAATTTCCACCAAAATCGCATGCTGTAAGGTATTCTCTTGCAGGAACTCCAAATTTGCCTTTCAGTTGCCCTAGCTTAGTATATTTAGCAGACATATATGGTATTTATAAATCAAATGAATCTTTATTGATCAAGAAAACCTCATTTGAGGTAAAACCCTGTAAAATTGAAACTGTACTTTTATTGAGGTCAGCTCAAGCAGGTAAGTTAAAGAAAACTTATATTTGAAACACCAAGACCTCAGGGATTGGATAACTATTGTTAGAAAGGGTACAGGAGTGCTAAACTAGGAGTTGTCTTATTTTGAGTGTGTCACCAGCATCACAGCCTTAACGCCAAAGGTGTAAGATCTTTATTGGACTACAGATGAAAGTGGGCTGATGTTTTGGATACAACTGTCTTTGGCGTGGTAGTGGTCGGCAAGCAGCCATCGCTCCCTGGTGATGATAGCTGACACTGAGCCCCAAGTCCCCTCCTATCACCCAACCCCCTCCCCCCTTAACCCTTATGCTGCTGGACGCTAATTTTGCCAACACAAAATGATGCAAAAAAACTGAAAAATTACTGAAACCCTGGCATATGGGTACTCATCTGATAGTACTCAACGAGAGCTTTCCAATGAGTACCAACATGACCGGGTTTGGATGGTTTTCAAAAATCTTTGCATCCTTGTGCTTTCGATGAAAGTAGCCTCAGCATTGGAAGGGTTAATAACTGTCTTTGCTGTTGTAGGTTCGTGAGAAACTGTCATGGTCAGCAGGCAGCCAGCGCTCTCTGGTGATGATAGCTGACACTGAGCCCCAAGTCCCCTCCTATCACCCAACCCCCTCCCCCTTAATAACTGTCTTTGCTGTTGTAGGTTCGTGAGAAACTGTCATGGTCAGCAGGCAGCCAGCGCTCCCTGGTGATGATAGGCGACGCTAGGCCCCATGCCCCCACCTATCCCCTAAATAAACTCCGCATAGACTGGAAAAAAGAATGCAAGGCCCTGAAGGAAAAGCTAGGTAAATGTGCAAATTGTGCTTCAAAATCTTGTTTTGGAATAAAGAATTAATTGATACTGGGTAGGGCACAGCATCACTAAGAGATCATGGTTCTAGGTACTTCTCAAAGCAACTTAGTTTGGAAACTGGTTCCAAAGACAACGCATTAAACCGAGCACCAAATCTTAAAGTAAGTGTTAATTATTTTTTTGTGTGTGAAGGACATTTTAGACCATACACTCATGTTTTGTCAGTTATCTAGAGAAAAGACGAGGACACCCTTGTTTCAGATACTAGTATTGCTCGAATGATTTCTTGAAAACGTCGTCTTTGATATATACAAATATGAATAAAGAACATATGCTTTGATGTGCAATGTATGTAGACAGCATCAGGGATGTTGTTTAACCCTTATGCTGGTGGTGCCTGATTTGGCCATTACAAAATGTAATGCAAAAAAACCCCTGAATAATAACTGAAACCCTGGCACATGGGTACTCATCTGGGAGTAATCTGCGAGAGCTATCAAATGAATACCAACATGACAGAGTTTAGATGGTTTTCAAAAATCTTTGCGTTTTGCGCTTTGGACAAAAGTAGCCTCACCATTGGAAGGGTTAAATACCAATTGAACATTCCTGATAGCATGTCCCTTTCTACCTTCATACAGGTGTGCGTATCTATGCAGTCCAGGCGCTGAACTATGGCAACATGGACTTCTACCGAGATATGGCCAAACTGACCGATGGCTACCATCTCAACCTTGACCAATTCTCAAGCATTGCGGACTTCATGTGTGCCATCTGCTTTCGGGAACGAGGTATGGACGAGTTGCAGGTAAGAATAATTTCACAATGTTGTTTATCGTCACTTTTGTGACACATTAATGCTATTTTAGAACCAGTCAATTGACAATGTTGGAGGAAACCAAGGAGACGTTGAAAACCACCACCTTACCGCAAAGTCACTAGTAACCCTCGCACAGGTCTCATGCGGTAAAAGGGACCTGCCGTTACCTATAGTGGTTACGTTGCCAGGCTCCAGAGTGTGGGGTTGCATGTTCGAGTCTCCGCTGAATTCCATTCCTACAAGCGGGTTTATCAAGTCGCTGTATGAATGTGCAGCGTTGTGGAGTGATACCTATGGTGCTTCTGCAACTGAAGGATCCCTTGGAACTTTTCGTGAAGGGAAGGGAATTTCAAATATTGACAGTTTTTTTTCGTTCATTGGCTAAGAAATGTCTTTAGGCAAAGTGACATGTGTCCCTAGCAAATAATGTCAGTGCCTGATCTGTAATTTTGTTGGAGGGAGTTGTTGTTCTAATTATTTTCATTTACCAATGCATGGGTGTCAATTGTTACTTTCGAAAAGCGGAAACTTTTGATATAGCTGGAAATGGGTTCTTATCTTAAACCCATAATAGCAGACAAGATTATCACTATATTCTCCCTTTAGAAGTCATAGGCACATAGAATAGCATTATACGGGGTCCTTCTTCTTCTTCAGTTACATGTCAACGTCAACTTGCTGACGGCTCAGACATGGAATAGGGGTTTTGCGCAGCGTTAAAAACTGTACAGATAAAAGATAATTCTAAGAATTAACTGGGCTACTCTAGGCAGGGGTGCGACACCCTGACACTGGTACAGCAGTGGAGTACCTCCTGGACCCTCTACTCTGCTAGCAGGGCTTCCCTGAAGCTTTCAGGCGACTTGCGTCTCACAGTGGAGTCTGGGAGTGAGTTCCACAGCCTGGCAGTGCGTGGGATGTATGACATCCGGTGGTAATCCTTGATCGAACCTGGTACCTGGTATGCTAGGGAGTTTTCCTTCCGTGTGGGGTTTACATGCTGTTCAGGGGTAAGCGAGCCTGGCATCTCTGTGGCAACAAGGTTGTTGTGGATCTTAAAGAACATCATCAGGCTGGCCACTCTGCGTCGCTTTTCTAGGGATTGCCAGTCCAGCTCATCGATCATATTACCCACACTGGACGTCCATCTGTACCGCTGTAGAACGAACCGGGCTACCCTTCTTTGAACCGCCTCGATCTTGTTGGTGAGGGTGTCAGTGTAGGGGTTCCAAACCGGTGAACTGTACTCCAAGATGGGACGCACTAGGGAGTGGTAGGCCTGCTGCTTTATTTTGATGTTGCTGATGTTAAGGTTGCGCCGAAGGAAGCCCAGGGTTCTATTTGCCTTTACGGTGATATTGTTGATATGCGCGTCCCACCTCATTCCATTGCTGACACTAACTCCAAGATACTTGATAACCCGGACGTGATCTAACGTATGGCCGTGCAAGGTGTATGGGAAGATGACTGGAGATTTCTTGCGAGTAATGCTGACAACTTCACACTTATGGGGATGGAACTCCATCATCCAAGTGTCTTCCCACTCTTCGAGCCTGCGCAGGTCGTCTTGTAGCTTCTGAGCATCTGAGTTGTTCCTGACCATCGTGTATATCATGGTATCGTCCGCAAACAGCCTGGTGGTGGAGGTGAGACCCATGGCGATGTCGTTGATATAGTACAGGAAGAGGCAAGGGCCCAAGACGGACCCCTGGGGTACCCCTGACACAACTGGCACTCTGTCCGACTCTGCCCCTTCAACAACAACCGACTGTGTCCTGCCCTCGAGGAAGCTTCGGATCCACTGGTTTGTGGTGCCCCTGACGCTGTAACACTCTAACTTGTGGAGAAGTCTCTGATGGCCGACCTTATCAAAGGCCTTCGAGAAGTCCAGCACGCAGACATCTGTTTGGAGACCGTCTTGCATGCTAGACTAACAACTAGGGATGTGCAGCTTCAAACTTTATTCACACAATAACTCAAACGTATATAGAGCTTTTTCATTAAAGATAGTTCTCGAACAAACAACGGCGTGTGAGCCGTCAACGCAAACCTCTCTGTGTCATCCGCAACTCGCTACAATGTATTATAATTGTAGTGTTCTGTGTCCACCATCAACGCCCTATGTACAGCTTTTCACTACACCACGCTCCACTCTGCTCTCCGCTTCCCCCACAAACATATATACAAGGACCAGTTTAATGGCCAAATCTTTATAGGCCAGAATTTAAGTTAGTTGAACACAGGTGCCAGAGATGCCGCCTCGCGAGCCCTCGCAGCATCCGAAGGAAGGTAGAGCTGTACGGTCTTACTCCTCCAACCGCCCAGTCTCATGATGTTGGACACCTGCGCCCCGTTGCTCGCAGCCAGCGTGCAAGCACCCCTGCGCAGTGAGTGAAACGTAAAATCTTCACCCGCTCTACCAAAATCCTCAAGCAGCCAACGCAGCCACCGTCTAGCCAAACTCGCCGTTTAGTATCTATGCGACCTCACCGCCAGCGCTGTCCCCTGTGGGAACGAAAAAGAAAGACCGCGCAGCTCCTCGCCCTACCCGCAATCAAAGAAAGCCACGACTGGGCATGCTGGCGACCCAGGGCAAGGCTCTAGTGGTACTCAGAAACTACCGGCCGCATCCTGTTAAGCCTTGCCCCACTTTACCCTCAACCAAAAGCCAGTGCCTGTGCGCTCCAAATCCGCAAACGTTGGCATCCTCGAAGCGTCCAGGGGCCCCACCCGCTCCGGCACAAAAGCAGAGAGTCGCCCCATGCTGAAGAAAACAGCCGTCAGTAAGGCCCTAAAAACCACCCCCAACCTGCCCCTATATGACACCCTGTCGCAGAGCTGCTCCAGCGTGTCAAAGGGCAGGGGGGTGCCTGTGGCGACGCATGCCTCACTGTTAGCGGGAGTGAACGTTTAAAGAGATACAATTGTTAATGATCGCAACCCCCCGTAGGGAGTCTGTGCAGGAGGTGGAAGCCACGGATCAACGAAAGTGCATTCATGACAGCTTTCGGCGCCCTGTACGTGCGGAAGAGAAACTCCCCGAACAAAAGAAAGACTTGGGGGAGCGCCGTGAGCCCGAAAAATGACGTAAAAGCAAGATAAAGCAGCATGTGCTCACGTTGATTGGCCGCTGTGCCTTCAGGCCTGAAGGCACTCGCCTGTCTGTGCTCCGCCGCTCTAACTAACCGCCGCATATCTGAAAACAACGAAGTAACTAATTTTAGCTTACATGGAATCTTCACGCGTTAAGAAACCTCTCGCCACTTGCACTAGGGCCCTGCTCGACCGCGCATCCGTTGATGCCCGCGACAAAGCATCCACCGTCCGCATCAACCAAATGATAAAACGAGACGGGCAAATGTAAAGTGCCGTAGAGCAGCTAACCACAAGTCGATAATCACTGTCACCTTCACTAATCAAATGTTGCTAAAGGCTGGAACGTGCCAGCTGTAGGCCTGAGACCGCTCGCACGTGGCGTGTCTCGCCTCTGATTGGCTGAGCCGAGCTAAACAACACTCTGCTCATGAGGAAACATTAACCCAGTTACATGCCGAAACTAGTAAGTACTGGAAAGGGGAGTTGCGTTCGGACCCCTGCCAATGCCATGGAATGACTAGCCATTCCCCATAATGATCTAATGCGTTTGGATAAATTTCATTGGAATGTATATCATGTTTTGCTTTGTACTTACAGACGTTTGAAGCTGAGGTTCGATCCCGTGGGGGTGGGGGTATGAACAGGGAGCTCCATACCCTCTTTGATACCCTCTCAGGAAGAAAAACAGCTTTTAAGGCGGCAGCAGTAGAAGGAGATCTTGCACCAATCAATCCGTCCCGATTTCAGGTAATTGATCAAATTTCTACAAGATCCGTTGTACGTCTAATTAACCCATACGCACAAGAAATGCACTCATAGTCTGACACATGGAGATATACTGATAAACAAAGCAATGTATTGAAATATATTTTTTGTAAATTATTTTTCTATTTGGAATAACAATCTCCATTCATACATTTGTTTCAAATATTACTCTATGTAATTGCTTATGATAAAATTGTCAGACTAAGTGTACACAACAGAATGGAATGGAAGTAAAATAATGTGTGTGCACACCTGACACCTTACTGCTTTAAACGTAACTCTTGAATTAGCATGACATTTAGAAATATTTGAAGGGTGATTATTGAACCCAACGAATGGAACTACTTAATCAAATGGTGCGCAAGATATTACCTTTCTATCAATATATTTTCGAATTTGTTAAACAATATGTCTGCTGCAGATGACAAAGGATCAGTTTTATCATAAAACTGGAGGATCCGTTGTTTCTTTGTCTACTTTGATATGGAGTACAATATAGGCTCAATAACTAAATTGTTAAACTAAACTAAATAGTTAAAACAATTCATTACTGTATACGCTTACCGGTTTTGTGTTCCTTAACAACAAACATAATTATCTTTACTCATTTTGTTCACAGGTTCTTAGCGTGGATTCCAAAGTGTCCATTAAGGAATTCGTACAGCAAAACTCTCTCATATTTAAGGCTGGGAGAGGCTTTTATGAATTTACAAAACCAGAGATCATTTCTGAGAAGAAAGAGGTGGTCCTTCTCGACAAGGCTACAGGAGATATGTTCACTGGCCCCGAGGCTTTGGATCTGATAGGTGAGTTCCTAGGCAGATTACGAATGAATATTATCCATCTCTATTATTGAAAAGTCTATAAAATGCTTTTGGTTTCAATTCACCTCCTTTTATCATTAGTCTTGCCTCGTGGAGTCTCATATTGGAAACCCTTGAATTGGTCGTCTTATTAAATCAAATACTGACAAAAACAAAAAGAAGTAAGATTTGTGAGGAATATGGTAGAAAGAACTTAATAAATGCTTGGTTTATTCATTTAATGGTCATGAAGACATTTAGTACTTATATTATGCATTTTATTGTTGCTATTGTTGTTGTTGTTGATATTGTTGTTCTTCTTCTTTTCCTTCTTATTATCATTGTTATTATTACCATTATTACTATTATTATTATTATTATCATCATTATCATTATTATTATTATTATTAATATTATCATTATTATTATTATTATTATAATTATTATTATTATCAGCATTATTGTTATTATCATTATTGTTATAATTATTAATTTATTATTATTATTAAATATTATTATCATTATTATTATTAATAATATTATTATGTAATAATGTATGTCAATGCTATCATCATCACCTAGATCATAGGCATATTATTATTACTCGAATTATCATTACTATTATTATTATTATCATCATCATTATTATCATTATTATTATTATTATTACAACTGCATCGTTATATATTTGTTATTTTCTCTCAGGTGCTGGTGGTAAAAAACGTGTCAAGCCGACAGCACTAGAAAAGTGGAGAGTTTTTGTTCAGAGCACATCTTACAACCGAGTCCTTGTCGCAGGAACAGGATTCCTGTATGAGATCGATTCTGACCATTAAAGCAAGTTCTTGTCGTAGGAACCAGTTGAGTTCGATTCTGACCATCAGAGCGAATTCTTGTATAAGACCGATACTGACCATTTAGACAAGTCATTGTTGCAGGAACCGGATTCCTGTCTGAGATCGATTCTGACCATTAAAATGAGTCCTTGTCGCAAGAATCGGATTCCTGTATGAGATCGACTTTCACCATTGAAAAGAGTCCTTGTCGCAGGAACCGGATTCTTGAATGAGATCGATTCTGACCATTAAAAAGAGTTCTTGACACAGAAATGGGATTCATGTATGATATCGATTTTCACCATTAAAAAGAGTCATTTTAGATCGATTCAGGCCATTGTATCAATTTTTATTGTCACTATAACTATAGATTCCTGTTTGAGATGATTCTGACTATCAAAAATGACCTCATTGGCAGGAGTTGTGTAGGATGTCATTTGGTTAAGCGAATTTAATCAAATTTATATTAATTAAATTGGGTGTAAGAAATGGAATCCTGACCAGTGCGTCATTTTAACAAGGCTAGTATTCTCCAAAATGATTATTGACCCAAATGTTTCCTACTACGCACCAGAAATATTGCCAGCATAAATATCTTTATTAAACCTAACTTGAAGATACTTTATTCTGATTGAAATGTATAATAAAATGAATTTGGCATCTGTGAGGGGTGGCCAACATGATGGTTTACCCCTCGTGAGCATTGTCACCCTCTGGCTACAATGCTCACTCTGAGGAGACACTCATGTTGGCCACCACACAGGAATGTCATATTTGTATATTGGACACCTGTTAGCAGGTTTATCAGAGAAGTGATCATGCTATCTAGTTGTTAACAAAAACCTATACAATTGCATATCATCCCTACATGAACTTCATTGAATGCTAGACATTAAAAAACATGCTTAATTGTTTAATGCAGGAACTGAGCATCCCATCTTTTCTTATTCAATTATTCCTATAATTAACGTAGACATCTTTTAGGAAGCGGATTGCTTAATATAACGCATTGGCATCAAGATTCCGCATGTTGTCTGATAACTTAGAACATTACCTGTCATATTTAGTAACCTGATGAAATCATTTATACAAAATAATAATTAAAGAGGTTTGCTGAACCAAGCTGGAACAACTTTTAGTCAAATCCTTATTGATGTATCGCTTAGTAAGGGTATTATTAGTTAAACCCTGTTACAAACTGTGGTCTGGAGTGGACTGACATCCACCCGAAGGCATCCGTATCCCACGAGGTGGAACCAATCTAATCTGCATAGTGTGAACGGCTTCACATATAGCACCTATTGACTTATCAGCATCGAGTACCACAGCAGAGCAGGTGATAAGAATGCGTTCCATTTGAGTTAGTGCGGACCATTAGAACCGGATCAATTTACGGTTGATATGTACCTCTGAACCCAGACATTGTGCAGGTGTTCAAACCGCTTTTTGTATAAAATTGTACTTATAAACATAGGGTATAACTGCAATGATTCGTATGGTAATGGGGAAAATGTGAAAGGTATACTGTAATCTAATTTGGTAGTATTAGTTTTCATCCCACCGATCTTATTAGGTGCAATTTTAAAATTGACGTTTATCTTATTCTAAGGCTAATATATATATATATATATATATATATATATATATATATATATATATATATATATATATATATATATATATATATATATCTATATATATATATATATATATATATATATATATATATATATATATATATATATATATATATATCTATATCTATCTATCTATCTATATATATATATATATATATATATATATATATATATATATATATATATATATATGTTTATATATATATATATATATATATATATATATATATATATTTATATATATATATATATATATATATATATATATATATATATATATATATATATATATATATATATATATATATATATTAGAGATGCACTCACCACTCACGAACTCGAGCCCTGGAGCAAACTCGCCGAGCTCGAGCTGAAATGTTCAAATCGTGAGCTCGTCGATGATGGGAACACAAACGTAACACAGGGTGCATAACACACATTATCAATATACATAACTGCTTATAGCTGTCAAGTCTTCTTTACAATCTCCAATGTATACATTCAAGCGGTGTTAAGTGTATATATATATACATAAACATATAGATATATATATGTATATATATATTATATCATAACTATGTTGTTTAATTGATGTTACTGTTTCCAGACGCTTTTTGTCCTATCAAAATATTTGCAATAAACGTGTTTATTTTACTTTGAAAATGTTATGCTTTTATTGTGTTTATCGTTTTCTTTTTTTATACTCAAAAATGACGTACTGTAGGTTTTTTATAACAGTGATTGAGTTGACGTCAGAAAAGAATGAATTGAAATTGCAAAGTAGTTAAGTTGCAGTTGGAGTTTACATAGAATATGACAACTTTCAATAAAATTGCCCTTTATATGGTACGCACAATTGTCTGACACCAAATTGTAACGGGGTTTATTGGGCAAAATCCAGTACCAGATTGTTAATGTTTTTGACAATCTTATAAACTATTGATCCACCATGTGACGTATCAAATAGAACCTCTAATATATTTTATTTTATTTCATTAGGTCTAGTGGTATGTGTATTACGTAGCATTTGGCATACAAAAAAAATCATATATAAAGGTGACTAGCTGGAGAGTCATTAACTGCTATGCAATAGACTTCTAACCAGACACAGGATATATACACTAAAAGTTAGAAACCTATCTGACGTTATATGCCCAGTCAAGATGGCATCTTCATTATGTTAGTGACATTTACAACAATATATTATAAAACAGTTTCTCCAGCATACCATGCCCATGACCTTTTTTCTACTCTCCTGGACAGTGCAGTGAAGGTTCATGGATGATTAATACACTGAATAATAAAACTCCAGGATTGGGGGAAGAGAAACTCTCACAGCTCTTCTCATCACCTAACACACACAACAGAACCATAACAAGATATAAGTCCTTGTCATATAAACGGCAAACTGGTGCCTGTAGGTATGTGATGTATCTATGCCTCCTGTTGTGTGGAGATGTGCAAGTTCAACCCGGCCCAATACACCACAGCTTCCATGCACTGTGTGTAGCAGAGAAATACGGTCGAACAGTAAAGCTGTTATCTGTGATGGCTGTGATGAGTGGACTCACCTACATTGCTGTAACCAACACAGTGTTGAAATTCCAATTGAGTTTTATAATCAATGCAGCAGTGAAGATAAAGAACTGACATGCTTTTGTCGTAAATGTATCAACAACATCATTCTTACTCCCTCAAATAACCAAAAGTCTGAACACCTAACCAATGGATCAAATGGTAATGGAGGAGAAAAAAGATCAACGGCTGCAAATAGTCATATTTCCTATATTCCTGAACCTCATTCTGTTGACGAGCAGTCATCTGATTTTCATAATGTGTTTAAGAAAAAGGGGCTCCATTTCTTGCACCTCAACGCCAGAAATCTTATTCCTAAAATTGATCAGGTGAAACACCTGGCAACATCAACACAGGCAGCAGTGATCAGAGTGACTGAGACCTGGCTTAACAGCACAGATTTGAATTCCAAAATCTGAATACCAGGATACCTGACCGAGAGGAAGGACAGAAGTACTGATGGTGGGGGAGTATATGTAAATATTCCCAATGATTCGGTATACAACCGCAGGACTGATCTAAACAGTGACACAGTCGAAGCAGTGTGGATAGACATTTTACTTCCAAAAGCAAAGCCTTTTTTTACCGGTATATGTTACAGACCTCCTAAAGACAATAAGTTTTATATGAATCTAGAAACTATTTTAGCTCCAAAAGTATCTTTTCAGAATGAACTGTTTATATTAGGGGATTTTAATACAAATGTTAGTAAGGGCCCTGAATGTGGTCTGAAACGTAAATTAATGTTTTTATGAACACTTTCAATATAACACAGGTCATTAAGGACTCTACCAGAGTTACAGATACTACAAAGAGTATCATAGACCTGATAATGGTGTCTGATGTTGACAAAATAAGCCAACAAGGAGTTCTCCCATCAGGTCTGAGTGACCATTTTATAATCTATTGTACATGGAAAACAGTAAAATCTCTTTTGAACAAACATCACACCAGTACCACCATCATCAGATCTATGAAACACTACAGCAAGGAAATTCTAACTGAATTACTTCAAACAGTTGATTGGTCTCCAGTCTGAAATTGCCTAGATGTCAATGAAGCGTGGACACATTTTACTGATTTGTTTATGCCTATAGTAGATAAGATTGCTCCTCTAAAAAAGGTCCGTCTTAAACAACTCTCAGAACCCTGGTTCTAAAGTGAAATTCTTGAACTCATTAAAGAGGGTGACAAAATGAAAAAAAAAATGGGCACGAAATCCAGAACTGATTTAGAAAATAAGAGAAGGGAGATCAGAAATAAAGTCCAAACAGAGATAAAGGCAGCAAAGAAAGAATATTTCCAAATTTGTTATTGAAGAAAATATGGGGGATGGTCATAAGATGTGGAAATGTCTGAAAGACATGAGGGTGTCTTTCTCTACCAGGTCAGAGCAGGCAAATATAGGTCTTGACCTGGGAAATGGTGAAACTTGTTTTGACAAAAGAATCTGTAGCAAACAAGTTCTGTGACATTTTCTGTAATGTTGCAGATGACCTGGTAAAGAAATTGAAACCTCCAAGTGGACTTTTTAATAATATACAGGAAAAATCCTTTTATTCCAAAAAAGGGGTTCTTGAATTTTTTTTTTTTTTCAAGTACTGTATACTAATAAATAAGTACTGTTAACACTAAGAAAGCTACATTAAGACAAGCAGAATATTTTCTATAAATATCAGTCAGGTTTAAGAAAGTCATACTCCACAGAGACTGCTCTCATCGATCTCTCTAACAGAATCAAGTTTAGCATGGATAAGGGCCTATATACAGGAATGGTTATGATTGACCTGCAAAAAGCTTTAGATACAGTCAACCATGCCATATTATTATACCTCACTTGAAGATTGTAAGCCGTGATTGGCTTACAAAGGTTGGCCATTCCATCATGTCCACTGATGGGCTTCATGTCCAACGTTGTGACTAGTGACGCCTAGCGGGGAATGTGTGAATCACCATTCATCTGTGACCTTGACATCATAAACATTGTTTTTTATTGATATTTCACCAAAATGGGGTTTGTTCGGTATAATAAATCAAATATACCATGCCAGTGTGGGTATCCTGATGGAATGTCTCCCAGGGAGATGGTTTTCCCGAGGGCGGAGCCCGAGGGAAAACCATCCTCCCTCGGGGAGACATTCCATCATGATACCAACACTGGCATGGCATATTTGTATAATGTCTGATGAACTTGGTGCTATTGGACGTGATAATGGGTCAGTGAAGTGGTTGAACTCCCACCTATCCAACAGATCTCAATTTATAGACATAACGGGCACTTTATCAGACGGAAGGGAAGTTACTTGTGGCGTACCTCAGGGCTCTATATTGGGACGTTTATTGTTTTCAATTTACTTGAATGATATGGAATCAGCTGTTGACTGTGATCTTTTGTTGTATGCTGATGATTCGGCTCTTTTGATCAGAGGGAAAAACATCATTGATATCGAACAAAAGCTCAGCGAGGAACTTTCCAAATTAAATGTGTGGTTGATAGACAACAAACTTTCACTCCACCTGGGAAAGACAGAGTCTATCCTGTTTGCCTCAAATAGGAAGTTAAGGCCATCTTTTTTTCTGTTTTAGGAAGAGCTAAAAAAAAAGTTAAATAAAAAAAAATTGAAAAGCTGGATGTACAAGCCTAGCCATATTTTTTTATTGTCAGAAACCCTTGTATACATTCTGTAGGGTATGAAAACAGGTATCCTTTCATATGATTGGATGGTGTCAGTGACAGTACCCTTAAGAAGTGGCCTTAAGTGGATGAGCATTGAAAACAGGATAAAATATCTGGCCGCAAGCCATGTATTTAACTGCAACGATGAACAGGCTCTAGAGTACCTTCAGATTTTTGAAAGAGTAAATGAATCCCACCACTATAACACCAGACACAGTGTTAATGCTTTGATTTTACCAAAGGTTGGTTCATATGGTATAAAGTCCTTCCACTACATAGGTGCCAAAATCAGGAACTCTTTGCCAGAGGAGATCCAGACTACGTTCAGTAAATCTCTTTTTAAAGCGAGATGCAAAAAACATTTCATGTCAGTCCTCTCTGAGTCATAAAAAGAAATTCAAAACGTTTGTATTATACTATATGTTATTGTTATGTCAATCTTGAGCAGTGGAGTTGATCATTACATGTGATGCCATTGGACTCTGGGCAGACTGGGACCACCATGGAAATAAGTTTCTAACTTTTAGTGTATATATCCTGTGTCTGGTTAGAATTATAATGCATAGCAGTTAATGACTCTCCATCTATAGTCACCGTTATATATGATTTTTTGTGTGCCAAATGCTATGTAATACACATCTTACTAGACCGAATACAATCAAATCAAATCAAAAGCAGTATCGGAAGGGGCCCTATTAAGAATCAGGGCCCTATTGAGAATCAATTTGGTTTTCTTCCCGTGGAAATGTCATCACAAGATGTAGGATCATGATATTTCCTGTGTGAATACTAGTGACTTTGGGGCTATAGAAAATCTAATTGAGATCATTTGATAACTAACAAATTTGGTGGAAGAAGGTAGTGATGTGATGATTAAGCCACAGACTTGAAGGCTGCAATGGCCAATAATTGACAGCCTTCCATTTTTCCACAAAAAAACAAGGAACTGAAATTACTATCTAACCCTACCTAGGTTTGCCTCTTTCTTACAAATAAGAACAAGTACGGTTGTTGATGCAAAGCATCAATAGTCAAAAGGCGGGGCCAAGTTATTTATGAACTTGTGAGGGAACCGGATGTATAAAGAACATTAACATTATAGAGGAAAATAATTTATAATGACTAGATTTTTTATCATTTTTGTAGAAATGAAACAAATATCGGAATTCTAGGCGCGAGCTGGAGACTTCGAAATCTCTTGGGTGCGAAGATACTTGGATACGCATCAGTTTGTTTACGAACCAGTTTGGTTACGAAGTCTCCTGATTTCATTCTATACACATAGTTTTTTTTTTCTTCAGTAATTTTCCTTCTTTAACTGAAAAATATACTTCATGTCTGCTTAAAAATATTTCATATATTTGAAAACTTCATGCTAAATTCAAATAAGGAAGGCACGATTTTCCGGGGCAAAGGTAATATACCGGGCCAACATTTATATTATAACCAATCAGACTAGAGAATTATATTCAGTCCGGCCTCAGGATATCCAACATGGTCGTTCGGACTATGAACATTTCAAATCAGCTTCCCAGATAGGCGTGGCTTGAGGGCCCCACCAATGATTAAAAGTTAATATTCGGTCTGTTTGTTAATTCAAATAAACTGCCAAAAAGATTTGGAAGTCAATTAATTTACAAAAGCCATTTTTTTAGAACAAAATCAAGGTGATTCTTAATGGGGCCCTTGTTTCAATAACACACATATGAGAACCATATTTGCCAAGCCCTCAAGGAGGATCTAAGGTGGGGGATCCACATCCACTAACCATACAGCATGAACACAAGGACCTCACCTACCTAACAGTAGGTGGGTCTGGTATAAATTCTAAACACTGTTCTTTATTTCATGAGAAACCCGTAAATTAATTCTTAATAGGGCAAGCATTTCTACTTCTAGGCACCCAGTCCCAGCATCCTTATGGTCCTATCTATATATGTCATAAAATATTTTCCCTTGTGAAAATGAAGTAAAAATCAGGGGAATATAGACCATGGTACCTTGCATAGCTCTGTTCAATCTCCTCCGCAGTTAAAAGAAAAATTGACAGGTAGTGTGAAAGTGAAATCTACCACATACATTTGTATTGTTTATAGACTAGTGCCAGTCCTGTGAGCCGCTTTACGCCAACAATCCGTGACGTGATTGTGAGACTGGCGCTAGTCTATATTGTTTACAGTATAAGGGCCGGTCGATTTCTAATTACGTATCTTCCCGAATCACCGCGGCACATGCGTTTAGGCCCTAACGGGCGATGCTATTGATGCAATCGGTTCGACTTGTATATGGCTTAATATAAAACTCTGTGCCGTATACAAATAAAAACAAAAAGCGTTTGATATAGAAAATATCAAATTTCAGAAGGTAAATAATAACATCAAAAAAGAAATATCATTTATTGGATGATCATATACAGAATGTGCAATTTTTGTGTCTTTTTATACGGTATTCTTTATCCAATTTTACGTAGACAGTTCAGGAGTATAGAATATCCCAAGGTGCTCTCTCCTGTGGGAGAGTGAAAAGTCATTAGAAGGCGTCCTTGGAGCTTCAGCTTAGTGGACTGGTGAAGGTTGCATCAAGCTTTCAAACACATTACATTATCCTCAGCTCATCTTTCAAGATGACTAAAAGTAAGTAATTGCAATGCATGATTGAAGTAGAGTAACACTTAGACACTAGAGAGTCCTTTATTTGATTCTTGGATGTTTGACAGACACGAAGTTAGCTGACAGTCCTGCACATTGGCATTGGCAGGTGTCAGATGTTGAGTTCCTGTTGTTCTGATGTCATGAGACTGTTCTCTTGAAATCATTGTAGAAAAAGAACATCCTCAATACAGCTTCCCTACCATGGCATGGGTAAGCCTCTGAGCCAAATCTGGTCTTTATCTACCCAACATCGCTTAGTCATAGCAGGCCAATGTTTCTTCCTTATTAAGGACAGAACATATTGGAAAATCAGCTCCGGGCTGAGAAACTTCCCGAGTAAAGCTGCCCAGGGACAAGTACATGTACTTCATTATCCATTATTTGCAGGGTCTATCTAGTGTACTCATCCTAGCTAACACAACAAGTTATAAGAAGCCACTGGCACTCTGTTTAGTGTCGTAACCATGCTCTAGGCAAAATATTATTGTGAAACCACTATAGTCTCAAGTACTAGAATTAGTAAGTGCCATTTATACTTCCACATAATAATTAATTCATGGAGTATTATGTTGTCAGTTTGCAGATTACACTTTCCAAATTAAAAGGTGCATGTAGTTGAATTCAACTCCATAAAAATGAAAATATACCTGTGGTCAGCATCAAATTGTCTCCATTATATATATATATATATATATATATATATATATATATATATATATATATATATATATATATATATATATATATATACTGTATAAAGGGTAATGTTAACGTGTGCTTAATTTTCCCGAATTTACCGAATGGGTTTGAGACGGGAACAATAAAAACGTTATCTTTAATCATTTTGTTGGTATGCTGGGGCAAGCGATGTTTGTATTCAGATTGAGTAATACAGCCGTATATTTAAGTAATTCGCTTGCCCAGCAGATGGCGACTTATGTTATCTGAATAGTGGCGGTTTTATATGTCCAAAAGTCAACAAACAACGATACACAGTAAAACATATTCATTTGGCTAAAACATTTATGACAGTAAGTGAGTAGTAACTCACAATCATATCAAATAGACATTTTAAAGCTGTCCAGTATAAGGCGCCCCATGTATTAATGGATACATTCAGGCGGACTGATAATTTGAGTGTATTCTAGTACTGTTTGCAGTACTCACAAAGTTTCTCAACCTGCCCACTTAGATTTATGCTGCTCTAATTGCTATTAATGCGCAGAACAATAGAGCCAGCCATGTCAGCTCAATTGAGCTGGGATGACTTTGTTGTTCTGCACACCACGGCACATTCAGTGCATACAACATTCGTCTGCACTAATAGATTCAGAAGCGAAAACACACACTTTCGGTAAATTTAATATCAGTGCAGCCATGTGCAAGACGGGAAATTAAAAAACGGGAAAAAGTAGAAAACATCATTTTTCGGGAAATAAAAGTCCCGGGAAATATACCCGTTATAGAGTATATATATATATATATATATATATATATATATATATATATATATATATATATATATATATATATATATATATATATATATATATATATATATATATATATATATATATATGTATATATGTATATATGTATATATGTATATATGTATATATGTATATATGTATATATGTATATATGTATATATGTTTATATGTATGTATGTATGTATGTATGTATGTATGTATGTATGTATATATATATATATATATATATATATATATATATATATATATATATATAAATATATATATATATATATATATGATGTGTGCACAACATATTACATCGATCAACTCCGTTGTATATGCCAGTTAGTTAAATACCTGCATATATATATATATATATATATATATATATATATATATATATATATATATATATATATATATATATATATATATGTATATATGTATATATGTATATATGTATATTTGTATATATGTATATATGTATATATGTTTATATGTATGTATGTATGTATGTATGTATGTATGTATGTATGTATATATATATATATATATATATATATATATATATATATATATATATATATATATATATATATAAATATATATATATATATATATATATGATGTGTGCACAACATATTACATCGATCAACTCCGTTGTATATGCCAGTTAGTTAAATACCTGCATATATATATATATATATATATATATATATATATATATATATATATATATATATATATATATATATATATATATATATATATATATATATATATATATATATATATATATATATAAATATATGTAGGGCCAGCTGGTCTGGCAAGCCACGTTTGCATTCATATAATATATATTATTATTAGTGCTGCTTATTTTTTACCACAAAAGTTTTCCCTCGGGTAAGAAGGAGCATACTTACAGCCAACGCAATTATGTCTAAGGGCTGGACTTATAGCCTTCAAATCATTGCCATGAATCTCTTTGAATGATCAGTGCTCACTTCTATAATGCCAGCTAGAATACTGCCAAATGCTAATTTAATTCTTTTCTTTGATTAATATGATGGATTTTGTTTTTCAGTCACAGAACAGATGGTAAGGAAAAAAGCAGAACACAATGAACTGGAGATATTCAGTCTAGAAGAATTATCTTTACATCAGGAGGATATTGAAAGGTGAGTTGCATTACAAGCAAGTGGGTAAATATATGTAGGTGATATGTAAGTTCAGTCTAGAAATTGTGCTCATAGGATACAGAGACTTCCCCCCAACGATCACCGAATAAGACCTGCCTATAGAGTTTAAACTTTTGCATGAGATTAGGAGTCATCCATGTAATGAAACTCCTGTTTATAAGAAATAATCTATTTTTAGATGATGAAGAGATTGATGAAGATAGTAAATTATTAGTATGCAATATCTAACCTTTCATTGGCGATGCCATCAATCCATTCTGTATTATTATGTCTTTTTTTCTTTATTTCGTTAAACTGTTGTTGTTTTTCGTATATATGTCCCAATTGCAGTTTTATGTGATCAATAAAGTGGATGACATTACATCACACATTACATTGAATATTGATAATTTAACCCAAGGGCATGCAGATTTCTGTTCATTAGATTTGATAGATTTAGAAAATGTCATCTGTTTCTTTCAGAATTGAACACTTAGATAAATGGTGTAGAGATTTGAAGATATTGTATCTGCAGAGCAACCTCATACCAAAAATAGGTAAGGCAGGATCTAGTGATGTAACAGTATGATGTAATGAATTTAGGTTTAGGCTAAACAATGCAAAAGATTTCCCATCTATAAGTTGTGACCCTGCACAAGGCCTAGAGGATGCCATATAGCTGTTATTTTGAAACTTGTTGTCCAGATTTAACTTGAAATTGAAATCTTTTTCATAGGATACAAGATTTTAGGTTTACAAATATCATGGACCTGTATCTAATTATCAAAAGGAATTTAGAGGGTGCATTGTATAAGATTAATATGTCCTAGCTTTCACATTTTTGTGAACCGTCTTTGAATTAATTGCATAAAATAGACACTCTATTACATATACTCCCTACCCAATCTAAGTAATTGATAAAATTTCAACCGTGCTTAGAATAGAACTTGCCATGCAAGATTCTACCTAAAAATAACATCCAATGAGCGCCCTCCTCTTCGTTCCACCTACCGTCCCCCATCCACTCCCGTCTTTGAATTAATTGCATAAAATAGACATTCTGAAATTCCTGACCAAAACTTCCAGGTGTCCTGATGTGTTTTTCATAAGTGATGCTGTCAAAATGAGGCTATAACTGCCTTATGGCTAGATTTTGAGACATGTTTACATCATACTAAATTACATGAACTTTATTAATGTATTCATAATACATGCATCTTTATTCTAAAGGAAGCCTTTGAAATTTTATTTGCTTTTAAGAAGTGTTATTATGCCTATGGCAAATACAACCATCATTATTGTTGCAGTTGATGCTTTTCTTTCCATTTCCTCATTTCACATTTATTTAATAGAAACAATAACTAAAATTCCAAATAAAAATAAAGATACAAAAGGTAAGTAAGAAAAGTTTATTTGTATAGACGGAAACATAAGAAATGTCCTGGGCATGAAATAGGTCATATATCATATGGGATGAGACACAAATGAGCTATATATTTAGCCTATGTCCTCCTTAATAGATTAAGAAATTTGCACTTATCTGTCTTATGTAGTGTTTTTACAAATCAATCGTTTTTAATAAATTGCAATCATTTATATAAAAAAGCATTTATAAGTTGTTGTTTTTCAGAAAATGTATCGAGGTTGAAAAAGCTGGAATATATCAACTTGGCACTAAATAATGTAGAAAAAATAGAGAACTTAGAAGGTAAGAAGGTGTTTTAATCCAAGGGGTCAATGTAAATTAGATCCCATTACTTTTTTGCAATTAACTGCATGTATATGAGAAGTAATTAGTCATATTCCATTCACCTTAATTGTTCTAAAGACTGTTTTTAGCCAATATGTTATAGGTGTTGGCTTATTATATATTTAAATTATTTCAAATGTTTATTATAAGATTACACTTTAATTCATTTATTGAATCATTCTTTATTTGGTCCATGAAACTACCATCTTAATTAGTATCATGGATAAAATATGTTTAACCAAAGCAGGAAGTGTTGAAATGAAAAAGCTTTTGCATAGTAATATTAATTAAAATGCAATCTTCTTTATTATTATATGCCTACTGCTCATTCTCTACTGTGATTGGCCAGATCATGGTCACATGACCACCTTACAAAAGTGATATTGATATCTTTGAATTAGTAAATCACTTAATTTGAATGAGCAGTAGGCATATAATAAAACAAATATGGCACTTTGGTTTCGTGCAATATCAATTTTTATTGCACTCTGAAAAATGATATTGCACTCGGCGCAAGCGCCTCGTGCAATATCACTTTTCAGAGTGCAATAAAAATTGATATTGCACTCACCCAAGTGCCATATTTGTATAATATTGGTGTTTATTGTCAAGGTAGACTTACATATTTATGGTATAGATGACAAAAACTCTAGAGTTTAAGCTGTCAGAAAGATTTCATCCCATTGATCTAACCAGGAGAAAGATAGATTTATACATTTATATTGAAATCAATAAGGCTGTCATCTCCTAGAGCCATCTATAGGAGAGAAACACTACTATTAATATTGAGTGGACCCTATTTGGTCAAATTAGGAAAGAATCACACATATAAAGGTTGAATACTGTGCATGGCAGGATAAGAAATCTCAATCAATTCAAATGATTTGTTTTTAGGTTGTGAGTCATTGAAAAAATTGGATCTGACTGTTAACTTTGTGGGCGAGCTGACTAGCATAGAGAGTCTCAAGGATTTAGTTCATTTCAAGGAGCTGTAAGTATTCAATAGCTACTCCAGCTGTTTAGGATATCCTTAACCCATTCACACTCAGAGTTCCTTTAAAAAGTATTGTCTGCTACTCTCATACTTTTGAAAATAACTTGGGGAAAAAAGCGAAAGTGCACAAAATATTTCAAGGAGAGTTATTGTTTGGCTTTTGATTAACATTTCTCCTTCAAATATTTCCAGAAAAACGGTTTTGTTAGAAAAATATTTCCAAAATCATCAGGCCTGTTTTGGCCGCTCTGAGTGTGAATGGGTTAAAAGACATCTGAATTCACATCTCTTTAAGAAATGCTTTGATCATAACATGATTTGAACACAATACATTTAACCCATCCGTGCTTTGAGTCCTCCCTGACAAGTGCACCCTAGCTCTGTTAAACTTTTGAAAATAACTTCGGAATTTATAAGCATTAATTAATTTACTAAATATTTGATGGAAAGTTGTTGGGTAGCTTTTGATCATCAGTTCTCCAAATATTTTCATAAAGATGCTCTGGTCTGTATGAATTACCTTAGTATTAATCTTGGCAGATTTGGGTGCTGCTCGGGATAAATGGGTTAAAATATATATTGAGTGTTGTTGATACTAAAGCTTGAAATGCCTCATTTTTGCACTACAGTTCCTCTTTTATTTGCAATTATTTATTTGTTACATTATATGTACATTTACATGATTCATATATCAAAAGCAGCACCTCCATTTTAATTATATGTACTCCTTGAAGTAATTTAAAGGTCTGTTGTATTATGAAATATATTCAAAATTGCATAAGAATTTATGAGAACTGAGTTTACTTCTTCTAGGGTGATTTAAAAGGACAAATTGCCTATAATTTACCAAACCATACAACAAATATATGCTTATTCATTTATTGTTTACATAGTGCATTTTTACCTTGTCATTCTTCATTTATATAGGTATCTTACTGGGAACCCATGTGTAGAGTTTGATGGTTACAAGGAATATGTTTTGGCTACTCTACCACAGTTAGAGGTAAGATATTAATTAGAATTCATTCATTAGGCTGACTTCTTTTTCATTTACACTCATTATCACAAATGACCTAAGATGTAATTTATGGAAATCTATTTCAAGAATCATAAGAATACACTGAATATGTAATGAGGTACCTTTGTTTTTGAGGCTTGTAATGCTGATCAGGACTCTCCATCAATCTGCTTAAGTCTGAAAAGAGCTGGTAGGGATATGAATAGGATCCTTTCAATACATCTTAGCCCATTTACCTCTGTTGCTTCATAAGTGTTCTGACAACTTGAAACATAACTCATTCTTTAAACTTATATCTTAAAACTATTTGAGGAGGGATTGTCGAACCAAACAAAAACAACAAATCAGTCAAATTCTTCACAAAATATTGAGTTTTAATCAACACATGCCGTTATATGTCAGACCATTAATTACATTCCTGGTTTGAATGGATCAATATTGAAATTTTGGTGCTTTTTCCAAAAAAGATAATAATTTAAAGCCCTAATTCAAGATAAACTGCAATTTATGTTAATATTGATAACAATTTTTCTAAGAAAAAGAATTGTGCTTTATTTTAAATCTAGAATGCTATCTACCATGGAACCGGATGTAGTGTGTGTGTGTTGATATATTGGTTACCTCTTAAATGATAATTCATGGCTATTTTCTACAGCGCCTTGATGGTTATGAAATTGAAAAATCTGAGAGGATCTTGGCATTGCAGGTAAGGAAATATATTCATTGTGCATTTTACAATAAAACTGCCGTTGAAGTTTTAGTTGTATGAGGAGTATTACATAATAATATATAAAATATGATCTTGTCTCTGCAGATATTTCTTAAGTATTGCTATATTTTCATATCTTTACTTTGTAGTAATATCTCTTAGCATAACAATAGAGCAAACAATGTATCTAGAATAGATCTCCAATCAGCTAGTTTCTGGTTATACTATTTAAGACAAAAATGGTAAGTACATTGAATGCCTCTAACTCACTTGATTTGTTTTAACTTTTATGTAGAATTATGAGGAAACCAAAAAGAAAATAATTGCACAGCAGGAAAAGTACAGGTTGAAAAGGGTAAGTTGACATCAACCTACTCAGCAGATTGTGTTGCATGTGAGAATATCTGGATGTTAGTATGGCAGACACTGCTTTAACCAGTTCACACTCAGAGCTTCTCTAGGAGGTATCGTCTGCTCTTCTCATTCTTTTGAAAATAACTTTTGTTGATAAAATATTTGAAGAAGAGTTGTTTTTTGGCTTTTGATTAACATTTATTCTTCAAATATTTTGCAGAAGATGCTTTTGTTAGAAAAGTACTATCCAAATTGTCAGGCCTGTTTTAGCCGCTCTGAGTGTTAATGGGTTATTCAAACAGCAACTTTCTGACTTATTGTATGTGATTTTAGTAGAAGATGGTCAGAGGTATATGTTAGAGTTTAAAGCTAACTTTTCATGGCATTGACAACTTAGTTCGAATGAGTTCTCATTAGGGTTGAAAATTGTCAATTACCACATACAGGTGAACTTGGATATGACGGACCACTGTACGACGGATTTTTGCATATGACGGACGATATGCTCGGTCCCAGTCCGATGCAAATCAAGTATTCGTCATATGTATACGACGGATTTTGCATATGACGGACCAATTTTCCTGGTCCCATTGAGTCCGTCATATCCAAGTTCACCTGTACCTAGTAATACTATAGGTGTGGTATGGCTAGGGTTCGGATGCGAAGAGATTTTTTGTATCGATTGGTCGAAAAATATTTAAAACAATTAATCGATTCAGTTCCAGTTTTACGGTCACTTTGCCGTAATTTTAAGGAAAACTTTTAAACATTATTGTGCCGCAGCATGCGCCGGCACATACCATGCACACATGCGATGTACCGCGGCATTTGATGAATCGGTGCACCAAATATGGCGCAATAGATTTGTTTACTCTTGAGTGTTGACACGGAGCTGTTCCGTGTCACTTAACGACAGTTCTATTGTTTTTGTATGTTTTGGCCGGGTATTTTGCAAAATTTATTCAGAAATTTCATATTTGAAATAATTGATTATTTCAAATGCCGTTTGAACAGGTTGAGTCGGCCTCACCTCAACCAAATGCTTGAATTCTCGTTTAATTTTCTGACCACTAGGTATGGCCTGTGCTGAAAGAGATACATATGTCCAATTTTCATCTCAAGACACTTAACCTTTATTTTAGATGTACATAGTCTCTAAATCAAGCAGTTTTCTGTTTCTATGGTTGTACATTTTATATTCTTCTTGATCCACTGATCAATGTATTGAAAATCAGTATCTGTCAATGAATACAGGATTAATTTGTTTGGTTATACTGTCAAGTATATCCCTCTGAAAAATTCTTAATGTTATATGTGATATACTGTAGGTAGCTTTAGCTATATATATACATATATATATATATATATATATAGTATATATATATATATATATATATATATATATATATATATATATATATATATATATATATATATATATATATATATATATATATATATATATATATATATATGTTTGTGCGTTGTAAATTATGCAGGCAAAAGAGAAAGCTGAAGCTGAACAAGAGGAGGAAAAAAATAAACAAAGAGAAGAGAAGAAACCTGGCTTTGATGGCAGGTGGTATACTGACATGAATGATGGGTAAATATAGAAATATGGAAGCTTTATTAATAGCTGGAACAGGTATTCTGCGAACGGCTATATATAAAGCTCTGCCCATTTTCCGTTTACACTAATTAGAATACTTTATGGTCAAAACTCATATATCTATACCCGTTCGGTATCTCAAAATCTGGATGATTAAAACAATAATTGGTGTGTATGATTTTCTAATACATAATTGTATATTTGAAATTTCACAACTTTATTGGCAGCCTATTCATCAAGAGTTTTTGAAATTGTTAGGTTAATTGAACATTACTTTGTAAGTTGAAGTAACCAATTTACTTTAACATTTCAGTGAAGAAAGTACCATCTTTATGCTACTTTATGATACTTTCGCAAGTATTTCTGAAAAAGCATGAATTCACACTTTATTTAAGATTATGTTTACTTCTGGTTGATATTCCTCAAAAAGGGTTTTAAAGATATTTTTCCAAAATAGTCAGGCCATCCTGGACTTCTATGGAAAGAATGGGCAATTAAAGGCTTTTTAAAGCACTTTAGAAAACATCAGTTTCTTACACATTGTATTGGTTCTGCTTAGCAGTATCGACTCCTTTTTGAGAAAATACTTCTAATTTTTCTTTCCAGTGATGGACAAAAAGCAACCAAGAATGGGAAAGGGGAGGAGAGTGAAGAAGAGTTTAAAAAAAGAGATGAGAAGTAAGAAATAATTACGTGTTAAGGAAATAAACCATTTGCAAGAAAATCAGTCATCAAAATCATAAGTAATTTCATGCACAAATTATATTTATATAGATTAATACATGCCAATTAGTTTAAAGTGAACAGTGTATGTACTTTGATATTCTCTTAGAATTGCCCTCAGGCAATCTAACAAAAAATGAGGGATTGTCCTTTTGAATTTCTTAGTGCCCTTTGGCGCATTAACATCTGCAAGCAGAATATATGGCACAGATACTGTAGGTCACTAGGAATCTTACATTTTGTCTCAATTGCCCACCTGGTGAAGTGATATGAAATTGAGTCCATCCACCCTGAAAGTCACACCTTGTGTACATAGTCTTAGCCAGCAATGTGTCACGGCACTACCAGGGCTACGCAATTCTAATGACATTGTATCGAGATATCATGCATGTTCTTATGAGGAAATGCATGTCTAAATATGTTGTTGTCTCCCCAGAAAAATAGGATGGCAATTTTACAATTGCCAATTTTGGACACCCAGTTTCTATATCCTGGCTAACTGACCCTGCTTCTGTATAACATTTTATATGTATTTGTAAACCTATTACTTTCAGGTTCTGGCAGGAGAAGGTTGCATTCACCCCGGAATCTAGAAAAGCAGTGCATGAGCACATGAAGGAGGTGAAGAAAAGAGACGAGAAGTAAGACATATCATTCCAAATAATTTGTATAATAGAAATATCCATTAGTTGTATCTTAGATGACCAAACACAAGTAGATTCGAAACCAGCCGGTCAACCTGAACATGCTAGCCTCAACCAGTGTCAACTAATGGCCGCTAATAGGTGCTCTGGGCACCCCCAGCTGGTGGTGGAGATAAGGTTTCTCTGTAATGTAATCGATACGAGAGGCCTGATTGGTCCTTGTTCCCACATGACCTTGTGCTGATGCCAAATTAGCTTGTACTCCTGGCATGAGTCCAGCATCTCACTATAGGGCATATAGTAATTGGTCTCTCACTACATATCCATTCTATTCTTCATCCAAGGTTGTATCAACTCTGTTGCAAAGACATTTTTACATCCGCTTTTTGCCTATAATAGGCAGGACTGGTAATAAGTTCTCTCTTAGGTCCATTTTCAAATAAACACCTGTCTATAAGTTACCATTAAAGGATGTTTCCATACAAAGAGAGTTATATATTTCACCTGTTTAGGATAATCACAAGCCTCAAAAGACCAGTGGCCTTCGTAAACAGATTTGGATGAAGTTCAAGTTTGATATCAATATAAGAACAGATTCAGTTGTATCTAGATGTTGAATTACTATTTAATGACAGCAAATATAATCTCACAACTTCTCTCATATTTCCAAGCTGAAATGTTTTCGTCAGATTAAAAATATAACAGTATTTGAAATAGAAGAGAAGTTGAATTATGCAATGATTGTATACAGCATTTCCATTTTCTAAACTGCAGAAGCTAAATTACTCAACCAGAAATCTGAAGTGTTTAAAGTCAATCTCACTCAATTTGAAAAATTAAAGCACTGCTTAAGTTAGTGCTGCACTTAAGTTAATAAATGTGCTCTTTCACTTTTTTCAGAAAAGAGGAAGCTCCTAAAAAGGAAAGAAAGTACCAGACAGATGATGGAAGAGTATTGAATGTAAATGAATCCAAGTAAGTCAATGTATTTTTTCATATGATTTCATAGGTTTTTCTTGTGGATGGCTATAAAATAATTTTGACAGTATTCCGAGTTGTTTATTCCAATCATCCAGGCTGTTTGGTGAAATATTTTAGAAACCAGAGCATTTTCGTAAAAAAAAATGAAGGAATATTGTTATTTCAATTACTAGTATTTCATTCCATAATTTTTTCTTAATAATCTTGAGAATGAGTGCTTGATTCCAAGTTCTTTTCCAAAGTATCATAGATGCAACTGACACCTATCGGAGATTTCTAAGCGTGAATGGGTTGATAGGTTTGCTATAAGAGAACTGCGTACACTAACCTGCTTGTTGATAAGAAGCTGACAAATCCCTCGCCTTTCATTAGGGGTGTCATTGACATTATTTTTTTGTATTCAGTTATTGACATTACTTCTTTCGATTCCAATAATTTCAATTCAGTTTCGGAGAACTGCACGAAGCATGAAATATTTATCATTTCCACGTGTATCACACCATATTTTTGTTGCTATGATACTAAGATTCCTAAAATGCAAAGACAATTAAAGTTTTCTTGTCATTTTGAGTGAAAACTTGAGTTTCTATACAATTTTTTTATCAGTGTTGGCTAAAAATGGCAAAGAAATGATGACAAAGCCCAAAAGACTGGTGATTCTTTTACCGATTTATTGACATAAAGATCGACACACATAAAAATAATGATCAGATTTTTTTTTATTTGACCAATTCTTCTCATGTCAATTTGATCCCTACGTTTCATAACTCCATAACTGCAGTCGGGCAGTCAGTGAATGGTCACTGGTACATACTGGTAGAAAAATTGCAAAATATTTGTTGGATCTAGTGTAAAGGAGGGTGGGGTTTTGAGGTCTCTTTTGGGATACTTACCTCTATTAGTAAAAAACAAACAGGTAAACTAATTTTTTGTTTTTTCAGGCTTGATTTTTCTTTGGATGACAATAATACAAGTGTGATCCTAGATTTAGCTGTCTTCAAACACATGGACAGTTCTCTCATTGATGTTGACGTCCAGCCAACCTATGTCAAGGTGGTCACAAAAGGCAAGGTCAGTATAGGGTTGAGGCAATTATCAGTATAATTTAGAATTGAATTACTGTACATCTAGTGATCATTCCTGCTTTTCTGTTTTTCCAACCATGCAGTTTCTCAAAGGTAGTTACTAATAGACAGGGAGGTGTCTTCAAATCTACTGAAGTATGCAGTTAGACATTGAGGCATTTCAAAAGTGGGCTTGTTTACCCATTCACACTCAAAGTTCCTGTAGAAAGTATCATCTGCTACTCTCATACTTTTGAAAATAAGATGGCAATAAAGCAAAAGTTCTCAAAATATTTGAAGGAGAGTTGTTGTTAGGCTCATGATTAACATTTCTCCTTCAAATGTTTTCCAGAAAATGCCTAGTTTGTAAGTAAACTATTACCAAAATTGCCAAGCCTGTTTTGGCCGCTCTAAGTGTGAATGGGTTAAGCTGGCTGTTGTTTGGTCTTAGCAAGAAAATGGGATGGATTGAAACTATATATTTTTTGATGATAAATGAATTATGTTGAATAGTTTATATCACTTAAGATAAGTCAGTGAACAGAGTAAAAAAATGGAGTAAAGATACAATTACAAATATAGATGAATGCAAATAGAATTGATGAAAAGAGCACTTATTTGTTTTAGATTTGTCCTGTCCTTCAAATCAGTGAAGGGGCATTTCAGCAAAAAAGTGAAGTGGCTTGTTGAATTTCAAAAGCCTTAAATCATGATTTAGATATTTGAACGTAAAAGTAGACATTTTAAACCTTCTAGAACAACTTTGATTTTTTTCCTGACTTATTTAGTTAGGGAGATATAGCATATTGAACTTTGAAAAACTCTTTTGTGGGTTCTACATGGGACATTTGATAATATTAAATTTTTTCTTCAATTTTGATTTTATCCATCAGTAACTTCCATGAATGCATCACAATAGCCTTCATTACCTTGTCTCCACTTTTTTTGTGAATGAAATATTAATCAAATGAGTGATTTATGCGTGTCAAAATTGTCATTGTCCCGTGTAGAACTTTTTTACATATAAAAGTTTATTTTTCTTGAAATCTAGAAGACCTATCACAGATCCTTTTGGAATTCTCTCCCTACACATAAAAAGAGATATTTTGACATGTTCCTCTTATATTTCTTGTAAATGGAAGTCTTTAGAATGTGAACCTTAAAAAAAGTTCTACACGGGACAATCTGGTTCTACACGGGACATCTGTGCCTGAAAACCTATTAGATGATATAAAAAAGTGTGTGAACTTCCATGAATGCATCACAATAGCCTTCATTCCCTTGTTTCAACTTTTTTCAAATGAAATATTAATCAAATGAGTAATTTAAATGCATGTCAAAATTGTCATTGTCCCATGTAGAACTTTTTTTTACATATAAAAGTTTATTTTTCTTGAAATCTAGAAGACCTATCACAGATCCTTTTGGAATTTTCTCCCTACAAATAGAAATAGATATTTTGACATGTTCCTCTTATATTTCTTGTAAATGGAAGTCTTTTAAATGTGAACTTTAAAAAAAGTTCTACACAGGACAATCTGGTTCTACACGGGACATCTGTGACATCTATGTAGAACCGTCCCGTGTAGAACCCACCTTCCTCATTAATTACTTTGTTTTCTTAGAATCTAAATGAGAATATAACAAGAAAGAAACAAATTCATGGAGTAGAGTTTCACTGGTTTCATACAAATGTAATTTGATTAATATGTGATTTGTACAAGAAGAGGAATTTAAGATGAAATGAAGCTATCGAAAAGCAAATTTAATTTATTGAAATTGATCTGCTTTACTTGTCTTAAAGACAAGAAAGAGTGTATTCACATTAACTCTACTGGTTAAGGCTATGTTCTTGTTAAACTAGAACTACTTATTTATGCTCTAGGGGCTAGAAAAGTTCCGAAAAAGTATAAGTGAAAAGTGTCCCGTGTAGAACCGTCCCGTGTAGAACCCACCTTCTTCATTAATAACTATGTTTTCTTAGAATTTGAATGAGAATGTAACAAGAAAGAAACAAATTCATGAAGTAGAGTTTCACTGCTTTCATACAAATGTAATGTGATTAACATGTGATTTCTACAAGAAGAGGAATTTAAGATGTAATGAAGCTATCAAAAAGTCACTTCACTTTGATGTCCCGTGTAGAACCAGAGGTTTTTCCTAATTTCTGGCAAAAGTATTAGTTTAATATTTGTTATAAATATATATTTCAATAGAGGAAAGGGTCAATATTTGCTTGTTGCAAAAATATTTATTGAAATGATTTCCATTTAAAAGCTATTTAGCTCTGAAGTCTGTGTTTTGTCCCGTGTAGAACCGGAGCAAATCGTGAAATGCCCCTGAACAGAGTGAAATCAATCACATAAATTGGGGGTACAGACATAATATGCAGCCCGTCTATTTAATCAGTCCACCTGCTTTCTAGGGAGACTTGTATCTTTCATTTTCCTGATAGGGGGACATTTTTGATTACATAACATTGTAAACTGTACATCCTTTCAGGTGTTACAGTTGGTTCTTCCTGAGGAGGTCAACCCAGATTCCAGTTCAGCAAAAAGGTCCCAGGTCACAGGGCATCTTCTTATCACCATGCCAAAGGTAAACATGTGTGTGAGAGAGAGAGAGAGAGAGAGAGAGAGAGGAGAGAGAGAGAGAGAGAAGAGAGAGAGAGAGAGAGAGAGAGAGAGAGAGAGAGAGAGAGAGAGAGAGAGAGAGAGAGAGAGAGAGAGAGAGAGAGAGAGAGAGAGAGAGAAATGAGGGAGGGAGGGAGGGAGGGAGGGAGGGAGGGAGGGAGGGAGGGAGAGAGAGAGAGAGAGAGAGAGAGAGAGAGAGAGAGAGAGAGAGAGAGAGAGAGAGAGAGAGAGAGAGAGAGAGAGAGAGAGAGAGAGATGGGTCACTAAAAGTTAAAAGATGTTAGACAACAGACTTGGTAATGGCCTATTCATTTACTTTACTCTATATAGGCAATGTACAAAATTGGCCAAAAGGTGTTAATAATAGGGGCCATCCATAAATACACAAGTTCTATATCTGAGAGGAAAAGTCATAACTTTTGTCAAGTAGTTTTCATATCTCGACAAGGGCTCAGTTGATGACAGATCCCACTTAATGTATCTCTTATCTCTGATAAATTTATTTGTGTTTTCAGGCGAAGCCAATTTTACAGGCTCCAGACAAATCCACCACCAAAATTGAAGATGGGAAATGCAATGCCAAGACAGATACCACAACACCAAGGTAGAAAGAACAACGGCTTTGGGTTGTTGTACACTGTTTAAATATATTAATTCATGTTATACACTTTACATGAATTGTATGTAAAACTAAAACTAAATAATGATAATAAGAAATAATAATAATTTATATTAATGATAATAATAATATTCTTATGAATAATAATAATAATAAAGATGATGATAATAATAATGATAATAATAATGATAATAATAATGATTCTACTAATAATAATATTAATAATAATAATAATAATAATAATTATAATAATAATGATAATAATTTATGTATCTTGCCTTACAGGACCACCCATGAACGGCTTGAGGTGGACAGCAGTAAGTGTTCTGGGCCAGATTTTGGGAACATTGTTCAAAAAAAGAATGATAAGGTCACACCGCCCCTTGGTTCAAGAATATTCAACACGAGAAAGGATTTGAAGCCAAGAGCAAATAGTGAGGACTTTGTTGATGACCCTGATGTACCACCTTTGATGTGATAGCTTCCTCTACACCAGAACCATATTACCACAAGGCTGCTTACCTCAGATACATACCTCCATTATTATGAAATGCTCTTTACTCTGCAGACCACATCACCTATTGGAATAAAGATATTTGGAGGATGGCTGAGCGTAATACTTGAGGAACCAGTAATGAAAGACTTTGAAGCTCTCCAGGGTGATCATTAAGACCAGCGTCATGGTTTGTTTGGCTCCCCTAGGAGTATATATACACAACCTGGGAGGGGATTCAGGGGTTCATATGAACCTCCCCCCCCCCTTTCAGGTGCCACCTTTTGCACAATGCGACCAGTGGTAAATTTTGAACATTAATTTTATATATTGGTTCACTTTTATTTTAAGTCATTATCTTTGAAATAATGGTTACTTTTATGGGGATTAAATTACTGCTTCCCTTGTGATAAGAGATTTAAAATTTAATCAAAGGAATATACTTGAAATAACCAAAATAAATGTTTTATGTATATGATACACATATTGGAATTAACAATTTAGTGGATCGACAAGTGGTCTACCCCTGAACTTATACCTTCTACCACCTGGTGGTCAACCGCAAAACTAAGTGTGATCCCCCCCTTTTAAAATCCTGGATCTGCCCTTGCATTAGCGAAGCATGAACTCTGGTCCTCTGGAAAGTACCAGGCACAAGCAGGCTCTTTCCAGTGGTGAAAATAGACAGTAGCCCACCAGTCCGTTTCTACCAAAGATTCGAATGGGCTAGTAAAAGTCTATGTTTACTTGCCCAGAAAGTCTGCTAAATATTCTGACCACATTAATTTAGTAAGCATCACATCCAGTTTCACATTTCTTCTACATTAGATTTTAACTGTCACAATTCATAAATTAAATAGCACAATTAACCATAAATGTTCAGTTATGAAATGGCTGTTGCCTACCATTTTGGTTATCAAAGTGATATGGACGGCTAATTTTTCTGGCGGACCACTATACTATTCATTTTGATTGACCGTTTGACCACAAAGGCTTAGCTAACTGTTATCAGCACTGTCTTTCCCCTATCATCTAGAACATAGAGAATATAACAGAGTTTTGACACATAATCCTTGGTACTCTGATGATACAGGTGAACTTGGATATGACAGACTCAATGGGACCAGGAAAATCGGTCCGTCATATGCAAAATCCATCTTAACATATGACGAATACTTGATATGCATCAGACTGGGACCAAGCATATCGTCCGTCATATACAAAAATCCGTCGTACAGTGTTCCGTCATATCCAAGTTCACCTGTATAAGAAAAATCTTACCAGTCCCTAAAATCTTGGAAATATTCATCTCACAAATCACCTACTTTTTATGTCAAGGGCTTGACAACTAAGGTATACCGCTGGCCCAGGGTTAGTAAATAATAATCACAGCTAACAGAATTTTTGGAATTCATCCCTGCTGCGCTAGATGAAATTTTGGATCATGTAAAGCGCTGTATTTCATAATTGTTTCAGAGCAAGGTACATTATGTCAGGGCTAGTCAAGTTGTGAGCAGCTTTCTCGAGATCTGTGAAAATTAAGTCCAAGCCTGTATTCTTTATTTTTAGATTAACCTTTAATGGGCCAGGATCGACACACCACTATAGGGTCCAGTCTATGATTTAAATGAGTACAGGTTGGTGAAAGATATTGCAAAGATTTTTCAACTGTAAATAAAAGTTAAGGCAATATTTGTTATATGGAAAATATGTATATATCAGAGAGTAACAAGTGTATGTATAGCAGCAATAATGTAGATATATTCAAGACACAAAGTCTATGCCAATTTCATGCCTAACAGTCTTGTTTTGTTCTAATATTTGATACTAAGGAAGGGTAAATGCATTTGTCACTGTCCATTTTATCCATTCATCCCTGCATGTATGGAGATATCTTTTTGCCCAAAGCATCTCTTGAAAGGTTTTGAAGAGAAATGCTTATCAGAACCTCATTAACAACCTTTCTCTAGGTATGAATGAATGTATGATTCCCAAGGCATTTTTACAAGTATCAAGGCTACGAGAAGACACTTTTAATTCTAAGCACAAGTTAGATTTCTTTGTTTATATACTGAAATATAGCTATATGTGACACAGTGTTCCTTTAACATTTCTTTATGCCAAGTTAAACTGATAAGATGCTAACTCATTCACTAAGTATATTTGTTAAGCCACCAGGAAAGAAGGATGTTTTTCAACTTCATGATAGTCAGAGTTATTAGAACGTTAATATCACTATTTCTTTCAACTTAAAACTAGCCTAAAAGAATTTCCACCATAAAGATTTTTTTACAAGTGTCAAAACTATCCTCTACCACAAGTATTTAGTGTTGTGTATCATTGAAGTTGTTGATTTTGTGTATTGTGTGGATATGAGCTATGGTAAAGTGTGCATATACCATAACCTTCTTCAGTGGTATTTCAGTGCCATAACTTTTATAGAAATGTTGGCCAAAACATCAAGCGTTTCTGAAATCATCTAGCACACAAATAGTTTTGTTTGTTACAGAAAAAATAACAAACATTGTAAGACAGGGACCTAAATAATCATGGCCGAGTGACTTTAACATGGGGTGCACTTTCTGTGATTGTGCGTTGTAAATATAATCAACTATGTACTTGTGCCTTTGCACAGGAAATGTGTTAAATATTAAAGCTCATGGAAAATGCCTTTGGTATTTTGCATATTTTGATTGTCTATACTTTTCATATTTATTCTGGTTTCAAAATTCTACATGATATTTACCTGTCATTAACTCAAGTCTCCCAGACAGCAAAAAGTCTTATTTGATAAGAACAGGTAGTCCCTTACTATACAAGTTGTAATATTCTGTCTGTTGTGGAACCACAGAAAACATATTTTTCAATTATATCTTGATACAGAAACCATTTAAGCCTAGAGAACTTCTTAACATTAAATTGTCCATTGCCAACAATACAAACATGCAAGATTTGTATTTTTGGCAATGGGCAATTTTTACAGTGGGACCTAATGAGCAGAATCAACATTTTGCGGAGTTGAGACAAAAAATATATTAATACATATACGTAGTAGTCCTGAGGTGTTAGATAAGTTTGGATAGCAAACTCGAACGTTTTGTCACAAAAAAATGGAAAAAGCGGTTGCCAAACTCGAGTCAGACAATATAGATGTGTAGAGAGCAAAAATCATTAGAATATTTTTGGGTTACAGGCATGAATGGTTATACATGATAAATCCAGTACAAGGCTATTCCACTTACCATATATAAAAATTCACAAACAAATCTTGATTAGTATCTCTGACATACCTTTTATTTCACTATACAATAAATAAAGTGTTCACAGCTTCAAAAACATATACATACATTATGAAAATCTGCAGGTTTTATAGATATACTAAACACAAGTCAATCTTTTCAGCAGGAGCAGGCTTGCTGAAGAAAGTTTCCACTAAGGACACAGCACACTTGGAATACTTACACACACACACTGCCACAAAGACAGATACTGACTAAGGAAATACACTTAAAATACTTATTAACTCATTCACACTTGCAGTTTTTTTCCTTTGTTTTTTGAAAAATGTCATCAAGAGCAGTGATACTTATAAAGATAAATAAATCAGAACATATTTGCAAAATATTTGAAGAAGAGTTTGGATAAACTTTCCTCCTCCAAATATTTTCCAATTTTCTTTTCTGAAAAGCATCACCTTAATATAGTCATGCTTTTTGGGTGCTACTAGCAATAATGGGTTATTAACTAGAACAGTCAGTGGTCAGCTGCCCACAGGCTCGGTGACCAAACATCACACATTTAAGTACAATACACACTAGTCGTCACCATACAGCAAGGGTTAACCCATTCACTTCTGAAGCATACACATTATTTGAGACTTATGGAAATATCTATATGAAAAGCTGTATCTTTGAGATTTCTGGAAACCTTCGGCAATTCTGGGCCAATACAAATATCTGATACTAGCCAGAAATCCCTAGTGCCAGAGTAATTACAGGGAATTCCTGAGTTCTTACATTGCATCAAGAATTGTTGTGACCAAACAATACAGGTGAACTTGGATATGACGGACTCAATGGGACCAGGAAAATTGGTCCGTCATATGCAAAATCTGTCATATACATATGACACATACTTGATATGTATGGGACTGGGACCAAGTACATCGTCCATCATGGACAAAAATCTGTCGTACAGTGGTCCGTCATATCCAAGTTCACCTGTACTAGCCACACTTAAGCCATATACTTCACAGGTTAGTAGATTCAGAATTATCCTTTTTGAAACAAAATAAACATATATATTTAGCCAATCAAATTGCAACTAATAAATATATTTGCTTGTCTATACAAAAAGTCTTAACATTTCAACATATCGCTTAGACAGAAAATAACCACAAACTGAATTTCAATACACGCTGAATTACCTAAGTCATATGAGAAAATAATCTTTTAACCCATTCATGCCTGCACATTTCCTAGTCAAGAATTGTCAGGGATTTGACACTTTATGAGTGAAGTAAAAAACAATTCACAAACTATTATATCCTATGGAGTATGGAGATTTGTTGGTTGGATTCTGTTTGACATTTCTCATTCAAACATTCTTTCAAATGATTCCCTTGTCACACAGGTACCCAAACATTCTGCACATCGGTGTACACTACAGGCACAAATGGGTTAAAATGGATGCCATATACATTAAAGGTGTGTTACTTTACTTATTGTAAAGCAGTTTTTTTTAGATATGCAACCCATTATTAATTCATCAGTTTCATGAATTTTCTCTTTATATACATCTCTTACATATAGTAAGAATGGAATAGATCCTTTCTGTAATACAGAGTGTATTTACTAACTAAATGGTGCAGAAATGAGACAAATATTGTGTGTGCTGCTAATGTTACAAATAAATCTGACAACAAACAAAAATATACCTTACAGAATTATTTTTTAAGGTCTAACAGGCACTACCAATCCAGGTTAATTTTTCTCCTGCATAAATATTTTTGATAAATTTAAGCCCCTCCGTGGGAATGAGAAGGTCACTAGAAACTGGTTTCACAACAAGGTGAATAAGTTAAGAACTCTTGCCCGAGCAAAATCCCCTTTTAACTCCCTCTGAGCCCCAATGATGCTTATCAGTAAGCCACTGTACACTAAGCGCTACAACATGCCCAATTGACATGAAAATATCTTCACGCAAGAAAATAGGAGAAAATCATTGAAGAAACTTAGATTGTTGGAATATTACAGAGTACAGATGTCTACATCTTCTTAAAAATAGATAAAACCTCTTTACTATCCGCACAGTAGGAAATGTATTAGACTACTTGTAGGTTGTGGGTGGGAAAGGGTTAAAGAAATGATGTAACCATACCTGGCCCAAAACATCCATTGTGTGTTACATAGCCTCCACCTACTGCAGTCATGGCAACCAACAACAACATTAGCTAATCACCTTAAGAACCTAAACAAAAACTAGGCTCAAAATAACTCTGCCGCACTTCTTATCCCTTCTCCTTCATACCTGGTGCTTTTCTCACTGAAAGGCTCTGCTCCTTTACTGCAAACCAGCCATTAAACATATGTGTCATACATAAGAACATTAAAATTCCCTCTCCATATATACAAATGTCATTATATATCTTCACTGTGTGGGTTTAGAGGTCACTTGGCATCATTCCTTCTTTTTTTCAAATTTAAATATGGAAAACCTTGGAGCTGGTATTTTTGGTAATGCACAGCAATGGTTATTAGCTGGGGGAGGGTGGCTAGGGTCCAGATGTTCGGTATTACTATGAATCCAGGGCTCGAAATTAAGTTTTTTCCAGGGAGCCCAACAGCATCTTCAAAAACTATCTAAAGGTGTTCTGTATAGAAAACAGTTTATTTTGGGGCTCCCTGCAGACATTTGAGGGAGCCACAGGAGAATTCAAGGGAACCTGGCACCCCCTAATATTGAGCCCTGGACTCCCTCTAATTAGAAAGTGGGTGAGGTTACCAGGGAAGGAGATCATGAGTATGTTTGTCTATTGGCTTTAACCTAATAAAGCTGATTAATCAAGTTCTCTTCAAACATTTCTGCTCAGAGCGACCTAGATGTCAGGAGATACATACTGACCTTAACACATGGCCATTTATTTTGAACTAAATGATGTATTTTTTCTGTGTAAGCTCATTCCAGTGCTTTTTAAGTACTACCTGGAACACCCAAGAAAGCTGACTTATGTGTGTGAGTTTATAATGAAAAGATCAACGCTTTTCCCTTCTTCTGGTAATATTCATTAAAATATTCTGAAGTGTGTGGAGTAAACCATTTAGCACCCTGCTAATTAGCTGGCTTAATAATGCATGGTGAAAACAAATGGTTCTACTGGCATTAGTTGATTTTGAGAAAGACTTTGGTTAAAATTGCTTAGCAAAGTAAGGATAAAATCAGCAGGGGAGCGGTGAGGGAGGTAGGTGTTCTATGGACTTATATCCATGTGAGGAGCAACATAGTAAGGTCTATATGGAGATTGGTCTGGCCTGAGAGAGTTGACAATCAGAACGAGTCAACATGAACATGAGGTTGGTACTAAGTACCTCTGTTCCCCATCCCGCTGTAAGTGCTCTCTTGTAAATCAAGCCCCACTAGAGCACTACTAGAGGCCCTGGAGACCGAGAGGACACTGCCACTGCGGCTAAGTGCTAGGTAATCACATCTAATCACCAGCTTTTAATGCTTTGATTGGCCTCCATATTTCACAAGATATAAGCACTCTTAAGTCATTTGTGGCAATGAGCAATATTCACAGGTAAGATGGTGACCTGTGTATTGAAACTACTAATAGGGAATAAAATATATATAGCTCTTATTCTGAGACTACCAATAGAAGGTACCAATACCAAAGTGAGGTTAAAGCTAAGACATGCAAATTCAACATGAGATCATTTGGTAAAAGCGGACTTCCAGGTTTAGAAATAAATGTCAAATTACTCTTAAACACTGTCTGGTAGGGTTATTAGATATGGTATTATTTTGAATACACCATTCAAAAATATACTTTAGAAACCTATTTACTTATAAATATCATGAATTTTGAAAATATTTCACATCAATTTCTGGCATTTCTAAAATACATAACAACTTTAATGTAGAAATACTCTTACTCCTGTGGCGAACTGTGTTTATAGAAAGTCTTTTCAAATTAACCATGCCTGAACAATTTATTCATAGTTCAACAAAAGTCAATTCCTGAAATGGGTGAAATCTTTCAAGGCCATTTACCTAAAAACAGTTCAAACTTTATAGGTAGATCCCATGACAATGACAATGACAATTGTCAATGACAATGACAATGACAATGACAATAACAATGACAATGACCAATGACAATGGACCCTTCATGAAAGTCGGCTGTTGGATCTATAATACTGTTGATAATGACTAAGAATTAAACAAGAATATACAGAATACTTGAAAGAGTTGAAGGAGAGTTGTTGGCCAGATTTTGATAAATATTTCTCATCCACATAATTCCCAAAGATGCTTTTGTTTAAAAGACATCACCAGCGTAGTGTGGCCTATTCAGTGTGCTCCAGGCAGGATAGGGTTAAACCTGCTGAAATACATCAACCCAGGTGGCCTTAAGATTTGAGAGCCAGCCATTTATCATGCAGCCTGATGACACACAGGTAGCAGGCTGTAACAGTCAGCCACAGGACCTGGCCTTGGCTAGTACTACATAAATCACCTTGTAGGGCTTAATCTTTTTGTTTTAGAACCATTCAAAATGTGAAGTCCAGAGAAAGCTCAAATCAAAGGCAGTGGCCAGAATTGACATGAAAATTGCTAGATTTCTGAAGGTTCCATCCCTTCCATTATTAATGAACAATGGGTGTGCTGACTTTTAACATAAGATTTTCCTTAGAACTGATAGCATTTTGAAAGAGCTGCACACTCACAGTCTCACATGATTAAGGAATGGTGCATTTATTAATACTTGATAAAATTGTATTAATACCAATTATTTCTAGGTGCAATACGAAGGTAAACTTTGAAATACTTAACCAGAGCAAACAAAAAACACTGTAATGAAACACTTTGACAGCAAGCAAGATGTATCTACATTACTAAGACATGACCTCTTTAAAAACAGTACTGTTTATAGGTTATAAGCCATAGTTACAGTGCATTAGTGACTCGTTGACTTGGACCTTATCACAGCTATATAGAATACATTTCTGAACAGATTTTCATAGGCGTTACTTCTTATAGGAATTCACAGGAGGGTGTTTGCATCTGAAGGGAGAGTTGGTTTTCCACTCAAATTAAGAGAAAATCAAATCAAATTTTCAAGTTGTCTATGCTTACAAATAGAAGATGACAGAACATCCAACATTATTTTGACTGGATACAAATCGCCCTTTTTCGCAAAACATTCCCCTGCTTTCTACAATGATCTCCTGTTATAGCTCTGACCCACCCCTTTCAAATTTACTCACGCACCTCATAAGACAATTAGAAATATTCCTTAAATCTAGTCATACTCTGAATGAATATCTCAGCCATCCACCCTTTTTTCTCAAAAGTGAACCTCTAAGGGGTAGTCAGTGTTATACATGCAGATTGACACTTCTTCATTGTCAAGGTTTTACACACAAGTACATGGTCTTAGCCAGCAGGGCATCTGGGTGCCTTTTTGGACACCCAAACCCTTAAAAAGAACACCTCAGGACACCCAAATTCTTTTGTGTGGAATTTCTAAAAATCTCAGTCTCACAGCTTATAATTGAATTTTTTTCATCTCCTTTTAATTCCCATGACATTGTTTAATGATATCATGCCTTATTTTGATGAATTTATACATGTTTATGATTTAAATATGAGTATATTGTGATCCCCCTTAAAAATTTTGACGCCCACAAATTTTACAACTGCCAATTTTAGGCACCCAGTTTCTAAATCCTGGCTAAGACATTGCACAAGTAGCCATATTATCACCAGTTTCTTTCAATAGGATAGCATTATTGAAAAACTCAATGATATGTCTACTTGAGATTAAAGCTTTGGGTTTCTATATTTCAGTTAAATCACAAACCTAACAACAAATACACATTTTAAGCAATTGGTACCAATGGTATGCAGGGTGTCTTCTCCAGGTCACATTTCATAATAAAATCTCAAAATGTGACCTTCAACATCTTTCATTTCTAGGCAGTGCCATGGCTATAGTTGGTTTGGATGAATACAGCATATATACCTTGATCTATTCTTTGTGTTTGTTTTATATTGATCAGTTATATTGAAACATTTCTGGCAATCCCAGTGCATTGGCTAAATTTGAAATTTCAATAAGTTCATCTTCAGACAATGGGAGACAGGGGTCTAAATTAGGAAAGTTAGGGCCCCAAAGAAATTTCCAGCAATTCCAGGGCTCACATTTGCTGACCACCAAGCCCTTTGACATAATAATCTGATGTCTTGAGAACAATTTTCACTACTACAGAAAATGGACCATTCTCACAATTTATAATAATTGAGGAGTTTTTAGCACTATGCTGGATAATCTCTCTTAATTTTCATGAATCTCTCATGGTTCTTAAAGAAGTTTTCCGCTAAGTTTTCAGACAAAATATAGGCGCTTTGGTATTACAGAGGTTAACGATCAAAGGACTGGTGTTAGTAATCAGATGAGATTTTTCTATATCCTCAATAGACCAGCATCAGAAACTATATTTAAAGGAATGCTATGTAGCTTTCAGAATGGTTGAACTGAGACACTGATATTAAACAGTTATAACACTGCATCTTATCTCCTTAATTTGCCTTTCCCCCCACTACAGGTCAATTGGAAAACTGAACCAATGTCCTTCATATGAACTGGGTAGGAAATAAACAGGTTTCAACAGTCTAGACAACCCAACCCCTCCGCTTTATTTCCCAGAAACCACCTTACCTCAAATTACACCCATTGCATGTTGCTGAAAAATACTTATTAGCAAGTTTGGGAGTAGCGACTGTAGTTCTACTCTCATTGGTGTCTGAACCTTTTGGGTGCACATGAGATACCTAAACCACAGAATAGAATCACATAACACTTCCACTGCTGAGGCTACTTCCATCCAATGCACAAGGGCGCAAAGAATTTTGAAAAACATCAAAGCCCTGTCCTGTTGGTATTCATTGGATAGCTCTCACTGAGCTCTTTCAAATGGATACCAATCTGCCAGTGTTTCAGTCATTTTCAGGTTTTCTGCATCATCTTATATTGGCCAAATTATCCACGAGCAGCACAAGGGTTAACAAGAAGGGTTGTGTATGGTTTATCAATTTGCCAAGCTGTCTGCCACACATAAACATCAAAAGGTAGGCTCTCTGATGTACAGCTAGGATTATAGAAAGCAGGGCTCGAAATTAAGATTTTATCCAGGGAGCCCAATTGGATCTTCTGAAGATACCTAGAGATGTTGTGTATAGAACCAAAGTTAGAGCAGTACTGGTACATCTTTGGGCTCCCTGCCGAAATTTGATGGAGCCTCAGGAGAATTCAAGGGAGCCCTTGGCTCCTGGCACCCCCCTAATTTCGAGCCCTGGAAAGCTTTGTGAACTACCAATAACAATCTAATTGAAACTTGACCTGCTTCTTAGACATTTTAATGCAATATATTCTGGCAACCCATTCCAAAAATATATAACTGACCTTGTTATCACAGATTCTAAGTGAAAGTGTGTGTTGTTTATCCTAACTATATGACTATGCGTATGTTTTCTTTATTCACCATCAGTAACACCCTAATATTTGTACAAATTTATAAGAATTCTCCTGTCATCAAAATATAGAGTAGAGACATCTCAAACATTTAACAGTTCAATGATCGAATTTGTCATGCAAATGCCTAGAACAGTACATACATGTATTAAGTTAGTGACATGCCCAGGCACTTAGCAAGGACCTGTCTACCCTGCCTTGTGGACAGACAGTGTTCAAACATATTTTTGGATAGACAAAAATTACATGAAGAATTTCCAAAAATGAAAAAAAAACTTTTTCAAGCAAACCATCTTCTAAAACATGGTTGAGGTGCAAAATGCCATTTATGTAATAATAGGCTAGCATATATAGTTGGTAAAAGGAAATGGACTAGCTGAGTAGCTACATCTAGACAGGCAAAATAATTTGTAAAATTTGCTGTTTTAGATAGGCATTATTAAAATCCTAGCTAAGACCCTGGCAATGCCAAGGCCGATATCACCTGTAGACATTTGACACACTTATTTAGTTATTAGGAATTAAATAATGTATTCATAAACATGTAAGGCCCATCAATATAATGCAACAAGAAGGTCAATGTTCTCGTTTTTTGACATTCCTTGAACTCTTAAAGGGTTTTGAGCTGGCTTGAGTTACTGCTAATTTATCCCTTTATGTGTGGAATTAGTGTCTTTTTAAAAGGATTTCATTTGAGTTTTCTAGCAGATCTTCAAAGTAGGAGTCAGAGGTGAATGCCAACCCACCCTTAAGTTCATAGTCTAAAAGGTGAGGGAATTCAAATTTGTTTAGACCTGCAACAATTCCCATAAGAATATAATTTGAATGCCAAAATATAGAACATGTTCCTAAAGACATTAATTTAAAATGATTGCATGATACTGTAATTCTCCTTGTGCTACCTCGATACAAGTACAGTGATCTAAAAATAACTAAATCATTAGGTGGAAGACACTGTGGAGATGTGGTTATGTATGAACTCCTTTCCCGCACTCAAAGGGATTCTGAGCTTACTGACAGGTCATCGGACTGGCTTCAACCTGTTTATGAATATCTCATACAAAAGGACCAACAAGTATCTCAAGGATTTCTCAGAACTGTGATACTTGAAAGACGGTTGTTCGTTGAAAGAGAAAAATCGCTTTCATTTAAATATTTCTTTAGATTGGCCTTGGTGTTCTTATCAAATGGTAGCGTTTTGAGTACTTAAATGCCACAGTTAACAAACCGTTTGAAGTGTCCAATTGAAACAATCTGTAACATATTTATTTAGAAGTTCCTTCTTCCTGAAATATTCAATCCAACTTCAGGCAGCAAATATACAACTTTAATCTTAATTTCTATCAAAGTATTTAGACCTTTCTTTGAATGAATACTTCAAGTGAACATTTTCTAAACATTTCCACCTTAATTCTATAACTGGGATTTGGGTTTCTTATATGTATCACAGGGAAAGAGGGGTTACTATAAAGTACAGACAGGACTGTTTGCATTAGAGGTTGCACATAGAAATAACCTTTCTTAACCCATTCATACCAAGAGGTTTCATCAACTAACTTGTGTACATAGTCTTTATCTATAGATGCTAAGTTAGAAAATTTACTTTGGAATTTAAGATAAAGGCTAAAAGGCACTAAACATTTAATGGTGGTGGATTTTCTTCTGACTGGCATTTTTCCTTGAAATATTGTCTGAATATGCTCTGGTCAAAAAGATATTGATCACCAATATAGTGGTAGGGCACTCTGGACATGAATGGGTTAAACAAGGCTAAATGGAACTCTCTAATCCTAGTAGCTGCGAGACCTATTCTCTGGTTAATACCTTTTGTGCTGGGATCTATAATCCTACATTTGTATCAAAACACAACCATGACAGGCTCTGGCCTGGTGCATAGACCTGACAATAGTCCAAGTGTTGGTGGCTGGATCGAAGCACTCTGTGATGCGGCTAGGTTTGGAGTCCACCAAGCCACCAGTTATGTAGATCTTTTCATGCAGAACGGTGGCGCCACTGTGGATGTGTGCATAATGCATGTCTGGGAGCCTCCGGAAAGTCCTCTTCTCTGGATTCAAGGCAATGAATTTCTTGGAATCTTCCCACATTATGTAGAGAACACCATTTAAGACTACTATCTGTGAAAACTGAATGCATTCTGGTAGAACAAACTGCTCCCCGGATGATCTTAGGGCAGCGTCACTAATAAGATAACTTTCTATTGTCTGAACCTTGGCATCTCCCTGAGTACCTCCGATTTCCACTAATGTCTTGTTGTACGGAGCTATATGGGACTGCTTCCTTGGTAAAGGTGAGTGACCTACAACTGTCCATTGCTGGCTGTCCATATCATAGGATTCTATACTTTCTACAGCTACTATTTTGCCATCAAATTTGATCCCTCCAACTACATACATTTTACTGTCCAACGATGTAGAGGCATGCCTTGCTCTAGGTGTCAACATGGGATTGACTTTATACCACAACCTTTTCCCCGATTCAAATTTCCACACACTATTCACAATGTGTCCATCCACGATTCCGCCCGATACATAAACATTGTTTCCCAGTGCTGCCACAGAGAACCATGAGACTAGCTGTGGCAGATCGGGCAAAGGACTCCATTTGTCTTTTGTTGGTTCATACATTTCTACAGACTGCACAATGTAGTTATTTATGCCACCCACCAAAACCATCACCTCCTTGGCGAAAGTCGATGGTCGTGGCTGAGTCTGGGCTGTCTGCATGCTTCGTCTACGTTTTCCATGCTGGTCCACGATGGTTTCATGATACTTCTTCGCTTCCTGAATCAGCAGCTTACACTTCTCGAAGCTCTGGATTAGTGGGTCCTTTTCAATCACAGTCTCAATGTAGTCCAGATTAATGGTTGGAAGGCGCACTTGCTCTAGTACCTCACCGATGAAGAGTCGTCTACTTTCCAAGTCGAACTTGATCCACTTCAGGGTGGCATTATAGACAATCTCTTCATTCCTCACGTCAATAAGGTCACTGGATAAGTAGGTTAGAAGTCGGTCTTTTGGGACCTCCAGGAATTCATCATACTCCACCACGGAACTGAAGTTCTCAAGGGCATACTGATGTGCCTCTAACTCCAAATTCTGACACGAATGCAGATGAGCGAAATGTTCAATTCCAAGGCAATTTGATGCATGAATCTGTTTACTCAAAAACTCACAGCAGGCATCTGCGATCGGTTCGTACTGGAAGAGGGTAGCAGCAGCTAACATGTCTTGTGCGTTTTCTATGTTGATTTCTAAAATACCAGTGTAGGCATAATCTATTACCCTGCGCATAGTAACCGCAGTAATTTCATTGAAAGAAATTTTGATCTCTTTACTTTCCCTTAAATCACTGGAGAACATTGCATTGAAATATGGACTGCTGACAGCGAGGACATTTCTGTGACATGGAATTTCTTCAGCTCCCACACACAAGATGGCATCAGTAAATGCCCTTTCAGCCCTCAGTGCACTCAGCTTACTCAAAATGTCATAACTGTAATTTGGATCCTCAAGGTGGTAGCTTTGTTCCACAAAGGGCTCACTGCCCCTTCTATCTCTTATATCCATGATAAAGTTATTGTGCCTAGCTAACAAGTGCAACCAACCTTACGATGTTCCTCAATTCTTATCGCAATTATTCAACAAGGCGATCACCTGCATTCAATGTTTCAATCCAAATCATTCATGAATCATGTTATATTCAATCTGAATCTTCAAAGGCAAGTCCCTAATTATATGCATTACGACGCGTCTCCTTGTACACTTTGCTTTTTCTCCCACATAGATCTTCCATTATTCAATCTCAGACGTGCACATATATATCAACTTATTCCGATCCATCGGTGAACTGGATATTTTTCTGAGCTCCAACGTCAGTGGTCTTCCAGCAAAATCGCCATCTTGGATGTCACCATCGTCGATGTGACGTCATCAGGAATTCCCTCCTAGGGAGCAGTTCGTAGCTGCCACACGACGAAAAAAGATTTGGTTACACGACTTCTTTAAATCTAAAATAATAATGATAACAATAATAATTATAATAACAATAATAATAATAATAATAATAATAACAATAGTAATAATAATAATAATAATAATAATAATAATGATAATAATATTAATAATAATAATAATAATAATAATAATAATAATAACAATAATAATAACAATAATAATAAAAGTAATAAAAATAATAATGATGATAATAATAATAGTAATAATAATGATGATGATAATAATAATAATAATAATAATAATAATAATAATAATAATAATAATAATAATAATAATAATAATAATGATAATAATAATAATAATAAAACTAATGCTATAATAATCATGATAATAATAATGATAATAATAATAATAATAATAATAATAATAATAATAATAATAATAATAATAATAATAATAATATAACAATGATAATGATAACAATAACTATGATGATGATAATAATAACAATAATACTAGTTATACTACTACTACTACTACTACTACTACTACTACTACTACTACTACTACTACTACTACTACTACTACTACTACTACTACTACTACTAACAATAATAATGATAATGATAATAATAATAGTAATAATAGCAATGATAATGATAAAATGGTAATAATAAAACTACAATAACAAAAACTATTATTATTATTATTATTATTATTATTATTATTATCATTTTTATTATTATTATTATTATTATTATTATTATTATTATTATTATTATTATTATTATTATTAATTTTATTATTATTATTATTATTATTATTATTATTATTATTATTATTATTATTATTATTATTATTATTAATTGAAACCTAGGGTGTGTTAATGGGTTTGATCCCTGCAATGTGTTCGGATGCGAAATGTGGGTGCCTTTGAAAAAGAAAAAAAATGTGGGCTACAGAGTCTACAGACAGGATTTCTGAGGGCTGTGTAGGTCTTGATTGGACGGATACAATCAATATTTAAAAGCAAAAGTAGTTATTTTGGTAGGAACCATACTAGCCATGGTCAAACGCGTAGTACCACTTAATTCGGTGGTAAAAAAATTCAGGTGATATAGAAAAATGGATCTGGATTAAAAGGGGTTGGCTGGTTGAAATTTGGAAAAACGTACATGGAACGTCCAACCATTTTGAATCTCTTGATCCATACCACTCCCAGTTTGAAATCTGGATGGTACGGTATGCCGGAATGTAGCAGAGCAATATACTAGTAGGTTTGCGGTCATGATGGAATTGGTACGTCACGAGTACATACGATGCTTTTCAACCGAAGAGGTACGTTTGTACGTTTGTACTGCACTTGAGCTATTATTTTGCTTCCTTACTTTGACTGTGGTTCGCTTTTCACAATTTTCTCATTTCAAGGGACTTAGAGACTGTCGTTTTAAAAAAGGTCATCATGTAGAGTATATAAAACAGAACGTGATTAAGTAGTAAAGTAATAAAAAGAATTACTGAAGACACGTATTTAAATTACATATGTCATTCGAAAAAAAATCGAATTAGGAAAGAATTAAAAGCAAGAAGAAGCGCAGGCACAGAATGGAAAATATTTAGGGCACACACTCGGTTGTTAAAATAGGAAAATTGACAGGTGTCCCCGGCTTGGAAACTGAAATACAGGACAAACAGCAAGTACAGAGCTATATTTCCTAGCTCGGTATGCCCCGTCGGTTATAAGTGGCCACAGGCATAGCTTTTCATGCGATGAAGGCTGGAGAATGGTGTCTCTTTAGTTATGTCAGGGCATGTTAGATGGCATGTGTTCTTAGAATTCGATGGACTAGAGAGGGTTCAACCGTATAGTCTTCACAACATATATATATATATATATATATATATATATATATATATATATATATATATATATATATATATATATATATATATATATATATATATATATATATATATATATATATATATATATATATATATATATATATATACATATATATACATATATATGTATATGTGTGTGTGTATTGTATATACATACATGATAAAGGTTGCAAAGGAAACGTTCTGTGATTAAACTAATGTATTTATATCTATTGACTATGCTAGAGGCATAAAAGTACAATACAAACGAAAAATCATTCAAAATACAGGAACACGAAAATTAAATAAACAGAAATAAAACTAATGTTATAACTCTGTATTGAAATAACTCCACCCGGAATTATGTATATTGATTACGTTATACTTTGTTATGCTAATGTATGCAAGAAAGCTCCCGTGTCGACATGGCGTCATTATGGCTTCTCGGTGATTATAATTTGTTTCACCTCACCCTCGTGACTTCAGTTGTGATATAATAAACATGAAAACGGGAGTATAGCAGGGCTACGAAGATAATTACTTGACACAGGAACAAGAAAGAAAGAAAAAGTAGAAAAGGGAAAAGAAAGAACCTTGGGAGTGCTATAGATTCGTATCATAAAGACTGGGGCGCAACTGGTTTAACCCTTCCAATGATAAGGCTACTTTCGTCCAAAGCACAAGGATGCTAAGATTTTTGAAAACCATCTCAACCCTATCATGTTGGTATTTATTAGAAAACTCTCCCTGAGTACTCTCAAATGAGTACCCATTTGCCAGGGTTTCGGACATTTTCAGGTTTTTTGCATCATTTTGTATTTGCCAAATTAGCCACCAGCAGCATAAGGGTTAAGTTATTTGGTTGATTTTTGACCAGCAGTCCGCTTTTGATTTTTTTTCAAAACTTCTCTCATCACAAGGATACGTCTAAAATAACCAGGGCGTTTTTGGGCTCTGGCATGAATAGGGTCTATGTTGAGACGGGCGTGTCCATCCTTCAGGCCGTGTGCCACTGACTGCACGCTGTCTCTCACCCCTGCCTGGGTTCGAATCCCGGCCTGGGCATGTGAGAAAGTTGCCAGTGACTTAGGGTTAAGCGGTGGTTTTCGCCGGGTACTCCGGTTTCCTCCACCACATACAACTGGCTAGTCAGGAATTAGCCACATTTGTCATAAATGTGACGAAAAGCAAAATTCCAAATCCAAATCCATCCTTTAGTGAGGGAGCCTCTGCCGCAGTCAAATCTACTGTCGACGTATCGGGAGACCAGTGCTCCCACGCCGTACCACGTTCCATACCATAAACATCAGGCCAAGCGTGTTAATGCGCCCTTATGTAGCAGCGCGCATACTTGATGTACCTTCAAGTACCACGAATTTATTGATGTGAATTAAAAAACTTTAATTCAAATTTTAAAATGACCTATGAACTTTTTACCGATTTGTTTCAATTTCTACCGCTAGCTCTCCAAGTAGCGTAATTGTCGGACACTTTTTGAATACTTTTGTTGGAGAATATAGCATTACACGGTCGCAATATAAAATGATAATATAATTTTAGATTTAAATTAATATATGATTATTAAAAATATTGAGTATTGAAAACTGGCGATGTGATGAAGCCCTGCGGTAAAAATGTCGTATGCGTCCGCCTCTCTGGCGAATTTCGTAAGGAAGTGCTGCCATCTTGTGGCAAGAGGAGAAATGATTTTGTTTCGAAATATGACTGTAATCTATAATTTATGTGCTCAATACAGTCTTTAGTGAAGCAAAAAGATATATATATATATATATATATAAATGTAATCTTTATTTTAAGTCGGTATATAAATTATACTTTTTCTGCGCCCCCACCGGGGATTTGAACCCCGGATCGTCTGCGCCGAAGGCAAGCGTGCTAACCACTTGACCAACGCAACTGCTATTACGGAAATATGTAGGGGTCCAGGAAAGATACAGACATGCATTATCGCATTTATTTCTGACATGGCTTTCCCGCTGATCACTATTATCCGCAGCAAGGAAGCTGTTATATATATATATATATATATATATATATATATATATATATATATATATATATATATATATATATATATATATATATATATATATATATATATATATATATATATATATATATATATATATATATATATATATATATATATATATATATATATATATATATATATATATATATACACTTCAAAAAACAAATGACGAGTTTTATTAAGAGCTATAGCTAGGTACGTTTACCACGAACAAACTGCTCTCTACAAGTGGCCTTATCATTCCTGCATCGGAGTGCATCCCATACTAGCGCCAGAACACCAGAACATACCACGCCCTCATATTGGCCAGCAAGTTCTCAGTGCGAACAAATGTACATGTTCCTGGCCTCCCTGTTACGGTGGAAATCTTGCTGAGCCATCCTCCACTCTACATGACTTTACCTGGTAGTATGTATACATCGAAACCAACGATACATAAGAGTAACTAATGACCCTGATATTCTCGACACAGAAAGACTCAATTCATGAGGTGAAAATTTGGGTTAAGGGTGTAATATTTTGGTAAGACAGGCGAAGTTGTGCGGAGACAGGGCGCCCGCGACCGCACGTTAGGCGGAGAAGAAATAGGTCAATCTCACATAACCCTATAGAGACAAGAGCTGATCACCTTAAGAGGGTGAGGCTGGCATATACCAAGCCATTGCTGCTGATTATAGTAATCAGCGGGAAAGCCATGTCCGAAATTAATGCGATAATGCATGTCTGTATCTTTCTTGGAACCCTACATATTTCCGTAATGTGGAGGTTTGTAAGAATCCGAGCAACACACCCAGCAAATAAAGCAGTCGTAGTATGGGATAGTGAGTACAACTGTTTATGTCACACATGCGCTATACTTGTGCTATACATACCTATTGAGTGAGCATTTTGAATTCCCTCTTGTTCAGGTCTTTACTTGATTCGAAATTCGATTATGTATAACTATTGAATAAACAACGACACCAGTTTCTATTCTGCCGACACCCAGATTGCTTTATTCGTGAAGATTTCGAAGCATATGGAATGTCTTGCTTAGCCCAAGACACCAACTATGCGTGGTAATTAGTTAAAATACCCAATATATTTTTACTGTGAAATATATTTAACATAGAAAAAGAATCGCTCTCTATCGTTTGTTTCTCAATAACTGTGCTCGCAGTGTTGAATTTTATTTCAATTCACGCCAATAGATGGCGTGTATGCCAACACAGACCTGTCCTATCCAGTATGGCAGTTTTGGTGATATCATTTTGACAAACGCTTACTTCAGAAAGGAAATCCTTTTAGGAATCTTAATCAAATCCGAAGCAACAAATATCCTCTTTTTAGAGATTTTTCTTATTTACTCTCAAGCTTTGTTTCAAACATGAATTCAACGGACTATTGCGATTATTAGTATATATAAGGGTTTCAATTATTTTATCGTGTTCTGTGTCCATGTTTGTGAATATAATGTAAATCAGCTATAACATTGTGTCATATTAGGTTATCATCGATATCGACATCTCGGGGTTAAGTTTAAATCATGTAGCAAAAAGCTAAAACGTTCTTTGTCAAAAGACGAAAAAAGGTTTATCAATAGTATCAACAAACTGATTGAGAGGTAATTACGGTATCTGATACCCGTCTGTCTTTTATTTCCTTCCAAAAAGGCAAACAAGAAGTGGGAGAATTAGTCTTTAACTTTATTCCCAGTGTAAAACATGATAATAAACAAACAGAACTTCATAGCACACATATGAATGCTAGAATAAATATGCAGTTTACAAAAAGTATGTTAAATCAGTTTCCATTAAAATCTACCGCATACTAGTACTATTCTGAAATAATTAGAGGGCACTAACTTTGGACCAACCACCAACCTTGATACGCTCGCATGTAAAGTACTTTTTAAGAGTTTCACAACTCGTTTCATGATTACTACAGGTGAACTGGCTTAATACGGACGTGTTTTATCCAGATTTTCGGATTTACCGTACAGATTGCAAGGGCCCGGTCCCTCCCAATACATTTACATGCAAATTTCAGTGCTTATTACGGACAATTTAATCCGTACCTCGCCTAAACCGGACGAATTTCGAGGCACGCTCTTTACCATTTAAGGTTTAAGAGCATGCTTTTATCCGGATTGCCGACCATGAATTGAGCGCGCCCTATCATATGGTACGACGCGCCCAAGCCATTGCCACAAAAAACAGAAATAATGTCCTCTCCCACAAAAAACGAAGAGGACAGACAATCAAATAGAGAGGGGGATGTGGTGGGAGGGTCAGAGATAGAGGGGAGATACGGGGGGGGGGGGGGGGGGGGTGTAAATATATAGCCGATGGGTCACGATTCCGGCTTGATTTTTGAAATGTACACGCCTTCCCGTGCGTGCTTGCTAACTTCTATTTCATGCTTTTATGCATAATCCGGATTTTGCCTAATCCGGACAGAAATTTAGTGTCCAAATCCAAACGGATTAAGTCAGTTCACCTGTATACTCACAAAAGATCGAGAAATGTGTCTCGGGGATTGGTAGTGAATAGCCGTGAGAAACGGCTAATATCGAAATAAAAATCAAGTCGGTTTGATAAATACTTTAAAACATATTTGTCACAGTCAGAGACTATATCAGTAATGATTTTCTTCATTTTATTGAAATGCACGAAATGTAAATCGTGATGAAAAAAGACGCTTTTTCATAAACTGAATGAGCTAGATAAGAATACATTTTAGTGAGATAAGTGACACAAATACACACATAACCCATGCAATATATTTATTATAAATTAATGTGCAAATGTATATAGATATATACAAAGCTAGTAAACATGGCATTCGTTTGTTGTAGTGAAACATAGAAATCAAGTATCAGGTTCAACATTCCGTTAATTTGGTATGCGGAATGCACTCTTTTACACAGTGGTCTAAGTGCTCTTTCACACTTTGTCTAATACACCCGGTGCGTGTGCTGCGCCAGTTTAATCAAGCCTTGACTCAAGGACGTTAACCCATTTACACTCAGAGGGGCAAAAAGAGGCCTGACGATTTTGGAAATATCTTATTTACAAAAACATTTTCTTGAAAACATTTGAAGGAGAAATGTGGATCAGAAACAAAACAACGACTCTCCTTCAAATATTTTGTGAACTTTCGCTTTATTCAAAAGTTATTTTCAAAATTATGAGAGTAGCAGACGATACCTCGAGTGTTAATGGGTTAAGAGTAAAATCATCGCGTATTTACTTTTTGACAGGAGCATGCAGCAAGTTGGTCCGGTTTGTTGCTATAGGGATTAAGATCCGCCTCTGAGCATTGGTGCAGATTTTATAGCCGAGACGTAGGTGTTTGTTGCATAAGCCGAGGCCGCCAAGGCTGAAGCTTTGCAACAAACACCCACACCTACACCAATGCTCAGTGGCGGGTCTTAATGGCTATTATAGCGAGTTTGAGTGATAGAAATTGAAACAACTCTATAAAAATGACACGAAAATCACGTTTTCTAATGGTTGCTGAGCCTGGATTTGGTCCCGGCTCAGGAGCCTCATCCTGGAGTTGGTCCCGGCTAACTGCTGTGAACCGGGACCACTTTAAAGCCACAGAAACAGCTTCTTACTGAACATAGTGTTTTCCTCGGTATTCTCATAGCAATGCGCTATAATTATTATTTAATTTCGCGGTGCCAACATAGCATGGCAGAGTAGTGAAACCACTAGAGATATGGCTAGATGGTGCCATCTATAGGCCTTCGGTAGTACATGTATTACACTACTTCACTGGTTAATATACTGGAAAAAGGATATTGAGACTTGTAGTAACCGTAGTACTCTGATACGAGATCTTACACGCATGCTCTAATCATAATCAAAATCATGTTAATCTAAAAGACAGAAAACTTATCAATTCAGTCGCAGTGGAGGAAACCCCTGGAAGTACCGAACGAAAGAGAATGCTCTAAGATCATTATCTATTCTATGAGAACCAGATTTATTTAGTATTAACCCATTAACACTCAGAGCAGCCAAAAGAGGCCTGACGATTTTGGAAATATTTAACTTAAAAACACATTTTCTTGAAAACATTTGAAGGAGAAATGTTGGTCACAAGCCAGACAAGAACTCTCCTTCAAATATTTTGTGAATTTTTGCTTTCTTCAAAAGATATTTTTAAAAGTATGAGAGTAGCAGACGCCACTTTCTAGAGAAACTTTAAGTGTGAATGGGTTAAAGGCACATGTCACACTGGGGAAGCCAAAGCCCATTATAAGAATCCATAATTCATAGCTTTGAAACTTCTTGTAGTCTTATATATCTTTATTTAAAGCGAAACTAATTGAATGAAGCAACATACTAGTATAGTGGTGAACTGGTATGGAGAATCAAACGGTGCCTCTGTTCGCCACACCTTTGCTTCGTGTAACCATATCTGTACGTTTCAGGATAACGCGGTAAGTCCGCTAACAGATTAACATGATTCTATTGAAATTTTTGAAAAATATGACTAACGCATCGCACGGACCAGAGGAATTTGACAGACTGAGAAAAGCCCCCAAGAAACCATCCTTAGAAGCGTGTGGATTACGCTAGCCGAATCTAAGACACTACAACATTTTACACATTCAACGTTTCGCCGTATGTACACGTCCATTTCGTCAATACGAGAACCACGTGACCGAGCACGTGATACATCATGTGACTAACTTGTACGAAAAGAGGAGAAGGATGAGTTCTATCCGCTACAGTAAAAGGTCGATAAATAGGACCTTGTATGACCTACCTATTGGATGTATTTAAAAGATCGAATATATTAGACGAGTGTGAAAATCATTCACCCGAAAAGAGACCCTGAAATGACCTGTGGTTCACAGCCACTTTGGATTAATCTCTGACGTTTTATCTGTACAGGCAACTATAGTACCTTATCTTACTAGGAATTTTATCACAATTTGGCAAAGCTGTAACGAACATATTATTTATTTAAGCTCTTTTAGATCACATAATTCTCTACTTCACCAAACAACCGAAAGCTAGTGAAGGATTTACCAGTGCACTTACCTCAACAGCATAGATCAATATTTAGTTCAGAAAACTGGGGTTAATTGTCAAAATTCAACTACGTCAAAATTTTGCGTTAGTTGCTTTTGTTCCAAAATGATTATCAATACCCAAGAATACTTTTCATGATAGAACTACAATATATATTTACATGGTTCGTTTGATAGCTTTTATTTATTACATAGAGAAACACTAAAATGGCTATGAAGTATTAACTTTCTTAGCATTTCGGCACGTGTATTATTAAGATGCTCTGGGAAAGATGCCATATATTATAATTTAAGAGCGCAATACAATAAAACCTTAAGACAATTAATGGAATTGTACAGATTAAAAAAAAAAGACGGTTTAATAATACGACATTATTAATTGCAATGACTTTCCCAAATGACAGTGTACTGTAGCTAGATTACATGCTATATCTGCGCATGAGAGAAGTTTTGTGACATCTCTTTTAGGAACTTCATCATATCATAAGGATTGAGAGAGAAAAATAGGTCAATGATAATGTAGGTCATTGACAAAATAAGATTTGTCGTGATTGTTCTACTACGTCACTTTGGACTGCATTCATCTGCACTTTTCATACAGATTATGTCACAATCACTGAGTTTGATACACCAGACAATATTTACAACTTGCATTTATACACCAACTGCAAAATCTAGATTTAGGTACAATAGCACTAATCATAAGATGTGAAACAAATTTTGTGCACTTTATACAAATCACACTGTGTACAAATAGTGAAATTCTACAATAGTAATTCACGAGACATATAAGCACAATGTGTATATTTTGGGATTAAAACACACATCCGAACAGCTGATTGAAATACTCTGTAGGATATAACATACTGTAGCTTTTACGAATCATCTGTACTGAAATGGAAAAGTTTAGTGAAACATCAGGGCGTCGCACTTGGCAAATACATTGCTCATACTACATTCCCAGGTGTATCTTCTCAAATGACCAGTCAATGCGAACTGTTACAACCGAATAATTACCTAACACACACATGCATGCATCCATATATATATATATATATATATATATATATATATATATATATATATATATATATATATATATATATATATATATATATATATATATATATATATATATATATATATACATATATATATATATATATATATATATATATTTATATATATATATATACATATATAAATATATATATATATATATATATATATATATATATATATATATATATGTATATATATATATATATATATATATATATATATATATATATATATATATATATATATATATATATATATATATATATATATATGTATATATATATATATGTGTACATATATATATATATATATGTATATATATATATATAAATATATATATATGTGTGTGTGTGTATAAATATACATATATATATATATTTAATATATATATATATATATATATATATATATATATATATATATATATATATATATATATATATATATATATATATGTCGTGTACCAGAAGTCGATCAGTACCAATCGACGATTGGTACAGCTATGCTGTACCAGAAGTCGATCGACTTCTGGTACAGCTATTACCTGTACCAAAAGTCGATCGACTTCTGGTACAGCATTAAGCTGAACCAAAAGTCGATCGAGTTCTGGTACAGCATTAAGCTGTACCAAAAGTCGATCGAGTTCTGGTACAGCGTAGCTGTACCAATCGTCGATTGGGACAATCATTCATTTATGAGGGTCATGTACCAAAACTCGATCTGTACCAAAAGTCGATTGTGAAAGTAGCAGTCAATTCAGTGTACTGTATTAAACATGTATGTTTCACAAACTGATTTTTATAGTGAACACATTATATAGCATTGTTTTGTTTTTGTCTAATGGAATATAGTTCAACGAATTTGCCTATCTAAGGCCATCAATTCACCTTTTTTACTCAAAATCATTTTATCCTTTTTTCTATTTTTTTCTTTTTTGGAGGGGGAAGTTTGACAAACTTTTTTGTAATAAACATAAGTCCAATTTTCTTTTTCAACTTATTAGATTCTATGCCTTTGATTAAAGAAAAAATGAAAGGGGTGAGAGAGCATCCCTTTTGAAATAATGATGACCATCTTCCTGTGCTAATGATCGGAGTAATTCAGGTGTTCACCTTTACATTTTAGTTTAAAACCTTTAAGGAAATATGTCCAATAGCCAAGGTGAACTCTTTTATTTTGATTTAATTGCATTTATTGATAGTGGAGTAAATATGGTTTTAATTAAACCTAGCATGCATTATTTATCACCCCAAGATTATTTGCACAATGTTTATCTTAATACAATACACTGAATATATATTTTAGAAATTGATGAAAATGTGTATTGAGTAGTTGAAGAGAGATAATATTTTGCTTCTAAAATTAAAACAACAGCCCCTCCCTATTAATTTTTTAATATAGGGAAGCCAATACAATTATATACACTGAAAATAAGTCTGAATATAATCATTTTGATAAAATTAAAGTCAAAGTGATGTTAAAAAACAATAAACTTATTATCAATACCAAGGACTCAGATCTGAAATAAGCCTGTACCAATCGTCGATTGGTACAGGCTTAAAGGCTGTCCCAAAAGTCGATCGACTTCTGGTACAATTAATGCTGTCCCAAAAGTCGATCGACTTCTGGTACAGATAGTGCTGTACCAGAAGTCGATCGACTTTTGGTACAAGTAATAGCTGTACCAGAAGTCGATCGACTTCTGGTACAGCATAGCTGTACCAATCGTCGATTGGTACGGATCGACTTCTGGTACACGACATATATATATATATATATACATATATATATATATATATATATATATTTAGGATATATGTATATATACATATATATGTATATATATATTATATATATATATATATATATATATATATATATATATACATATATATATATATATATATGTATATATGAATATATATATTATGTATATATGAATATATATATATATATATATATATATATATATATATATATATATATATATATATATATACATGTGTGTGTATATATATATGTATATTTACATATATATATATATATATATATATATATATACATATATATATATACATATACATATATATATATACATATATATATACATATATATATATATACATATATATATATATATATATATATATATATATATATATATATATATATATATATATGTACTTATATATGTACATATATATGTATATATATGTACATACATACTCATTTTCATTTCTAGCATGCAAAACCTCCCGATCCACTTCATAAGTAGGGAAATCCACATTGCCAAGTTTGATACAGTTGGTAACTCATTTGAGCCCATTCTTGTAAAACAAATGACACTACACTCATGCTTACTCTTTGATTCAAGCATAGCTCATTTCCCAAAACAATTACAGGTTAAGAACTTTTGGCAGTGTCACACGACATATTTAGGTATAACAAGAGATATCCAAAATTCCTTTTTGTTTGTAAGAATAGGGTGTCTATAGTATTTCTACAATGACGTTAAGACACCATAATTTCAAAACACAATTAAGATATGAATGGTCAGGAATATGTTTCGTGTTCTTGGCAAAGTCGAATTAGATCAGTTATCGTTATAGACATTGGACTTACGTTTGAGCATGTAATACAAATATAGTATTGTTAAGTCTTATTAAATCGTAATTATATTTGCAGACCTAATCCTTTATAATTCTGTTTGAATTTTTTTTTTATTCATTTTTTTAAATAAGCCTTTTTTCTCTTTTTGTTTGTATATAAAAGTGGACATATGTTTTGAAATCAAATATTGCTAGCACTACCCCTTCTATTATAAGTTTTGACAAAGGTTTGAAGTACTTTTGAGATATGAAAGTCTACTTGCACAAAGTACCATGTTCTAAACCCAAGTGCCCCTCTAAGATGTATGTCTTTGAAACAGTGAGATAGATCGTAATGGAACATTAATACTTTGATAAAGAAAATGTCAGGATGCACTCCATAAGATAAAATATATGGTGTTATGTAAGCAAGATACTGAAAAAAACTTACAACCTAGATAAAAAGGTTTTCTGATTTTTAATAATACCAGAGTGTACATGTAGTATATGTACCTCTCCTAAGATCACATACGAGGAATGCCTTTAAAATCATTGTTAACCGTAATATGACATGTGACACTTCCAAATCCGAAGAAAAGGCATTAATACTGAGGGTACCATATATCTCCAGCAAATAGTTTTAGGAGACTGGTATTTTAAAACAAACCATGGCAGGTAAAATGTCAATATTTAAAAAATGGTTTTTATGTACAATATTCGACAACTTGCACAACGAACATGTACACACATAGAATCGAACTTACACAATTACCATAGAATATACCCAAGGTTTTCAATGACATTACACTTGTCGATCATCGCATTCCATATTCCCATATTGGTATACTAGTATTGTGTAGACTTGTTTTTTCATGAAGAATGACACATATGGTTGCTTCATAGAATGTACTTTAAAAAGTAAGCTTGGACCTATGACAGCTCCCTTTCGGTCAGTCATCATTGCCTCATGCAAAAAGGTATGCTGTGAAAGAGGATCATGTAATCTCTTACTTACATGTATCAAATACTAAGTATGGTATTGAAGAATCGATAAACTGTATATGCAATAAATTTATATCATGCTAATACAAATGAGTCTTAAATTGCATGGGTCCATTTTGAACAGCATAGGGTTGAACAGGTCTTTTTCGAAATTACACGTCAAAAGATTATTCTCGACTTTTATCTCCTTAATTCAATACCCAAATAGCCCAACGACAGAAAGGGGCATGTCAGATTTTAGTACGAACTATCCCATTAATGTACGGTTTGTGACAGTATGATACCTAGAAAATGGCTGCTCAAAAAGTGCACACTTTTTCGCTGGTTCGCAACATGCAATATATGATTCATATTTGGCTCATACTTCGAAAATGTTATATGCCAATATCTTTTGAACCTCTATTCTCTTAAAAAGAAAGCTAGATTCAATGACATATACATATACTAGAACGTTATCAACGCGTTAACCATTCTGAACGTGACAAGTAATTTCCTTTTTATATTTCTTTACAAATGGCATGATATAAATTTAAGCAATGAATTGCTGTGATTCCAACGATGACATGTTAAATTTATACCAGTATGTATGGTAATCGTGAACATCCAAGTACATGTCATTTGGTCAAACTCCAGCATTTCAGGGACAGAAACAAAACGCGAAAAGAACAATCACAGGTTTTCTGTCAACCACGATGTCATTCTACATGTGGTACAGTGTTTCTTGTAGGTTTCTGCAGGTCGTACGGGATAGGAAGCCCACGGCTAACCGATGTTGTCTACTTGGCTTCCAGGAGGAGACATACTGCGAATGTTCCATGACCTATATATACTTGTCACTCTGCTACTATCTGCAATATAGAGAATAAAGTATTTAAGGCAGTGACCGCACGATGCAATCCGAATACACTCGTTAACAAAGATTGTGCCCTTTAAAAGCCCTCTTATTGATTTATTGACGCACCATCGAGAATATATATATATATACCGGTACATATATATATATATATATATATATATATATATATATATATATATATATATACTGTAAAACTGGTAATGTTTGCGTGTAGTAAATATTGCGTTTTTTTCATTTTCTCTTTTATGCGTGTTTTAATTAATGCGACGCCACCAGACGTCATATATCTGAAACAGAAGGGACAGATTTATGCGTGTTTTAATTATTGCGTGTATATATATATATATATATATATATATATATATATATATATATATATATATATATATATATATATATATATATGTATATGTTTATATATATATATACATATACATATATATATATATATATATATATATATATATATATAAATATATAGATATATAAATATGTATATATATATATATATATATATATATATATATATATATATATATATATATATATATATATATATACATACATACAGTAAATACATATATAATGTATGTATGAAAGTAAGTAGGACTTTCCCTGATAGCCGAGCGGTCTAATGCGTTGCCACTGATTACTAGCTGTTTCTTGCCAACGCACCGGTTCAAATCCCGGCTGGGGATCAGTCTAGCCTAAATATGACAGAATAGGGCTAAGATATTCGTAATTTCAAATTCCATCTGTGTATGTTTGTATGGTAGTTGCCTTAGTACCTTCGACAAATCACAAGCCTCGAAAAGTGTAGGGTATATGCCACAACCAATACTTTATTGAGCCTTTGTTTTCTAATTTTCCCAAACCACAACGGTATTGAGTATGGGTGCACAGCTCAACTTTTCTTGGCCTGTGATTGGTGGAAGGCAGTCAATTGTGGAACAAGCTACAAAGACCCCTCAGAAGCATGTGGACAAATTGGGGTAACGCCTCGGGTATATCACATACACTACAGCTTCCGTGGGGTCTCTCTTTGACACTTGTATGCATACACTTATGTGTGTTTGTGTGTGCCAACACATGGACACTTAAACAAATATTTTTCTGGGTAAGGAGTGAAAGGAGCAAAAAGGTGAGTGACAATTGAAGGCA
>OZ012684.1:18954498-18969498 GCA_963942565.1 Maea johnstoni | reverse complement strand
AATGAAAAAAAAACACGCGCAGTCTATAGAGTATACAGAGTGAGATTAATTTCTCCAGACATAGAGAGGTGCACGCTATGTAGGTCAAGTGGACCGGCAGATTTAATGTGAGCAAGGGAGCATGCGTAAAACCGAAGCTATGACGTCATATCCGTCGCTAAAGGTTTAAAGATGTTTAAATTCCGTGCGTGATGGCCATGGAAAAAAACAATCAGCGATCTCAAATGTAGTAATTTATATTCACATAATCTGAAACACGCAACTGGTAGATACATGTAGTGAGAAAACATGCTAGAAGCAAGTGTTGATAATTGATGAATGATATAGCGCCTTTTCCACCTATAATGTTCAAAAGCGCTATATAGAAGAGTCAGTGGACAGCTGCTTATGGTCCATATACTCAAATAAACTCCTTTCGGTTTTGTTTTCAGATGTGTCTTGAAGGCCCTGAAATGTTCTCCCTTCGTTGCGATTATTTTTTGCTACACCAATGAACTACTCAAACTAAAAATTGTGGTGCTAACAAAACTTGCCCTTCAGTGCACTGTGCGGTTTTCAAAGCTTTGCAAATATGATATTGAGGTAATTGATACTTATTTAATCACAGTCTCTAGATAGAGCACCATTTTTCGTCTGGAATCCACACGTGGACTAACTTTGGTTAGTGATATTTATCAATAATAGATCGAGAAGTATTGTTAGATCGATTTCAAACAGTAAATTTCAGTCGAAAAATATTCTTTCTCAAAAACTTCTTAATTATCAAGAATTATCAGTAAATATGGCGGACCATAATTTCATTCCAGATGAGAATGGGACAGTAAGGGAAAAGGGATCGATTAGGTTCAAGTTTATATTTTCTACATTTGAAATATCCAAGTCATATATAATTATACCAATGTAAGTATTGTTTATCAATGAAAATAAGTATTTTCTGCAAGGTTTTGATGAAAAACGAAATAAGAACGCCATTGAGAGATTGAAACATGCGTAGATGTACCTCAATCTGTCTTGAATAGCATCTAAGGATATATCCTAGATAAAATATCTTTTAGGTGTTTCTCATCACCATTATCTTGAATAACCCGTTTTTTCTTTAGCAATACTGCAAAACGAAGCGAGTCCTATGTATCGTTACGAGACGGGAGAGTGCGGCAGTTGGGAATAGGAACACCGTAGATGATGAGACAGAACCGTAAACATATTAGTTTATCTGATTCGACAAATGTGTTCGTACTGTGGCTCCTTTCCTGAATAATTGAGCACGTTTTATGGGTAACTTTTAAGTTTTCACGTTAATGTTTGTATATATACTGAACTTGTCACGCCATTACCATGGCATTTTAGTCAGGAGGACTTACACAAAACTACATACTCTGAAAACGTCCAAAACAAGACGATTTTTTTTTCCACGACCACGAAGTTCAAAATAAATCACAATACCTAGCCAAAGTTTTGTGTTTTAATATGTTTCTCAAGCGATATCCAAAAATGGAATAATTATAGTTGATAACATAATGTTTCAAAACCGGTCAATTTTGTAAAGCATATTTCTAAACAGAATCAGCTATTCCTATGGTGTATGGTATTCTCACAGAAGTATGTGAGAGCCTGTAAATATTTCTACTGGCTATACATTTAATGTTATTACACCTCACGAGAAGATTCTTGATCCTGGTTGGTCAAGGGCAGCTGGTGGGCACCCTGCTCGCCTTATAAAAGAAGGGGGATGCGCGGATCTGTCTATGGACACCCTGCATCTAAAACATCCCTTGGTCCTCTTTGGATCTGAAGGCTCTGCTCTTACTCTCACTCTTTCTTTCTTTCTCCTAGAATGATTATGCTTTGTCATTGTTCTTCAACAATGACAAAGGACCACTTTTATGCAATATGTTATGGCACTTGATAAACTTTGTGTGTCGATGTATCTTTAAACACTCATTCATTCATTGGTCAAGGGCCAAAGAGTAATCGTCATGTTATACTCATTTCCTTAGCGACAGGCTGTGCTCCCTAACAGCGGGATTCATTGCTTTAACTGCACTGGAACATCGAGATTCATGTATACAATGAGTCCGGCTGTCCCGAATATCTGCGAAAACCCACGGAGTTTGCCGATCAGTGAAACCGCTTCTATGAACATATGATTGTAATTTGTATACCTTTTACACAAGAGACATCCAATATCTCTGGTGTTTGTCATTTTCCCCTTTTGTGTTTAAAAAAATTTCGTTATAAAAATACAAATATGACATCACTGAGGGGTGAACAGCAGGAGTGAATCCCCATCGAGAGGATTGTTGTAGTGTCATATTTGTATAATGCTGCACTGGTCATGAAATAAGTTTTTATAAGAAAACCCAAAGCAGCATAATCTAAATGCATGATAGAACAAGTAGGTTCATGGTCTTCGCACTAGTTTATTGTCTGTTCGTCCAAATAGTCAAAGGCCTCGTACACCCACATAATTTCAGTCATGACATGTAAGTTTCAAATACCCTCCATTTGAAATGGAGCAGCCTTAATCCCTAGGTGCCAATAGAACGCAATCAATCAATGACGTTGGTTCAAGTGCGAGAACAGAAGGTAAGAGTTCTACGATGGGGCTCTTAGACAACACGCATGATAAAGCTCTGCTTTGCTGATCTGAAATCTGGAATTTCATTTAACCTCACCTTTTCTGCCCTACTGCGGCTGGGTCGTGACTAGCCAATTGTAAGTAGTGGAGAAAATCGGAGTGCCTGGCAAAACACCGCCTAACCACCAAGTCACTGACAGCTTTCCCATATTCCCTGCTAAATGGCAGTCCATTTTAGACCATATTCCCACCGTGTGTAGAACACAACTTGGTAATTTAGAGGTCTGCTAGGATAAACACATACCCAATCATTCCGCAACCAGGCTCGTGATCTCTTAAACATACTTGGACTGTTAGGTTTGGGCACACTCTGTCATAACGATCGTACGATTTCATTTTCAAAACGTTTTTTTAAAACCATATGTAATATCATTTTTGTACCTGATGATTCTCTTTTGTCATAGTTTCTAGTGGTTCGTAACTTAGTAGTGTGTATAGAGTACTAGTAATACATTGATTAATACAACAACAACATAAGAATTGTAACGTGGTCAATAGGTGGGACTTAATGCTGAATGTTAATTGACCAATTTGTTAGGACGACGGAGACGAGTTCAACTGATATGTGTGAGCGTGAACAAATCGTCATAGCAAGACGTAAATCCATTTTCTAAAGCACATACATACACATATACGTACATATATACATATATGTGTGTATGTATGAGTGTATGTGTGTATCTAAGTTAGTTCAGTGCCGAGACCCAAGCATCCTTTTTACTGATTTATGATATTGTATAGTGGGGCCACATGTGCAACACCGAACATCAACAATAACATATCGTTGCATATAATAACGTTCAATATTATTGAATTATATCTAGGTATGTAAACGCATGTATGTATGTGTGTATATACACATCTATTCAGGATGCAGGTGATCCTACTGGAAGGCTATATGATCATCTAGCACTCGTTGTACTTGTTATTCCCAGGTTGATGCACAGAGGCGAGAGACAGCACCGTCTGCATCTTCTCCTATCCACAGCAATGCTCGATAGCCAAGCGGCGACCAGCCGTCCTCCTCGTCACATTATTAGAGCGAATATTCAGGCCAGTTGTTCAGCTAAGTAGGGCGGATAGGCAAGGGATTTACTGGCTAAATTGATGGATTGGGAGCAGTATTGGCCAACATAATTAGCTGTTTGATAGCATTGCTGGGGACAATATAAACAAGTGTGCCTAATGAAACGTGTGTGGCACGCAGGGTTGAGACGGGTATTTTAATAAGCACAGAAGGAAGAGGATCTGATAGGTTAAGGCCCTGCTTAGATGGGTGCCTGGGAAGAGTTCATGTACCTGAATAATAAACCGGAGTTCCATTTCACTCTGCAGGAAGGACTAGCTGTTGTGGCACGCGCGCTCAGCTGATTGGTGGAGGATACCAGTAATCTAGTTTTATCATGTATTTGGAACTACATGTATATCTATCTCCAAATGAAAAACAATATATCACTGTTGCAAACAGTCCCATTCATCACGTTAACATAACCCTTTGCAAAACCACTTAGCTATACTTGAGCATTTAATACCGATAGTTGGAATTGGGGAATAAAAATATACATCATTTTATGAATACTATGGACTACTTAAAAAGTAAAATAGAGTATATATATATATATATACGTATATATAATGTACATATATATATATATATATATATATATATATATATATATATGTATATATATATATATATACGTATATATAATGTACATACATATATATAATATATATATATATATATATATATACGTATATATAATGTACATACATATATATAATATATATATATACTAGTATATATATATATATATACACACACATATATATATATATATATATATACATATATATATACATATATATATATATATATATATATATATATATATATATATATATATATATATATATATATATATATATATATATATATATATATATATATATATATATACACACGACTCTTATACTCTACACGTTTCGAATTATGCAATGTCCGCGGGAAAAGCACACGAAGAACTAAGAAGTAATCACTCGTGTGCTTTTCTCGTGGAAATTGCGTAAGTGTCTCTGTCTAGAAAAATATTCCTAGCAAACATTGGCCGATTACGGAATAGCGCATGACAAGGGAATAGTCCACATAGAAATAATACGAAAACGATATTTCTCTAATTTAATCTAAAATTGCTTTCTATATAAACTACACTATTATTATACTACCTGCCTTATGGTGTGAAACTTCATCAATGCTAGAATGTCGTCCGATGACATAATTGAAATACCCTTTCACAATACACATCATTGCAAGGCTACCATAAACATAGTCTATCTATCCCTACCAAGGCAGCGCTTTTGATGCTGGGCAGCAGACAGCTACATGTATGTCCATTTAGTTCGTAGGATGACCACTAGGGATTGGAAAAGTTCTCTTCTAGCTCGGCGACGACACTAAGATTACAGTAAATCGATTACAGAAAAAAGGATTTTTTAACAAACAACACTATAATGGACGACTGGAAATGATAATATGCATTAAACGTTACATCCACCAAACCACCGTTACGCAAACTCTTAGAGGAACTCACCTGAATTAGCGTTGATTAATTGGTAGTTAGCCAACTTCTGTCCAGTAGGACTAGATCCGTGAAATCTGCCAGCGAAAGGTTTAAATCGTAGTCCCTTTGATTTCACTGAACCTTGAGAGTTTATAGAATCGGATGAGGAATGACTTCTCATACTATCACCATCAGTGAAGCGTGCCTTAGGCTTAATGCCCAGGGATTTGTTCCTCCTCAATGCCTGCTTTAGTGGAGAAGGGCTACTTTCACTGCCCCTAGAATTGGCCCGTTTGCGGTGGCCCTCCGGCGTGAAGAACGGTGGGGCTAGATGCCATGTTGCTGTCAGACCATCATTAAGCTTTTGCACAATTTGGTCAGATGCCAACGGACCAATAGCGGTCCTACATGGCCGTGTGAATTTGCCTCCGTTTGGGGGAGATTCTTCCATATGAACCGTATTGAGAGCTTGATCTAGCGGGTTCACATAGACATTATGTTTACCACTGTCACCTCCAATGTCAAAGGGCGAGGGGCTTGACTGAGGATGTGTCGGACAACTAGCATAGGTGTCGCTGCTGGCGGTGCTACCATGGCGACCAAAAGATCGCATTTCCATATTAGGAGTTTCTGTGTCATTATTGTGCTTCTCCTTTTTTTCTCCCTGCAAAAATAAGTCACTGAAATGCTAGAAACAATAGAAAGCATCCCAACAAGAGCCCCAATTCTTAAGCCTTGTTAGTCTTGGCATAACCATCTTTGGTCGTAGATCTTCGGGATTGCTCTGCTCCCTTGCTTCACACACAACATGCTTAAAGAATGGGTATTGTGCAAATAGGCATGCTTCAACAAGACATCCTTGACTTACCTGAACTGTGGTTAGGGGCTTTGCCTCCTTCCTACAGAAAAGAATAAACCAAACCTCTGCGGTAAAACCTTCCTGGATGTTGCCCAACTTGCAACAAAGATGACAAAGAAATTTCGAAATTGCCTTCCAAATAAATTGGATTTGATAATCAATGTGATAACATATCGAATTAAACCATTCGAACAATTTCATAATTTTAAACAAATTATCTTAAATGCACTTGTTGACCTGTGAATAATAGTGTACTTGAGTTATAGCACGTTCCGGGTTCACCCCACTGTTGGCATAAAAGCACAGCTTCTACCTTTAATGAGTTCGAAATGATAAGAGATAATGATCGAGTGTGATAAATGTTTAATAATAAGATTAATACTCAGATATAGCATCGATCATATATATACAATAAATTGTGAGAAATTCGACATACCTTTATCTTTTTGAATTTTGATAACGTAACCACTGTTACATTAAACGAAGGCAATAAAGATTATTTGGAGACTTACTATAACATAACTGCGCATGCATGGAACATGTACATGTAGGAACCTAGTAGGATATTATGCGACACTATATATGTACATCACTAATATGAGTGTGTTAATGGTATAGCACGTCTATATGCCATTAGAACCCCTTGGTAAAATGGATTTCTTTGCCATGTTTTCAAGAAATTGGTGGCACTGCGTGTTTCTAATTGCACAATATAGTACCCTCCACATATAATTCGAAAGTACATAATGTATGCAAAGTATACATCGGTACTACTTAGAGAGAGTTCTACATGTAAGTCCCAAAAGGGAATTTCGATGTCGCAAAGTCACAAAAACCTCTCAAATAAACATAGACACATCTTACCCATAGTCCTTGGCGAAATCTGAAAGAAATATTTACATAGATACCTACCTAGAACTCATCCTAAAAAAATCAACGTCACATGATACACTTGGCACCTTCATTTTTATTTTTGTTTATCAATGTAAGCAATCTAGTAGTTTCCAAGAGATTATCAATAGGTTCCACACTTTCGTAATCACAACGAGATAAGATCATGGCAAGTGAACTATTATGAAAGGCAACACGTAGACCATTGGCCATTGATTGGAGGGCATCGTACTAACTCATGGCATTATTATTGAAGAATAATTCCCATCGAGTGCCTTTTGCTATTCTTAAATAAACGAAGCTTCATTCTATTTTAGTTCGGTATATGATTTTATTAGTATATTTCCTGCCATGCAAGGCGTAATTGTCATCCCAGATCCCTGGCAACTGAGGCTCACATTCTTATAGCCTAGCTACCCAGTATTTACGGTATTGCATATTCATTAATGTTCGCACATACATAAGGGCATGTGGCCTTTTGTTGGGTACTTAGCACTTACAATTATCACATAATTGGGGTGTACGCTAATGTACACATATCCATGCTATCATAGCGCAGTGCCATCTAGCCACAAGGGATGCCATCTGAATATGGCCTGGGATGCAGGCTAATACTATTCACTCAAGCAGGGCTCCAATCCCTCATTATGCAGAATGCATATGCTGACAGTCTACGGAGGCAAGCAACCATTGATGTTGAGGGTATGAAAGAAGGATCTTGCTTTGCCCTACGTAGGCATACATCACAAACTGATAGAGTAGGAAACCTACCACAGCTTTGAAAGTTATTAAAACTTATATCTAATCAATGTATATCTGATCAATGTAAGCATCATAAAAAGTGCACGTACGACCAACAAGTAAATATCACAGTAAGAGAAATGTGCGCCACAAAGTTTTTTTCTGTATGTGCACCTCCAATGCCCTAAACAAATACGTTTTACAATAAAAGGTTTGTATATTCAATGTGTAATAATTGTCTAGGTGCAGAGACACCTTTTCATTTTGAAGAATTAGAAATTCATTTTGAGACACAGGCGAGCATAGCGCAACGTATTCTTAAAGTTTGGAGTAACGATTCCTCTTACAATCTTACCAAATTGAATTCATTACTTTTTTCCTTTTTCTATCTAATGTGAAATATAAACTAAAATGCTTTTATCAATCGTACATGTCTGGTATTGACATTCCCAAGCATTATTTCAGAATCAAAAGTAGAAGACTATCCTGACATAAAGAATCTGATTCACAAAGAACAGAATTATTTCATCTACAGTAAACAATTGCCCTTTGTCATACTTAAGACGGATATGTTGAATAGAATGCAATACACATCTTTGAACACTTGCATAAACAATACAATAAGTCATTGCGTCATGAGTTATATGACCTTCTTTTAGTAGATAAGCTGTTGTTCTTAGAAAGTACTATAGCAGTTTGAAAAAATGAAATACGTTATCATCAAATAGGCCGTAAGTAATTGCAGAGGATATAACAGTGCTTATTAAATGATAGTACAAAAGAGAAAATTTGAGGAATTTACAGTTCACTAGGATTTCAAGAACATGATCATGATCAGTGAATTATATAGGATACCAGTCATCTTTCATGCGTTGAAGCTACTGTCAGTATGGTCGTAAACATACATACAGAAGTACATATAATGGCTGTGATGATAAAGATTTGTAGTGGAACAGGGTGAAGGAATTTATTTTCTTCAAGAATTTGCTCAAAAAGAGTTTGGTTACCTGAGTGAACTGTACTACAACATACAAACCAGTTGTGCAAAGAACGCTCCAAAATCACGACCGCCCATCTAAAACGGACGTTTATTTAAATAGACTTTGCTATGGAGACGGGACTAAGCCCTGTAGGTCTTATATAGGTGGTCGGAGTCTGCGATCGCTCTTCCCACCTCTGTGGGGGACTACAAGAACGCAACAGAACAGGTTGGTGAGGAGGAGGTTCATCATGACGTCATGTGTGAGGAGGTTTAGGAAGGATGACAATAGATGGCGCTGCATAGTCAACAACTCACCTGCGGTCTCAGCGTGGGCTGCGATGACGTCATCCTCTGGAGGGACTCTTGGTCGACGTCGAGCAGGTTCGTTCTGCTAGGATTCATGTTGTCGGGGAGGCTCTGCGAATCCTTCATATCGTGGTTGATCTTGAGAGAGCTCCCCCCGTGGCCGGGCCCCCCACCACCACTGTTGCTGCCATTATCATGATGTGAGTTACTGAAGCTCTCAGGCGCTCTTTCTGAGATTACGTCTATAAGCTCAACGCTGCGGGCGAACGCGTCTCGCAGATTCACCGAGTGAAACGAGACGATACTCCCGTTGCGTTTAGCTCGGGCTAATGCCTCCCGCCTTTTGAGAGCTTTTTCTCTCCGCATCTGATCTTTGTAGAATTCAGCAAAGTTGTTGACTATAATTGGAATAGGAAGAGCAATAACTAAAACACCGCATATACAACACACACTACCCACAGCCTTGCCAAGGGGCGTCAAGGGGTATATGTCACCATACCCAACTGTCGTCATGGTGATAGCGGCCCACCAAAACGTCACAGGAATGCTCTTGAATTTAGTGTTCTTTTCGTCCTTCTCCGCGAAGTAAGCTAAACTAGAGAACATTAGAATACCGATGGCTAGGAACATCATCAACAGTCCAAGTTCCTTGTAGCTGCGCTGCAGTGTGTACCCTAGCGACTGCAGACCGGTCGAGTGTCTTGCTAGCTTCAGAATCCTGAGTATCCGCATAATACGGAAGATTTGAACAACTCGCCGTACATTGTGAAATTGTTCAGTACTTTTGTTCGATTCGACGAGTCCCAGAGATATGAAATAAGGCAGAATTGCCAATAAGTCAATTATGTTAAGTGCACCTTTGAAAAACTTCCACTTATTCGGAGAGGCCCAGAACCTCAAAATGTACTCTAAGGTGAACCAGGATATACAGACTGCCTCTACTAGTACAAGATTGTGGTTGTCCGTGACGTCACCGTCCGCGTCCTTCTCTTGTATACTGGGAATCGTGTTCAGAGTCAAGGCAATAGTTGACAGTACGATGAAGAGTATTGAAACAACCGCCAAAATCTGCAAAATACAGTACTCAAGCATGAACACGTTTGCGCATGTCCGTCGTGAAACGGGCATGCGCAAACGACAGATGACTTGACCCATAGACATTGAAGCCAATAAATGTTCCACTCAAAAATGTTGTAAATCGCGAGAAATACACTTGTGTTTTGCATATTTCTATTGATTTAGAGTGCAGGATAAGTCATCTGTTCATGTGAAGAATGTTGAAATTCACCAAACATTCAGGTTACGATATACTAAAAGAATATTTACGAAAACGAATTCACCAAATATGAGGTTTAATCGTGCATGTTAGTTTTTTAATCTATACTGGATTAAGTGGTCAATATAAAACCCATTAATATAAAAACCAGCTTCTAGCAACATATGAAATTATTAACTAAACAGAAAACCATTTATCCACGACATAGTTAATCACAATCAATAGTATTAGAGGTCACTTTTCTAATGAAATTTTGATCAATCGTAAGTTGTCTTTTGAACCGGAATGTTTGGTCATGTGTTGCGGTTTGACGTTTTCTGCGACGACACCTTGTTGTTTGCCTGTGGGTTGTGACAGTGATGCTTCCTGGGTAATGGCGCATGTACCATCAGACACCCAATTCTGATTAGTATTAGCCTCGGAGAAAGAGGAGGAGGAGGAACGGAGTTGTCGCTAGCGGGAGAAGCCAGGAGAACTGCCGAGGAGGAGGAAACTGCCGAGCAGTGGCTAGGGGGAGAAGTAAGGACAAGACCACAGCAGTAAGACTGGACACGAATGCAGTGGAGTCCATAGTAGGGCTAGAATAGCGTAGTAATTGATGATGGGGGAACCACACGCTCAGCTTATTTTTCACCCGCCAGAGGGCGCCTGCAGTTCCCCCACTAGACATACATCCACTAGCTTAGACAAAGCCATTAAGTGAAGAATGGGTTAGGATACGTAAGCATAGTTTCAAGTGGTGTGTGTTGTATACAGGAGACGTGTCTCAATTGTTGCTCTCACGATCCCTATAGATTTCTAAGGATTTGAGTATCTCAGACAGTCTGAAATAAAAAGCTAGCCCGCAGTTAGTGGACTTGATAAGAAAGGTATAGAAAGAGAGAGAATAAGATAAGAATATTTCAGACACATGCGGAATTTTTAGATGAAGAATAGAAACATGCAGATTAACATGCGAGATACATGCAAGTGAGAGAGAGTGTGTGAGAGCAATAGAATTCTAGAAGAGAAATCCACAGAGAAAGAGAAGAAATGGTGCCTGGAACATGCAGCTGTAATGAAGAATCCCACCAAGCACTGCAAATTTCCAAATATGCATCCGGATACATCCATTTGAATGGTACTGTAAATGTCTAGAAGCAAGCACCGTGTGTTTACTGGTATTTAATGAATAAGCTGATTAGATATTACAAAATCCCATCCATGCCTATGACACCGTTTAGAGTCGAACGCACACATACACACACAAACACACACACACGTCTCATTGGAACCTTTAAGTATTTAAGGAACATTTTGCTGAAAATGGAGTATCACATTTTCAGTTGAATATAGACACTCAGGCAACGTATGTATTATAATAAAGGAGTCTTTTATTTCAACAGTATAGTTTAGATATATTAAATACAGAAGTCAAAATATTTGAGTGGATAAATGATTTAAATTTATGAAATTTCTATTGAATTCAGTCACACTTTCATGTTTCAAGTAAACAATAGAATCATGACAGATTTGGGATCATCAAAAGGAAAGGATGGGAATGAAACATCATATGTGACGCTAAATTGTTGACCTTTTTACACACATCGGTTCTTCTTTGGTTTCTGTATTACAAATGCGTGGATGGGATTGACTACATAGTGTAATGGCTTTAAAATCTAGCTTCTATGAATTTTGTGCAAGAGATGTTGTACTCGCTTCGCATAATGCATGTGGTGTAAATTCTAAATCAGTGACTTGATTTCATTCAATAAACCTACAGAAAATTACTTAAAAGCCATGCCTTGAGCAAAGATTTAGAAAATCAGATCCATACAATGTGGTTCTTTTAAACTGATCTTGAAATGTCGATATTAACATGTCTGAAAACAAAACAGGTCAATAATGCCATAGTCGAGGCTCAAGGATCATTGAGTTGAAATTTGCCTGTTCCTCACCGGGACCTATATCGGTGGTGTTACCGATTGAAAACAGGCTTTAGATTGAGTAAGTGCATTTCGTCACTTCCAATGACCGAAAAAAACACCTGATACGAATTCTCTTCTTATCTTTGAGTTAAACTAAATGGTTGCCTGTTTTGTCGGCAGCAGCCAATTTTCATGATTATAAAGGGATGGGGACAGACTGCTTTTGAGGAATGTTTCGAAAAGACAAACATCTATCATCCATCCTTGAGACTCGCATAGGTAAAGATATTCATTAATTGATTCAAGTTAGAATGAACATGTATAATACATTTGTCATCATCCTACAATGCATCAACACATATGGGTTATGGATTGTATTTCAAACGTCTAACAAACTAGTCCTTTTCAGAGAAATAGTTTTTCTTGTAAAGATACACACATTTTACAGTAATGTGATTGCTATATCTTTAATTTCATGCTATATAAATATATCTCATAAAATTCATTTATCTAAGCAATTTTGCCTATACATGTCAAATTGTAGTCTGTGTTGACAATTGTATAAGAAAATGTGCATATATATATATATATATATATATATATATATATATATATATATATATATATATATATATATATACATATATGTATATATATATATATATATATACTGAGTATATATATATATATATATATATATATATATATATATATATATATATATATATATATATATATATATATATATATATATATATATATATTCACATTCATATGAATATAATTGCATATGAAGCTAATGTATATCTGGTAAAAGATCACGTAAGACCCTCACATTTGGCCGTTACAATCATGCTAAGGTCATTTGGTCTAGCCTGTCTTTTTGTGTCAGAAGTAATTACATTTTGTTGTTTGGTGTAATACTAGACTTTGTCCTTACATTGTGTAGCCTTACTTAAATAATGGAATGGAGGCAGCACCTAGAATGGTCGGGCAGCAATACAGGAAACAAGGCTATTACAAAAAGGGCATCATAACAGTTGAGCTAATACTCAAGACAACTACTAGGTACAATGGAAGCATGACCAGGGGGAGGGACAAAGGTGGGTTTGTTGACCAGTCAATTTCGCTATCGTAATAAGAACGATATAAAAGTTCGAATGATCAAGATGCAATTTTATCGGTAGAATTGAGAGAGAGAGAGAGAGAGAGAGAGAGAGAGAGAGAGAGAGAGAGAGAGAGAGAGAGAGAGAGAGAGAGAGAGAGAGAGTGAGAGAGAGAGAGAGAGAGAGAGAGAGAGAGAGAGAGAGAGAGAGAGAGAGAGAGAGAGAGAGAATGTCTTTGATAGGGTTAGTCTGTGTGTGTATGTAAATGTGTGACGCAAAAAGAAGAGTAAACTTGTTATAAGGAACATGGACCCACGAGCAATAATATTTGCATACATTACCACTGATACTCACCCCTCGGCACCATGCTAGTCAGTTTCATTACATTTAGGTGCGGATTAGATAAATGTTATCACAAATTCCGATTTCATGTTTTTGCACTTGAGCCCTCCTTCAAATCCCATTACTTAGTTTATAAATCAATATGTGACTACGTAGGAACAAATCGTGAAGGCAATAAACGTCCTATCAGCCACTATCCTCATCATCTTTATTGCTTAGTGCTGGCTTCGTCTATAGCATTATTTGATGCATCAATATTTTACGACACTTCAAATAGAGCACTTCACGAATGCGGAAACTAATTTGTGTCTGTCTATTCAGTGCGAAGTGATAATATTTCAAGAGGATAAAAAGGAAGTAAATTTGAACTATTGAAATTGAGAAAGTGCGGTATACATGCCATATTGCTTATGTTTGCAGTGGGAAATTACAATAAAGGCTGTAAAGCATTTAAAGAAACAAGGGTCTATATAAGATGATACACTTTTGCAAATGAAAATGAATCAACTGCGTATCAGTTACTTGGAGTATAGTTTATAATTTTGAGATTTTAAGTATTCAAGCCAATGAAATTCGCCGGAATTTAAATTTAAATATATATTGTGGAAAGTTGGTCAACAGTTGATTTTTTTCTAGCTGAACTGCCATTCAGTGATGAATGCAAAGGTATTTTAAAATACCTAATAAAGTTAACGTAATGCTCATTTAAAAGAAACATTATATGATGGTTGTCAATCAAATTGGTAAATACCTAATTGCTTATATTGAAGTCACGTCTGGTTTCAAAAATGACGCAATGATTCTTTTTAAATCCATTTATATCTTTCATGTTAGCCTTTTCATACAGTAGCATGGAAGGAGAATGCTATGTGTTAACCCTTTTGATGCTGGTGGCTTATTTGGCCGATATAAAAAAAAACTTTAAAAGATTGAAACCCTGGCACATGGGTACTCATCTGAGAGTACTCAGCGAGACCTATCCAATGAATACCAACATGACAGGGTTTAAACGTTTTTCAAAAGTCTTTGCGTCCTTATGCTTAGGACAAAAGTAGCCTAAGCATTGGAAGGGTTAAAACTTGATTCAGTATATCAATATAATAGAAGTGCCATGTCTATATTTGATAATAATCGACATTTTGATAACTATCTGCCAATATTGCAGAGATACTCCAGGGAACTGGGTGTAGCAGCGAACTTTGGCAAATCAATTTATGGCCAATGTCCTTGGAGTAAGGAAAAAGAGCTAGGTAGCTGTTTATCTTGCAAAAGAATCGACACTTACTGTCCAACAAACGCGCAGAGGAAGGCATCACCTGGGCCAACAACAACGACAACAAACAAAAGTACATTTACAATCGGGTCAACAGATACATGGGGTGCATTTGCAA
>OZ012684.1:18909498-18949498 GCA_963942565.1 Maea johnstoni | reverse complement strand
AGCATTAATGGGTTAAAGCCTTATCACTCACAAACCAATACCATTCAATTCTGCAGCCGGTGAAACAGGATCGTTTATTAGACGCAAGAACGGCAAATTAGGTTTTCTTGGATACAGAGGAATGCGGTGCATCTTCGTCGAATGATACTCATGAGAAATATCATATCGCCTTTGTGGTGTCATTTTTGACACTGATAACAAATCTTACCCAGATATATAATACGGTTCGCCTTACTAGAGAAACATCCACTCCATACTGATAGCTGCTCTACTACAGGGTCAGAGAGTTTATCTTTTTATTACATTTATTGAAAGCAGCACTATTGCAACTTGGATTGCATTCGCAATGAATAGATTTGATTAAATGAACAGAAAAGATGAAAATGTACTTGGATGGTTAGAAGTAGTGCAAATATAGTGCAACGAAAGTTTATTTTAATTATCTCAATGTAGGCTTTTGATATTTGTCATCAAACGTACTTAAACTATGCGAGTGGATCCTTTGAACAATTGGTCTATACAGCAAATGATATTGTCGAATAACGTGGCTGGGGTGACGAAAGTGGAAGGTTCAGAAGACGATTACTAGTGCTAGTAGCGGAACGCCATTGAAATGACCTTTTGCGCAGACACGTTACATTCGGTGCAGGAAAGGATAATATGGATGGAGACATGAGTTGTCATGGCAACCTAGGCAAGCGTGATCCACGCGGTTAGTGTTAGAAGGTAGACTTTGTTAATAAATGAATTCTTGTTTATACGAAAGGGCCTTGAATTATATATATATATATATATATATATATATATATATATATATATATATATATATATATATATATATATATATATATATATATATATATACATCTATATATTATATATATATATATACATATATATATATATATATATATATATATATATATATATATATATATATATATATATATATATATGTATATATATATATATATATATATATATATATATATATATATATATATATATATATATATATATATATATATATATATATATATATATATATATATATATACATAAATATATATGACCAAAATGTATGCACTGTTTTTGTGAATATGTGAAATGTGATAGACGACGTAAGGGATAGTTTGTAGTTTGGCTATATGAGGTCTTTGTACGTGTAGGGATTACGTTGGAGTTCTTGGTTTACGTGTGCAAGTAATGGAATCAGCGACTGCTATTGTGACCATGTGCATCGATTTGAATTGATTTATTGCAATCAATGTCTAACATACCTAATGATTATATATCTACATATAGGGCTGATGGGTATTATCTGGTCATTTTAAACAACACACGATTCATATAGAAAATCTCTGTCTGAGCTCTGTATGCACAGTTTGCTTCTTTACCATATACCCATCAATAACTAAGGTGTTATTTCCAAAACACCCGTAACATCGTTTGCCATTTTAAAGAATGGTTCCTTATTTTGATACTAGGACGCGGTTAATCTAGGATTACATGGAAGATAATTAGTGATTGACGTTTTATATTTTTGTTGAGAGAAAGATTCTTCTCAATATAAACCAGTAGGTCAGAAGGAGTCTTCTTTTATGACATAGTAGGCTTTATGTTCTTTAGATTAATTTGACCCAGGTGGCACATACGGAATAAAGTCCGCCGACATAGTGACGTCAAGGTACTGAATATCCGAGGCAACTGTACAGTTGAGTCCTCTTGATAGAACTGAGCTATGTTTAATTATACACGTTTCTGCATGTTGAGTCCTAGGTGCCAGGTAAAACTAATCCCAAAATATGTATACGTAATGTGGTAAAATATACGGTATTTGTTGGGAAATGGTAGACAGCTCTGTATATGTTGCTGAAATAACTCTAGCTTGGCACGAAAAGAACAACCTACAGTTAAGACTTAGAAATAAAGTGAGCACAATGTAATGCTAATATGTGCAGTTTAGCTAGTGTTTGATGTGTAATGGAATACCTAAGCCGCTCAGCTTAATCCCTTGTACATGTATGTTATCTTAGTACTGGCTTATCCATACGCCTAGGATGGCGTAGGGGCAATGTTTCCAGGATATGATAATTACCTTTACCACACCCCCGCCAAGATTGTGACACATGATATACTTCTACCTTCACCATATATGGTGCGAGTTGTGATTGATATAGTTGAAACTCTGATTTAACCCTTAAATAGGTGTGATGTATATGTGACCAAGATAAATTCTGGAAAATCATCCATACTTTCCATGGATAACTCCATACCGCCCGTGCATTATGTCTGGAATTCGGCCTTTATGTGTGTATGCAAAAGTGACGATAAACGACATTCTAAGGACCACTGAATCCCCGTTTAAAGTTCATCGATCTCCGAAGTTGCTATCTTGAACTGTGCTTAACGACAAAATCGACCATATGTGGAACGTAATGGCAAAGTGCTTAAATAATAATCTACTTCTTCGCTTTGCCTCGTCTAGCCCAAAGTTCCTTGCAATACATTTCCTGACATAAACCGTCATTTCAGGGAGCCGAATGCCAGCAGTAGATAAGCAGCACTGGATCTCCATAGGCCACTTTAAGACAAATATTATCGACACTTTTTCAAATCGAGCGTCATCCTGAAATACATCTGCAGGATTATGGGGGCGCACACTTGAAACGATTGCACGCTGATCGAGCGCGAAGGAAATAAGATTCCTGATAGAATTACAAAGAAGCCCGTTCTCATTTGGGGGAATAATGTTGAAGGAGATTTAGTGGCTGGCGACTTGCCACCAGGCGCAATCCGGAGGGGTTAGAATTCGCTGATTGCTTGCTAAACCTTAAGTAGATCTACCCCAACAGTCATCCGCCGCGATACAAGCTCAGCACAGCTAATTGCTACTCTAAGGCCAACTACTTGTGGCCCTGCCAGACTGCTTGCCTGCTTGGCCACTCATAGAAACCCTCACTCTGCTCGCCCCAGGGCACCGTGGTTTACTTTCTTCAGAAGCACACACACTAGTCATCCTTTGTACAAGGGAACTTCATGCCAATGGCATTCATTGTTTAAAACTATTTCTGTAGGAAAGTTGACTGATTTTCATCCGATCGCCATTTATAATAAGGGCAAATTTAAACACCGGAGATATGCATCTTTAAGATTTTACAGTAAGATAAAGTCAGCCATTATGTAACAAAGAGATTACATGATATGCACAAATAAACAAAGCATGTCTGTTTGACAAATGTCTGAATATGATTTATTTCACATGATTGGTCTACAGATATGTTTCAATGGACATTTGTTAAGTTTCGGTCTTCTGGCGTGCCTGTTGCAAACAGGATATGAATGTATATGGCACATTTCTAAGGAGTAAACATTAAGTAATGACGCATACACTTGAAATAGTATTTATACCTCTACATAATAGCTCTTAAATGCCATATGTCACCTGGCCTTACCACTTTCAAAACCTCTAATTTACCACTATAATCTTTAAGTTAACAATCACTGTGGTTATATCTTTCAATACAATGTAAATAGGGTATACATACATGTGAAATAGGCTTTATCTGAAATTGGTGAACCACTACCACCTCAAAACCACTAAGTGTAGTTTATTGGCAAATCATATCGGATTTAGTCGCATTGTGTTCTGATATGAATGGCCACACGCGTTGCTGGGGGTTCATTAGATTATGACAACTGTGAACAGGGACAATCGATGGATCCAATATATCGTCTGTCCATTGTCCTGGAATGGTGTCAATTACATAATCAATTTCAGCGAGGGTCAGCAAGTGCAAAAGACCAATACGAATTTTAGCCTATACTTGCAAACCCTTCTAAAGCAGTGGCTATGTACAATTATGAGTAGCAGGTCTACAGAGCAAAACACCTCTCCCATCTATATGCATAGCATTATAATATAGCAGGTATTGGTGCATGTCAATTACAATGTAACCAGATATTGACCTTTACTGGGAATCAGCTACATTAAGTCGCCGTTAAGTATCATGTATGTAACTCATATACATGTAATAGCATAACGGTCTGTGCTTATGGTTAAAACAATGCCTTGGACAAACAACACTAGTAGCTGTAGTCCTTAATAATGTGCTGAGGTTCCTATTTGAGAGTTATCCTTGAATGCATTGTGCTAATAGCAAGTCAAATGAGTTTTTATTCGAAGACAAACAATACGAAGTCTAAAAGGATATATGTCTGTAGTAAACTATCACATCATGGTTGAGTAAGTAATTAGATTGTAATATGGTATAGTGTGTGGAAAAACACTAGGTGCTTTCTGCTTTTGGTTTTTGCATATCTAATAGGCTGTGCTTGTTTATTGTGTCCTATGTGTTGCGCTGCGTGGTGCAGTGGCACGGGGAAGGCTTCCTGCGGCAGGGCAATATTTACCGACTGCCAGGGCCCATGATATATACGGTGGAGGCGGGCAGATGAGGTGAACTATCACATCTACGGTGGCAAACAATCCACAGGCTCTACGGCCACTGCAGCAGCAGCAGTAGCAGCCATACTACCTACTGAGCCCCGCCACTATATGCATCTAATTTAGAGCAGCAGTAGTAGTAAGACAACACTGGAGGCTGGCTGTCGTGGTAAATATTGAGCACTAGATGTAGTCCGTGAGCTGACGTTCGAAACCCTCCCCCCCCCCCTGGGGAATTTCGGAGACCTATATTTTCAAAAACCTTATACCCTCAGCTGTTCAGATCAGCTTGTCTGCACTTGTATCGCGGGTGCGTTTGCCCTGGAGGGCCAATTGAAGGTCGGTACCTCCCTCATTTTAGGGGTGGGGGTGACATTTTCTAAGTGGGGGTGGTATGGACACTTGCAATTATCTGGGATACTCCAAATTTGTTGTGCTGGTCAAGTGATCAACAGGAACAATTACCAAATACCTTTCAGAAGCACTGTATTACTATCCATGGAAAAAAAATTCAAAAACGTCTCAAAAAATGCCATTTTTTTGCAGTTTTTTTGAAAATTTTCACAAACTTTAAGTTTTTAGTAGTCAAATGATTGTAAAACCACCCCATATTATATACCTAAATTACAAGCAACCTCTTATCTGCATAATAAAATAAAGATGAGCTCCATTGGTTGTTCGAGCGTGATTTTACAGGACTTTCTTTTCCCCTACCCCTATGTTGAAAAAATAACCGAAAAATAGCATAAAATACTAAAAAATATTTTTAAAAATCCAAGATGTTCCTTTAACACATGTTTGGTACTGGAAATAGTTTGAACATGACAAAGACTGATTGGGCTGAAAAAAATGGATTGCCCAGTTGCCCGGGACAACCAAATTTTACCAAAATTTGCTAAAAATCCAGTTTTAGGCTAGAAATCAGAGTTTGAATAACAATATGACTACTGAAAAGGTGTTTAAAGCTATTATGTGAGACTGTAGGTGTTCTATAGTTGACAATAGTCATAGCTGGATACTTATCAATTGTTTTATTTCAGTTCAACCCTATTTAGAAGGTAATCTAGAAGGCCAAAGGTCTCAAAATTGGTTATACTATAATAATTGTAGTAAGTCAATGCCGGTGTGTGGTTTTAACATGGTCAGAAGATCAGGATAGACTGCTGTTTGGGCCTTAACCTACTGGGGCTTATCAACCTGGTAGCCCAGTTGCCTGGGACTATTGAATTTTACCAAAATCTGCTTTAAATCTAAATTATAGTGTCAGAACTCAAGTAATTTTGAGAAAGTGACCCTATGTGCAATATCAGACCTCTTTTGTGACATGATGCTGTTTTCCTGTTGTTTGCATTCTTCTTGTTTAATGATTTTGACCACTGGACATATGTGAGGGAGCCCCATCCATTATCATAAGGAAAGCATAGGACATTTCTGTGCCCCATAGGACAGTTTTGTGCCATAAATCGTAACTGTAACTCACAAAGACCAACACAAATTGTTGACAGGGAGCATTCAAACCATAATACCTGATTATCAAACACACTCAATAGTTCCTCTAATATGCCTGAATAGACAACAATGGACACCTGTATCCCCAGCTCCCCCCCCCCTACCCCCCTTCTAGTTATTTGAGGTGAACAAACAGCCTTTAGGTTGGAGTGAAGCATTCAAACTGCATTGTCTGAATATCAAGCTGTACCAAAAATTGAACTCGACGGAACCCTCCTAAGAAGCATAAAGATGGATAGCTGTATCTTATCCCTTCTCTCTTTTCCAGGGTTAACCCTACTAAGACGTGTAATACTCACAAAGACCAACACACCTTGTTGACAGGGAACATTTAAACCATAATACCTGATTATCAAACACACCCAAAAGTTCCTTCAATATGCCTGAATGGGCACAAAAATGAACACACGTATCCCCAGCTCCCCCTCCTATACTAGCTATTTGAGGTGAACAAACAGCCTTTAGGTTGGCATGAAGCATTCAAACTACATTGTCTGAATATCAAGCTTTTTCAGAAGTTGTCCTCAACACATATCCTATCCTTCTCTGTTTTCCTCAACCCTGAGAGGTGTGATACCTACATATTATTCCAATCTACTACCAACAGCCCTAAAAGCTGCGTACATGTACCTCAAGAGTCATTCAAACCATTATCCATATCCCTAATCAGCTGGGTACCTTTATCTCATCTGAGCCATTGAGTGGAACCCTTAAAAGTAAGTGTCATTAGCTCATCCCTGCTATACCTGATAGTAATGTTTTCAGGTAACAAGCCTATTAAGCTTGAGGGTATAAGGTAGGATGGTATACAACTACAAAGCCTATTGTTGTATAGGGTAGTAGCAAGGATAAGATGTCCTAAATGAACTACTTTAGCTATGAGATATAGTTACCTAGCTATTAATGTTATGGTATGAGATATAATTACTTATCCTGTAAGGCTTGAGGGTAATAGCTGGTATGGGAATCAAGTATGTAATATATGAAGATGTAGGGTAATAGTAGATTGATGAGGTAAATGTGCTTATCTGTCATCCTGTGTGTGGGGGGGGGGGGGGGATTATTGCTGGTAAGGGAAACAGGTATCTTACATTTTAGGGCTAGGGCAATAGCCAGAATTGGACATAGATACCCAGCCAACTAAGGTTAACTAATAGTTCTATCTGGTATAAGGTGGGATGGAGGTACCCAAGCTCTTGAGGCTGAGAGCAGTTAGCAGTTATAGCTGGTATGAGATACTCATATATAACCTAAGTAAAGGAATTGGGATAATAGCAGGGAGGGGATATAGATGTAAGAGGTACAGGCTCCTGATTAACTTATTAGGATTTAGGGTAATTGCTGAGTAGAAATGGGTAAGGATACAGATACCCAATCCATGGTACCCAGTCTACCAAGGTCTTGGGCAGTAGTTAGGATGAGATACAGGATCAAACATGATAGGTATCAGGGTAAGAGTTTAGGGTAGTAGGATAAGACAGGTAGCCAGCCTATAGGGTAATAGGATATACTGCTATAGTGACTGATGGAAATACGCCAGATGAGATGCAGGTACCCAGTCTACAGATATTTAGAGGTAATGGTTGGAATGGCATAGTATTACCAAGCCTATAAAGGATCAGGGTAATGGATGGCATGGAATACTGGTGTCATACATATTAGGAATATGGATGATATGTGTTCCAATAAGAAACAGGTAGCCAAGCTATAGGAGCTCAGTATTATAGATTCATAGCTATGATGAGTGTTTACTAGGGCTGAGGGTGGTGGCATGGAGGAGATACATGTACCCACCCTGTACAGGGTAATAGCTAAGATGAGGTATTGCTTCTCACCTGGTAGGAATCTGGTCAAGTGCTGGTATGATACAGGTACCAAGCTGGACATGGATCAGGGTAATAATTTGGATAAGATATATGTACTCAGCTGATACGAGATGAGGGAAGTATTTGGGATTGGATACAGGTACCCAATCGCTTAGTGTTGATACACACAGAGGGTAAGGGATAAGATTAGGTATCCATCTTTGTGCCTTTTGAGGAGTTGGGGAATCTATTGAGAGTGGTTTATAATCAGACATTGTGTTTTAAATCTTTCTGCCAACTAACTTAACTAGCTGTTTGTTTACCACAAATAGCTAGTATGAGGGGGGGGGGGGGGGGGTGGATAGAGATGTCCATTGTTGTGCCCATTCAGGCATATTGGAGGAAATATTGTGTTTGTTTGATTATCAGGTACTATGGTGTAAATTGTCCCTATCAATAATGTGTCAATAACCCTAAATGTATATATATATATAAATATATATATATATATATATATATATATATATATATATATATATATAAATATACATCATACTTGATTCTCATACCAGCTATTACCCTCAAGCCTTACAGGGTAGGTAACTATATCTCATACCATAACACTAATAGCTAGGTAACTGTATCTCATTGCTAAATTTGCTCATTTAGGATATTTAATCCTTGCTACTACCCTATACAACAATAGGCTTTGTAGTTGTATACCATCCTACCTTATAGCCTCAAACTCAAGATTTGGTACCTGAAACCCATACCAACAGGTCTAGGAGGGATGAGGTAATGATAATTACTTTTTAGGATTCCGGTCAATGACTAGGATGAGCTAAAGCTACCAAGCTGATTAGGGATATGGATAATGGTTTGAATGAGGCATATGTACCCAGCTTTTAAGGATTGGTGGTATTAGATTGGATTATATACAGGTATTACACGTCTTAGTAGGGTTAACCCTGGAAAAGAGAGAAGGGATAAGATACAGGTATCCATCTTTATGCTTCTTAGGAGGGTTCCGTCGAGTTCAATTTTTGGTACAGCTTGATATTCAGACAATGCAGTTTGAATGCTTCACTCCAACCTAAAGGCTGTTTGTTCACCTCAAATAACTAGAAGGGGGGTAGGGGGGGGGGAGCTGGGGATACAGGTGTCCATTGTTGTCTATTCAGGCATATTAGAGGAACTATTGAGTGTGTTTGATAATCAGGTATTATGGTTTGAATGCTCCCTGTCAACAATTTGTGTTGGTCTTTGTGAGTTACAGTTACGATTTATGGCACAAAACTGTCCTATGGGGCACAGAAATGTCCTATGCTTTCCTTATGATAATGGATGGGGCTCCCTCACATATGTCCAGTGGTCAAAATCATTAAACAAGAAGAATGCAAACAACAGGAAAACAGCATCATGTCACAAAAGAGGTCTGATATTGCACATAGGGTCACTCTCAAAATTACTTGAGTTCTGACACTATAATTTAGATTTAAAGCAGATTTTGGTAAAATTCAATAGTCCCAGGCAACTGGGCTACCAGGTTGATAAGCCCCAGTAGGTTAAGGCCCAAACAGCAGTCTATCCTGATCTTCTGACCATGTTAAAACCACACACCGGCATTGACTTACTACAATTATTATAGTATAACCAATTTTGAGACCTTTGGCCTTCTAGATTACCTTCTAAATAGGGTTGAACTGAAATAAAACAATTGATAAGTATCCAGCTATGACTATTGTCAACTATAGAACACCTACAGTCTCACATAATAGCTTTAAACACCTTTTCAGTAGTCATATTGTTATTCAAACTCTGATTTCTAGCCTAAAACTGGATTTTTAGCAAATTTTGGTAAAATTTGGTTGTCCCGGGCAACTGGGCAATCCATTTTTTTCAGCCCAATCAGTCTTTGTCATGTTCAAACTATTTCCAGTACCAAACATGTGTTAAAGGAACATCTTGGATTTTTAAAAATATTTTTTAGTATTTTATGCTATTTTTCGGTTATTTTTTCAACATAGGGGTAGGGGAAAAGAAAGTCCTGTAAAATCACGCACGAACAACCAATGGAGCTCATCTTTATTTTATTATGCAGATAAGAGGTTGCTTGTAATTTAGGTATATAATATGGGGTGGTTTTACAATCATTTGACTACTAAAAACTTAAAGTTTGTGAAAATTTTCAAAAAAACTGCAAAAAAATGGCATTTTTTGAGACGTTTTTGAATTTTTTTTCCATGGATAGTAATACAGTGCTTCTGAAAGGTATTTGGTAATTGTTCCTGTTGATCACTTGACCAGCACAACAAATTTGGAGTATCTCAGATAATTGCAAGTGTCCATACCACCCCCACTTAGAAAATGTCACCCCCACCCCTAAAATGAGGGAGGTACCGACCTTCAATTGGCCCTCCAGGGCAAACGCACCCGCGATACAAGTGCAGACAAGCTGATCTGAACAGCTGAGGGTATAAGGTTTTTGGAAATATAGGTCTCCGAAATTCCCCAGGGGGGGGGGAGGGTTTCGAACGTCAGCTCACGGACTAATGAGTTATGTTGTGAGGGAATGGAGTAATTTATATTTCTAGCAAGCTGGAGGAGAGACCAGCAAGCGTTCGGATGGTGCTGTTTTTCCTACTTGTTTTGTTCTTTCGATTCTACACACTCACCGTATATGTTTGAAGTTTTATCACTTTTTCTGCCACTTCAGATTTCGCAGGCGACTAGCCGGGAGTTATGGTGGTTTCATGAAAAGCACTACCTTGGTGGTAAATAGTCTTTCTTCCAACGAAACTGATGTTTTTCTCAAATAACTAAAGCAGGAGCCCAATGTTGGATCATCTTCTCAGTGACACCGCGGCCTCTCAGCGTGCAGTACTGTAGACCGTTCGGCTGAGGAGAACGCCCTGGATTACATGGGAAAGTACCTTTTATTCCGAAGTTACTGGTAGCCTTTTTCCATTTCAAAAGTGGGGTTCCATAAATTGGACCGTGTGATGTGGCGTGAAATATCCACGAGAACAATATGTATTCCAAAGTCACAGGCACCCTTCTCAGATGACTCGAAGAGGATAAGAACCTGTACCTTGTACAATAGACTGACAGTACACAGTTAGCAGCCGATGTGCAATACACTAATCCTCTCGATCAACTACAGTGCCGACATTTAATTACTGCACTGAATGCATGGGCAGACCGGGCATAGTATACGACCACACACCCGGTTGCCACACAGTTTCCTAGGCATGGTTGCATGGATGACCTCACAACTGAACGTAGCTTTGATTCGCAAGCTACGTGGGTCATTGATGTGCTTGGCTTATTTTTTTGACATATTACCAATTGGTGTCTGCACAACCGCGCACTGGCAGACGCCCGGTCAACTGGTGCAGGAATTAAATATCTGTACTGTAGAAAACCCTGTGGCATGCGTATTAAGAGATTATCCCGTCTAGTAATCAGACTAGTGCTGAGTTGGCACGGAACCAGTGCTGTCTGCTGTAAAGACCATTGTTTACATTATGCCAGACCCAATCCATAACAAATTGGAGGAAGATGAAACAAATCGGCGCGCCATTTAATACCAGTTTAGTAGGGCATGCACGCGTTTGAGATTTGATCATGAAACATTGCTTTCGCTGGCCCGGAGATAAAGAAGAAGGAATGGCAAATCTCTTGAATCAAGCGAGCTAATCCTAACATCAATCGTTGGCCCTACCCTCCTTTATGTGACCTACATGTGGCCTACAGAGCAGCAGCCATTCTAGGCGAATCCTGCCCCCATGGCTGAGCAGACTAGTGCAAAGTGCATAGACTGCTTGGTTTTCTCTCTATCTCACCACCACAGAGGCCAGGGTTTCGCCCTTAACCCTTATGCTGCTGGTGGCTAATTTGGCCAATACAAAATTATGCAAAAAAACCTCAAAAATGACTGAAACCCTGGCACATAGGTACTCATCTGAGAGTACTCAGTGAGAGCTATCCAATGAATACCAACATGACAGGGTTTAGATGATTTTCAAAAATCTTTGTGTCCTTGTGCTTTGGACGAAAGTAGCCTCAGCATTGGAAAGGTTAAGGCAAGCCAGCAGTATACAGTTGATGCTAGTCGGTGGTTTTACTGAGTACTTTGCCTCCTTTCAAAATTACCTGGTCGGTATGTGAGGTTCTGCTCGGCAACTTGGAAAATTATCAATAAAAACAGTATTGACTAAGAAATACTTATCAACTATCAGAAAGGAAAATATAGTGAGATTTTGTCACAGTTTGGACTTGTTTGCCACATTTTGGTGCTCCTGTGGATATAGGACTACAACTTAACACATAGCTCAAATATAGTACTTTAATACTGTACTAAAAGGGTTAATACACTCAAAGGCGTGTGGCTGAATCTACCTTGGTTGAAGTCAGGAATAATCTACTTACAAATACAGCTCATCAGGCGAAAATGGAATGCTGGGCGCTGACATTTCGCAGACAAGTAACGGTAATTCGTATTCAGAGAGAAAAGCACATAAGCTTTCATAATTGATTGTATTTACTATCAAACCATGGAGTGGGTTTGATGGATAACTCCACATTCACGCTTCGGGAGAGCTTCCTAGGCAAGATCAATTACATAAAATATTGGCAGGCTTTGTGGCTCCTGTTCAAACAAGAGCCTATTGACTTGTTCTGCATGGAATGGAGCTCATTACCATAATGGAGTCCATTGCACTTACGGCTCGCGTAAGATTCCGACCACTTTATCTGCGATAATCGTGGATTTATTTTGTGCCATAATGACACTAGATTCTGTTTGCCATACCCCCCTATGGGAGATACCTGACGTAGATCCTAAGTATGTGTCTACTTTAGAATGGTCCCTGGTCTTGGGAGATAGCTTTCAAAAATCAATGTTTTTGACACTGTGTCACATTTAATGACATGTACAGCAACAAAAGAGGTATTTTTCACTTCGGATGTGCATGGTAAGATGAAGGCAGTGCGATTGAACATGCTGTCACTATCATACTGCTATTCACCATCAATATATTTTCTATTATTACATTGTATGTGTACATGCAGGTTTGTGCAAAGCAGAATAACAAAGACATCTTGGTGTAAATTGCACAGTGTACTCAGTGTTTTAACCCATTTCAAATAAAAATCAAATCTTCAATTTTCATTTTGACTTTGCTACCTTTTAAAGTGTTTCAGATCAAAGTGAGATTCAAATATTCTATTCATATTGCAATTGTAAATGTATCGTCGTCCTCCCCCGTTCCCAAGGAAACGTTGCACTATGGGAAGGGTAAAAGCCGATGGCATCGTCGTGGTGCAAGGAACGACATTTGACGCCTCTCTGTAGTTAGACCATGGCATCGTGCCAAGACAGGAAAAGCTTACACCATGGGGATATAGATGTCCAATGCAGCAAGCTAATTTTCTGACGGCGTCTGGCTCGAGGTGGCCACTTCAGCCAATTAAAACAAAAGACTCGAGTTGATCTCGGTGAAATGCAGCGTGAGACGTAGAGCACGGTCTGCATACTGATTTGCATACACGTAACAGAACAGGTAAGGTGCCCGGTTTAACCTAATAATGCTTACAGAGGCAAGAAACAGTCTGACAATTTTGGTGAAATTTCACGGGTGAAAACATATTTGAGAAAATATTTGATGGGAAAATGTCAGAGTACTAAAACAACTCTCCTTCAAATTCTTTGAAAAAATATTCATAATTTCTAAGTTATTGCCAAACGTATCATAGATCCAGACAGCAATTTCTGAAGGAACCGCTATGCATCAACCGTTTAAACACCTGTACTAGCTCTTACCATGGCGGCCTCTGAAAACGGTCGTCTGCTGCCAAGTAAATAAATCACATACTCTCGTTGGCAGACTAAGTTCATACCGTAAGTCATGATCTAGTCTTACACACACATTCAGAAAAAGATGTCGTCTTCGAAGATATCAAAAAGGCGATCGGTGGAAGATATTAACAACATTGAATCCAAAATTTCGAGTGGAAGAGTCAATGTGCCTTAACCACTTGCACAGTTCCGAGCCAAATATTAATCCACCATTTAGCCATTTAATGATCTGCAATTAATCTAAACACCTATAACAATTTCGAGATATTGAGTATTTTGATTATTAAAGAAATACCTTTAATGACCTTAACGCTATAGGTCAACGTTATTGCAAGATAGAGTTGTACATTTATTTCAACAGTACATACTATTTTCATAATTTGTACTACCAGGAAATTTATTCAATTGTGTTACTTTAACTCAACATCAATCTCTATTGTGTCCAACACCAAATAGTACCTACCTAGTAGTCTCTTTTCGATGTTATCATCGTCATTTTTAGACAGATAACCAATTTTAGCATGAATGTACATTTGTGTCGTGGGCCATACAGTTGTGCACACTGATAAATAAATGCCTACACCTTCCCAAATGGAAATCTACAGGGAAAGGGGGGTTTAGATGCTGTTATCTGCAATTGCAGAGGCCTTTTAACTGTGAATTGTGCGGTTTAGTGGTTCCATTAATCTCATTTAGCCCTGCCCATTCCGAGTAGTCCTCAACGTAAACTGGTTGCTTAGGAAAGCCTTTATCGTGAATGGTACTAGCCTGAGGCATTTCCTGGCCACCACCGATAGATGTGCGCTGCGCAGCACATGACTGCGGTACAACAGCCGGCTCCTTCAACTGTTCTTTTGTTTGGGTCTGAATTGTATTACAGGCAGCGAGACACCAAGGGGGCATTCTTGTTGGGTTTAACAGGTGTAGACATATTGATCATGGAAACTGTTCGCTAAAGGTTCAGGAATACCTTCGTAATATTCGATTCTGACAATAAAGAAAACATTCTATATTTTTCTAAAAATATTTATATTGATGATTAATGTAGAGCTGTTTCAATTTCTTTCATCATTATCATATTTCTGTCATTTTAAAGCTCAGTGGGGATCAGTGCAGAGTATAACAAGAATTTGTCCGATTATTAACTTCATCTAGATATGAACACGCCTTGAACAGCAAACACTTCCAGAATGGTCCTTGTTTTATGGCATGATCTTGAAATACAAAGGGTAACATCTCCCTCACACATAGCTGTCACAGTAATAACAAAACCATCGTCGCATTTTCACCCAGCGGTAAATCGCTATGGTAAAACGTACCTTCAACTGCAGATGTTTGCGGCGGTGTAGTGGATCCGCGGTGTAATCTGTCAGCTGTTTATACAATTAAAAGTGAAGTCGTGTTGCCACTCGACACGCTCGTCTTGACAACCTGACTTCAACATAAGAGCACTCGAGGGTAAATGCGCAAATCTGTCAGCCACAGGTCATGGAACTAAAGCCTCCCGCCTACTCCGTAGTGACAGTAGAGTGCAGAAATGCAATACCTTGAATCAGCAAAAATCACAGGAATCAATACGCTCTAAGCTAGCCTAGCTAGGAAAATCATAGGACTAAGGTCAACAAAAAATAGTCTCTTCCCCATATCCTATCTAACATTGGTGTAATGACAGTTGAATGGACATATGAATAAGAATAGATCAGTAATTCGTTTGTTACTGTAATATCATATATTTGACTGATGGTTAGTCAAATTTCAATAACAAGAATGTATGTGTATTCTTATATAAGTGTAAACTATTCTTATCAGTATCAAACCTGCAGTACTGGTATCTAATGCCTGAACCATGGTCACGCCGTTTTGTTACAGAAGGTTAACATTGCTCGGGTGTCCGGTCCACAAGTTCAAGAGGGGTCGAATCTACAAATGCAAAATATTCAATTTGTTGCCACACTATCATTGCTCCGTGAAGCGAAGTGAGTCAATATTTTAGGCTCTGGAAGTTCTCATAGATAGTTACTATGTAAGTCATCTGGATCTTCGATGCTGATCCTCTGAGACGCACTTAGTAGACTGCTCGTTTGGTATGGGAATTTCACATGGGTACTGTACACTATTAAGATGGACAGTGTACACGGTACGCTCTGCAGACGAAGTAACGGTGCCTGACAATTGATGGCAGCCGACGCCAACAACAGGTCCCTGGCCACGAGAGCACAGCATGCTCTTAGTGGCGGATTAGCCTCCTAGGAAGCAATTGCTGCTTAGAGGCAATGTCCTAGTGGCGAGCCGCCCAATTGCCCCTGTCATATGTCAGAGCCATATCTTAGCCCATTGATTCCTCGGCGGCAAGCAGCAATTACTAGCCGCTGCCCTAGTCAGCTCTGCTGCCTCGGAAGTATGCAAATAGGATGATCCGTTGGCGTAATAAATACCTTGTACATATATCACAGGATCTGGTATCGATCGCTGCCGTGAAGAACACACACACGTATTGATAAGGGGCATATGCTGCTGGGAGAGGGGCGTGGGCGGCGGGCTCAACAGCAGCCAGAGGAAGCGGGAGTATGCGTAGAGGGCGGCTGCTGTCTCTGTGAGACCATCGAGAGGGATTTGGGATGCAATCCTAGACATTAATTGAATAGCCACATTATATTCACACTGTGACTGTGACCTACATACATGTTTGTATCTTAATCAACGAGTTATCAAACACCATTGAAGAAATACGTTAAAATCCTGGGATATTAATTTGCAGAAAGAGGGTCTGGATGTTCAAATGTCACTTTAGAAAGATATCTTACCCGGATATTTTAACTAGACTCTATATCCTGAAGTATGATTTAATATAACTTATGTATGCATGAGAATGAACATGCCTGTCTAAAATCCATTCAATGATATACATGTATAGCCTCCTACTCGTGAAAACATATCTAGCCTAACTACCGTGGCAGCCTACCTATTAACACACGACGTATGGACTTGGGGGAGAAATATTTGTCTAATATATGTCCAGCTGCTGTCAAAATGACATGGACAATAGCAGAGGAAGACGTCCCAATGAGGAGACCAGGATATGAGGCTTGACATGTGCAATTTGTATTGTTGTATTGTACAAAAACAAAAAAGGGTACACATACGCAAAATTACAACAAAGCAAAAATAAAAATGTTGTGAAAATTATAAATTAAATAAACAAAACATAAATTTCCCAACAGGAAAAGGAAGAACATTGCTAAAAAATATATGATCAAATCAAGATCTCAATGTAAATTCATATTGAATAGGTGCATTCAGCTTGACTTCCGAATCACTTTACACCTCTATCGAGATCCTATAGAGGAGATGTTGTTTCGAACGGCAGGCAATTCTGTTATATTTACATTATGTATGTGCCAATTCAGATTATCTGACACTATACACATGAAAGGTTCGCCTACCCATCGCCAACCCACCCACCACTTAGAAGCCAGATACCACTTCAACCGGACACTGTAGGTCGTACTGGGGGTCACCTGGTAATTGTGATCTGCTTAACAATATGTGAATTCATGTTATGATATGAATAGATAGCAGAGTTTACCATGATGCATTACGTATGATACACATTTTGTGGGCTTATAAACGGTCTCTGAGACAAAATAATCACACACAGTTCCAGGGCTGACAATGCCGTAACCAACCATGATGTTTTACACAACCCACCATGGTCCCTGTGTAGGCACAAGATATACATGTACATTTAGAGACTCCATAGTGAGCTAGTTATAGGAACAGCATTGCTGAAATAAGGTGTATCATTTTCATTCTTGGGAAGAAGATTTCTACCCCTTTCCTAAATACAGCTGCGAACTCTGTATCCTTCTTCACATATGCAATATGGGTATAATGCTATATATAAAATTGCAAAAAAGGTTAACACCAGGCATGCCTATACTGATAATGTTTAAAGGCAATTGATTATTATGGTGATGATGCCTGGGGTAGTATGTGTAAGTTTGGTTCTCGAAGTGACGTATATTACCACCTACCCCCATGATCCTTGATAGCAGCAGACTGCATCATCGCTTTCTACGCGATCGATCACTCATTTAGTGCTCCAGAAAGGATGCGTTATTAGACGTGGTGGATTTCCTTACACAATAACTCAATTAGAGTGTACGCCCCCAATCAGCTGTGGTTCCTGATGCCACCAGCTTTTTCTCATCAGCAATATTCTGATGTCATTAATGCCAATAAAGACAGGAACCCATCATTTTCCACTCGCACTAGGCGCTAAGCCATTAGATTTCCAAAAGAATGGTGTTCAGGCCAGGAGCGACTCCACATGTAAGACCACATCATCGAGAGTAAAAAAAGCTGCTTTTAAAGAACTACACACATTTCACTAGATATTAGGGAATCGATTGTTACATGTAAAAAGACATTTTCATGCAGAGGTAATATGGGCTTTAAGTCAGTTTCTACACCTGAAGCCATGTCGTGATATGTCATTGCTAAAACACACTCAGACGGCCGGTATGAAGTGTTTCCCAGTTTCGAAAGGAGTGGGTGCTATCTAATGAGGATAATCCAAAACAATAGAATTTCCATAGTATTGTGTGATTATCGGTACTTAGTGTTAAGTACACATCTAATTAGTTTGGCCTAACAACTAATACAACTAATATACTATGTTAGATGACAAAATAAAACTTTCCTCTGATAGACTATTCCAACGTTGTTATAACCTGTTCAGCTGTTGGAGTTGTCGCAACGCTGCAATTGCAATGAAATGGCATGGGGTTACAGCATTGGTCTGCAAGGCACGGAAGTCATTTTCTCACAATCGAATCTGAGGCACTTTCGGAATTGATAATGAAGGCTATGTTTTCACTTCAAATCACCTCGCCCGAACCGCGGATTTCCCCAAGTCCAATTAAAGACGAGAGGAACGGCACTAAGGGTACTCAACACCCCAATACAATCAACTCATTCTGTTTTAAATCTTGAGGGGAGATAGTCTCTCCCTTAAAGCAATCATAAAGGGATTCGGTTTATAGTCTTGTATCCACCGAAGCGCTCACACGACCTTCCTCCCCTAGCAGGCCTGTACACACGGACACCATTTCAATCCCCCAGGGGATATTCCAGAGCAACTGTCAGCATATAGCGCACACGCTCTACGCACTGCCTAATTTATGCTAGGTACCCATTTCGCAGCTGGGTAGACTGAAGCAATATGGAATAAACTGTCTTGCCCAAGGACAGACCAAAGTACCCCGGCTGGGAATTGAACCAGCGACCCGTTGATTGCTAGTCCGACACCTAACCAACTGAGCTACTTTGACCTCCTTGGGTACAATCTTTTGGGTATTGGATATAATCAAGAAGCAGAAATTTGGAAAATTGTTAATTGACCAGTCATTGTTTTACATACAAAAACTAAACCAATCTAGAAAAAAAATCATATTCATATTACAACATCATATTAAACATTGCATCTTTTAAAAGTTATTTAACCCATTTGGACCTGGAGTTTGCTAGCTCTGACCACTTTGATTAAAACTCAAAACTAAAAAGAAATAACTAATACTTCTCGAGATATTTCAATACGTATCAAGCCATGTATATCCTCCAGCCATGGATATAGAAAACCATAGTCTAGAATGAGATATAGGATAACAATAGGAAACTTTTAGCGACATTTACGTCCGAGTCCCGTTCCTAAAACACCTACTTAACACACAAGGAACTACCTTAAGGCTGTGATGCTGGTGACACACTCAAAATAAGACAACTCCTAGTTTAGCACTCCTGTCCCCTATCTAACAATAGTTATCTAATCCCTGAGGTCTTGATGTTTCAAATATAAGTTTTCTTTAGCTTAGCTGCTTGAGCTGACCTCAATATAATTACAGTTTCTATTTTACAGTGTTTTACATCAAATGAGGTTTTCTTGATCAATAAAGGTACATTTGATTTTTTAATACCATAAATGTCTGCTAAATATACTAGGCTAGGGCAACTGGAAGGCAAATTTGGAGTAATGTCCGTTGAATCCGTCTTTGCTTTAAGCCAAACTGGCATTCGGTAGTTCCATTGCCAAGGTGGCGTGCTGAGCCATCTCAGAGAGTTGAGATAGCATGCAAAACCTTGTCAGCTTACAAGTTGCATGTTGACGCTAAATGAGATACATTTACCACTCCTATTGCCACTGACAGCGCTAAGAAGGCGACTTTATAATCAGCATTATTTCCCCAAGGAGAGATATTGTGTAATACTGATAATGGACCTAGAGGGCATGTAATATGACTGATATCATTACGTAAGAAAAGTTGATATATATATATATATATATATATATATATATATATATATATATATATATATATATATATATATATATATATATATATATATATATATATATATGTATATATATATATATATATATATATATATATATATATATATATATATATATATATATATATATATATATGTTTCTGTTGACTAAATATAATGACGCTTACTTTGCTTGTTATTCGAATTGAATTCTCCATTCAAATTTCTTACTAATCTTCAATTGTGATGAATACTATCATGTGGCAGGTTGTGGAGTGTACCAAGAGCGAACCAATAGTCTGGTAAGGTTGAGAACGTTTGTTCGAACAAGATATACAGGACTCGCTAGTATGGAAGGAAAAGATAATTGCATAATTGACAGACCATCACGGCACCCTGTGTATATAATGGTTTTAAACATATCTACCGTGTACCACTAGCACCTTTTAGTGAGCACTCTGAGGCATTGCAAAAATTGTAGAAACGTTTCTCTATGTAATGACAAACCAGACTCCTAATTAGAAAAAGTCTCCATTCACCGCAATATTGTTGCATACTTGTGTTTTATAATGGTTTTAAAACCACTCTGCCCTGTGCCACTAATACCTTTTAGTGAGCACTTTGAGGTATTGTTGAATAACTAAATGCGTTCACTGACCTTCTTAACTCAGTTGTTATCAATACCAAACTACAGTAAATGCACGTAACCTAATTGCCAGTCCATTGGCACATGATTTGAGTGTAGGACTACTGCAATGCCTCCCACTAGAGAATATCAGACCCATGATCTGTGCACACACACCAGTGAGGCTACTTGCCATGTTGTATGATCATTATTAGTAAAAAAAATTCAAGCAATCGGTTCCTACCAGTTGCGCCGGTTCATTTGATAAGCATGATCTTCACTCCGGCCACTTTATAGGGTTAGTGGCAGGCAATCTTCCTGTTGTTCTAAACAGATTATTGTATAAATGATGTATAGAAATGTGTTTTTTCAACATTGTTTAACACTTTCTGTCACCTGAAACTTTCTCGAAAAAGGAATATCTATCATCTGTATGTAATTTAAAAAATTATTGAACTTCTGAATTCTATTCGTTCATTTTGTTTCCTTCTATTTTAATTGTAGGGATAATTTAAGGGAAGTGCATATCTATATCTCACAGTCACAACATTCTCCTGCTGCATGTGAAATAGAAGTTGTCATGTGAATCAGAACATCTTAACCAAAGAATTTCGAGTGTATGAATATGAAAACTCAATATCCAAATATGGATTCTGTATCCAGATGCATATACTCCAGGGGTCGTAGTAAAGACTATCCGTTCGATATATGCTCAATGATATGAATAGAAGAGATGTGGATATGTAACCTTATTTGTCATTCTGTCCAATACAGTTTGTACAACTTTCACTGCATCTATCCAGCTGGAAACATATCATAAATTGAATTGATTTCCATTGCCAGTAACTGCGTCAACTGTAAATGTTCCATGCGCGAGACACCATTGATAACACTCCCTTCAGCAAATTGGCCATCACTGCCACACTGGAAAGGCAGATGATACAAACTTAATGTACGTCATTGTATGGCGCCTACGTAAGGGTCGACAGCCTAACCACCCTGGCTAGAGAAACAAGTGGAGATATAGAAAAGAATGTATGCATGTGCAATCCAGTTCCACTGTATACAAATGCCTGATGCTAAAACAACCCCAAAAAGGAGTAACAGGCGTAGACAAAGACCGCTTACATACATTTTAAGTTACCTACATACACCACTAGATGTCTCTGTATTTTAATCATGTGAGCATTTTGCATGTATAAGGCACACCTAATTACGCTAAACGCTATGGATCTACATATTGTGTACACTTCAAATGCCAGAATCTAGGCATGTTCCTACCTAGTATGGATCCACGAAGTTACAACATAGCATCATACAAAACTAGAAACAAAAGTAAACATATATAAACTGCATAGAAAGCATAATTAAATAGATAATAATACTGTGAAATAAAGACGTACGAACAAACAGTATAAAGAAAAAATATGTTCATGGCTATGTCTTAGACAACTCGGCTCTAGGGGCTGACCATTCTACTTAATCTATTTTCCATTCATGGTTTTAATAGGCCAGATAGTGCACAGGGGCCAAGAGGTATGAGCGGATAATTATGCTCCAAGTGACCCATGTGTACTTTGAATTTGCCCTAACCCTTGCAAACAGTGACCAGGTGACCCTACACAGTAGATCCAAGCCCTCAACCACTCGAACAGAACGAGGTGGTTGTGCTCCGCATCCTGAATGGATACATTACTTGGAAAAACATGCATAACAACAGAAAAATACCTGACAACCCAAACTAACATTGGCACTTACTTGGCCTAAGAGCGTTTAAGAAAGTCTGTTTAATACTAATTTTTCATATGCAGGAAAACACGTAAACCTTGTCCAAGGTAAGATTGTCCCGTTGACGTATTATTGCTCATTCAAATAGCACCATAATAGTCTAGGAAGGGGGTATAGCAATTCGATTGGAGGGGCAGAGAAGGAAATGTGCTTCCAGTAAGCCCACCTCACCCTGGGAAGGTATCAATATATCTCCAAGCACTAATGGGATAATTACCCTCCGTGAATGGATTAATACTCTCATATAATACTCCTGAGTCTTAAATGATGCAAGCTTCATTATTGATTCATGGTATGACAAAATGTCTGCTATGGTGGAGACCTAATGTTCAATACCTGCAGCGTCAGGGGAGCCTTAGTCTTACTTCATCTGATAATTATGATACCCGACTAGTTCTATTAACCCTTATGATGCTGGTGGCTACTTTAACCAATACAAAATGATACAAAAAACTTGAAGCATCACTGAAACCTTGTCACGTGGGTACCCATCTGAGAGTACTCACTGAGGGCTATCCAATGAATACTAGTACCCACATGACAGGGTTTAGATGGTTTTCAAAAATCTTGGCATTCTTGTGTTTTGGACAAAAGTACAGTAGCCTTAGCATTGAAAGGGTTAAGGAATAAATGTTACCACGTGGTCGTAGAGATATTGCTGAATGTTAAATGATAACGTGTTTTATTTTTACTGAGACGCTAGCAAACGCATACAGGAAGTAATATCAGGTTCCCTTGCCTGCTATTTTCATACCGTAACTATGAATGACTAGATCGCCAGAAACATTTCAAATGCTATATGCATAACACGCAGTCTCTTCAAATCAATTCTATATAAATGAGATGTTATTTATATGATGGTTAACATTTCTATTATTGGGGTGCATTAATCATCTTACTAGAATTTCATTTCAAGTTGAAACAATTTAGTTCAACATAACAGTGTTCATATCAAACCTACCTAAATCATGATTCGATGAGCTGTAAAAATTGTATGGCGACTAAAATAAGAATCAATGAATCAATGCAAAGATTATGCTAACCAAAAATACCCATAAAAAGAATTAAGAGAACAAACAAATTATGTGAAATTCAATAATGTACAAATTAGATGTGATGAGTACATTACAGCAAGCAGAAACATTTAGAAAACGGTCTTGAAGGATTGAGTAAAAACAGAATAGTATCCAGGGTGGATTTTATGTCAGAATGAGATGTTTGCACATTTTGACAAGAATAATATTGAATAAATGTAGGGAGACGATTTTAGAATAGAACTGTTTGCAGGTATTTAAAAAGTTTAAATATCCAACTTAAAACGTCTATTTCATTTTAAAACCGCTACCATTTATTGGTGGTAGAACATTTGGTTAGTTTTGTGTGTCTTGTATAGAACGATAAATTCCAGTCACCTCGCTGTAGTGGTACATGTATGCCATAAACGGGTTGATTCACATACTCTAAAATATAGATTTCCCAATGATAGATTACTCGTATTGAGTTCATAAGCAGGGCGATTAAATCCGAGATTTGTGAGTCGGAGGTGGCAAGATTACTTATTTGCCACTGGGCATATCGGAATGACTTAACCCTTCAAATGCTATGGCTACTTCCATCCAAAGCACAAGAACGCAAAGATCTTCAAAAACCATCTTAATCCTGTCATGTTAGTATTCATTGGATAGTTCTTGCTGAGCACTCTCGAATGGGTACCCATGTGCCAGGGTTTCAGGCTTTGTGCATCCTTTTGAAAAGGCCAGACTAGCCACCAGTAGCATAAGTTTTAGGCAAGCTTGTCTGACAGAACAGCCGTGTTAAAAATAAGACTCCTGCGAATATTGACATTTAGTGTGCTAACAGTGCACACTAGGATCAGCTCAAATTCTGGGTTAGTTAACGTAATAGACAGCATATTACTCTTTCAGCTGTCAAAATGACATGGAGGGCGTGTTAGAGAATTAACCTCAGCAGCAGTTTCACAGGGAGTATGAACCTTGGTCCTGATAACTGCTATGCGCATATACATGTATCTCCTGGGTACGAAAGCTACACGTAACCAGTGATATACATGTAGACAGGCTGTGCAAAGACCAGCATCGGGGTATCCCTACTTCTGCTGCTGCTGCTGCCGTGACATTCCTAATTGTGATAGGTGGATACTGATAGGCATTATGAGGGTATACATCTCGGCAATCGTAAACCCAATACCAATGTTGCAAACAAGTCTTTCATCATGCTGACAGATATGTAAAACTGCATTTTACTGTGGTATAAAGCATTCAGCACCGTGACAAGGCTCAAAATAATAAATGCTTCTCGAAACCCGACTCTACCCTCAAAAATAGAGTCAACCTATCAGTGTGGCGTCACTGTACGAGCACATACGTAAACCACTTTTTTCTTGCATGTAACTTTCACAAAAATGTAACAAACTGGCATGTAGGGCAAAGCTATAATTTCAAGAAACATCACCAAATCACAATTGTGGTCATAGTAGTTATAGTGTTGAAGTTACTGGGAGTAATCACAGCCATGGTATTTATATCAATAATGAGGATGATGTCAATATGCCACCCATGTATATTTCACAGCATTACCTGCAGTACAGGCATCAGCATGATGATACGGAAACCTGTGTATTTGGGTTGTATTGGAATACCCTTGAGGTTGAATTCACACATAGCGGTTGTTGTTGTGACTGCAATAGGACATAAATGACCATATGGCAAAGCCCAGGTTATGGTTCTAAATGACCGACAGGCCCATAGTCCATCCCTACTTATTCTTGAAATCAAAAGACACTTAGGTGACCCATAACACCAGACCTCATTATTCAATTGGGTTTGGTGAAATATGTTTTAACACGCTCATTGCAACAATTGTATGACTGCATCATACCGTATTTTGAAAATATCGCAGAGTACTAGTCCAGATATACAGTGCCGACATTTAATTGCTGCACTAAATGCGTTGGCAGCTCGGGCATAATAAACGACCGTATGCCCGATTGCTTCCCAGTTTCCTCGGCATGGATGTATGGATGACCTTATATTAACTGAACGTAGCTTTTATTCGCAAGGTACATGTGTCATTGATTTGTTTGGATTATTTTCTTGACATCCTAGCATGGTTTTTATACAACCGGGCATTGGCAGGCGTCCGGTCGACTGGTGCAGAAATTAAATGTCTGTTCTGTAGATTCATAAATGCTTTTTGACTAGAAGTTTAGGTTCCTAAATTGCGGTTAAACTACAAAGTATTATAACTTGTCTAGAGTATGTGAATCCTATCTACTATTGTACAAGGGTTAGGATTATTCAAATCATTTTGCTGTTCCTGCCCAAGTGGAAGAAAGCATGTTGGTGATTTTCAATGCATTTTTAGTTATCTACAGTAATTGAAATACAAACCTAGTGTTTGTTTGATATCATTCACGATACAAAAATGTCCATACTTTGCTGTGATATATTTACAGTAAGCATATGTATGTCATGGCACTAATGCAGTTTAAGTGCAGGAAAAAGAACACTATCACGCCCCTGATGCATGATATGGTTGCACTTTGTTCAAGAGTCCTGGTTCTAAAACACCTTCCCCTTTCGGACAATTATAATTTAATAGCAAATACATGATGAATTTGTTTAAGATACTCACCCGAAAGGTTATGTGAATTTCTTTCAGCAAGAAAGATAGCGGCTATACACATACACATATATATACATTGTACATACATGTATGAATGTATGAATCCGTGTGTGTGTCATATTCTCTTTAATTCGAAGACAAAAGACTCCTTCCCCTGATCAGGAGGGTTAGATAGGTATTGCCATTCACGGAACAATCATCTAAACTGTGCACTTATGACTGACTCTTGTTAGTGGTGAATAGATATACATTGTGAGGGCCTCTGTATAAAATCATAGCCATACAATCATTAAACTGTCGTATCTAACAGCTGTCTCACATACTGAACCTCTATTGACAAAGCTAGCAGCTTGTTGGTTGTAAAGCACCAATAGTGATAAGAGTCACATGGGGACAGCATCCCGTAGCTTCTAATCGATTCATTCAAGCTTGGGGTGGAACACATGCACAGGTCCATGAAAATATGTTCTTTACTAGAATAATAGTTATCTGAATTGAATTTTTTAAACTATGTCACGAGAACATTGAGATTCTTAATACAGGGAAGTCATAGAATACCCATACATGTTCACTTTAAAGAAGAACACCACTCAGATGGTTATGATCACAACAGTCATTTCATACCCTCAATATCATCGCATCCTTTTTATGAATTTGTCATTCATTGATTATCTATGATTTGAAATGTTCATTGATGCCGATGGCTAAATAGTATTAGTTTTGGCCAATAGAGAAGTGCTATCAAGGGAGGCCTGGAATGATCAGACAGGCAAGGAGTCATACTATTGCATTCACACTAAAAAGCATGTTGCAAAACCCAAAGTTAGTTTGTGTTACGAAGACCCTACTACGCATAGGTTTTTCATGCTAGTTTTAAGAGAAAATCTGAGTTACGACAATAGAGAACACGGAATCTCTGGGAGCGAAAGAGTTAACTAACGCCTGCAATTGCTCATGACAATATGTCACACCATAGAGAGTGGGATCTACGCTTGTGGCGATGGGCACCCATGAACAGATTGCTAATGATTAATGCTCAATGGTGACTTGATTTTCAAGAGAAGTAATTGGAAGACTTTGCTCGTTAGGTATGCTGGTGTGGAGATGGGTTTTATGTCTACATGCTTGGGTAGGTCATGTACATGTAGTATACTTGAGGATTGATTGCGCGTTACTGTAAAACCTCTTATTACTTTCACTAGGTTTTTGATCTTCACCAACAGTTTCTGTGGTGATGGTGATGGCATTAGATGTATTATGTAGTCATAAAGCCTGAATGATCTTAAATAATATACTATGTTTCAGAATGGGGTATTTACTTTAAAACCTGGCATTCTTAATTTTGTTAAATGCAGGATTCTCCATAAATGATGTGGCTCAAATGAATGGTTTGAGTCATCAAGAAATTCTCATCGACTGCATTTCTGGACTACAATGTAGGCCGTAGCATCTAGCATGCGAATAAAATACAAGTAGTTCTTGTTACGATTCTTATATTCCACAACCGCTACGGCCAACACGCAGCCACAAATCCCACAATCATTTCCCCTATTACTTTGTTGAAATTGATGAGCGCTATGATATTTTATAAAACAGTGTTTATACGATAGACCTGAACCCAATATAGCTTAATTTATGGCACAGGTCATAGTAGGGGAATCTTCACCAGGTGTGGTTGTAGAACCCAGTGTTCCTTAACCAATATGGAACGCACTATAAATTGAAATCTTTCATTGAGATGTTGAAATCGTCCTATATCAATTGTTTGAACATTCTTGGTCGAGTCTAAGGATCAATATCACATATTTGCCCCCCCCCCCCCCCCCAACATCCTGAGAGGTGATGTCCACAAAAACAAATATTATCCGTTACTTTCCACCCAGTATACCTATTGGCATTCACATGTTTCTACATATACATATTAACGGATCAATCATGCGGACGCACTCACACATAGATATACATGGGATGGACCTCTAGGAGGAAGAGTATGGGATTTGACTAATTAGTACTTTTTCAGTCATGTCATGGTTAAATTTCGACTAGACAGTTGTTGATGGTAAATGGAACTGGAGGATCAAATAAATACAACCGCTTTAACCAAAGTCACTGTCAACATTCTCACTCGTCTAGAGCTGCTGAAAGACGATTTGTAAGCATACGAAATTGTAGAATTAGCGTCAGCTGGTGATAGATGATCGAACTATGGTCTCCACGGCTGCCTGTTTGCTACACATGTGTTGACCATCATTCAGGACACGAGGTCATTTAGTGTCTAGACCGAACCATCAGTCCTGCCTACTCAAGGATTGACAACTTGATAAGACAGGCTCGGAACTTCGCTGTGCTTGCAGCAGGACCAAATGGTCATGGTATACAGCGCTTTGGTACAATCACGCTTATCGCGAGAGACGCTTATTTCGCAGTGGCTGTATCTTAATAAGAATCTGCCCCATAGCATGAGGTACTTCTGCAACCAATGTAAAGATATCGGCTAGGGACTCTAGCAAGTGAGCTTTTCTTTCTATGCTGTTTTATCCAGGATTATCTTTGGCAAAATTTTAGTTATTAGGGGCAATAAAAGTAATGGCCATATGCAAAGTCACCATATATATATATATATATATATATATATATATATATATATATATATATATATATATATATATATATATATATAAGCAACAGAATATATGCATGTATCTTCAGGGTAAATTCGTTATGCCTCCATAATGATATGCATAGAAGAACGGATGAAGGAGTTTTTGACATGGATGCGGCAAAAAGATATATGCGCTATCCATAATCAAACAATACTTGGGTTAGGGCATCACCAAACTTGGTGTCATTCGTGGCACAAGTGCAAAACCATTCCCAGAGTGCAGAGAAAGCTCCCATAGTATGTTTTCTAGACGATTTGTCCTGATTGAATGCCAATAAAGGGGAGCCTTGTGTTAATTATAAATCGGTTTGCTTTCAGTTATTCTTACACGTACTTGCCAATGAAATACTAGATCTAGTATCAATAGCAGTGTGTATCATTGCAGTTCTCATTTAGTGTGCATGGCACATCTAATTTATATTCATTCTCATTTTTATACAGAAAAAAGACAAGGTCATGATATCACCAGCATTACCCTGGGTATCGGGTGTCATATATGATAACATATTCCCAGAGTGATTAGTTTGCATGTCCCTGGACACCCTGTTTCGTTCCTCCTCCAACAATCCATTGTTTTGAAGTTGACGGCCATTAAATCGCCACAATCACCATAATTAGTCGTCAAGCAGGAACGCACGATAACCACTATGATTTATGTCCATGCGGGCATTGCTCCTAAAGCCCCAGTCACATTCCATACAAAACCTCTCTACGACCTGAAAAAGACCAAAAATCGGTGCCAATCACGAGACCGACGTGCGAGCGTCGCACGTTGGTTTTGCAGGTTTTTGAGGTTTTATAGAGGTCGTGCTACCAAAAATCAGAGGTCGCGGGTCGTGGAGAGATTTGCGATACGCTTCGCAATTCTCTCCGCGACCTGTTGGCGACCGCGACTGACGCACGAGGGTTGTGCTTGTTGTGCGTCACTCGCACGGAGGTTTTGCTGGTTGTGCGTTACTCTTGAGAGTATTTGTATATATAAATACATATAAATATATATATATATGTATATATATATATATATATATATATATATATATATATATATATGTATATATATATATATGTATATATATATATATGTATATATATATATATGTATATATATATATATATGCGTATATGTATATTTGTAAATATACATGTATACATGTGTATATATATATATATATATACATATATATATATAAACATATATATATATATATATATATATATATATATATTTATGTATATATATATATATATATATATATATATATATATATATATATATATATGTATATATATATATATATATACATATACATAAATATATATTTATATATATATATATATATATATATATATATATATATATATATATATATATATATATATATATATATACATATATATATATATATATATATATATATATATATATATATATATATATATATACATATATATATATATATATATATATAAATATATATATATATATATATACATGTATATATATACATATATATATATATATACATATATATATATATATATATAATATATATATATATATATATATATATATATATATATATATATATATAAATCATATAATATATGTGTCTATATATATGTCTATATATATATACACACATATATATATATATATACATATATATATATATATATATATATATATATATATATCTATATTATAAGAGAGGAGGCCCAATCCTTTGAAACGCATGATCTCCGTTGCCGCGCCTGTTTGCCTAATTCTGAGTTAGCAGTTTGGTGGACGAGTGTATCTAGATGGTTCTTAGCGTAAACTTATTTCAAAATATTTTACAAAAAGGTGCTTTTGATGCTGATTTCTCAACCTCGAGCGCGGCCGGGTTTGGTATGACCACCCGGCGATAGATGGTACTACCGATATCAAACTTCTGCTTCCACAGTGGGGTTACACAGCACAAACTTTGTTGGTTGTACGGTGGCAGAAGTGCGCTGACTGTAGTAGTGTCAAGCCTACCCGGGTGATTAAATCAAGAGCATGTACAGAACGGGTTGAGGCGCCATGGAGACCCTGGACATTGCCTGCATGGGCGCTCAGGGACAAATCCCATAGGGGAAAACACAAACAAGGGCAGAGTGCTTCGACAGAGATTCGTAGAACAAACCCAGATAGTTCAGCATTACTACGGTGGCGCATGAGTAACATGCATATTTGAGCTTAAGAAAAATCTGGACTCTTCTATAGTTCAAAAAATGTTTTTCAGACAACCAGTATATAGGCTACGCGGGCTCAAATAGTAACCATTTGAAAATGATCATTATGAAAAGAACTTGAAAATTGTGACGAAATTTAATGTCTATATAAACTTAGAACTACCTCAGGCCGTTACCACACTTTTCGGAAAATGAAAGGTCAGTTTGAAAAAAGTTCTAAAATACAGCCACTAAAATGTTATAAACCCTTTTTATATAGCAACTTCGATAAACATTTTTATAAAAATCGATGGATCAAATACAAGTATCTATTCATTTATACATATATATATATATATATATATATATATATATATATATATATATATATATATATATATATATATATATATATATATACAGGGAGAGAGAGAGAGAAATGATATATTACGCCATACTCTAACTTTAAAAATAGTTTTGACTAGAAATGATTAAGATTATATGTATCAGTGAAATCATAAATATCCCATCTTTTATTACAGCCGGTTTAATAACCCATGATCTTATTTATGAAATGGTCTATCTATATGCCAAGTTTCTTGAATTATTGATACATAGGTTAGGGTTAGGTGGCCCTCAATGTGTGGTCTTACGGATATCCGAGTGTTTCTACATGGTTTGTAACGTAAACAAATATCAAAAAGTTAAACAAAAAGGTGCTTTTGATGATGATTTTTAGAACTGCATATCTCTCCGGGAGGTCCGGTGAGGAAGACATGTGCACCTGATCAGGTTGAAATGAAGTTAATAGGCAAGCCACCCCAAAATAGCTGCGAACAATGAGGCCCTAACCACAAAACCCACTGGTATGCCTGCGGTTTTATTTGCGAGGGGGTCGAGCCCGACGCAACGAGAACATAAGGCTTAAGTGGAACAAACAGGACAGGGTTTGAATGACGTCTAGGGCATACAGACGGCAGTTTAACTTCAACTGTTCTCTTCGCCATTGATAAGGAAGAGGAGAATCTTAGGAGAATGAGATAAAAACAGGATATTCGGGGATAGATGGATAATTTGGATTTCATTGAAGATGGTGAAATGATAAGGTGATATTGCCTCAATATATGATGGGTTTACATGTAATTTAAAACAGTATTTTGTATTAAACATTGCACTTTCCCAGTTTAAAGAAAATGAAAGGTCAGTTTGATATAAACATTCTAAATTGCAGCTGTTAAAAAGTTTAAAAAAACTTTTTATGTAGGTATTTCAATAGAAAAAATAGCAAACTCGATAGATCGAGAACAAGTATTAATGTGAAATAGATGATAATTTGTAACCATCTCTCAGCCCTTCTGCTGTAAAGACGACGTGTGCCACCCAGGTGGTGGCACCTGAGACTCAAAGTAGCAAGCCCTCAGTGCATATACTGTAGAAGTACTAAGGAACGGGTGTTCAGGTGTGACGAGGAAGAGACAGATAGCGATACAGAGAACGAGAGAGAGACAGAGAGCGAGACAGAGAACGAGAGAGAAGGGAGGGAGATAGATATACAAAGAGAGAGCGGGGGAGGGATAGAGATACAGAGAGAGAGATACAATGAGAGAGAGAGAGGGAGAGAGAGAGATACAACAAGAGAGAGAGAGATACAACGAGAGAGAGAGCTACGAGCGAGAGAGGGGGGAGAGAGCGATACAATGAGAGAGAGATACAGCGAGAGAGATACGGGGGGAGGGAGAGATACAGAGAGAGAGATACAATGAGAGAGAGAGAGAGAGAGAGAGAGAGAGAGAGAGAGACAATGAGAGCGAGAGGGTGGAGAGGGACATTCGGACAGACAGACAGATAGATGTATTAATGACATATGTTACGCCATACTTTCACTTTGAAAATAGTTTTGAGTGGAAATGATTATAATTAGATATATCAGTGATATATTGAACATACACAGCACTATATTCTTTATTACAGCCGGTATGGTAAACCTTGATCTTATTTGTCGATGGTATATCTGTTTCTTCTTGAATTATTGATACATAGGTTAGGTGACCCTAAATGTGTGGTGTCAGAGATATCTGGGTGCTCTGATATGTCTGTCGTTATAAGATATTTCATGGTTTCCGTCCGCAGGACGGGTACTTTTCTAGTATATATATATATTTGCTGCTGTTCACAAGAGTGACGCACAACCAACTTGAGACACTCGCAAGTCAGTTGTGCGAGTAACACCTGTTCTTGGTACTGAACTTGCGACTGACTTGAGTTGGTTGTGCGAGTGTCTCACGACCTATGCACAACCCCCAATACAAACTGGTCGCGCGACCACTTGGAATGTGACCACAACACACACGACCTGTCGTCACTCGGGACCGACTTGGTGGAGCTTCATGATCGGCCACGATCAGTTGGTCGCACGGAGGTTTTCATGGAATGTGACTGGGGCTCAAAAGGCACACATTCGGAACGCCACACATTCCAATTAGCTTGTATATACACGTAAGGAAAGCACTTATCGATATGTAACAATTCACCTCCTCCACAATTCTTGAAAACCAAATCACGTTTAAGTAAAGAGAGAGAGAGAGAGAGAGAGAGAGAGAGAGAGAGAGAGCAGTCTCGTAGCCATCAAATGGTTATGAACAATATTAGAATGTCTAAATGTGTCGTTTAGGTATGTACCATCTGCTGTGTCTAAATTGGACACTTTAACAGAAATACCGAAAATGAGCACTTGTGTACTAAGGCTTGTGAGGTGCTAATGGCTTTTGCAAGAATGAATTTGCCCTTGACCTACCAGCATATACAATTACTAGTATTAGATTCCAATAAGATAACGTCAATAGTAGTGTTGTCAAGGAAACTGGTGCCTGGATACAGGTAAATGATGGGAGTGTGCACTACACTGATCAACCCTGCATCCTCCGTCCCTGGCTGCGAGTCTGCAGGTAATATTCTCCAAATGGCACTTACTACTTTTCTCCACTAATCTCATTCAAGATCATCTATAAAGAGTCGTTTTGCAATGATTGGCCCTTTTTGCACTTAGAACGCATTGGCCCTTCTTGTTTTAATACAAGTTAAGCTGTCCAAATACAATTGCGTGTTTTAGGGAAACCATTTTTGTTGAAGTCAACACATTTTATCTTTGTTGTTCCCATAATGCACCCTGCAAATCAAATTATAGCTGACAATACGTTGTATATAATCTTTCTTATGGTTTCACTAAAGAAAGAAAGGTGTGAGGCTGCATTAAGAGGGGTACGTTTTAGAATAGCGGGCTAATGTATACTTTATTGACTATAGGTATATTATGAAAATATTTATATCAATAACAAACAAAAGAAAACTATGGAAACAGAATAAAGGTAATGAGCCAATGCAAACAAAAGAACAAATGAAATTGAATATCTATGTACAGGATATCGATTTTATCGGTTTTATATCATTATTCAACACGTAGAACGTATCCGAGACTAAAGGCTTTCCCTGATGGCTGAGTGGTCTAAGGCGTAAGATGTCTCTCGAACTTCTGCTTGGGTTCGAACCCACACCGGATACTTCGATCTCCTCTACAACTTACAACTGCCTAGTCACAACTTAGCAGCAATAACAACATTGAAGATTCTTTTGCATTACTGTATATTACTTGTGCCTAAAACCTGACGGCACCAATTATGTATGTAAAAAAATGTGCAAAATGTATATATCAACTCAAAAGTATGAGTGGCGGATAGAAACGCCACAATTTATGTATGAGACTCAATATTTATGCTATACAATTGTTTATGAACTATGAATAAAAACCAGCAGTTGCGAAAATTAAAAAACCAACTTAGCAGCAATATGGCAGAAAAAGTGACGGTAACTGAAATTCCAAAATCCCAGGCTAGGCATGGGTAAAGGAATAGGTAGGTAACCATCTAAACATAACAATTTGAAAAAGAAATCGTATCCAACTTCTTCACCAAGTTGCATTTTACCTCAATACATCATGTGAATGTGTCTTCTTGCTGACAGCCACATGCTATCCATTTGTTATTGCTAATTCAAGCTAACAATTAACGATAGAACAAGTTCAGGAGTATAGTCCATTCACTCTGCACAAAAGATTGATAGACCCTACAGGCTACAGGTGGATGTGTGACCTCTTCATGTCCACTTGTAAAGTATATAAATGGGTTTTGCCAGTAGCCAAGTAAGTTTTCTGGGTCACGGAGTAGGGTGGCTCTCCAGGGGTATCATATCTCAAGTACCACAATCTCTACATCTTATTTAGACTACTAGTGTCCCATGTACCAATTGCCCCTTTAGTTCCGCCTATGATCTAGTTCTCCACACTCATTGAATGCTAACCACAAACTGACCCAGAATTCTATAAGTGGACAGATGTGTTTGGCCTGAACACCAATAGAGGACAAACATGTTCTTACAGGCACACAGTTGAAACTTACAAACCCATTCGCTTTGCTCATTGTTAGCTTGAATTAGCTATAATCGTTAACATGCTCTATCCCTTTAGGCCACTCCAATTTATTTACTTGTCTTACGTGCTCAGGAGGTAGGAAATGAGCCATTTTGGAATAGAAAAAAAGTTGAAAAATGTGACTTTTTTTATTATTTTCTTTTTTTAGAGTCTGACGACTAGGACTGGTAGCAATATGTTTCTACCAGCCTATTCTCAACTAAATAAAATCAATCAATATATTAATCCCAGTAACCTGAAGGGTGGGAGGTATACCTCCTCAAGTCTGAGGCTCTACAACATCAATGCTAGTTTCCTGTAGTTGATTGAATCACCCTTACAAAGAATATTCTTAAAACTTGCACTTTTTTGGGGGGGAGTCTGACAGAAAATTTCAAAACAACTTTCGTCCGTAAGACACCAAAGATGACTTTTTTTCTTTTTTTTTTGAGTCTGACAGGATTTTTTTTCAAAAAAAAGCTCGTAAGACAAGTAATTAAATTGGAGTGGCCTTAAGGAGTAATAAAGACAGAGTGCATGTATGAGCAACGTTATCAAGGAAAAGGGACTTAATGCAATTCGGAAGAGCTCGTATTTCGTTGATCAAATCATCACGTTCATGCTAGAACTGCATGATGAGGTGATTTGCATTACCTTCTTCAGACAGGTAACAAAAAATCATATAACTTATTCAACTTTTAAGTCGTACATCATCATTTCTAAAAAAAATAGCATTGCAAACTAATTTCGCACAAGCACCTCACTTTAGGATATTTGTCGAAAAGCTGCCATCATGTCAGATACGTGCAGTTGCCAGATACACGTTTAAGTCATTTTCACATTACATTATGAAGGAGTTACATGTATGTATGATGTTATATGTTTCAAAGTTACTTTTGAAAGTACGCTACAAGTCTAGCTTGATTAATTTGTTGCCAGTGATAATTGGCCCTTACTCATACAGGCCATGTGATGGGGGAGGGGGGGGATGCTACTTAAGTGGGGGTTTTATGTAACGAGTTTGAGTTAAGTTCACATAACTTATTTAGAATGTTGAAATGTGTTAACAGCCCTAAGCTGATGATGAATACCACATCATTTATTTACCTTTTGCTGACACTTATAATTGATATCAAGTTTATGTTGCTATATGAGTTGTTTTTTGTTGCTGTTATATACTTAAGTGCACAATCCAGAGGTTCACAGCTTTTTCTGCCATGTTATGCTTAATCCTGACTAGGCATTTTAAGTGGTGAGGTAAATCGGAGTAATCTTGAACATCATTGCGTAAGCCCAAGCCAATGGCAACTTTCTCACATGCCGTGAGCCGGATTAGAACACCGGCAGTGGTGAGAGACAGCGATCTCTAGGAGGTCGACTAGAACTACATAATCAACTAAAGCTGTTAATAAATCGAGTAACAACATAATAAATTAAGCTAAAACTCGGCAGAAGAAATTTTATTACACTTATATTAAAATAGCAATAGCTATCAACAAGGCATCACTCAAATACCTCACGACATGTACCACCCATGGGGAATATTGAATTCCAAAGCCCTGTTTCAACTGGTTGTTTCTACAAAAAGAAAATGTTTCCTTATGTTAACCGGCTTTTGTACAGATAAAGTGTGGATATTCTTAATTCTAAACTTCTATCATAAGGATCAGTGGATGAATTTAATTGGTTTTGAATTGTAAAGTAGTCTTTATAGAGATCAACACAACTAAACGGGAACCATATATATATATATATATATACATATATTTATATGTATATATATATGCTAGTATATATATAGTTAGCGGAATATGATACACGATGATGTTTTTAGAAATACGCTTACAGCTTATCATATTTAACGTGTTGCATGCACAACTATGGGCCACCATGTCTGGGGAATTAAGACCGGTTGTCTTTAAATTGTAAACGTTGTAATAACTTCTAGCGGATCAGCTACAATGGAATCGAATAGGTCTTGCCTATACAGGTTTCTCTGCGTGAATTACAATAAAATCCCAATGCCTGCAGCAGCCAAAAAAGGCCCTGTATTTGTTGATGATAACTTTCTCGAGAAAGCATAGTTATGAATGTATTTCACGGATAAATGTTAAGTATACATGTGTACATATATCAACCTACATCTCTCCTGCGGATAGTGCAGCTAATGTCCCGTTTACAGGTTATTCCCATGAGTGCCATACATACAGGCAAGCCATTCCAAGGGATTGGACAGACAATACCGCATTCTATACTTTCAGATAGCTGAAAATAGAGTTAATTGAAACTGAAATATTGCCTGGCAGTGAATGGTGGCGAGTGGGCAGCGTCAGCAAGATCCCATGTTGATAACTGCATGGTATTTGTCAAACTAGTCGATACCAATTATGGAAGCATTCATTGCGGGGCTGGTATGGTAGTATTGCTACCAGTGACCAGTGACCAGTATCTAATCCATCAGGCAGCAGGGTCAGTGGTGACCAGAGGAATCAATGGCCGGCCTGCTGCACCGGACATTTATCAGTCCTCGGTGGATTTGTGCAGCTTCAGGATGTTTGCCTGTTGCCCCGGGCGACGTCACTTCTGCTAGGAATCAACAACCTATATGGATAACTAATTCCATTAAGGGACAGACAAATATGGGATGAGCAGTAATCCTTTTCTTATACTTCTACCAGGTATAAGGTTTTAGAACGTATACAATAAAATGATGGGGAGAACCCTCCCAAGCGTTTTTGAAAATATGTTATTATCGTGTACATGTGCTATTAAATTAAGTCTGCCTCTTTTCTATGAGTGTCTTTGCAAACCCTTTTTAACTCAACGTTTGTTCTTGATTTTCAATACGAAAGCATTAACTACCAAGTGTTTTCACTAACAGCAATAATACGAGTTTATCCCTTGACAATCTTATATATTTTTTCCAATTTTGTTTTGCGTTTCATCGATATGTCCAATGTGACTTAAATGTAGCTCTAATTGGTGACATGTCAAGATAGATATTGCATATACTCTAAAAATGCAATTTTATTTTATCGTCCGCTTCTATAGATACATTTTGATAATAAATCCATTTGTCTAAATACAAGGCGTTGCGCTGCAATTGGTTAAAATTGCATATAGATTCTTTATATTAAATCAAACCATTCAATTACATGTTATGGTCAGCTTCTTGCTTCTGTTGGAGCATCATAATGATTTCCACCTATACGATCGAGATATCTATGGATTCCATACAAAAGACGTAACGTACCGTTCAATATCAAAAAGCCTATTAGTCATGTATGCATCTTCAAAATGGCTGCCAGGGTTGACGCACAGTCTGAGCTTATCTCTCAGCCTGCCCTAGCATTAACCGTCAAATCTGGTCAAAATCGTTTTCTAAATTAGACATGTATTCCTGTGTTATTGCCTGGGCGGCGAGTAAGACTTCCTCGGGAAATGATCGAGCACACACAACACTTGGCCGCCCGTGATTCAATCAGCGTGGCGTGGATATGCCAGTGACAAGGTCTTTGGCTTTCAGACAGCGGCCGCCTCAGTAATGTCAACGCACCAATAGACAGCTCAGAGCACACTGTTATCCACGCTATGGGTGAGAATACATATCCGCTATTGATTAGTCCAGATCATGAGGGGAGACAAAGTATTTGTTTTATCTATGCAGTTCACCTAATATTTACATGTTTACGTGTGACCCTTGGGTGTTAATCATTGCAACCGTGAATAAGCCATTGAATCATTGAGAAAAGACTTTAATCAAAACACACAAACGACAAATGAATTACAAATATGGATGATAGATTGCGTTCATATATATATATATATATATATATATATATATATATATATATATATATATATATATATATATATATATATATGTGTGTGTGTATATATATATATATATATATATATATATATATATATATATATATATATATATATATATATATATAACTTTATTTTCCCAAGATCATGTTAATTCCTATTGCATGTTGCACGGCTTTTTCCTGAGTGTTTCTTATTCAGTCCAGAGGGTGTTTTTGTACTCTCGCCCAATATTAGCATAACATTGAACGTCATTGCCCATAGTAATCCTCAGTTAATGTATTCTCGTATACAAGGGCCTGACACAAAGCTACCTGACAATAGGATGTTTAAGTCTAAGGTCAAGAATCCTTTGAAACGTTTATGACAATTATATTAATTAATTGTCATAACATTCTGCACTAGGCCTGTCGCATGACGTAATAATTGACGTTATACAACTTCCCGAAGTCAATATGGTTTGTATTCATAGAGCGGTCAACAAGGAACATGGTGGGATGCATTCATCCGGCATAAGCCTACTCATTCTCATGTGCATAGATGCATACGTTTGTTAGTTTGAGATTTCCGTGGCGTTCATCAGCCTAGATTGGGTACAGATGGAATTAGAGAACCGTTAAATGAATCCCTATCCTTTTAAGAAATATCTAGGTGTGCTTGAAAGGTAAATAAAACACCACCTGACTGCCACACATTTATCAAGTGACCTAGCGAATTTTCTCGAAAGCAATATGCCCGTGCTGTTTGATGAGTCCTACTGTAGGTACACAGAGAGTTTACAGCCTTACAACTCGAGGAGAGTCATAACTAATTTTGAAATATATTAGCAACAAATTTTTCGAG
>OZ012684.1:18664498-18904498 GCA_963942565.1 Maea johnstoni | reverse complement strand
CAAACGCATATCCATTGTAGTACCAATGTGTAGTATCACCTTTGATAGTGATAAAGAAATAGGCTAAGAATTTACGCGACCACGATCTCGTATAGATCAGTTGGCATGGAGCCTCAGAGTGAAATTACAGAAGGGTGTAGAAACATAGGTTTACGATTAGCTTCCCTATGCTGACAGCCTGGCGAGATATCTGTCATTTATAAGTCATTAACAAGTACGTTTAATGACTCGATATGCAGTACTTTGGTACAACTAGACTTGCAGTCAGGGGTACAAGCCTATAGTGCAGCCATTTGATTCCTGCACCGGTCGACCGGACGTCTGCCAATGCCTGGTTGTACACACGCCTATGGATAAAATGTATAAAGAAGAAGCCAAGCACATCAATTATTCACATAGCTTGTGGGGTCGACCATGCATCCATTCCCAGGGATCTAGGTGACATGCAGTCGTGTATTATGCCCGGGCTGCCCACGCATATAGTTCAGGAATTAAATGTCGGCACTATAGATGTACATATCAACATCATCTCTAACACTTGAAATCAACGAGCCGTGACTATTTATCCTAAACAGTTTACTCAATAGCCATTCCTCATCACCTTCACTGAGCATGGATGTTCGGTTCATTACTGGCGAGACATATGCTGAATGAGTCTAAATCGCCTATGCATATAGTACCGTCTCACTGTGCGCCCTGACCAGTCACGTTGTCAGCATGTAAGTCACCAGCATTCAGAGAATGCCATGCCTAGATTAAGATGCTGCAACCCCAGCATGGAAGCAGTGGTCAGATGATTCGCTTACGTAACAGATTACGTGGTTTGCGTGTGGCCTCCATCTTGTTAGGCAGTCTGGAAGACAGGAGTGACTATGACAGGACGACGGGTGCTACCCAATCTCACTTGATATCAGCTTGGCCAGTCAATTTATGCATTACACACACAATGAAGCTTTGTCATAAATGCTGCACCATCACCGAGTGTATAAAACATAGATATCTTTGTAACATCGTGTGAATACTTGGTAAGTATCCACTATATATATATATATATATATATATATATATATATATATATATATATATATATATATATATATATATATATATATATATATATATATATATATATATGTATGTGCCTTCCATAACGAGGTGTGGAAGTCCCACTTCATATTATTATGTTGAGCTTACTTGACACGTACCAATCAAGAAACCAGAGAAAGTATCGCCTACCTATAAAATACGTTTTCCTTAAATTAACGAAACCTACTGTCTATGCCTAATGACTAAAAGGGAAATGTAGCTTAGTCGTGTTCCAAGAGATTAATAACAGTATGCTATCTCGACTACACTGTTCATATCATTAGCCTACATACTGGAGAACAAGGCTAGTAGGATTAAGCACCACCGGACCCAGCGACCTGAAGATGGCTTTAGTCCATACCTGAATCTGTCAAAACTGATTTATCACCAGGTTTTTGAGTGAACGATGGTGATGTAAAAAGGATGAAAATAGGTCCGTCGAGTCACACAGATAACCAGGGGAAGACGATATAGCAGGGGCCTTGCACTTATATCATCCTATGCTGGGATGAGCTCCTAGGCAGGATGTCAAAACGGGTCTCAAAACAAACCCGATCCTTGCCCCCTACTCACGGTGCCAGTATATTTCAGCCGTTTTATTATGCTTAACACATGTGGACATCCTCTTAGGCCACAAATAGAGGGGTAGCTGTCTTTGCCGGACTGGCTTCACTTCTACACACACAAGCAAGATAGGCAGGCTCTTGCCCAGGGATAGCTTTGAAGCGTGGTTAATTGTACAACCCTCCAAGACGGGTTTGCCGCTACAAAATACCACATTGCAGTTTCAGTCTTCGCTGAGAAGTATCCTATAAAACACATTTTCTATCAAGTAGATTGTTTTTTTCTAAATTGAATTTATTTATTTCCTTTAGCAATAAAATATTATTTTTTCTTAACAATGACACGAAGCCCAGTGCACCACATTGTGTATTTAAATGCTTTTGGATACGTTTTCTTTTGTATACATATACATATATGAAACGGTGCACAGGACACATCAAATGGCAACTTAGATCAGTTATCACTTTAATTGGTTTTAAAATGATGTATTTCAGTGAATGATTGCAGAGGATTTCACCCACCCTTAAACTAGAGTCAGCGAAATTGTCCACTAACACCTAGAGTACAACGGGAGTATTGCACTAGGGACTCAGCACTTACACGGTGAGGAGCTGAATACTTAAAACCATGACGCATTCTGCAAGATCAATATTGCATTCTTGCAATAATATTAAACAGATCTGGACTTTGATAAATTCCACCAACGTAGTTATTGATTTACTCCTTAAAGATGGACACAATTATTTCAATTGTGTACCATGTATCAGACAGCCAGACGCTTCCGTCCTTGTATATATACATTTAAAGGCACCTACAAGGAAAATTCCATATAATCGTTCCATGTCTACGTTCGCGCTGGCATTTCTTTATAGTTTATCTTTAATATTTAACATTTGTTAAAAGGCTATATATACAGTAGACATTTGCCACAAATCAAGGGTAGATTGTGTGATGTATGCCTGATAATTACGCCTCTGAGGGCAGACTAGATGTGACATTGTAGTGTTCTGCGAGGGTGGACTCTATGCATGCATGATGCATGCTACTGATATGCTTAAGGGCAGACTAGATATATAATGTTATTATGTTGTATTGCAGACACAGGGCTAGTCGAGAATAAGAAGACTATGCAGTAGGCAATGGCCCTACGATATAGGCATGGAACTGCACCAACGAGGGCTGACTAGATATGTGTTGTGTTGCAGACACAGACCAAAGCCATAGGCGAGGGTAGACTGCATGCACGACGTATAGCTTTGATTTGCTGCGTGCAGACTAGATGTGTGCTGCAGGTATGGGCCCTGGGATAGGATGACAAGGACTGTGTGCAGTCTACTGAAGCCCTGTGCGAGGGTATATTGGATTCGCGATTTGATGCGTGCATGCTAGATATGTAGTAGACCCAGACCCTGGGCGAGGGTAAACGGGCTGTGCACAGTCTACTGAAGCCCTGTGCGAGGGTAGATTGGATTCGTAATGTAGACTTCTGAGTTGCCCCGTGCCGACTAGATATGTGTTGTAGGCACAGACCTTGAGTGAGGGTAAAAGGGCTATGTACAGTCCACTAAGGATATACTCGAGGGGAGACTCAGTATGCACGCAGTAGGCGACAGCATTGGGACCGTAGGTATAAACATTTGCGTAGTGTTTGCGATGTGCTTGTGGTTAGAAGGTTCATTGTTCTCCCTCTGTATGCTTAACCACAAGCACCTCGCAAGCACTACGTTAAGTTTTATACTTTATAGGGCCCCTGGGCCTCTGAGGTCAGAATGACTCTGTGGTGTAGGCGTAAGGCACACGCCAGAGAGAAGTAAATGCATGATGTAGGCATAAGCCAAAAGCGAGGGTAGGCTGGCGTAATTAAATTATCCAGTTCGGTTGGTCGCAGTACAGTCTCGAGGTAATAATGATAACTATCAGTGGCTGGTTTATGTCATAGCATTTCTTGTTTTTTCATAGACCTTACCAGTTACATCATAGAGTGGCAGATCCCTTGATCTGTGACTATACCACGGTCTGGCAAGGTAAGCTCCTTACTCTAATCATCATTGGGTATTTCTACACAAACGTTTGTTCAGACCATGGCAAATGCCATTAAGCCCCAAGTCCTTATTGGAACGACTTTCGCTGTAGGTTTCGGACTATTTGAACACAGCAAGATACTGTGTAAACGGATATTTGCTTTTGGAAATCCAGGGCTGTTTATTAGGTAGGAATACATTGCGGCTTGTCCTACTGGCACAGGTATGGCAATGTAAATGCTTCTAAACGTTTGCGATCTAGGATTTGTTTGGTATACGTGTATATTAAGTAAGTTAGATAATGATAACACAATATAGTTCATTTGCTTATTTTCAGCACATTCAGCAAATAGTGGGAACAGTGTTGTGACAATATCAACGTGCGAGTATGTATTTTTTTCACTTGCTGCACTTCCCATGTGGTGTGCACCTTGAATCTATAGTATATAGCCTTAAAACCTATCCCAGGCCAGTCATTTTTACCAATTGCATGGTTAACGGTAACCTGAATAGTATACAAACCCAATCACGGTGTCCAGACCCTAATGCAATTTTTCAGTTGCTTACTAATTATTAGATAACTAGCAAGATAACTTATTAGATAACTCAAGTGACCACCGCAGGAGCCGTCTATGTTTACCATTGCCACTACTGCTTATACTGCAGGTATGGAGAGAGTGGTAGAGAACACAGAGAAAACATGATTCATGATCAATCATTACAAAAATTAAGAATTATGAGCTTGTTTATAGTTTAACTATATATATATATATATATATATATATATATATATATATATATATATATATATATATATATATATATATATATAAATATATACGTGTGTGTGTGTACGCATGTATGTATTATGAATGTACGTATGTATGCATGCGTGCATGTTGGCGTTTGCGTGGCAACTCTAAAGAGTAGTTTGTTGTACATAGCACATAAACTCTAGTCCCGCATATGCCCATAGTGTACGACCTAAAGATTAATGGATGTTATGCATGCGTTGTACGGCACTCTTGACACATAATAGGCACTCTGCGTACCTTCTGGTATGGTATGGATGAGCTCTATGTAAAAACATGCTACCCTGGGCTAGGCTATGACCGGCCATGCGTTTCCCAGATGCTGAGATTTAATTAGAGTGGGTAGAAGTAGATGCTGAGGATTTTTAGCGCATGTGCTACGTGTGTGTGTGTGTGTGTGTGATAGGTGAACAGATGTGGCTATAATGCAAGGCCATGGCCCGATGGGGGGTTGGCTTACAGTGTAAAAATAGTAAACACAGATTTGGTAGTGGGTAGATGCTGCCTTAATATAATAAACAGTTAAGACTTAAGTAATAGGAGTCCCTACGACCAAACCATCTAGGATTCTACCCTTAATCCTAACAACGCTAATCACTACTAGAAATGCACAGACTAGATCACTATATAGTAGTAGTAGTAGTAATAAATAACGGTGCCTGTCAACGAAGGGACAACATTAGAACTGTCAGAATCAAATGTCAACATGCACGCCAAACCAAAACAATACTAGTATAGACGAAACAAGGGCTACTCACCCGCGCAGCCATGGACGTTTGAGGTTTCTCCAACAAATCCCAGACTTTCTCTCGCCATTTGGAGCAGTAGCCGGTACCGAAGTCTTCCACTTCGCGTTCTTTTAAACTCTCCGCTTCCTTGCGCATCTCCTCGAATACATGCTCCTTTTTCTGGTGGTATTTGTGCTGGCAGCACGATTCTAGATAGATCTCATCGACGCCCCAGTACTCCAGGTCGTCGCTAAATGACAACACACACATTTCCTCCACCAAGTGTAATTTTCCAGTGCGGTAGAAGTTGAGAATGGAAGCGAAGGATCGGGGGTGTCTGTCGAAGAAGTACTCATTATCAACAAGGCTGTAATCATCGCAAAGCTCCATAATTGAATCGTGCGAACAGCAGTCGCGCAGTTTGCCCAGCCGTGTATGGGGCATACGGTCTAGAGTACGCCATAGCACTTCGTGTTTGACCCCACCAACGTTAAGAATCACCCTTTTGTTGCATTCCCTACTCCTCATGATGGTAAAGGTGTCCGGCACGGCAGGGTTGGTGGAGCCAGCACCCCCAAAAAGGGGTTTTTGGACAAGGCTACCCGCTTCACCACCCTGACTGCCCATTCCGACTCCTGCAACTGGCAATCCGGAAGATGCGACGGGATTGGTGGTTATTTTTACCTCTGGCCTGTTCTCTCGACTCTGCTTCCGGATAGACATTTCTTTTGCGAGCGCTTCGGGAACACAGCTTGTTACGCTCTCGCGGGGTTTAGGGCCATCACGCAGGGAGGCGGCCCGGGCCAGGTTGGCGGCAGTCACCCCCACATCACTTCCGTGACCTTGCGTGCCCGAACTGTGATAGAACATGATAAAATCTCAGGCGTTACACAACCGGATGATGCAAGAGGATTCCCTTTTTAACGATTACGAACACATTGTGGTTATGAAAGTGGTGTTTAAGTGGTATACAAGTGGTGAGTGAGTGGTAGCAATATCATACAGATACTATACTGTTTACGACGGATGGCTAGCGTCAGGTTTGGCGTTACGCGTGCTGTTACGACGACCATGTGTTAGTAGAAGGTGAGAGATTGGTGGGATGGTGAGCGTATGAACGACGGAGCACACTAACGCACGTACGTACACCACGCACACGTTTACACGCTTACGCTAGAACTGACGGTACGGAGAGGCATGGTTGCGCGTAGAGGGTCTCCACGCGGCAGAGCACAAGTCAGTTTAGGGGGACATAGTTCCTGGGTGCAGATAGCAGCATGAGAGATCTGTGAGGGAACAAACGTGGAAGCGACCAGTGAATAACAACACACCAGACAATATCAAACCTCCTATACTTAAGGCCAACAAAAACGACTGTTTCTCTTTACTGGGATATTGATAAATTGCAGAAAACAAGATGAATTTCTGATATGAATACGGTATAATTACCACTCAATGCAAAGTAGTAATTAATCCAATCCAATCCAATAGAACTTCTTTAGTGTTATTTTAAGTTTACTCATTTACAAGTATCCCATTGAGGGTTGCTAATTTCTATATGATTTTAGAATTACTAGTTTTGCAAGAAAGAGGCCGGATGTGTTGGATATATTAACAAATAGAAAAAAAATCTGATTGTTTTCGAGTTGCCAGTAATTTGATGAAAAACATTTCTTTGTTCTTGGCCTAACACCCATGCCTTATACATAGGGCTAGCAGGACAACAAGAAACCCCAGGATGGAACCATTATTGCTTTGCAGAACCAAGGATCAGTCACTCATCTCCACATTTGGTGCCACACTCAGCAAACATTTTCATGCTGTATAAAGTCAATAAGATAATACCGTTTTAGGACCAGAGGTATTTTTTTACGTTTTGCCAAAATTCTATTTATTTTAAAATCGAGCATGCCTTTTTATAGCATTACTATTTTTTTTAAAGTTTATATCTCCATGAATGACATGCAGTCTTTGCATATTTAAACTCAAAGTAGTGATATCGGTAACTCTATTTACTGGGGAATTATCAGATAGATACCAATAACAAGTTTCACTATGAATTATCAAGATCCACAAGATACAAAGTTATTCCTAACTACAAGTCATCCACCATATGATCAAACACTAAAATATGCTAAGTCAATATTAGCCTTTCCTCTGTTGTTCGCGAGTATTGAATTAACTTAAATAGAGCGAGTGTTGTGTTATTTGAGTATTGTATTTATTGATTATAGCACACGATATTGGTTACTTGTGGGTAAACTATATTATCTAGCATGTCGGAAATTTGAAGAAAGAAAATCAGCATAAAAAACGTTGAATATTACTTTAAAGCCTAATACAGTTATAGAGTTGGTAAAGTCAGTATGCTTGACTATCGACGAAATGTACATTTACCTATTCCATAATCCCTGGTCCGGAGGGTATCTTAAAGGGGCCTAGATGTGCATGTGTTTGGTCACCATTGTGCAAATGAACGCTGAAACATGGTTCGTGCAAAGGACAAGACATAGATGTGTTTGTTTTCTGGGTATAAGTGTAGGGCATATTGACTAACCACGCTGGCAACTGATATAGCAATGCCAAGTGAGATTCGCCATCGAGAGATTCGCTTTGAGATTTAACTATACAGCAGCATAATCCTTTTTAAATTAAAAACATCCCGGTACTACATACTAGATCTAGTATTTGGATGACTATGGCAATATTTCCCAATTTATTAACTAGCACCTGAAGGGTCTGTCAAATATGCAGAGGTTGTCCCTATCAGTCAAATGTATTATGCATATTTAAAACGATGCCTGGCTCATTGTAATTTAAATAATACCAGACAGGGAGAACACACTACATGCCGAAATAGTTGAAATGCCAGACGTGAGGTTTGGATGGGCATAAGGGTTTGAATTGTCAACTTAGCCAATACTTACGCAATAGATAGTTACCACTATGTAAAACATCACCCTTCAGTATATATACTTAAAGCACAAATGATACCCTGGGTGTATGTGTTATATACTAGGCATGCAGATTTCCGTCTACTGACCATGAGTATCCGTTTTAGATCGAACACACACACACGTGCATTTGCGTTCTAGTGTCGGTTAATTATAATTGGTGGCTCAGTTCTAAACTTTATCCCGTTCTTCGTTCTTATCTTATCACAAATATGCTAGGATTACCTTAAATGCTTCGTTATACATCGTTTTATGTTAAATGCACCTTTGTTGTAAGATCATGCATATGTCTTTTAGTTTCAATGACGATTACATTTAGCACTTCATATATATACCAAATTTAATCTATGGTGTTCACCGGAAGTATTGTTTCAATATTGACAATGCAGTTACCATGGTATGCACGTGTGTTAATCGTGTACGAAGCAGCCATCTTTGGTAAGAAGGGAGGGTTGGAAGTAAACCTTTCACAAACGCTACCTTACTAAAGAACTCTAATGCATTAAGTTGCAAAACTTTAGTGAAATTCAGAAGGGGTCTGTCCGATGTTCATTTGACATACTAGACATATACCACATTGACTAGATAGATTCCCCTGATTAAGTAATAATTAATTTGACCACATACCAAATTGATTTGACCACACATGCTCCAGGTTCAGATTAGAAAGTTTAGAAAATGAGCAATGTATTGATGCGATCATCTCTCAGTTTTAAAAGTTGACTTCACCAACCACATCATCAGATAATTCCATCCGAATTTCACAATAGCAGCAATATCGTGTTGATTAGGGGGTGAAAGGTTATCCTTTTGGGAATTTTTGAGCTGACAGCTCGAATAGTTAAGGGTACATCCACCAGGTGTCGCCAGTACTGCACCCTGATTACAAAACAGAGTATCAGGCACGTTACAACCATGCATGCTGGTCGTCATGCAGGACAGTCATGATAGACGTGCACACACCATACCAGGACAACCTCGCACACTCACAGCTTTGGATAGGTCTGAAATACGTTATGCATTTTCACCTTGAACATTTCACTAACAATCACGACCTTGCAGTCAAACATGACATTTGTCAATGCTTGGAAGTGCTTAATAAATTTTGCTAATTAGTATGGATATTATTGTATGATTTATGGTTGTTATTATGTAATCGAAACACATTTTAATGTCAATTACTTATTGTGCGTCTACATTTGTTTCAACGAGGCACTGAACCTTATTTAGATAATGTGCATGACCTAGAATAAAGATGTGTAATAGCCTATAGGAATATTGTTATAATATGTTGACAGGTGCCTCAAGCCTTATACTACGTCTTCTGCAACAACGATTAATATAATACAGAATCAATTAAGCATGTTTCATATTGCTAAATGGCATATAGAAATGAATAATGTATATGCTACATATCACACAATGTGGTAAATGGCAAACGTCATGTATAGATCGTAATCTCCTAGCATGAAAAACGTGTTTTTTAGGAGTTTCTGCTTCGAGTTCAATATTTGGAGGGGATATTTGCAACAAATGTGTCCTTGAAGAGCAAATTTCCCTTTCTGATTGGATTAGAAATACACTTATCTTCAAGCGATGGAAGAACATCCCTTAAATGCAAATAAGTCTACGAGCTCTGAATGCCTTCTACTGATGTATACTTCAGTACTATACAGTGATAACATTTAATTCCTGCACTAAATGCGTGGGCAGCCCGAGCATAATAAACGATCGCACGTCCGATTGTAACCCAGTTTCTTGGTCATGGATGTATGAATGACCTCACAACTGAACGTAGCTTTGATTCGCAAGCTACGTGTGTCATTGATTTGCTTGGCTTATTTTTTGACATATTATCAATGGGTATTTGAACAACCAGACACTGGCAGACGTCCGGTCGACTGGTGCAGGAATTAAATGTCTGTACTGTACATTGGGCAAAAGTGAATGTTTTCGGCAGTGCCATGTAAATGCATGTGCTTTGGCGCAACAGAAACATATAGCACATGAGAATATCCAATCAATTTCAAAGGCAGTGCGAGCTCTTTCATCACTCCTGTATCATGAAAGGCAAGTGCTGATTGCACAGACCACGCGTATCGTCATCGCTATCCCATTACATAGGCATATTCAAGTACATCTGCATTGGCTCCATGTTTTGTTAACTTTGCTTGAGTTAATCCAAGCTTAGTTACAAGCAACATTTCTTATATTGACAGACATCCAATGTGAGCAAGCAGATGTTACGACACCTACATGTACCTTTTGATCCGGTGGAAGAGAGGAAGGGTTTTCTCTATTTCCATCACAGAAGTTCAAAGTAAGGTCACACATGATAGATTAAATGCATTGCAAGGCTTCCCATAGCGTTTTGCAAAATGACGTGTTGTTTGTTTGACCTGTGTGAGTCACATAGAGGCTAATTATACTCGTCTTTGCAAGGGTAAAGCCCAAAATGCAGTATAAATGGCCCTAATCCAATCCAGGGTTTGAAAGATTACCCATCGTCATTGGCTATATTAGGGGAAAGGGATGCAAAGCATTAGGATGGTTTCCATCTTTAACAGGACCTATTACCCTTATCATAAGAGGATCCGGTTGTCTGGAAAATCATTTCCCTGATGGCCATATATCTTAAGGAAAGGAAAGAAGTCATGACGCCAGAGAAATGTCTTGCTTCACATTGCCTGCGTATTCATCCACACACTACCATGGCCAAAACTCTTTGGTCAACGTCGACCACACTTCACTCTTGCGGACCTATTACCTAATATTGATTACATGCACAAAATACCAGGATATTCATTGGTCTGGATATATTGTATTTCTTGCTATTGTTAGGCGTGTCAAAATCCTTAAAGGTATTCGGTTTATAATCCACCGAAGCGCTCACACGACCTTCCTCCCCTAGCAGGCCTGTACACACGGAAACCATTTCAATCCCCCGTGGGATATTCCAGACTGTCTTATTGGCTATTTTATGGTTCTGTTATACCACCGTAATGTGGTGTTTTGTATGTCTGTATTACTGTAACATTTGTTTTTCCGTATTTTTGTTTGGTTTGTAATTTTCTGTGTATATGTATTTCGTTTCATTAGAAATGGTCAATAAATTACAATACAATTCCAGAGCAAATGGCAGCATATAGCGCACACGCTCTAAGCACTGCATTATTTATGCTAGGTACCCATTTTGCAGCTGGGTAGACTGAAGCAATATGGAATAAACTGTCTTGCCCAATGACAGACCAAAGTGCCCCGGCCGGGAATTGAACCAGCGACCCTCTGATTACTAGTCCGACACCTAACCAACTGAGCTACTTTGTCCCGTAGGTCCCCTTAAAAGGGTGTGAGACTTGGCATTTCCATATTTTGAAAATGATGATTTTGATTTTATGATAACCTTCTCACACGCCCAGGTTGGGATTCGAACTTGGGCAGTCACGTAAGAGAAATCGAGTAGTCAGTGGCATTACGCCTTAAAACACTCGGCTATCATGGTAGGCTTCGATTAAGAGTGGAGAGTAACAGTCCCATGCATTGCAAATCCATGTTCTGTGCATGATACATACACTACATGTATGTCACACTTTGCATTCCTCATGACAGCCCAGGTTCCAATCCCGACCGGGGCATTCGAGAAGGTTGCAAGTGACTTGGAATAAGACGATGGTTCTCGCAGCCTACTCCGATTACTGACACCTATTGCCACTGGCTAGTCACAATTTAGCCTGAATGTGGCTGAGAAAGTGACCTTAATCGAAACTCAAAATTCCATGACCAGTATTTTGCTAGTTGTCTCCACAGCTGGTCTGCCTATAACAGGAGTGCATGTCTAATACAAATATGTCATCCTGTGTAAGTGCCACTAGCACATTACCGCCTACGCTGAGGGAACACATGGGTCCACTAATAGCTCTCACTGGGAGACAGCGAACTCCAGGATGATTAGAGAAACACATTTCATGTCATAATTAATACACGTTAAAATGACATTTCCTTACTTAGTGGCAAATTTAACTTAACCCTGCACTATCAATAGAATGCAGATTCCTTATTGACTGATCAGTCATATTTGACCTTGGCAAAATTCTCTTGGAATAAAGTCTTTAATAGAAAAGCAAATCTTATTCTTACAATGCAAGCTTAGAAAATGTCATTTTTGTTTATTCTCGGCATGTATAACGAACTGATATACACAAAGTGTAGTAATGGCCACATGATCTATTCCCGTGCAGAGTCATTAATCTCAAACAGTGGAAACTTAACAGTGAATTTGTGGAAATGTGCGGATTGCCTGTAACTTAAACAATGGTATCAGGGCCCTTTCTCAGTAAATGCAATCATCGACCCGAGTTAAAAGAGACACGCCTATCGACATTTCACCATTTAACCCATTCACACTCAGAGTTGCTTGTAAAGGCATCGTCTGCTACTCTCATACTTTGGAAAATAACTTGGGAATAAAGCGGAAGTTAACAAAATATTTCAAGAAGAGTTGTTGTCTGGCTTCTGATAAACATTTCTCTTTCAAATATTTTACAAATAATGCTTTTGTTAGAAAAATATATTCAAAATTGTCAGGCCTGTTTTGGTCTCTCTGAGTGTGAATGGGTTAATGACACTTATTCCTGTTGACCACATAACACTTCTCAAGCCGCATGGTCGCCTAGCCAGCACTGTGGCGGAAGCGTAACACAGTGGCGGTGGAAGACTACTGGCTCACATATGCCAGGGAGATGAATAGCCGTCTCTGAGGGAGACCAAAACAAATGATGCAATTAGTGTACTGGTCAAGCAGGTGAATGCCACCAGGCGGCCGAAACATTCATGGCGGACATTCCATATTGTCACAGTCAAGACTGTTGTCAGAGGTAGAATTGGACGATTGGCACAAGCGGCCACTGACATGAAGGGGGCTAGTTTTGATTTGGTTTATGTCACCTTTGAAAGCTTAGGTCATGTGGCGACAAGATAGCTACCTAGAATCGGGAGGAAATTCCCTTCTCTTATCGAAAAGTTCAAAGGGACCTTTCAGTTGCAGAATTACCATAGACGTTACTCCATAGCACCGCACATCTGTATAGCGACCAGGACAGCCCGCGTAGTGGAATGTCACGGGGATGCTAGATACTGGAACCGAGTAAGCAGGGATCACGTGGTCACCGTGTCAACTAGATTGAGATGACGCCTTTGCTACACTTTTTATGTATTTCTATATTCATTCAACGATCTTATAACGATGACGTTTGCCATTTATTTTGTGATTATATTTGTGACAACTCCACTGAGTAAACATTTGATACATTTTTCATAAAAATCATTGCATAAAAACGATGATGTCGCGTAAGTGCATGGTTCCTGATATAAAATAAGTTATCGTATTAAATTTGACTTTACGGTTATTCTCACTTATCACACATGGTTGAACCGGAAAACATGTGAAAGACTAGAACAGGTTCGCCCAAATTTCACCTTAAGCAAAATAACAACGTTTGTAATGAGACTGTATAACTGTAACAAACATTGTCCAGCCAATGACAATATGCAGTAGTCGTCATTGTTAATAGAAGATTAAGGGTATTAGCTCAAAATAGGTCAATGCGTAATTTGGAATATTGATTTTCGTCATTTTCTGCCTAAATTAATATAAATCGCGATTACTCAGTTGGAGGTGGTAATGGAAACAAGAGTACCCTGCGAAAACCACCGCCTAACCCCAGGTCAATGCAATATTCTCTCTTGCAATGATCGGTATTTGAACGTGGGCAATGGTGAGAGACAGCGAGCAATCATTGGCAACGTATTATATATGTATAATATGCTTTCTGTAGACCACTAGGGCATCAGACAGGATCCTCATAATGGTTGAGGTGACATATTAGACTGATAGGTGTGGAAAGAAACCATAACGAAATAATCCTTATTTTCTGACCCCTTCACAACTTTGAGCATTGTCCAATCATTTGTTGAGTTTGGCAACATCTGTATTGGAGATTTTGAATTTAAGAAGCTCTTTGTATTCTTTTTATGTCTAATACAACATAAGGGAAGTATTGTTATACTTACTGGGTTTGAAAAATCTAGTCATTTAACAGTCATTATTTAGACTTGACATATTCGAAATATGTTGTTAACGCATACGAAAATTCAAAGCATGATCCTGTTAAGACGTGTGGCTGCCCCCGTAGCCGAATGGTCTAAAGCTTTGCCACTGACTGCTCGCTGGCTCTCACCACAGCCCGATGTATATTGGCGAGTTGCTCATGACGTGGGGTTAGACGGTAGTCCAACCCGGGTACTCATTATATCTTAACCTATAGCTGAAAATAAATAAAATTCCTTATCCGAATTTCCCAAAACGTGTTGGTAGCAATGCGCGTTTACACGAGGTCCGGAGTATATTTGAACCAGAATATGATCTTCAATCATCCGTTATATTTGATAGAAAATAATCCGAAACGGAATTACCTCAATGAGATTTAGGCTCACGCTTCATTGGCACTTAATCAAGGATATAATTCAATCTTTGCCAATTCAAATTTACAGGGAAAATTGTAAGCAAAATCCCTTTATTTCCTAAAAAAATTCCCTTAGGTAAAATAATTTGGATAAGATTTTTTCATACATGAGCTGATGTGAAGCCTGGCTTTAATGTGCGTGTCGAAAGTTTCCATCGGTGTACATATGGGAATAAATACCAACTTCATACGTCATATGCCAGGCTACGTCTAGCACTACGGGGTATTGTATTGCCATATATACCTCAGTGTAGGCGAGACTGCTGTGAATTAATACGGCCACTCACTATGATAAATCCACCATTAGAGCTCAGCGCATTGCAGCCTTATGCAAACAATAATATTATATCGACAGATTGTATGCGCGTCTGCCACTATGCGTCGACTCGCCAGCTCAACGAGTAGAACCGTGATATCAGCTCTGATTTAGAATTAACTACAATATCTCATTCAAAGAAATTAAACGATAGCTGTTTGATAAGCTTTCTGAAGCGGAAAGCGTGCCAATTTATACTAATTTATTCGCGCGAAACCATCAACAATACCCTCGTTTGCATCGCCTTGTAAGACGTTCAGATACGCCCTCTTACAATAGTAGCGCCTTACTTCCCCTGGCCAACTCATCTGCCTCCGTCTACCTTCTCTCCCCACAAGCAATATCATATATTGCTCAGCAGACGAGATGGCAGGGGCTGAAGCATAGGCTAGCCGACACCATCGCGGTGTTGACAGGAACGAAGCTTACCTGCACGCGCGGCGACTATGGATGACGCTCTATTGGAAGCAGACGATATTGTTATCAGTATGTGATATTCAGCAGCTAATTAACCGAGGCTTGGGAAGCTGAGGCCGTACGTTCTTGCATCCTGCTTGTCAATTTTTCGCGCGCTTCTACTGGCGCAAATTGTCGTCTGCGCTATCTAAAGCAAGCTGTAGGGATAGTATAAAGACGGCTACTCGAGGGTTCGTCAGGCCGAGGGAACATGGCGTCTATTCGCAGACAACTCGCATTAAATATGCGACAGAGATTAAAACACCCGTCGGCGTGTTCGCTCCGTCCCTCAAGCTCCTGCTTATTTACTGATGTCCAATCCTAATTCCGCAGATGCCTACCACCTGAATTAGGGTAAAAATGAGCTTGACTTACTTAGGACATGTGGCGCATGACGTACTGTGCCGATGCGGTGCTCCGGGATGCATAGTTTTGGCGACGCATGGCTTCACAGAGCACGTTTTGGCGCTAGCATCTGCAGCCGTATTTATACTGTGAAAGCCAGGTGGCCTGTCTGCTGGTGCCGCGACCGTTTCTGAAATCACTCCACTATAGAGATTTCGTCGTGCATCCTCACTCATCATAGCTGAGAGCCGAGTAGAGCGAATTGGTGGTGACTGTGAAGAACGCGGCCAGCAGTTTGTTATTGGTGAATAGATCCATGCTCGCTCTGTGCAGCGCTGTCGTCGCTAGCTGTATTCATAGAGAACCAGTAGTTGTAATAGCAGGAGTAGTCGCATCTGCTGCAGCAGGGGTTGCGGCATCAGTTAGCTACAGGCTCAGTCCCAGTGGTGTTGTCTACTCAGCCAGCAGAGCAACTGCAGTGGCACCGCCTAATATCCACTCTATCGCTCTTTCTCTCGCTTTCACTCGCAGGCTACTTGCCGTGCTGCCCGCGTGCATGTGCGAGATCTTGGGCAAGCCAGCGAGGAGCACCGACAGCGCTCTGTGACCCGCCTTCTCTCGTTCGCGCACTCGCTAATACCATGCACATGCGCGTGCCCGATATTCACATGGCGCAATTCCTGGGACTGAAAGACGTTCTGGCGAAGAGACTTGTCAGCAAACCAGCCTCCCCCCGCTTGCAAGCCTCCAAAGCAACCATCAATATTACTTGCCGGGCTAAGGGGCTACTAGGAAATTGCATGTGCTACAACCGTTCCTGACGTCACAGCATTATAATCAACATAGCGTCACGTGACAAGTCCCCAACGAACAGGTGTCTGGGAGCGTGAAGGTAGTAGCTAGAATCTACGATTATTGTTATCCATAATTCAGCTGCTAAATATGGACTAAGGATTCAGGGGTGAGTGCCAAGAAGAGGCCGACCAATTCAATTATTCATTACAGAAACCCCATTGGATATTCAGAGCATGGCCGAGTTAATGACCCTTTAGAGACGTATAGTGATTGGAAGGTCGTGTTACAAGCCGGTTTGCTCTGAAAGCAGTCTTTAGTTCCTTATGGCCATACTGTGAACATGTCTTAAACTCAAATAGTAAGCGTGACTGAGTAGGAAGGTGCTTTGCCTAAGAAGGTTCTCAGCCTCTGGATAGACCTATGTTTCATCACACATCTCAGGGACCAAGGTGAAGGTCGAATGATATGTTGCGGATACATATGTCCAGCAGTTCAATGTATATGTGTTGTTAGCATTATACATGTACTAATCAGATCTGTAGGAACAATTGCAGACTTGTAACACGATTTTCCAATCATCTTTCTGAGATATTCTAATGTATCTGTTCAATGCTTTTACAACCCAAATCATCAAGTGTATCACATAGTTGCAACACATCCATAAATAAGGCATGCTACAGTGTATAGTTTTCTTTTTTATTTGAAAGCAAAGATCTGTACCCTTACCATGCAAGGAACGTCACTATATACTAAGAATAAGACATTACAAATGCTAGTACCCCTATTCTGAGCATGCACCGTCTAAATGCTACTTATGCACTTCTAGGTACCAATTCAGAGTATACATCTTTGCCAAGTTGGTAGTTGTGGACAACTATACATGTTTGGCTAGCCCATTCAATTTCTTAGCACGAACAGCGGTGTTTGCTTATCTTGGATAATGCTAGGTGTGAGTACAAACCCTTACCAATGCTAGGTACGAGTACAAACCCTTACCAATGCTAGGTATGAGTACGAACCCTTACCAATGCTAGGTATGAGTACAACCCTTACCATTGCTTGGATTGAGTACGAACCCTTACCAATGCTAGGCATGGGTATGAACCCTTACCAATGCTAGGCGTGGGTATGAACCCTTACCATTGCTTGGTGTGAGTACGAAGCCTTACCAATGCTAGGTGTGAGTACAACCCTTACCAATGCTAGGTGTGAGTACAAACCCTTACCAATGCTAGGCATGGGTATGAACCCTTACCAATTATTGGTATGTGCATGAGCCCTTACCATTTCTAGGTATGAGAACGAACCCTTACAATGCTAGGCATGGGTATGAACCCTTACCAATGCTAGGTGTGTGTACAAACCCTTACCAATGCTAGGTGTGAGTACAAACCCTTACCAATGCTAGGCATGGGTATGAACCCTCACCAATGCTAGGTGTGAGTACAACCCTTACCAATGCTAGGCATGGGTATGAACCCTTACCAATGCTTGGTGTGAGTACGAACCCTTACCAATGCTAGGTGTGCGTACACACATTTACCAATGCTAGGTATGAGAACGAACACTTACCAATGCTAGGCAAGGGTATGAACCCTTACCAAGGTAAGGTTGACTATAAGCCCTTGCCATTGCTAAGTATTGACATGGACTCTTACCAATACTAGGTATGAGTTGGAATTTTACAGCTAGCCAGTTGTAACTGGTTAAAGAAACCGGAGTGTGTGGCGAAAACCAACGCCTAACCCAAAGTCACTCGCATCTTTCTTACATGCCCTGGGTAGGATTCGAATTGGGACAATGGTGAGAGACAGCTAGCAGTCAGTGGCAACGCCTAAGACCACAAGGCCATAAGTATGAACCCTTACCAATGCTAGCTAGTTATGGGAATGACTCCTTACCGCTGCCAGGTATGAGTATACTTACGAATGCTTGATATGGGAATGGACCCTTACCAATACGAGGCATAAGATGAACCCTTAACAATGCTAGGCAAGGGTATTAAACCCTAAGAAATGCTAGTTATAGATATTGATAGTTATTCGTGTTGTGTAATGGTATACGACAAGATGTCTGCGATAAGCCAGCGATATTGCACGAGGCCTATTTCTCAGAAAGTTCAATAGCTGAACGATGTTTGGAGCTTTTGTCTTTATAATCCTTTCAGGGTCTTAAGACAAACATATTTTCCAGAGAAATTACACTCGCTTAACCATTTTTGGGTCTTCGGCTTTTGTACTCCTATCTCTTCCGGCTATATGAACAGCATACTAGGACAAGCAAACAAGTGGTTCTGTCGATAGTGTTATGGTTTTGGGGTGCTAGATAGTAAGCGATATTTGTTTTGGTATACCCTTAAACTGGTAGCGTAATTAGTGACGTTTTATGGTCATTTTACGAGGAGGTTGAGGGTAGACTGAAATGGTATACCCAGCATCTTGGGCTAGAAAGCTCCGCCCCTTTAGCCAGTAAAAATGCTATAGTTGGACAGTACTGATACTGGAGAACACAAAGAAAGTTGTCCAGGAATATTGTAATTAGCCAGTATAAATGCTATGCAGTGGACAGGGATATGTTAAAGCTCCGCCCCTTTAGCCAGTAAAGATGCTATGGGCAAACATATATAAGGAGCAGTTTCCTTAGGTTTAAGCAGTTAGTTTTGGAGTCAGATAGGGTGAGGGCCATGTAGGGCTCTGTAGTAGACTGGGACCTGGTGCCAGTACCAGCCACTGCACCAGGCCCCCTTTATGTAGTACTTGTAGGACGGACATTGGTATTGGATGTGATGTATTGGAAACAACTGTAACATTGTAACTGATGAAAAGAATACATATATGTCTACAAATGAAAGTCGTCTTCAAGTTGTATCTGACACACGAGAAAACGTAACACTGGTGGCAGCGGTGGGATAAGATCTTTAACATGCCGTTAATTAGAGATCGGTCCCGGGAGATAATGGGCAGGACTGGGGAAGCGGCAGCTGATACACGCTACACTAAGAAGGGATACAAGAATAATACGAGAGAAAACAGCAGTGGAAACGGATGGTGAGAGGAATTTGCAAGAAAACCCGGCAGTATGTCAGGTAGAGGAAAGGTGTTCTGTGAACACCAGGGATCTGTGATAAAAAGAAGGTACAAGGGCGTGAACTTGCCAATATACATCTCTGAACTGACCATGACCACGTAATTCAGACTATGGTACCACCATTATGGACAGAATGAAAGTGAGTCTGCATATATGAAGGCCAGAAGGACTGGATAATGTATTTTATGTCTTCTATGTGGGGTGCAATTGGGGCACTAGAGTTCAATCATGGCTGTTAGTAACTTTACTTAAGGAAATGAGGCTGACCAGAAGCCTGAAAATGGTGGAACAGTCAAGAGAATGTTCAGCCAAGTGAGCTGAATCGTATAATCACAGAATTCAGGGGAAAAGGAGGTGGCAACATGGTGGAAGTCTATAGGTAGACTGTACGTGGGCACTGGGTCCGCAGTATTGGCTGCGAGGGTTTTACCTTGATAGACAGTTTTAAGCACCGTCTTGATGGGTAGTGGTTGTGTCGTACAAAGTTGTTGCCAAGAGTCACTAAGGTGTGACTAGAGTGGAATCCTTTTAGAATGACTGGATTGGTGATGGTTATATTTTCCTAGGACAGGTAGAAGTGAGCAGGAGCCGTGACTATGCTAGAGTGTGAGCCAAGATGTGTCAAGGCAATATGAAATAAGATATTCAGCCTGTGAAACAAAATAGAGTCAGTGATGTCCAGCAAAGATGCAGTCAAAACTTGGTCAGAGGCAAGTTTAGGAAGGAGGCCCAGAGACAGACAGACACCTGACATGAAAAGAGCACTGCCTTGCACTATGTATCTAATATATTGGTACTGCTGTGAGCTTAGGAGATGAATAATTGCTAGGGAGCAGTTATTAGTAAAGCAACTTTACTACTATGATAAAGGACAACACCATAATGTTATGATTGATTAAGTTAAGATAAATCTGGCATAACTGCGTGGAATTAAAAATGCTATGCAATTTAAGGAATCAAGAAATGAACTGTGCAGGCCCAGAAGAAACTTAAATTAATTGAATGGACTTTTTACTGACATTGAAATTTAGAAGAACAAAAAGTATTTGTGAATGACTTGGTTTAATTTCATTTAAAAAGGGGGTTTGCATACATGTAAATTAGTGTGAGAAGTTATTTCAACAGGTATTTGAGACGGCCGTAACATGAAGATCAAGTGAAGTAATATATGAACATTCGACATGGACCTTAAAAGAGTTATTAATGACTGATGTAAATCAATTGAATGTTACCACATGGCTAATTTGAATACTGAAATGCAAGGACTAATGAGAAATGACACTTGAAGACAATAGCAAATTCAGCCATGGGTGTTTTAAGTAAGCATTGTCATATTGCCATGATTTATGCAAATCTGTTTACAAGTAATCTTATTTTGTTGCATGAATTTGTTCTTTGATAACTACAAAACAAGAGGTTTATAATTAGGAAAGAAAGGGTTAAATTCAACAGTTAATGGTTAATGTAACTACAATAAGACAGGTCGGGACAGTGACTATCACTCAGAGAAGATGCAAATAATGACTGTGGTAGTGATGTGTAGTTTAATATTTACTGAGTGATTATTGGTAAAGTTTAAGCAATGCCTGGTAAATGTAACTAAATGTTTGGTTCTAAAGCTTGTATTGAGGACAATACCTTTTAGTTAGAAGGGGGCAGTGTTATGGTTTTGGGGTGCTAGATAGTAAGCGATATTTGTTTTGGTATACCCTTAAACTGGTAGCGTAATTAGTGACGTTTTATGGTCATTTTACGAGGAGGTTGAGGGTAGACTGAAATGGTATACCCAGCATCTTGGGCTAGAAAGCTCCGCCCCTTTAGCCAGTAAAAATGCTATAGTTGGACAGTACTGATACTGGAGAACACAAAGAAAGTTGTCCAGGAATATTGTAATTAGCCAGTATAAATGCTATGCAGTGGACAGGGATATGTTAAAGCTCCGCCCCTTTAGCCAGTAAAGATGCTATGGGCAAACATATATAAGGAGCAGTTTCCTTAGGTTTAAGCAGTTAGTTTTGGAGTCAGATAGGGTGAGGGCCATGTAGGGCTCTGTAGTAGACTGGGACCTGGTGCCAGTACCAGCCACTGCACCAGGCCCCCTTTATGTAGTACTTGTAGGACGGACATTGGTATTGGATGTGATGTATTGGAAACAACTGTAACATTGTAACTGATGAAAAGAATACATATATGTCTACAAATGAAAGTCGTCTTCAAGTTGTATCTGACACACGAGAAAACGTAACAATAGCAAACGGACGGTCCTCATGCCACAGAGGCTGATGGAACCTTGCCTTGCAACATTCCAGTGCTACATGGACTCACTAAATCTGGTAAGCCACCGAACAAAAGAGCAATAAAAAGATTGGTATGTCTATATAAATCCTTCCAAACTGTCATACCTGTAGTATTCATCTAGATGGAAGGGGCCCGCGGTGGCTGCTTCTGTACTACATGCTGTTCTGCCCTCCCAGATGTTTCGTGTTAAGCAATTATCAATCCGCAGACGCTCCATCCACTTTGCCGCGGGATCCACGTACTAATTGAAAATGAAGTGTGTTCCCAGATGGGAGGGCTGAATCATAGACGCGTTCTGACGATGAAACAAGTTGATCGGTTGCGGGATATGATAGGATTTGGGTGAAGTCAAGCAGAAACTAAGCCAATGAACGTCCAGTACCGGACTCCGGTGAAGTCATGGAAAACGAAAACACATCCCTAATGCGATCAATCACACAAAGTGACCCATCTCGTGAACCTATATTAGAGTAGACGTCCTTCGGAAGATTCTAGCTCTGATCTGACTATAACATTTAATATCAAAACGGTACAGGACTCCACCGTTGTAAATGCATGTATGATGAGTTGTATCGCGTCAAGTAGAAAAATGTCTTAAACAGGTTCATACATTCTTATATACACACACAGTTTGAGGCCGTGATGCTGGTGACACATTCAAAATAAGACAACTCCTAGTGTAGAACTCCTGTCCCCTTTCTAACAATAGTTATATAATCACTGAGGTCTTGGTGTTTCAAATATAAGTTTTCTTCAACTAAGCTGCTTGAGATGACCTTGATATGAACACACTTTCTATTTTGTAGTGTTTTACCTCAAATGAGATTTTCTTGATCAATAAAGGTACATTTGATTTGTAAATACCATGCATGTCTGCTAAATATACTAGGATAGGGCAACTTTTTGGAAAATATGGAGTTCCTGCAAGATAATACCTTACAGCACGCGATTTCGGTTGAAATTTTACCTACGAAAGTAGGTCGACAAGGTAGAGTCCATTGTGACCTACTTTCTTAGGTAAAAGTTTCCAGATATCTCCAAATTTCTCAACAAGTTGCCTTAGCCTGGTATATTTAGCAGAAAAGCATGGTATTTACAAATCAAATGTACCTTTATTGATCAAGAAAACCTCATTTGAGGTAAAACACTCTAAAATAGAAACTGTGTTCATATCCAGGTCTGCTCAAGCAGTTAAGTTAAAGAAAACTTATATTTGAAACACCAAGACCTCAGGGATTAGATAACTATTGTTTGAAAGGGAACAGGCGTGCTAAACTAGGAGATGTCTTAGTTTGAGTGCGTCACCAGCATCACAGCCTTAATAATAGTGATGACAAATGGACAATACAATTGTAATTTCTTAGCACATGTCTACTATTGCAATATATGTTGATAGACTGGGACCAATTGAAGGGAACCAGAGCCATTTAGTTGTTATGGTTTCATGAGTTACGATTTCATACGTCACCTACATATGGACAATCACAAACTAACTTTGGTGTAGCGGAAAAACGTGTAGATAAACGGTATTCAAAATCCACAGTAACGATATTATTATGTAAGTAATATTTTTATCATAAGGCCAATGAAAATTTGGTTGTGGAACCATAAGAGGGCCAGGTCGTGCTGTTTTGTCCAATACTACAAACAAAGCAAATCGGCCTGAGGTCGTGATACAAAACCCAATTACTCGCATTTCAGATGTCAAAACACCTTAGGTCGTGCATATATGGTGAAGTTTGATGATTGGTGTGTCAAATCTGCAATGCCTTTGATGTACCATATGATTAAACATATTTGTCATTCCAGTTTATGATGAATATCGATCATTTTTCTATGCAGGGCAACTGCAATGATGGTTGTGATTTCTAATTAACCACGTCTATATTTTCAGAAGAGATGTGCAGGATAGTAAGCTGAAACATCATCCAATGTGTAGAATATGCAGATTAACGTGGCCTATGTGCTTAACTTTTTAAACTCAGTATTTCCTCTACCATGATTTATTGGGCCATATGACCTATTCAAAGTATATTTGGCCTAAACGATCTTCTTATGAGAAGTCCAATAAGCATCGAGTAGGTACCCTCCCAGTATGGTGTAGGGTTGATATATGTGAAAATCTCAAAATGGCTCTATGCTCACAAATTAACCCCATGACTAAGTGTGTCAATAACTAACCACAGAGAATTTCTCTATAATTTTCACTCCTATGTCCATTTTTGCTATTCTATAACTGCATATGGCGTAATTATATTTTGTTTACTTTTATTATGTGCTGTTTATGCGAGTATCTATATCTCACTAGACATTTGTTCATAGGTACTTTATGTTCAGTTAAATATCACTTATTTTCTGTTTCATATTGTTCATGTTCTTCTTTTGTTTACAAGTAACTATAAGTTTGTAATCGTATGATTTTGTACCACTGTGTATAGTCAATAAACATACCATACAATACACTTACGTAAATTTAATATATACAAATAACTGTGGATTGCTTAGGAGTTTGACAAGCGTCTACGATATACATTCATTCAATAAGTCAAAAAGCTCTGTTGAGAATTTAAGAAACTACGGCGTAGATAGGTTATGAAGCTTAAGCGGTATAGCAAATGGTGGGTGTGTACTCGTGCATATCTAGTTGGTCTACCATAAGTCATCCCTGAGTGGAGTATGTTATTATTGTGAAATAGAAAACACATTACTTAAGCCATATGTTTAACGTAAATTGACAATTGACAACAGTTGCAGGGTCTGCTGTTTTGGAGCGTCCATCAAAATTGGGCAATTATCAATTTTCCACGACCGCAATTGTTTAAGTTTCACTTAAACGTAAAGAAAACTATTCGGGTTAGTCCGCAACAATCGCATTAGTGAGCATATAGCTAATTGGTTTTGTACTAATTTGCTTATCTTTAGTACATAATTCAGCGTCACAATCGTATTAATAACACGCCACCGCCAGTATAAGTTAAATCCCACGTGACTAATAAGCGTATTGCAAATATGGCTCTTAATGGTGTGTCATGGTTGTGACATCATTAGGTCTGACCTAGATTCAGGAAAACATTTATTTAACTGTATCGTTAAAACAATTATGGTATCACAGACAGTTAAACAATCGATCTCTGCGTACTAGTGCTCTGACTAATATGGAAATACATTGGTGACAGTGCAATAATTTGAGAAATATTTGACTGAATATTGATCTTTCTATTGGCTTCACCATCCCTATCAAAATACTCTTGCATTCTACACATATTGATAAATTATTTCCTAAGTTTTCCTTTGCACTGACTGATTAGTCTGTTATTGCAAAGAGTTACTCCTAAATCGTTATCTGGAACTTAGATAGTATTAACAATAATAACGAAATCACGAAATATCTGAAGGAGGGTTGTTGAAAGTGTTCTGATTAACCGTTCTCCTTCATGCCGTTTTCCAAATATGCTTTCGCCTGAAAATTTTCATCAGAATTATCAGACTGCTTTTGACCTAGGCAGACATTAAAGGATCTTATTAGTGCGTGTCGATAGGCATCAACTGGGAAGCCACTGTAGGGACGATAAGCTAGTTTCTTATGCTTTCTCGCAGTGTCGCTGCTCTGTGAAATCCGTCTCCTACTTGCTCGCTGCGGCGTAATTTGATTTATGAAAAGTGTGTCCCTGGTCAGGCTTGACAGAGATCAGGCCATTACCCGGCACCAGTAATGTTGTCTTACCAGAAGGCCGTGTTCGTGCTATTATCATTAAGCAGTCAGGCAGAATGGGCCTCACAGATTACACCCAAATGCACTATTCGGGGACATGTCCCACTCGCTAATGAGATTATGCAGGAGACCATCGCAGTTAATTCCTCGACTTATTTGCCGCCATTGTGAGCTTTGTCACAAAGACGGCACCACAAGGGAACATTGCTACGTGACTACTTAATTGCTGGAGGGTCTAGGAATCACCAGGTCTGTGTATACAGTAACGGCATATGTTTACTACATATACAAACAACAAAAAACATCTCACAGTTAATAAAGACTTACAAATTAGAATACATGTAGTAGTTTTACTTAGATTTTGCAATTCGCATTTCATTTTAAATCAAATGTTGATTGAATATGAAAATAACATGCTCAGCTATATGTTCATGAAGTATATATATATATATATATTATAGTATAATATATTATATATATATATATATATATATTATATATCATATATATATATATGTATGTATATATATATATATATATAGATATATAGATATATGTATATATATATATTATATTATGTGTGTGTGTGTATATTTATGTATATACATATATATATATATAATATATATATATATAATAATAGTACTACTATATATATATATCTATTATATACTATATACTAATAATATATATGAATATAATATATGTATATATATATATATGTGTGTGTGTGTATATATATGTATATATATAGTATAATATATTGTATTATATATATATATATTTATATATATATATATATATATATATATATATATATATATATATATATAGATGTATATATATTTATATATGTATATATATATATATTATGATATATATATATATATATATATAGTATATATATTATATATATATATATTATATATATATATATATATATATATATATATATATATATGTGTATATATAATATATATATATATATATATTAATGTATGTGTGAATGTTTATATATACGTGTATACATATATATATATATATATATATATATATACAATATATATATATATATATTTATATATATATATATATATAAATTCGAACCCTATGTCATCATTTAATTTGTTTTCCATTCCTCAATAACATCCTTAGTATAATTGAAAATGTATGTATATGTTATTGCATCCTTAACTTCATATGTCTATTTCCTCTAGGATAAATGGTTGGAGTGGACCTATGGGGTATTTTATTAGATGGTCATTCATAATTTAACAAGTTTTCTTTCATATGTTAGAAAGTTAGATTTCACCTTTTCGGTTTTCTTGTAAACACTGTATTGTGATTATTGACCCATTCATAAAGAATTCTCTAATGTACCTTAGGACTTTGTGAAACCTTTATTGACATCTTCATAGATTTGTGAGTTGTACCAAATTGGTAAAGAGTATATATCATTTGTATATGTATTTTTGGAGTTGTTGAAAAATGTTTTACCGCCTTCAATTGTATCTCCTCAAAATCTATTGTCACATTTATGCCTTATTTTATTCATAAATATGTCACCATAATATATTATTTCATTAAATGTGTAATGATAACGAATACTAGTATGCCCCATCCGTTATTGTTTTATAGTACTCTTCTTATTCAAGTGATAACGCAATAGTCAAACGTGAAATCCTAAATCTTGAGAAATGTTTGTGTGACATTAGTGTCTGGATGTCTCAGAACAAACTGAAACTCAACAATGACAAGACTGAAATCATTCTATTCGGCTCTAAGAAACACCTAGCTGAACTGAACATTAAGTCACTCTCTGTAGCGGGGACTGATGTGTCTGTTGCATCTAAGCCTGTGCGGAATCTGGGAGCTATGTTTGACTCTCAACTGACCATGGCACCCCATGTCAAAAGTGTTGTCAAAAAATCTAGCTTTCACCTGAGAAATATTGGAAAAGCGAGACGTGTGTTAACAGAAGATGCCACAAAAACAGTGATGCAGTCACTGGTGATGTCTCGCTTGGATTACTGCAATGCTCTCCTAATTGGAATACAACAGGATTTGATTGCAAAGCTGCAGCGACTACAAAACAGTGCAGCAAGGATAGTATCGAGAACCAGGAAGTATGAACATATCACACCTGTTCTCATCAAGCTTCACTGGCTACCAATCAAATTCCGCATCCAATTTAAGGTCCTACTGCTGGTATACAAGGCGCTAAACGGACTTGCACCTAAGTACATCAAGGAGCTGCTCGTGCCTTATAAACCCAGACGCCATCTACGATCAGAAGCAAAGGGCCTTCTGGACGAGCCTCGGACTAGACTCAAATTTGGAGATCGCGCTTTCTCCATTAGTGCACCGAGATTATGGAATGCGCTTCCACAACACCTGAAGGATTCTACATCATGTCAGGCCTTCAAGAAGTGTCTCAAAACACACCTTTTCAGGCTCGCCCATTGAGGCGTTGTGGACTATTACTCAAACTATGACAATGTGCAGCGCTTTTGAACATTTTATGAATGGAAAAGGCGCTATATAAATTCCAATTATTATTATTATTAGTATTATTCAGGTCACATTTAACGCCTTATCAAACTATTTTAGGTCTTGATAATTAAGTCCTGCCCACTCTACTGTGTGTTTTTTTCAGAATTTTCAGTGTAGATTCTGGGGGCTTAAAGATATAAAGATGCCTGATAAATTGCTTCAATATTTTAAAGCTGTTTTGTATGGTTGATGGAAGAGACAGCATAATGTCTACAATTTTGGAGGTCAGGAGACTTTTTACAATGGTAATTTTTTCATATGGTGTCAGCATATGTGGTGTCCAAACTTTAATTAATTTCTTTATATCGGAAATTTCTGAGTCTGAATCTAATTCAGCAATGTTTTTCATGCCTTCCATGGCACTATACTGTATACCTAGAGAAACAAATTATAATTTTCTTTCACTGCATAGGATACTGCTGCTATCTTTCCAAACCCCAATTCTGATCCAGTTCTTTTTTTAAATCAATCTTAAGGCCTGATATTTGATAAAATTCTTGTATTGAGTGCTAACCTTCAGTTATTTTCTGCTGCAACCAAATATAGCATGGTATCATCTGCATATAATGATATTGTTCGTTCTTTATTATAAATCCGTATGCCTTGTATAGCATAGTAATTCCTCACCATTGCCGTCATAATTTCTGCTGCGAGAACAAACGTGTAGGGCAAAGAACTAGTTTGCCTTGCCTGCATCCCCTATGGAGGAGAACCCTTTTTTAGAAACAGGCCCATTTTGAATATAAGATTGACATCAAAAATATAACACAAGTATATAGGCACCTTAACCTACATGTACTTATTACTTTCATTGCATGATGCAAGCGATGAACAATCTACAGGCACGTGTTTGATGGAGATGCCAAATGAAGCTCGAAAATACACAGGAAACGTCATCTTTTTCGACATATTAAAGCATACATACACACGGATATCTACACTGGCACATAACCTTCTGAAACAAACTGTCATTTCATTCCCAACTGATGAATAATTCTACTCCTCTCCAAAGAGATTATCAAGGCATTGGGAGACAGCATGTATCTACCATTACGCCATCTTCCCTCAAATTAAGGTCAAATTAAGTGCATTCTAGGTATGCACTATTTGCCTTCCGGAGGAAAAACAACTGTTTTGCCCTATAATGGTGCGCTGGCTGTGCTAACGCAACCATTTACATTCTTTATGCATCGACCACTTAATATATTGCCTCCTTGGCATTGAGGTAAAGTATGGGACTGGAATTCACAAACTGGCAGGTTTTAGCGCTACAGAACAAATACAAGGGCAAAGGCAAACCTAATCTGTAAAATGCTTATATTCGTCTATAATATCATGATATCATTATTTTGTATTGCACAAAAGCCATGCAATGTAGGGTCACTTCTTGAAATACCCGATCTCTATGAAAATGCATCAAAACAGTTGATTTACAGACTATATTAGATTGACGTATGGCCTAGTCTTCGACCATTCATCAGTGCCTATTCAAATATTCGCACAGTACATGTACGTATTGCTTTGTTACCTGAACATTCCATTAAATTGATATATTACTCTTGTATCCCATGGCCCATGTGCATGAAATCTACTTTCTCGATAAACATATACTTCAGTTATCAAGTTAATTAGTTGACCCAACTAGTATATAATCTTTTCATTTGCTTAACAGTCGTAAAATGCCTCAGCAGTTTGATTGTGTATGTCATTTATTCAATGTATATACATTCGATATTTTTTATTAACAGCTGTATATGTATATTGTGTTCCTCCTGGCACCGTCAATGGTCGCACAGTCACACTACCATGCAACTTAGGTTAAGGCATTGGACGTTTGCATAACGTCTGGGATTGAGCGAGGCAAGTCCCGTTCCCTCACACATCCCAATTGTGCAATAGTCAACTCACACAGCCGTCCAGCAATTGAACGGCATTTGCTCGGCAATCGAATTCGCCGTGTCAATCATAAGACATGCCCATCCGTGAATTCCTATTAGCACATGCTGTTGTTGCTTATACGGATATACATAACTGCTGATGTCTGCAAATCGCCCCCACAAACCGTATGATCGGATGCTCTCCTAATCTGGCCGCATAGAGCAAGCTTCATTTAACGTTAATCTGCAGACTGATGTTGGCTTGATGACATGGTGACATGATGGTGAAAATATTCCCACATGCCAGATCGTCATTCCAGTATACGGCTTGTGCCCGGACAGTATGAATCTCTAAACCTGTCTTGAAATGTACCTGTAAGTGCAGTTAGGGCACACGGTGTAACAGTTTTAAGCGTTTAACAGAACGTCATTACTGCGCTGTAATGACGTTCTGTGAATGTTTAAAAACCCATACATTAAACCTATATATATATATATATATATATATATATATATATAATATATATATATATATATATTATATTATATATATATATATATAATATATATATATATATATATTACTATTATATATATATATATATATATAAATTCTCTCCCTGGCAGATAGGCCCTTTAAACACTGTAACTGCATTATTGCAGAGGCAGTGGCCATAGGTCACCGAGGAACTGCTTATTCTTTCCTAAAGAAGATATGCAGTTAGTTTTTTGTGCTCCATCTTGCTGTTAATAACAAGTGGGTCACTAACGCTAACGTTTCAGTGGGCCTCGTATTGATAAGAATTATTAACGCTTAAAACTGTTACAACATGTGCCCTAACTGCACTGGCAGGTAATATATATATATATATATATTATAATATATATATATAATATATTATATATTATATATATATTATATATTATATATATATATAATATGTATATATATAATCATATATATATATATAATATATATATATATATTATATATATATATATATATATTATATATATATATATAGTATATGTATGTATATGTGTGTGTGTGTATTCCTACCTCTACTCTCAAGCAAGGGTACTTTTGTCTTAGTACTTGCCATAAAGCATTGCGCCCTCCGGAAGAGAAGAGGTTCATAATAGCCATTTTACAATGCCCATGTTCTGGTAATAACGCTAGATAGCTGTTGTGCATGGTGGTTCAAAAAGTGTTGTTGTTAAAGCTCCACATCCCTGAAGACTCTTAGAGCCCATTCTCTCCTTGGTGTCTACAAGACACGGCTGGATGACCCCCTGCCAGCCAGCGTGTTGAAGATGGTGCGATAACCCAGTACTTACTCGCTTCGATGCACCCAGCATCGTGTAAACACAGTGCGGAATGAGATGAGGGTGATTATACGGGCGGTACGGTACTGTGACGAGCGACGCCCGCTCCCTATCGCACTCGCGAGAGACGTGAGAAAAAACAGCTCGGCGGCGCCTCGTCCAGAGACGGGTTTGATTAGTGGATGCATGACCACCGACCCGCTCGCCAGCTCGCCCCTCGCCCTCGCTGCATTGCCAGGGAAAGGTGAAAAGAAAACCACTCTCCTTTCTTTTGAATTGCTTTTGCGAATCGATCACAGTGCCATCAGGCTGCAGATTTCCAATACATCTGCTATGAGCTTCATTACAAGGGGTAGTGTAGTTCCCCTCTGCAGGGTCAGCCACAACGCCCAATCGATGCACTTCATAACGACCTCCTCTCCGCCGACTCTGCTGGGGGGGGGGGGGGGGGGGGGCTGTGACCACAGATCGATAGGGAATAGTGCGCGGAATTCGTAACACTGTCTCCGAAAGAAACGCCTGGACAATTTGAATTTTCCTCGAGGAAGTTAGAGGCACTGCCTGGGTATTGGATTTTCACGGAGACTGACATTAGGCGGCACGATGATTGTTTTTGTAATTAATTGAGCGACGATTGCGATAGGGATATGAGTGGAATTCTGCCCCGGGTGTCATACCGTCAACTGACAAGCACTGAACTCTCGTGTTCACGTGCAGGTGCATACCCCAACACGCTAGAAACATCTCAGTGGAATTATATGCGTGACCCCATCTCATATTATTTCGGAAATCGTGTGAAGGGAGATCCATCACTTAGAAACAACCAAAGATGTCAATTTTCGTTTCAAGCCACTACCTGACCTACCTTGTTATCACGCTCTATTGGAAAGAACAAATGATCCATCAGTGGGCTTTTTAGACTCTTCGTGTTTGGTTTTGCATTAATGCAAGCTTTTTAATGCATGCAAACCATAAACTAAATTACTAAAATGCTCATTGATAGCAAAGATAAAAAGAAGATCTAACATGACAAACATGTAACGCACATGTTTGTATTCAGGGTCTTCGTTATGTACCTGCTCTGACATAATTACCACGCAACATGCCGATTAGGTCGTTTTCTACACTCACATATCGATGTATTAAATGCGTGTCTATTCTTTCATAAATTGATTCTCGTATACTTTGCAAACGAAAAAGAAAAATGAAAATATTTCCCCCAAAATCAAGATTTTCTCCACCTTACTGCACATACCAGATCTGTGGCAAGCGGTTTAACAGACGTCAAATATTGTCAATGATGAACTTTTACCAAATAAACATATACCATTTTTTTGGGCGGGGGGGGGGGGGGGGAGCTTATACCGCTTGGCTATCAGGGCAGGCCCTCACCTTTCCTCAAAATGATTGATGTCCTATATCCTTTCTTGGTAGGCAAATTTAAATTTTGAGTTTTTGGTTTATATTCACATGTATATATCGATTACTAGAAAACCCATGACATAATATGGCCACTGATATTTGGCAGCTGTTCTCAACATTTAACATCCAATGTAGATAATAAAAAAATGACGTCCTTAAGTTGAGTTTGTTAGAATGTTAGGTTAATGATATTTCTATTTTTAGTGACAACTTCTTATTGGCGGGGCCCTCAGGCCACGCCTATATGGGAAGCTGTTTTGAAATGTTCATAGTCCGGACGGCCATGTTCGAGATCCTGAGGCCGGACTGAATATAATTCTCTATTCTGATTGGTTATAATATAAATGTTGGCCCGATACATTACCTTTGCCGCGGAAAATCGTGCCTTCCTTATTTTAATTTAGCATGAAGTTTTCAAATATATAAAATATTTTAAGCGGACATAAAGTATATTTTTCAGTATAGGAAGGAAAATTACTAAAGAAAAAAATTACTATGTGTATAGAATGAAATCAGGAGACTGATGCGTACCCAAGTTAAACTTCGCACCCAAGAGATTTCGAAGTCTCCAGCTTGCGCCTAGAATTCCGATATTTGTTTCATTTCTACAAAAATGATAACAATCTAGTCATTATAAAATATTTTCCTCTATAATGTTAATGTTCTTTATGCATCCGGTTCCCTCACAAGTTCATAAATAACTTGGCCCCGCCTTTTGACTATTGATGCTTTGCATCAACAACCGTACTTGTATATATATACACCACACCAATGTGTGTTGCCAAAAACAAGGACTCTTCATTTTTTAACTTTGATGTTTAATGACGGATATCTTTTCCTGTGAAATCTGAAAGAAGTGGTGATAACTGAAGCCATTGCGTAGATTAAACATGCGAACATAAGGAATTGTGCTGCCATCTATATGTAGTAAGGGATATCAATTTTCTAGTGTACTGGCAGTATGCCATTGAATACCGCGCCACTCATCGAACGGTTAAATGCACTCGATCAGATAGGAGATTTTAGTGTCACATTGACAGAACACTCCTATGACTATCATACTCATCTGTACCAGTATTTTCAGAACACTGCACAGTCAGACTTACCACGAACACATAAGACTTTAAAACCAGAAAAATTCAAGAAATGTAAAGCAAACCTTGAAAACGTCGCACAACTGTATTTAGAAATGTTGATGGGCGATTGACGTGTGATTGATGTATACATTTACTTTGGAGTTTCAATATATTTTGTTAGTTGCCATTTTATCTGCAAGACTACTTAAAATGTGGTTTAATTGTAGGAAATCTGGAGTATGAAGAACATCCATCGACCGTGCAATCAAAGTCACTGGCATCTTATTCATTTTCCTTTGACAAGAAACAAACATCGTACGATATCGAGTGATGAGATAAAACAAACAAATCAATGCGCATTGTATTAGGCTGCATGGCAATAGGGGCTGCCCCTTTGGATCATTCTACCTTATACATTAGTGCACACGAAATAAAGCCACGCATAGATTCTAGTATTGGGATCCATTTAGAAATGAAATTCATTTAACAAAAATATCAGGTGTGCAGAGATATGGAACAGATTAAGAGAAAGGGAAGAAAGTGAACTAAAATAACGTCCCAAATACTTTAAAATATTGCATATAACATATGTTGACCGACAGGATTTTGTTGCAAACGTTTTTAAACATCTATTTACTAGTCAATATCCTTGAATCACATTGATTATATGTAATTATAAATAACATGATGGAGACATATAATTAAAGGTTTAAGGCCAAAATAAAATAGCATGTTTACATTTATAGTATACCTTTAAGGCCAAAATAAAATAACATGTTTATATTTATAGTATACCTTGCAAGAACCGATATAGAATATCGATATCATAATTTTAAAAAACACATTTTGTTTTAGCCAAATTATGTTTAGGACTGTTCTTAAATATATACTTTGGATTTATAATACTTTTGAAAATGAAATTCGGGATAAAACAAAGACTCAATCTGTATCTGAAGAAAAGCTGCTTGTGGAATTTTGATGAGGACTTTCCTACAAATGATTTCCGAAGAAGCCTTTTTAAATAGAAATCTGTGTAGCAAGGTCGTTATGGCCCACTTCGAGCGTGAATGGGTAATATTGGTAACTGCGCCCAGTAGCTTTGAGGGATTTCTATGTGCATATTTGGCTAACAACCCAAAACACTTTACTGCACATGCGTACTACATACTAAAGTCCATGTCTCTCCTGGTCGATCCTGTTCTAAGATAATTGGGTCCACATCCCACAGCCAGATACAGTGTTGTAAGAATGAAGGGTTGGGTCATAGGAACAATATTAGTTCTAGCAGTCCTTACAGCAGTGATGCAATACACAATTTACGTGCGCAGTATGGGTTTGTGTTGATAAAAGCTGCCCGGTGCTGCCAGCTCGAGATGGCTTCAGCTGAATAATTAATGCTTGTTCATCATCATTATTCGACCCATACCACACGTGTGAGACGCAGGGCGCCACCTGGGAGGGGCAATTGGAAGCATAGACTGCTGGCCGAATTCGCTTGATCTATTAGACAGCCCCCGCGGGCACACAGATAGTAGGCCTGACCGAAACATCAACTCTACTCCTGAAAGCTTATATCTACCGAGAAATAGTTCTGTTTAACTATCATTGCTGGGGAATTTTGATAGGAGGGTAAAAGCTGACTGCATCCTGTTTGTCAATGTTTCAAGTACACACAGTATGAGTACCAAGAGAGGGTCTGTGGGAATAGCGAAGTATTGATTGTATGTTATTCTTTAGGCTACCGCCCGGGCATTAGTAAATTGTGTTTATCTAGAAGGTTTGACACAGACTCTCCTCTGACTCCTCTGTTATGCCGTGTAATATGGTTGGCGATGTCAGTGAGGGGTGAATGTTCCTGTGCTCATGTGCCCCAGAACATAGTGTAGTTTCCCTTTCAATTATTTCCATATACATTTGGACTTTAGAATTTCGGTTTTTGTCATTTGTTCCGCCTTATTGTGTGAGTCGTGACTAGAAATTTGTAAGTGATGGCGGAAACTGGACTACCTCAACGTCACTGGTAACTCTCTCACAAGCCCCACCCTACAATAGCAACTTGATGACCTCGACTTTATGATTGACATTGATCTCATTTAGGATGTATTGTCAGCAAAACTGAAAAGGAACTTTTTATTGAATACGCAGCGAATAAAAGGGACTCTGAAGAGGAGGAAAACAAATTGGTTAGGGCAACAGGCAATTTGTAAGATCGATGTATGTTCCGTCTGGGAAATTCTGATCTAATTAAGACTCTTGAAAAGAAAAAGTTGGAACAACAATACATTGAGAGAATGCCAACTCAAAAGGAACCTTGGTTCAAACCCGGGCATACTGTTATCAATATTATAATTTGAATAAAAACTTTTTTTTTTAATTTCGAAAATCACATCTTTGTTTCCCAAGAAGCAGTTATTGATATTTCAGATAGCCCTCTTATTACATGCATAGTAGGGTATTCGACAAGGTATAGTGAAATCTTAATGTGCATTGAAAATATCCTACGGTTAGAAATCCATCAAACTTGCATAAGCTATCATCATCAGATTCCCTTTAAAAATAGAAAAGGGTCGCCAGTCATCCCGGACATTTAGGAAGCTCCAAAGTGGCACTAACTTTGCAAGTTTCACATCTAGAATTGAAAGTTCATTTGAAAAATGTCCCACACTTAGATTTTCATCATGCCTAGCATAGGCTTTCGCTGTCAGGTACCCTTTGAATATCTAAAATAAAACGGGGGGCCGTCCATATAGGAGGTGTCAAAGTGGCAAATGTTTAATTTGCAAACGGAAGTGCCACTTTGGCGCCACCTATACGTAAGTTGTGGAGTAACGCGGAGTACCAGGAGAATACCATTGATTAATTAACCCCAATTCAATGGCAACTTTCTCACATGCCTGGTCGGGATTCAAACCCGGGCAAAAGCAACAGTTTGATTAACCTTCTAATCTGGGACATTTGCCAAGAAGAAGAAGAAGACACGGATTATGTGTAGATGCCAATCTACAAACCATGTCTAATAATAGCAGTAAGCACAGTATACAGATGCTCACTTTTGATACAACACGTTAACGGGAGACTGGTATCAAAGATCCGTTCCATTCAAAGCCAACACAAAGTACAAAACAAATAAATAAAATCATGAATAAAAAGAAAATGCTTTCCAAACAATGATTCGCCTTTTCACTGTTTTTGAATAAAAAAGGCATCGTCGCTTTTTAGCAGCGTTCAATAGGTGGCGCTTTTAATGGTGAACCTTATACTTTTATCTGAAGCCCAAATTCAGACTATATATTCAGGGCTTAAGTTTGTCAGTAAATTGGCTCCACGGTAGCTGCGCAAAGATCTCATCTTATCTCATCTTAGGCGAGTTCACGGATTGCTATGCCCTACGACGCCCAGGACATAAACTGGAACATTAAGATGCACCGGGGTACTCTTGGTAGTGAGAAAAAGCATCACAAAGAGCCAGGCTGCGCTTCCCATACAATAGCAGTGGTGTTTAGGCAGCAAGTGGATTAGGACGACCACCAAGGGATTCCCATCATCAGAAAATCTAATACTGCCCTAGTACTGCCCTAGTAATATTGTGGACTGTATAGATCCAGTCATGCAAAGGATGATGCATAAAGATTTAGGAATATGAAATAAATTCCGATATTGTCACTTTTTTCTGTCATACTTATGACTAGCGAGTAGTAACTTTATGGAGGAAACCGAAGTGCCCGGCTAAAACCACCGCCTAGATTTAGGAATATGAAATTCCGATATTGTCACATTTTTCTGTCACACTTTAACTAGGTGAGTAGTAACTTTATGGAGGCAACCGGAGTACCCGGCGAAAACCACCGCCTAGATTTAGGAATATGAAATTCCGATATTGTCACATTTTTCTGTCATACTTTAACTAGGTGAGTAGTAACTTTGTGGTGGAAACCGGAGTACCCGGCGAAAACCACCGCCTACCCCATGTCGCTGGCAACTTTCTCACGTTGCCACTAGGGCATCACGGCAGGACCTTGGTGGGTAAGGATAGCATGTGTTGACATAGTATTTGAAAGTGAACACATCGATCATTGATTTAAGTATAAATGAACTTGAAATGGCATTGAACAATACGATTGTCCTCGGTTACGCAGCACAGGTTCTTGTTGTAGAGCTGTTACCATTGCGAGGAGCCGTTTTTGGTGAATAAGAGTTGAAAGAACAATTAATAAATACACTAAATTAACGTCACAGCTTTCGTTTTATTCAGATATACGTAATAGTTTATCTCTTCTGATTATTTTTAAGTACCAAAGGTTGCATGGGATTTGTGCAAAATGTTGCATGAATTTAGCGATCAAAATCTTTTTTTGATTATTTATTCATATAGGTTGTACATGTTTCGATATTCATTTTGAAAAATTAGGTTTATTCAAATTGTAACGTATAGGGACAACCAATACGACAAAGGGCCAAGTTTAGTATAAGCTTTAATAATTAACATAATTTAAAGTTTGTAGATTCTGTACAATGATTTATTTTCTTAAACATACACACATCAATGATCAGAATTTTGGTATATTTTCCGTTCCTCGCCAGATGGCGTCTTACCTACGAGCAAACCTGCCTCATAACTATTGACCAATCAGTTATCAGCGATTTAGGTTGGGTGAAGATGCATCTAGGTTCAGTCAGCAGAAAATTAGACTCTGCTCAGAACTGATTTAGACGTCATCCTGTTAGCGTGAGTACCGCCATACTATCTGTGTGTTAATCACTAGCCAAGGGCTGGCCGGCAATATTTATTGGGACTAGGAGAGTCCTTGGAGTCCTATCTAGCGGCGCCGTGTTCGCAGACATAAGACTAATAAGCCTGCTGCCGCTCAGTGCACTGGCGTAGAAACCCGGACTCATATGCTTGCAGACACACTACTCTAGTAACCACTCTTTGACCACTCACAATAGAGGAGCTCTTCAATAACGAAGGCGAAGATGAGAAGCTCTCAGCGACAAATGCTGCTTCCGGCGATATAGCATATCTTGTTGTCTCGCCAACGACATATGAATTCCATGTTGCAATAACATTCACTTGAGCTAGGTTTAGCATTTCACTTCAAAAAAATTTAAATTATTCCCATTTGACTGTGATCTATTTGGAATCAATTTCAGTTTGCGAGTTTTGGTGCTTTTTGCAATTTCAGTCAAATTCACCATAGCTGCCAAATAGTATCTAGACCAACAGGTGTGGCCAGTCTCTTCCTCAAACCTTAATTTTATTTACACATACATGTAGGTGTAGCAATTTTTTTGGTACTCATAGTCGTATTAAAGCATTTTTGATCATAACGTTTTTGTCAGAAACGAGGCTGACATTCCTTCAATAAGAGGGTGCGGCCTTTAAATAATTCTTTAATGGGGCACTGATATTTACGATACGTTAACCGAAACGTATCGGTACTCCTGAAATAACTTAAAATATAATCAAATTCGAAAAGTGGTAAATGATGACACACTTTATTATTGCAGTATTGACTACTACGATTTCAACTAATAAATCAACTCACAATATCAACTAACAACTATCCATATCTATAACACGTATTGTTAATTTTCTTGATGTTTTTTGAGGGGACTATCCAATTTGTTTGTGTGTTTTATGTGCAAGGAAGTATAATTACACGACTCTGATGTACACTAATGAGATATTCAAAACCAAGGGGAAACCTTGAAATAAACTAAACCTGACAACAGACACTGTATCTTTGCACACAGCTATCTCGACGCGAGGTTCCGGAACCCGCCGATAGGCGGCTTCTAACACGTCGAATGCCTTTGTGGAACGCCTTGGATTGTTTCATTACTGAAAACTTGGTTCTTCCAGTTATGTATGATAGCGTCCACTCTGTTTCGGTCAAACAGCATGGATACATTCAATGGACTAATTGTACTAAGAATACACTTTTAGGAAATTAAATAACCTTTTTTAAATCAGTGAAATTAGCGATTTTACAGTTTTGATGACGTCACAAGTAATTGGAAGCTAATTATAGAACGCGACGGTGGCGACGCGTAGCTATAGCGGCGTTCATTTACACTACAGACCTGTAGTGTAAATGAACGCCGAACACGAACACGTTACAGTCAACCTCCCCCCCCCCTTCCACACCCATTCTACTGCCGACACATGGCATCCAACCCTAGTTCCGAAAAACTCTGGATTATGAATGCAGACTATTGCTACTATGTATCTGGTGAACTGTAAATCCCTGTGTTAGTATAAACCAGACAAATAGCTTTCACAGATTAGTTGAATGGTTGCCAAAATATTACTTAGACATGATTTAATGATGACTGACAGATACCATAAACCAGGGTTTTACTCAAAGAGCATAACTGGTTTGAATGATTCAAGTACACCTCATCAGCAATTCACTAGTTTCGGTAGATAATAACGCAATGATAATAATGTAATGTTGTTACATTACAGACTCGCTGATATCATGAGGGATTTGGTTTGGATATGCTACACGATAGGATGTGTAGGTATAAGGTTTTCCGACAGTTCTGGTGACATTGCATGTATGATTCATAGTGCTATGTGCTTCAGAGAATGAGGTATAATAGCAGTTTCATCTATGATGATTGGGTGCTTATTGTAACTGCAGATATAGCATGTTATTAAACTATGATTGTTGGCGCAAGACCATGGTCTAGTAAAGACAGACCCTATCCAACGTTTGTAAATATAATTCGCAAAGTATTTTCCTTTAATTGTATATATATATATATATATATATATATATATATATATATATATATATATATATATATATATATATATATATATATATATACATATATATATATATATATATATATATATATATATATATATATATATATATATATATATATATATATATATACATATACATATACATATATATATATATATATATATATATATATATATATATATATATATATATATATATATATATATATATATATATATATATATATATATATATATATATATATATATATATATATATATATATATATATATATATATATATATATATATATATATATATATATATATATATATATATATATATATATATAAATGTATATACATATATATATATATGTATATATATATATATATATATATATATATATATATATATATATATATACATATATATATATATATATATATATATATATATATATATATATATATATATATATATATATATATATATATATATATATATATATATATATATATATATATATATATATATAAAGTTGCACAATAGAGTAATTCATAGTTCGTTTATATGGCTATTCGAAATAGCCATAGGGTTAGTATCCACACAAAATAAGCAAGATACAATAAGAAGTATGTCAACCGGACAGAGCAACCAAATAATTCAGGATAAACTATTCTAAGATCAACTACTCGAAGATGAATTGAACGAACAATGAAGTAAATGTATAGAAATGCAAAGACAGTCAGCATTTATAAGTAAGTAGGGGGTGTCTGAGCCTACCATTTAGAAACGTTCATTAGTAATGATATAGTTCTGTATGATTATAGATATGGCAGAGTTCTCGTCTGTAGAAACAGGAGGAACCAGATATATTACCATGTGAATATATTTTGGCAAGCAGTGAATCTTTTAAATATATATATAGGATAATTCCATTCATGTCCGCAACTCATCGCATAGGCGAGTTTGCCTTTTTCAAAGTGTTCATAGGAGGAGAGAGGTCCACTCCTCCGAATGAACTGGGTTTTTCACAATTAGAAATGCCATTCTGCATGTATTTCCAACAAAGCATCGCTAATTATCGGACTTTGATTACGGTTGTATATAATCCCTTTTTGTGATTTATCCTTTATAATATTTTCTGTTATATTTATCCCTAACATCTTATATTGAATTCCTTTGTCATTGATAACTTTATATTTTATGTATGTAAACTTTAGTAATGCCAGTTACAGTCAATACATATAAATACATTACACAACGTGGTTGCCTGTTAATAAAAAAAGTATTGCACTATAGCATTCCGGTACACCGATCTGGGAACGTGTGCCATATATATCTTAATCATGCCAAAATAATAAAACGAACCGTTCCCTAGTCACTTGTAGAGCCTGGTTAATATGGCAGCGTGAAGGATTTTACTGGTAGTTCTCGTGAAGAAAGCCTCTTTTGGGACAAATTGAGTGATATGAGGAACGACCATGGATGCCCCATGCTGACGGGGCCTATCTTCAGTTGTTATTTTTTTCTGGCGAGCATCGGTACATCATCAATATAGCATGGGCAGCTATGGAAGGAAGAAATGCGGTTTTACGTCGCTTTTAACAGCTTATCAAGGCGAGAGAGAAACGCGGAATCGGGAAGAAATTCCTTTCTGTTCACGAATATATAGTTCCAAGGGGTCTTTCAGTTGCAGGATTACAGACAGCCCTCCGCAACGCCGCGCATTTATATAGCGCTCAGAGCAACCCGCATGGGGATCCAGCGGAGACTCGAAACTGCGAACCTACTCTATGGAGCCAGGCATCGTAATCACTAGCCCACGGCGGACCTTTACCCATACTAGAGCGATGGACCAAAAATCTATAGCGGTCTATTACTCTGTAAGATTTTTGCTGGTTCGTGAAAACTAATTTTTCGTGATTTTATGCACCAATCAATACTTAAGCAGGGGGTTTCACATAACAGATAGCATATCCTTTTCGGTGAAAGACTATTGGTTTGTAAGTACCCAAGATAAGATACCTTTTGGACGAGAAAATTCTATGTTATCCCCCTAATTAAGTTGATTTTTGATGTTTATCTCTTATAGAATAAATCTTGCTATTTTGTATCTGAATTCCTACCTCCCTTGGGTGTTCAGCTTATTATTTCAATTTACGTGGTATCATATAGATGGCGTGACATGGCATGACAAATAAGCGCAGCGTCAAAGTTTGGATATGTTCAATTTCCTGAGACAAGGCACGCATGAGTGGCTGGGTGATCGCTCTAGACACACACAGGTCGATCTGCTTCAGAAAGAGCGTGTTGTGACAGGGGAATTAATAAGCGATATTTAAATTCCTCAAATGTCGATTTCATACCCATGCTTACTGCATCCTGCGTGCAACTTCGAGATTGATCTGAAAAGCATTAGTTGTGATTAGACGAAACTGCGGGAGTAATCCAGTTGTCAATAGAGAAAACTGCATCGCGGGAGTGGAGGCATTCCTGTCTACGACACGCCCAATTAAAGAGCCAGGCAGACAGTCTGCGCAGGCCCCGGACAATTTCCGTCATGGAACCCGATCTGATTACGCCATTGATAAACTTATGGAGATTTTCACTCCAAAAAATCAATCACTTATCGAAATCAGTTGGGAGCAAGTTGAATGTCAGTGACGTGACGTCATTTTGCATATCTGAAACGTTTGAGTGGGGTAACCCAATCCTGCCTCTCGTGTCCACAGAGAAGCAAGGCAGAAAATCCAATTCCACGATGATTGCTTAGTGATGAGTTCCAGCATGACTAAATCTAATAGTCTAACACCTGCATTACATTAACAAATTAAACGAAACTCTAAACCCTGCGACAAATCGCTTTAACTAGAGGACATGGATAAGCCAGATGTGCAAACAGGACAGCATCGCTAATAGCTTACAACCTTGCTTGGATCGAAGACGAAAACCAGTAAATACTCCAAGGCGACGGACATCCTTACGTAATTTATCAACCCTCTTTATATTGCTGGCTTAGTGAGCAAGGTACAAACCACTTTCCGAATACTAGGCAAAACTTTCAATTGACTAGTGTGTGCTTTAGATTTTTTATCGTTTCAAAAACCGAATTCAGAAGCAGTCTCAGAGACTTAATCAGTTGGGATTTACGATTAAAAAAAAAAACTTTCCATGAACATAGAACAATCACATTTTTAACGAATACATAGAATTATAAATCTGTCCAAGCTTGCATCACGTGTTATTGTGATACTTTATTTTACGGATAACCAAATACCTGCATCGTTCCTTACAAACATTCAGGGCCTGCTCTGACGGCCGTGTGTTCTTAGGCGCCGCCACTGACTGCACGCTTGGTTCTAATCCCCGCCTAGGCATGTGGGAAAGTTGCAAGTGACTTGGGGCTAGGCGGTTGTTTTCACCGGGTACTCCGGTTTCCTCCACTTCTTACAACTGGCTAGTCACGAATTAGCCACACCTGGCATAAATGTGACGAAAAACAAAATACCAAATTCCAAATAGAAACATTCATGCTGATCCTATTCTCACCGTTTTGGCCTAACGTGTGGGATGATCGGTGGTATGCTCTGTAAGATTGCTTGCTTATCATGTCACGAATCTACGCCGGGCCAGGCGTGGCTCTGGCTGCTTCTGCCCGAGCTTGATTTATCATTCCAATCTCTACCCTATCCCAATAGCAACTAACGAGGGTACTACGACCTTTCACCCACGCTTATAGAATTAACGGCTCATGAGCAGGCAGAATGATACCGTGCCATAACTTTCTTCATGATCAACGAGGTAACCTCATGGAGAACCCTGAAGAGGCCATATTGCATACTGTATTTTGACCTTACTTAACAAGCTGTGTGTTATCAAATGGTGGAGAACCCTGAAGAGGCCACATTGCATACTGTATTTTGACCTTACTTCACAACCTGTGTGTTATCAAATGGTGGAGAACCCTGAAGAGGCCATATTGCATACTGTATTTTGACCTTACTTAACAACCTATGTGTTATCAAATGGTGGAGAACCCTGAGGAGGCCATATTGCATACTGTATTTTGACCTTACTTAACAACCTATGTGTTATCAAATGGTGGAGAACCCTGAAGAGGCCATATTGCATACTGTATTTTGACCTTACTTAACAACCTGTGTGTTATCAAATGGTGGAGAACCCTGAAGAGGCCATATTGCATACTGTAGTTTGACCTTACTTAACAACCTGTGTGTTATCAAATGGTGGAGAACCCTGAAGAGGCCATATTGCATACTGTAGTTTGACCTTACTTAACAACCTGTGTGTTATCAAATGGTGGAGAACCCTGAAGAGGCCATATTGCATACTGTATTTTGACCTTACTTAACAACCTGTGTGTTATCAAATGGTGGAGAACCCTGAAGAGGCCAATTTATTGCATACTGCATTTTGCCCTTACTTAAAAACCTTCGTGTTTTCAGATGGTGGAGAATCTGAAGAGGTCATATTGTAAACTGTATTTTGCCCTTACTTAAAAACCTTCGTGTTTTCAGATGGTGGAGAATCCTGGATGGGGTAACCTACTACACCATTTAACTAGCTTTACAACATTCGTGTTTACAGATGGTGGAATATACTAAGGAGGTCTTACTGCATCATTGGCCTAACTGTGCAGCCTTTGTGTTTCAGAAGGTTAGGAGAATCAAAAGTATTGCCAAAAAGTGCAAAAAATGAACATTTGATGACGTAGAGATAGCATTACACAGTGAATCTACTGTGTGTGGCCTCAGTCTTATGACTATATCACAGTCACGCACTACTCAGTATTATCGACTAATGTATATAACTTAAATATGACGTGAACATTATATAGCGCAAGTACGGTTCTGCCGTGGATAGCGTGATTTAAGTATAGCGGTGAACAGGAACAGAAGCAGCAAGTTCAATCAAGAATTTAATAAAGACTGGGATTTAACAATAGCGCATATGGACAAAAGCGCTATTTTCGCTATCTTTTTGTTCCCGCTATACTTAAGTGATTTACAGTATCTAGTATCTCAGAATGTAGAAAAGGAAGTACGTCCTTTCTTTGATGACCAGATGAAGAGTTGCTTCCCTTCTTCATGGGTTAACCCCTGAACTCCCTGAACCTGAGCCCTGAAGTAGGGTGGGTCGTGTTTGTTCTGACCAGAGTTCCTTGCAATTATCAGTTAAGCAGCTCCCCCTGAGCAAATTGGCACGAAATTGGACTATGTATCTAACATGAGTTTGGCGTTCATGAGATTATCAATAGTAACCTTGTTAACTGGTATCGGGCAACCCAGCTAGACGAGTGAATTCCCAACGTAACATCAGTTGGCAACACTGACGGGTCGGCGGCCAAATCGTAAATACATTGATACTCAGAGAATGCCCTGCTGGTGATCACGGTTTCCTCGGAATGAAACTACTAGATCTAGTATTTAAAATTTTTTTTTTAGAGGGTTCGCCACCCCTTTTCTAATTAAAGGATGGCTCAGACATAGAAGAAGGAGAGAGCTTTTTTGTATATGCAGACGACACAGATAGCATGAACGATGATATGAAATGAATATGAAACTTTTCAAAGTAATCTCTCTCATTGGGTCACAGACAATAAAGAGTAGGAAATGAAGGTTGTTGGTGGTTGCCCCAGTTTATAGAGGTATCGAACCCCTACTCGCCGCGGCCTGGGATGAAACTAGTTGTTAAGGTTCGCCGCAGAAAAAATATGGGATTCCTGCAAATGAATGAACATTGTTATATTGAGTCTATCAGTATAAAGTTATCATATAGACCCTAAAGGATAACGGGAGAATACATTGTCGTTTTTTATTTGAGTTAACTTAGTTCACCTTATCTCTTCGTCGGACTCTCTCTGGCCTCTTTCTGTGTGTGTGTGTCAGTTCTATATTTGTATTTTAACCTTTCTTCATGTCACTTTTGTTATATTTTCCTTATATTTCTGTTTGTATCTGCTTGTATCCTTTTACATCATGCATATAGATAGATAGATACATATATGCATATGAAGTACTAGTCCAAACGGACTTTTGAAAAGAACTCCAGGCATAATTGGCCTAAAGACTTTTGACGTTGGGTATAAAGCTCTAGTGAGCCAGAAATGTTTATGTTGTTTCTGTATTATGGAATATATCCTAAATGTACTGCATTATCGACTAGACATTTATTGTTTATCTAATGATGTCACGATAATATCAGTTTGCGGAATAGGCCATGCCCATCCACCAATGACCGTCTCAGCGTACACGTAGAGACTAGTCAAGCTCCACCATCAGATATGAGAGTCGAGCAAATTAGATTGCCTGATGGTTTATGTGCAGAGGGGTGGGCATTATGGTATAGCCAAAGTGAGTTACTCATCCCGAGATACTGCTGCTACGTTTATGCTTTGTTTATTGTTGGCATATCCGATTATGAGAACATTGCGGTAACATGGATGATTATTTAACCCATTCACATCAATCTGGATGATACACAAGGTTTGACATTTATGAATATATCTTGGTACCAAAACAATATGTTGTGAATACTTTAACTGAAAATGTTAATTCCTGGTGATTCAACAAACCCCTTTAAATATATCTCAATGTTTGCTCAATTTGATGAGTTTTCTATTTAAAGATGTCAGCCCATGTTTGCACTTGAGATGTTAAAGAAAAGGGTTAAAGCAATGAATGGGATGTCCATTCTTTATTCAAACCTGTAGGACAACGAATCCCTAGTCATTTGTTCATGGTACACTGGCAATCGATTATGATTAAGACATACTAGGTGCGCATCAGGAATACTCAAAATGCAGGTTCTGTAAAGGCAGAAGAAAACAACGACAAAATACCATGTGCCTAAAGAGCCAAAATCACCGACATTTCCATGGAAAGTATACAGTTTTAATCATGAGCACTACATCTAAAGTGCAAGAACTAACAATGGTCAATATCGTATAGTTATTTCACGATACCAACGCTGAGCCGCGGGGTTGGAGTTAGGCTAAACGGAATACGATCGACAATGCTATATAACACCTAAGTATTATCATTTAGAGTGTTGGTGTTTTATCATTTGCGTTTGTCACTTTATATCTAAGGTGTTTTCGGCTAAACGTACGTCGTGGAATTGATTTGATTATTTATAAGCTATAGCTATTCTGATGATATGTATATTCCTTTTCTCTATCCGTTTTTCTCATTTTCATGATATGGTCAATAAAGATGTACAATACACTACTCAATTTAAAGCTATCGCTGATGGCTATGATCAATTTATCTCTCAAAAAGCCTAGCGTTGGTATTAAAGGAGCTTTGGTGCTTTGATGAGCAATGCCTACACATGCACACTCGTCAACGATTTTGACCAACACAATATTGCATTTATATCAACAAAGTTGACCATTGACCAAAAACCTGTGGGCATGGATATGTAGAGATAAGTACATATGGCTGCTAAAAGCCTTTCTCAAAGACAGTTAACTCCCCACCACATCTCCATTGATTTATATCGACCACAACTAACCCCCCTCAGCTTGGATAAGACACAAAATGACATCAATTGCATTCGCCTGATTAAGTTAGGAGATAACTGGAGTCGTTCAACGCCCAAATCAAAATAAACATGGACGTTTTACAAGATTAATCACATATTGCATTTATCCACGTGAAAAAGATTTTGACAGAGAAGAAGTGGAGATACCATGCTCTTGAAAGCAACTGTGACACCATTATCGAAAGACATCCGCCATTATTCATGATAATCATATGCTTGTGAAATTGGATACTTGTCAAGAAAGCACTTCTCCTAATCTATAAGCGCTACTGTCATCCTACTTGCCGGGAGGTCGGATTTATTTTTATCAAATTCGGATTTATCTATTGATCAAGACTGGTAATATAACCCGTACAATCCAGGGCATGAGGGTCGACTGTCATTTTCTTAAGAAGTTTGTGGTGAAAGCCTAAGTGGAGAATGGTGTACTTGTTACATCACTACTGAAAGTGCCATCCATGAGATTGGGTGGCTGGCGAACTGCGGAGAGGGATTGGCAGCGTGCGATGCTACGAAGCAGGATGTACTTAGACGTATGGCAACAATATCCTTACCACTCTCCACACAGAGATACGCTAGTCGTGTAGCAATCGCGGTAGACGGGATCGCTGTGCCGCAGATTGTATCCTAACTTGTTGCATCGTTTCTAAGAACGTGTGGTGATGAACACAGAGCAAATCTCAATATGACTCTGCTCCACTTTGACGAGAGGTGGAATGCAGTGTATGATTTTTTGAGGCACTTTGAAAATGGATATTGAAATATTTCCCTTTTTATTTTCTGTCATAAGCAATGAGCATTTACAATGCCCTTTTTATTGTAGTTAACCTAAAACATCATTTGAGAAGTATGTCATTTCCTGAGGTTGAAATACAATACGATGACGTTTACTAATAGATGCAAAAAAGTCATCTCTTTGAGAATTTTGAAAAGTGTTGCTAGTTAATTTTGGTTGATTTTCTAGTGGTTAGGTCAGTGAGTATTACAATATTGCAGACATTCTGTTGTTCTGAACCCAGAAATTGCCATAAATAAATAGCTACATTTTAACCAATACCAATGTTCATCCAACACTTTCATACGTTATTTTCTGTTTTCTGAATCCAAGCGTTGTCACGAAAAATATAATTTGTAGACTTTGAAGTTGGACCAAAACCTATCATCAAGTTTAGAGTAATTGTTTTTCATTTTTTCAACACATTTATTTTATTCTTGCTTTGCAACTTTTCACCAATCTCGAGAGTAGAATTTGAGCGAACGTAATCCTGATAGACATTTTAAAAGGCAGCATGACCTTTTTATGTGGGTGTGAGTCTATTTGGCATAGCATTCACGTCCATCATGTCAAAGCTAGATAGACTGCTGGAAACATGGCGGTGCGAGTGTTTTCAAAGGAGAATTACTCTTTGCTTTCGCTGTAACACTGTTTGCCAAGCGCTGCCTTGTGCTTACAGTACCTACGCCAGAGTGGTTCTTACGAGTTTGCCTTGCCAATGCAGCGCTTAGGGCACTAAAAACCCAACTTCCTGAGCACAGATGCTTAAGTCCAAGTCCGAGTCCGCTCCCTACCCCTATCATTCCCTGAATATAAAGTGATTGCGGACTGCCATCGGTTGATTGAATTAGACATTGGCACTGTTCATGCGAGAATTGCTGGAAAGAGATTGACTCCTCGACTTTGCAACTCGTGCACTTTGCGAATGATTGATCAACTTTGGTCAATTGCGAAGCATACTAAACTGTAAATGTTTGGAAACAAAGTTCGTGCGTTACCTCGATGTGCAAGCTGAAGCAAGTCAGTCTTAAATCATGCCTGTATTGGAAAGCATGATGAACGGACAGTGTATTAAGCGTAATAATCTCGTACTATGGTGGCAGTACAATTAACACATAGTTTCTATTTATAACTGAATGTGCAAGCTACCGAGAAAGAAAGTATAAAGTAGTAAACCCCATAAAGAAGGGTGGTGTTATTTAAATGGCTCTAATTACGTGATTGTATTACTAGATCTAGTACCAGTTCCGGTTAAAACGTAAGAATAGAGCATGGGTATTTATTTGGATTGCGAGATGCGTTTATCTTTTCAAACCATATTAAGGCAAAATTGTGACTAGTCAGTTTAACATTGTGTAGATAACTGGTGTACGTAAGAAAAAACACAGCCTAACTCTAGGTCATTGGCAACTTACTCACAAATCTCGAGCCAACAACTCATGGAGATTGGATAAAGCTCCAATGTAAAACATATTTGTTCAAAGTATTTGAAAAGATGCAACTTATTACTGTGTATTCATAAAAATGCTCATATCCTCTTCTATCCTAAAATACAATACGTTACCGAATAATGTGAGTTATCGAGGGGATACTTTCGAAAGTATATTCATAACACTAATAATGAATATCCCATTTACGGACTCAACGTGACTTAGATAATCTATCTTTCTTAGACAATTAGTGTGAGCTACCAGGAGGGAGTATTATCATCTTAGGCTGGACACATTTCCCCTGATACCTAGGCGAGGAAGGCCACACCTCAGAGTGAATAATTCATAGGCATATGTACTGAGAAGCATACTGATCATGAACAGAAATATTCGACTGCAAGACATTCTACAATATGCAAATATAGTCCAGTCTACCACAACTACCCGTTTGGTAACAGACCATTTCTCTACGCATCAGTGACTGCCTGTGTGGAATGTAAATTTGTAAAACTTAGTTCAATATAGGGTCACCACATGAGGTCAAGCTTATTTTCCCCATTCACGTATATATATATATATATATATATATATATATATATATATATATATATATATATATATATATATATATATATATATATATATATATATATATATATATATATATATATATATATACATATATATATATATATATATATATATATACATGTATATATATATATATATATATATATATATATATATATATATATATATATATATATATATATATAAATATATATATATATATATATATATATATATATATATATATATATATATATATATATATATATATATATATATATATATATATATATATATATATATATATATATATATATATATATATATATATATATATATATATATATATATATATATATATGTATATGTATAAATATATATGTACGTATGTATGTATGTATTGTGTGTATACTTTGTATACTTTAAACGCTAGTGGGACTCTGGGCTCTTTTGATAAAAACAAAATGTTAAACTTGTGATTCTCGATGAAACTATAGCTGATGGAGCATAACAGGAATAGAAGGGACACAAATACATTTCCTATGCCATCTCAACATGCAGCAGTTTCAATGCTAAGGTCTGTCATCCTCGGATTGTACAAACTATATTACTGACACAGATTGACCAATCAGAGGAGGCAGCAGGTTATGCGCTATAACCTATTACCACGGAGCCCCATACCCAGTATAATATTAGAATGCAGTGTCGGGAATGACACCTATTAGTGGTCATAAATGTGTAAATATTACAGAATACTGAGTTTCCTATTTCAAAATACTTGAAATAGTGCAATCAATAGCATGGATTAGTTAAACAAGTTCTCCAATGTATATAGGTATACGTAGCAATATATTGTGTACACTAAGATAGGTATTCACTTTCACTGTTTATTCTCAAATCAACGACAGTTCTAAAGTGGTTGTGGCAAAGCACTTTAGACATTACAATGTACATCGTCGATTCTTCCCCCTCATTTGTGTAATAACACATTCAATACTTTCCATACTTTCCTATAACTAAATATGTCAACTTAGTGTTAACATATTCTATGACAATTCTTTATATTGATTTTGATAAAGGAAGAGGGAAGAAATCCTGTACCGTGTGATAATATTGCCGGTGATGCTCTCTCTCTCTCTCTCTCTCTCTCTCTCTCTCTCTCTCTCTCTCTCTCTCCACGGTTGTATTTTGGATACATGTACATGATTGGGCAGTATGGCTTTTTTCTATTGACATCATGTACATGTAGATATAGATGCGAGTTGAATGATACATTATCTTACCATCTATATCGCAATATCAAATGTAGCTTTACCTTCCATCAGGTAAGTTCCTTTTGGGATATTGATATTGAAAAGATTGGTCTTGTGCATGACATACTGCTTCCACATATCTCGTGACTGGGGCTACTCTTATAGGACACCGCATGCAGTCATAAACACTCCACCATAAATCAACAACAAATATGTGGATAATATGTTTAGGCAACTAGGGAATATCAAATATTCATTCCCTCCGCTTTCCGCACACACATCACAGGGCGAATGTCATAGTGTTGGGCCATCTCATCAATCATTAACCAAGTTATCTATATTCTAAAAGCTGGCCTGTCGCCACTGTGGCCCCGGGAATATACTGGCAGTGTAAAGAATGCCCATTCTGCATTGGGAGCTCAATATTCACACTGATAAGCAAAAGGGGGCAGTGGCCTTTAGACATAACGGTGAGGTGAGATCGTCTCTCAAAATGTCCAATTCCTTTCATGGCAGGGTCAAAATACATTCGATACAGCATACATTGAGAGCAAGTGATATTTGTTCCGATGGTTATCACACATCGCTCGTGCATTTCATTTTTTTGCATATAGCAATTTGCCCGGACGGATCAGACTACCCGAAGGGGAAAGGGCTGTCCCGATAACCGAGCGGTCTACCATTGCTCACCAACCGACTGCTCGCTGCATCTTAGCACTGTCAAGACGCGAAGTCGAATTCCGCTCAGACTTGTGACATTTTTGATATCGTACTCGGGTGGTTTCCTAATGTAATCCCGTTTCCCTCAACTCCAATAACTACCTTGTTAAGTTATAACCTTAATATGATAGGGAAAAGGACATATATATATATATATATATATATATATATATATATATATATATATATATATATATATATATATATATATATATATATATATATATATATATATATAAACATGTATATATATATATATATATATATATATATATATATATATATATATATATATATATATATATATATATATATAAACATGTATATATATATATATATATATATATATATATATATATACACAAATATATATATATATATATATACACACAAATATATATATATATATATATATATATATATATATATATATATTGTATAATGTATTTGTTATTTTGTTTTTTGTGTTTTGAATTCCACCATTACTCAGCGTTATTGTTGAATTTCATTGAAATAGATATATTGAATAAATAACTACTCTCATCCATCATTCGTCCCAAGTCTTTCCCTTGAGAATGCCACAAGAGATTTCTTCATGATCGATTTATATCCACAGAATGTTGATAATTCAAAGTTTTCAACAAAGGTCATACCATTTTAATGCATTTTTAATCCGTAATTTCTATTTGAATGTGAAACATACGTTGCTGGCTCCCTCATGATCATCTGAAATAAAACAACAACGCCTAACCTCCTGAACACGTAGCCACCGTTGTAAATGGTAGGTGTTGATTCCTTTCGTATATATTTAGCAACGACATTTCTAGCAGTACAATAACTGCACTTATCCATAACGTCAAGCCACACATTGGGAAACATTGATATGTTTCCTAACTAGAATAATATTGCTACCACTCATACCACTCATTTGAAAATCAAAATGGGAATCCTCTCGGTTAGGAAATATTCACTTCTTACTTAATGTCTAGATGTATGCAATTTTGATTAAGTGCATATACGACGATCCTGTGAAGTAACTTACCTTTCTCCATTGTAGTTTTCATGCATTTTCCTTTTTTCCTGTCAAGATACCATTTGGCCATGATCAATCTCAATCCAGTTATGGTCCAAAATGATTATAACAGAGTGTTTTCAATCGGCGAATTAAAAGGAAGCCACGCAGATTATCCTCAAAACTGAAAACGCCGAACGAGCTTAAAAGCATTAGCAAGATGACATGGTGCGTTGGAAGTCTAGAGGAAACACTTCAGACGAAGAATATCTCTCCTTGTTTAACTCCTTTTATGTGAAAGCGACTTAATCCAAGAAAACAATCTCCACGAATCGTGTGCTACCATTACTACCTCCTTCCTAGTGGTGAACAACGTCAAAGGCTTTCGCAAAGTCAAGAAAAGTGATCCGGTAGTTGTGGGAGGTGTAGCGACAACATCCATCCCGCCCGACTATATGCGGATGTTCTCCGCTAGGTGGCGTTTTTGCAGCCTCCTCCTCCCTGCTGCTCCCGTGTGATGCTACTGAGTGATATTAACAGTTTAATGATTAGCGCATCGCAGCAGGACCAGGAGCGTAGTCCGCCTAAATCCGCACGGTGAGGCAGCGGAGATCGATAGCCATACGCCGCCGCCGCAGCAATATGATAAGCACATAATATAGTGCTGTTGTGAACAAAGTAGACGTCGAGGCTCCCTTGTGGCATATAGAACATATAGGACACGGTCTATACTTGGGCATGGCAATGCAAGATGCCAAGTACTTTGCCCAGTTGAGATATAAGATGCTATTGGGAACATGTATGAAAGTGGCCAATTTGACACCTTCCAAAATCCAGTAATTGACAAACGGTGTTCACATGGTCCATAAACACATCAAAGTCTTAATCAATTTAACATATCAGAAGAGTATACTCGGATGAACAAGCACAGGTTTCAAGGATTTGTGGTGGCAGTCCTCTGAATTTAAGAATCTACATCCTATTTCTAGCGTATTGCCATTAAGAATGGGAATGACAAAATTGCTGATTTGGTATCCATCCTTTAAATTTTGCATTTTCTGTGAAATATTGAGTCATGCAGATGGATTATGAAACTCAATTCTATGAATTGCCAATGGAAATCAATTTGTGTTGTCTTGAGAACTTTTAATTGGAAAATAACAATATCCCAGACTGAGAGATAACTTTCGGCTTTGGAATTAGGTTTACCCTATTATTTTCTGCCAACGAGTATCTGGCAAAACCGTCGTCTAATCCAAAGTCACTGGCAAATTTCTCAGAGAAATAATACCAGCAGAAATACATTAAACGTTTTTTCTAATAAAAGTATTATCCTCGTTTGAATGGAAAGTGTTGGGACAGTTTAACGTCAACAAAAAATATCTTTCAGATCGCTCCCATCTATATATCAACAGGAATGGTTCTTTATATTGGTTGGACTAAAACTAATTATTGTAGAATTAGTTAAGATTACAATAGGCTTTTAATTCTATCTACTATAAATGCTTAACATCTTGGAACGTTGGTTTTGATCATGGATGTTCTGATGACGTTGTGAGCAGACTGATGGAATATTGTATGCCCTTTGCTAAGTACGTTGCTTTCATGGTACATGCAATATTAATTGCTGTTGGCCGGGCGAGTACTGAGATTGATATACAGGTATATGGAAGCACAGGTGTCTGGGAACTATTACCTGAGTCACACGGTACGTTTTGGTCAAATTTTAATGAGGTTCGTACAAACTGACCATAGCTATAATGCTCCACAGACATGCATTTTGGCATTTGGAATTACGTCTCGTAGCCTTTTCTGTCTTTAAGTTGTAAGTGGTGAAGGATACGGGAGCACCCGAAGCACCCAGCTATGACCAACCACCGCCTATCCCCGAACTAATTGCTGCATTTACTCGTGCAGTGAATGAGATTGGTACCCAAGCAATGGTCGCACACATTTCATATAATAGCAGAAAACGGAAAGAGTCTTTTATATAGAGGTGGTTATGGAATTTACAATTATGTTTATGATCACTTGACGCTAATGTTCATACAGCGCGCAGCGCCCCCAAAAGTGAAACGGCAGCAGATGTAACTAATTGAACCTCAGAATAGCAAGTTCATAGCACTAGGAAAATTGGATTGCGAAGCTTGCGATGCCACAAGGTTAACGACATGTAAAGGCGTATTGATATAATTATTATTGTTTATTTATTTGAAAAGGCATTTGATTAAAAGATCAAAAACAATTTTTCAGCTATTTTGGCGCTCCTTATTGGGTTCTAACGACATTCGGGTGATGGCGAGCCGTCTGGCAGGAGTTAGACAACAGGCGCCATATTTGATTTGGATATTTACCAAAGGTGACGAATGTAGGTCATAATCAGTTTGGGGCCGTATGTAAATGCGTGGGGTCATTGATAAAAGTGGCTTAGTGGTACATGTACTTAACAAAGATCTACTCCGGTTGTCAGTCACGTAAATGACAAGAATGACTCGGAATATTAGGAACGATCCCAAATAGAGTTACGGGATTTCATCAATATACTTCTCTTTTCACTCCGTCTCACACAATAGAAGGAATAGCCTGATTGATAGCCAAGTCGACTCCCGATCCTAGGGCCGCGGGATCGATTCCATCTCTCGACGGTGCAATTTTTTTTCCACCTGCCCAGTGCTTCGTGTGGTACTTAGAAATATTTCATACTCAAAATAACGGTGGCTTTATTTCTATTATTTTTTTTACTTAACTTTGCTGAAATGAATTGTTGGTCAAAACCGCTGATCCCAGAAAAGACGTCTGCCTGAATTGCCGTTCGCTATAAGGGCCGATGACTTTATGTTGGGCCTAGACTAAAAACGATCTTTTATCTTTGATTTATTATAATAAACATTTCCACTGTTGTGAAGTTAGGAATTTCTTCGAGAAAATATATAGTTTAATGGATGCAAGTAATGCCTAGCCTTCATATAAAAATTGAGATCTGTGAAGTTTAATGGGTGTAAGTATTAATTTATATCTGTTGATGAAGGACACTTGCATGCACACTTGCTGCACATGACTTTACTTTAGATCACCAAACACAAGTGGATTCGAAACCAACCGGTCAACATGAACATGCAAGCCTCAACTAATGTCAACTGATAGCCGCTAATAGGCCAGAAATTGGTGCTCTGGGCACCCCCAGCTGGTGGTGGAGATAAGGTGTCTCAGTAATGTAATCGATGCGAGAGCCCTGATTGGTCCTTGTTCCCACGTGAGCCCGCGCTGATGGCTTATGTGGTACTCCTGACATGAGTCCAGCACTTAACTATAAGGCATTACTTTATGCAACTCCCACCCATCTACCTTCTATCTGCCCCACGTGATCATCAGTGCCCTATCCATGCACCTTCCACCTGTACTTTGGGCTAGGATCCGTGCGCCCGCCACTCACTTTTTGGGCGCACGGATCCTTACTACACTGCCACTTTCTATTCCTCCTGCGGCCTTTAGCGCCTTGCCGCAACACTTGCCTTCCCCCTTCTCTGTAATTGTACTGTCCTCCCAGTACCTCTTTCAACTGGGCCCTATCTGGGGTTTTCGTCACTTTTTATGTCATATTGCGGATAAGTTTTGACTAGCACACGGCCATCAGAGCAGGCCCCTAAAATGGCCGTGGTGAGTGAGCAGCTATTACTGGTTGAAGAAAGCAGAGAACCCTGGTAGAACTATTGGCTAAGTCCAAGCCACGAACACTTTTCCCACATTCTTTTATACATGCTAACTCTTAAACTGACAAAGCAGTCAGCAGCATGGTCCGTTCTGTGACACAGACATAGGAGTAGTCGATTACATCTACATAATTTTATGTTGTTTTTGCAAATAGTCGTGCTTTAAACAACTGCTATGGATTTACCCAAACCACTGGGCTCGGAAGAATATTTGCTATTGTTACCTGTAAAGGCCTTTTCCGTTCGCTTAAATATACAACATACAAGCATATAACTTCATAAAACATAATTGATTCTATTCATACTGTATATATGGATCGACCAAACGACCCATTCAGCGCACAATTACCATTATCCTTGCTGTGAAAAGCGTTCGCAGTACCTAATCTTTGCATTCCCTCATAAGAAAATACCAATTCTATCAACGTTGCTATGTAGACTAGCAATAAAGACATATTTAATGTATTTGTTCCATTGCCTACGGTTCGAAAGGTATGATTAATTCATAATCTAAGCAAATGACATCTAAAATCAATCCTACAAACTTGGTGTGAGAAGGATGCCAGTGGATTTTGGGGTAAATGGTGCTTTTCCTAAGTACCAGTGATACCTTTACACGGACCCCCTTGCATTTATTGACCATTCCACGACTAAAGCTTCATCGAAAAGGTCAACAATTATCCTTCAAATATTTTCTGCAGAAGTATTCCTTAGAAGGCTATCACCAATCTTGGCAAGAGTAAAAGGCAATTGACCTCGTATAAGCGAAACCCCTAGGCACATTGGCTGTGTTTAATGTATGTGTTCACCCAACTTTTAATCAAGAGAATAGTCCATGAAAATCTCAGAAACTGAATTGTGTGTGCAGTTATTAAGATAGATGTATAACGTGGGGTATCTATGCTCCAATGTGCTTCAAAAATAGACGCAGCTTTGGTATCTGCGCTATTTAGTGCCAGATAAATCGTCCCTGTTAGCGTTCAGTGTGGAGATGATGCATTATGCTATCAAAATGCCTCCAGTTTAATTACGTTCTATCCGCTTCTTTAAATTCGCTATGATATCGGAATTTTACTGCCGCTAATTTGTCACGTCAATTGCTGTAATTAGCAGAATCGAACAAATCTATGGCGGACTTGTCAGGCATGTTGTGATGTGCTTCTAGCCAAGGCCGACAGCCGATCTCTATCCAATAAATCAAAATCAGCGCAGATTTCACAAAATCAGCGCATATTTCAGTGGTAATCGCATAGGAACATGGCATCGGAAAATATTTCTGTAGGCTCTAGTCCCGTTAATTAAACTTATCAGACAAACATATGAGCAATCGTTTAATACACTTACTGGCCTTTTGATCGTAGTAAGATAGCACGAAAGTGGGTCAAAAAATAAACCACTAGCTCTGGAGCAGAATGACCTAATGTGGACCTAAATGTCGATTTAAAGGAACTGGTTGCTCTTTCAACCTCTTGGTTACATCAAAGGTGAGTTTATGTCCTAGGTGCGATTAAGTTTTTGAGTTTTTGATTTAATGTTTCTTTTCTAATAACTATAAAAACAAATTCTAGTTTCATTACTGGGGAAACACCCATGATGTTGTAATACTGTATATTCACAAAAGATTGTGTAGATTACATTTTGCGAATTTATAGAAATCGGTTTTTGTGTTTTTTAACTTTGCGGATTGGCCGCTACATGGAGTGCCAGCTATACACTTAAAGTGACAGCACTAATCATTGCGAATTCTAATTTTGCGTCCGAGGCTTAACGCTAAAAAACGCAAAAATTAAGCAAGCTTTTCCGAATTTACGGTATCATATATCAACTTCTTTGAGTATAATCTATCATGCACTTTGTTTCCAGATCTTTTATGGTAATCGTTTATAAAATGTCAGATACTGAGTTCATCAGGAGAAAAAGGAAAAGTGCTATACATATGTAATTTTTATATTGTGTGTATCAAAATGTAAATTGATTGTGGAGGTTCTGATTTTGTAAAATTGAGAGACGACTGGAAGAAGCCATATATGCCTCAATTCACAAAGAGGTTAAACCAATAATATAGTGCAGTTTGGCAATGCATTGCAGGGCGATGTATTCTGTTATAGCATGTTGCCATAGTAGCAAGGGATAATTATTCTTTAGCAAAGCTTTGAACAGATGATTTTTGAATAAAGTTGTTTCATACGGACCATCGTCATTGCAACAGAGTCACCACCTCATGGTCTTATTGAAATAAATAAAGAATTCATACGTTTGTGAGTTTAGTTTTTAATTTGTGTGTTTAAGAAATGGTAGGTATTGTTTTCTGGCGTTTATACAAAAAAATATCGCTTTCCAATGAACTGACACGAGACTTCAAACAGGCTGTCTGCTTCTCATTCATGAACAAAATGGCCACCAGACTCTCGGCAGCTGTTTAAAAACTGAAAATGTCTTTTAAAATGGTTAAACAACAAAATTCCTATGTTATGATAGCGATAGAGCCTCTGCCAGACTAATTCTGTTGGGAAATACAGAGCTGAGGAGGTTGAATGGGCCATCTAAATGCCAAAACCGCAGGCTGAGGCGTTTAAATGGCCCATTCAACCCCTTCAGCTCTGTATTTCCCAACAGAGCCGTCTGGTACAGGCTCTATCGCTGTGTTATATTATGATACATTTACCGCACTATTAGATCAAACAGGCATTGTTAGGGTACTACAATATTGGAAATATTGTATTTTAAATTGCGGTGTTGTGTATTACTATTCTATTTTACATTGTACATGTGCTGTTATGTTGGACAGAATAACGATACTCTTAAGTGTATGGCATTGTACTACATTGCATAACAATGCATTTGACAGCGATTGGGAGGATACGTATTATTATTATATTGTAAGGTTTCGAATTGCTTGGTTATCAACCTAATAATTTGCTTTAAAAATAAAGCATTTGACACATAAAGAACGAGACAAAAAGTCAATACCATTAGAAAAGTAATAACCGCTACTGCTAAATATGAAATATTAGCCTATGGGTCAGGTCATCGGAAATTCATCTGAGTGTGAAGGGGTTTAGCCGAGAAATGCATGTTTAAAAAGCCTTAAGAATGAGATCGTCTAATGTTCTTGCTACATTTACTTGTTACCATGACAGTTGGTGACAGCATCTTTCACAAATCAATAGCCAAACAGCAATTATCACGGTGATTTATTCCCTATCTGGTTTGATGGCAAAACGATCAATTACTTTGACGTTAATAGAACCCAAAAGAACATCCTAATAGCCCACTAGGGGATACTCATAATCCGCGCTCGTTTACCACTGTAATTACATGCACTTTTAATACGAAGGAATTTAGTATTACGTCATTCATGATATGCCGCGCATCGATTTTAATGCGCTTAGTTATTGAAATTTTATTATTGTTTGCAGATAAGTGCAGATATAATATGTGTTATAATAGAATGTATCCAATATCGATTTTATTTTGAGGATAAACGCAATGCCATGAAATTGCTCTTGTTTGTAAGAAGCTTAAGGCGTCTCTGAGCGTCACGCGAATCAATACCTTTAGAATGCCAGTGTTGCGGTTGTCAATGCCACCTCCTTACACCTTCCTCCGTCCTGGGAGAACCGCCACTCTAATTTGGAGAATAGGGGTGTGTGTTGCAGTCTAATTACTGTATACGGCTTTAATTTGGAGTGCTAAAATGTTCGCTTTACAGCCCTGCTGGAGGGTATTTGGGCTACTTTAAGTTCGCGCGTTCAAGCACTCAAACTAAACCATATACAATGCAGGATATTTATTTGAAGGATGTTATGTTGGCGCTATCATGGGAAGAGTGAAAAAGGCTATAATTAATACTACCGGTGAAAACACGTATAGAACTGCAACAGACTGGCAAATAGAGGTTGTTACACCGTCACACCCTTTTAAATTCTGTAAACTGCTTTATCATGTATCTGGTATATACAACAGAAAGAATAAAACATACATTCGTTCAATGTCACTCTATCAATTGAATACTAGTATGACGAAAGGAAGAAGGGTGGATAAGCAGGACACTTAGAGACAGAATTAAAATATCCGACGATGACAAAATGTTAGATACCGGTCAGCATAACTCTATGATCGGTTTATTGATAATCCTAACTAAAAAGAGGATTAACAAACACATTCAGAAAGGAAAGATCACAACATTCCAAGGAATTGAATATGAAATGTTCATCTGTAGTTCGTGACCCCTTCCCCATCTCACACACTCGCAATTTAACGCACATGAACCTTTCAGTTTCACCAAACTAAATAAATGGATACTTGCTTTCACGATATAGAACAGTAAATCCCAGACACAGCATGTGATTTGCCAGTATTGAAGGGGACCCCCTCAACTAATACCCGCAATTCTCCGGGAGATAGGAGAGCGTATGTGGAGATTATTTTGATGGGGCCCGAGGTGAGGGAAATCAATGAGAACCGTTCGCTGTGATCCATAAGTTTAAGTGAGTAATAGTGTCGTTAAGCTCACATTGCCTTTAATAGGCCACGTACGACATGGCCCTGATGGGGGATAATTCATGAGTTGGGAAAATAGGAAACCCGAGTCGATCAACCTGCCCTTTGGATCGCAATGAATTCATAATGACAATGCAAACTTTATTCTGCAGCTTAAAGTTGTTCAACTAATCACCAGATGCGGATACATGTGGGCAGGTAGACATCGGAATGGATGTAATCTGGATCTATTAAGTTCATTGTCAATGAGTGTGGATGATCTAAAGTTGAAGAACATTATCGGAAGCTTCAGTTCAACCTAAACGTTTTGAATGCTTAGTAATTGGTAATCGTATGTTGTGTATCATAAATCTTTTATTAAAATCGTCACACTTTGGACTTTACGTTTCTTTGGAATTGATATTGGTAAGTAACTCTTTTTCAACCGGTCATGACATTTGGAACGTTATAAAGGTTCGGATTTTTGGGCTTTCTGTCTTTTAACTATCTCTTAGATTGAACCTGTCATTGGCCTGTCATTGACATAATGTAGATATTGTAAGACGCTAGTTAAACCTTCTAGTGCGTAGTTGATCGTCAAGTTAATCTCCCTAGATAATCTAGAAAGATTAAATTACATTATGTTGTTTGTGTAATGACTGTTCTTGCAATATAAAAAGTGATACATGTTACAATAATACCATTTTCTTAGAACAGTTCAATTTAGTAATTGAACTTCCATGATTGGCAGTCGTATCAACGTAAGCGGTACGGTGTGGATTCAGACTACATATAGGTTATCATGAAATGTTCTTATTGACAATCGTTGTACATGTATATACTTTCTGGATTTTATTTCGTCCTATCATGATTAAATGTTCCAGTGAGTGGAAATTGTCATCTGTACGTGATGGAGATCGTGGTGGGTGATATTCTGGCGGCTAGAGACAGCTTCGCGGAAGCAATGCGAACAGAGATGAACCCGGAGACGTTCAAGGTGAGTCGCCACTCTCTTCATCCATTTCAAGTGGTAATAATGATACGGCCAACTCTGAACATACCTCGCCAAACAGAAGAATTTGATAACTATTTGAAATGGAATTTTTCAACAATGACAACAAATATCAGTCAATTTGTCTCAGAATGTTGCATTTTAATAAAAATGGCCCTAATTGGGTACAACTCAGATGTACAACTCATGTGTATTGACAAGATTAGCGAAAGTTATATCACTAATGCTTATTTAAAAATCAGTTAAAGAAAACATGAAAACATGTCATTTAAAGAAAATAAAACACTAAATTTCTTTTTTGAATATGAACGTGAACTACAATTATGTTTACTGACTCATTTTACTAAGCTTACTAAGCTTTAAGCGCAGTAAGGTGGGTTTAAGAGAGATTATCATAAGCATCTGAATTGTTTATTAATTGTAATCTTACTACTAGTAATTGAATCGTTTTTGCTCGTTAGAAAGAAAGTCAAGCACATAAGTTCATACTAGTTTCATCAGTGACATGGTAAACATTTAGATGTCAATGCATTGAAAGGTCAAAGTGTATCACAATTAATTGCCAGTATTACCCTTTAAGTTAGGTACCTGCTTTTGTTGAGCCAGCTATTTTAGATTTACCAAAATCTTCCTCGAATGTACCCATTTTGCTTAACAGTTAACATGAGTACCCTTGTGTTTTTGAATGGGCATAGCTCAAGGAATCTTTACACAAACTTTTCTAGTAGAAATATCATTATTCAATACCAACTTGTGTCCTAAACAGCATTTTATCCAAAATGCCATTTTACTGCTTTCTGAATTTGTTCTAACTGGTTGAGAACATCTGTTCACATAAGGGAACTCCTTTCGAACGTTTTGGGCTTTAAACTATTAGCGGGCGGCTGGCTGGGTTAGTTTAATGAACAAGCAATCAAAAGAAAAAATGCATTTTCTTCCTTTAACCCTTATGCTGCTGGTGGCTAATTTGATCAATACAAAATAATGTGAAAAAAGCTGAAAAATGACCGAAACCCTGGCAAATGGGTACTCATCTGAAAGTACTCGGCGAGAGCTTTCCGATGAATACCAAGATGATAGGGTTTAGATGATCTTCAAAGATTTTTGAGTTCTTGTGCCTTAGACAAAAGTAGTCTCGTATTGAAAGGGTTAAACATTCCTCTGTGCAATAGTCGTATTTCATTTAATAGGTGAAAAGGGCATCAGTCCGTAGCCTCGGACACTTCATGTAGCTTTTTATTTGGATAGGGTATCGCCCCTATCATCTTCCCAATGCCTCGACGCCTTGGGTCACAGTGCTCCTCAGTTACTTGTGTGTTCCTCTTGACACATTCTCAATCAAATATGATGAATGGCCAATGTCAGAGAATGGAAATGCTTGTGTTATAAACTAAGCTAGGAAATTCTACTTCACGAAATAGTGCAATTTACCAGGCATACTGCGCCCTTCGCGTGCTCGTCACTTTCTGGTCGAGTTCCCAATTTCCGCTCATCATTCACCGTTCGCTCATAGTAGACAGGAGGGCACTGTGCAAATAAATCACCCGCGGACATTCTTGCTGCTAACACATTTACACATATTCGATGCTCAAAGAAATGGATAGATACGGGAACGATTTTGAAAGACTTTGACCTTTGGAGTTAAATAAGTGATTTTGATTAAAATATCTTATGGATGCCATTCCTGCAAATAAACCGCGTTTTCCTTATAAAATGAAAATATGGTTTATTTGCATGAATCGCATACCATAATATTCTTGACTTCTCTTTATAAATCTAGAAAGGTATGTATCAGGAATTAATACATTAACAAATAAACGAAAATTGATAATCTATAACGTGGAAAATCAATCGACAGATAGATAAACGGATAGGCTATATATATATATATATATATATATATATATATATATATATATATATATATATATATATATATATATATATATATATATATATATATATATATATATATATATATATATAAATACATATATATATATATATATACACACACACATATTTATATATATATATATATATATATATATATATATATATATATATATATATATATATATATATATATATATATATATACATATATATATATATATACATATATATATATATATGTATATATATATATATATATATATATATATATATATATATATATATATATATATATATATATATATATATATATATATATATATATATATATATATATATATATATATATATATAGAGAGAGAGAGAGAGAGAGAGAGAGAGAGAGAGAGAGAGAGAGAGAGAGAGAGAGAGAGAGAGAGAGAGAGAACGAAGTAATAAATTCTATCAAGTGAATACTAGTAATAAATGCAAAGATGAATAGATCATGAATATTTACCTGGCAAAACAATGAACATACAGTCAATGTAATGAATCGAACAAAATAAAAATAAAATGATAAAGAAAGGTTGAATAAAAAATCAATGGAGACATGCAGAAAAAGTGTAGCGAGCAAATTGCCAGGCGAGCATCGAAGAGAAAAGATGGCCGGGTGATTTACAGATAAATAGGTAGATCATGTTTCGCATATGTAAAGGCAACGGTCGACTGGGAAAACATTAGCCTCCTTTGATCGGCCTCAAGAAAAATAGATGTGCCTTGGAGAAGAGGGGCACATTTATCCAGCTTAATATTAAAGATGTTCAATATTCTTCGAGGTGAGGGCACTCTCCCGGGCCGCACGGAACGTCCATCAATGAGCCCCACTCACTTTCTAAATTCACAGCACGGCGCCTCAGGAACTTTGCCTCTTTGTCTCGTGGAAACTTGGGGGCTTTGTTTGAGACGTTTTCAGAATAACATAATTGCAACTGCCAAGCTTCATTTTGAGGGTTGGATATTCAACTCACACTTTCTCTACCGAGACAGACATGTGGGCATTGGGAGTTTAATAAGTAGTTTTTGAAATATTACCGGTGCTTCTACAGCCACTGCTTCGCAGCTAGAGTCACGATATCCCGCTCCATCCAAAATGAAACATTTTATATTAGAAATGCTCATGCTTCTCCTCCTCCTACTCCTTCTTCTTCCTCTTCTTCTTCTTCTTCTTCATCATCTACTACTACTACTACTACTACTACTACTACTACTACTACCACTACTACTACTACTACTACTACTACTACTACTACTACTACAATTACTACTACTTATGATAATAGCAATAACATGATGATGACTATAATAATAATAACAATAATGATACTATAAACAATAATAATAATAATGATAATAATGATAATAATGATAATAGTAATAATAATGATAATAATAATAATAATAATAGTAGTAACAATATTAATAATAATAGTAATAATAATGCTTATAATAATAATAATGCTAATAATGCTAATAATGCTAATAATAATAATAATAATAATAATAATAATAATAATAATAATAATAATAATAATAATAATAATAATAATAATGATAATAATAATAATTATAATGATAATAACATAAATATAATAACAATAAGTATGATGATAAGTATAATATTAATAATAATGATGAAAATAGTATTATTGATGATGGGGATGATGATAACACTCTAATAAAGTAATTTGGTAAAAACGGGGGTCTTTCATTGTTCAAACACAGTGTGTGTCCGTACAAAACCCATGCCACGGTTCAGTGAAGAAGAGCCTTAGAGAGGTGAGATATGCGAAGTGTGCTGCCATCTATTAGTCTTTTAGAAAACTAAACTTGACCTAATTTACGACATCTCGCGACCGCATTGCGGTGTGTACATCACATGACTGTCATGGAGGTGAAGGGGGAGTTGTAGAGCCAGCGGTTTGACAGACTGCTGTATTTTGATGCGGTAGCTATTGTGGAGGACTATATAGATAAACCTTTAGGAAGAAAATCACCCGACCTATTGCTATTGTGCGTCTCAGCGGCTGTAGTGCTTAATGCAGTTTGGTGAACATTGAAAGAACTGTGAATCTAACCCTGACAAGTGAAAACAAAATAGATATCTGAACTTCCTTTTCTTTTTTATTTTCCTTAAATTTAACCAATAACCATGGTGGATTTCCTGGCTGAAAATAATCTGTGCGGACAGACCATACTGCGCCTGGTCTCCCGAGGAAATGCCATCATCGCCGAGCTTCTTCGCCTCTCTGACTTCATTCCACCTGTGTTCAAACTGGAGACCAAGCAGGATCAAGCCAAGTACGGAGAGATACTCTCAGACTTCAGCTACTTCAAGAATGCCGACTTCTTCGACAACAAGATCGACTCAAAACCTGTGAGTCCTGCTGAATAATGTTAATCATGAGAAAAATAATACTTCCAAGTATAGAACAATTTTGACGGTAGTTCACCCCTATAGGGGGTATTTAAACGAGATCCTTCGGTCATCTCGTACTGTACTTTACAACCTCGACCGTCCAAGTCGGGGACCAACTAAGATGGTACACTTAGGTCACCGACTTGGTTGGTCCCCGCCTTGGCAGGGACTGTCCTGTCCCGTTTCCTTACAACCTAAATTCTGGTAGGTACTAGAATTGTACAATTTTGGTACATGTATATCAGTGGTGATATATTGTTAAATACCATATAAAACAGCTGATCAATAGCGGCCGGTGGCGTGTGGAAACGATCTTCACACGCTGACTTTGGTGGCCCAAAACAGCAAGAATATCATTTCGCTGTGGAAAGACAAGACCTTAAGGCGGACGATTTAAAACAAAATTGCGCCGCAGCATACGCCGGCACATGCCAGGCACGCATACAGTGTACCGTGGCATTGAGAATCGGTGCACCAGAAAATGGCGTAATACGTAATTTTGCAACAAACTCGAGTGGACTCGAGGGTCGCTCGGCCATTATGGCCGAGCGCTTCATTGGGTATTGTAAACCGGGCTTGAAAGTGATAAGCAGTAATATTTAAGAAGGTGTGAGTTAGTGGTTCCCTGTTAGGTTTCCCTACTTAATTGAGCCAACGAGTTGACCACTCCAGCTCGAGCTTGGCTCGTCTGGCTTAAGTACACAAGCCACTCAAGTTTGTGAGCGGTGAGTGCAGCTCGAAGTCCCTGCATACCAGCACATTGCCTGAATAATTCTGGTACACTTATCTTATGAGAATTGTCAGTAGGGAACAATTCTGGTCTTACTAAGTCTTATGTAGATCTGCTGCCAAAAAATAACTTGCCATTTACAATACCCAAATTACACTTCAATATCTAGACCCAACAGCAAGTAGAAATATGAAAATAAGCTGTCAGGTAGGCACTCCTTTAGTAGCCTCCCTGCAGTGTTAAGTTAAATACTTCTGACTTGTTTATCAATTATTAAACCTTCCCAAATTACATTTTACCAGTCAACCTGCAGTTCAGATAAATGTAAAAGTAACTAAAATATACAACAGATTAATATTCCACCTTCTGCTCAAAATATAAGCTTTCTATTCAAAATGGAGATGATATAGATTTCCACACAACTGTCTTGTAGAGTTCATGATTCATACAGTAGCAATGAATTTTCAATTTTTCATATTATTTTTCAGGCTTTGCAAGATCTGGATGAGGAGTTCCGAGAGAATAACATAGAGATACTGAGAAGATTCTACCTTGCCTTTGAAAGTGTTCACAAATACATTGTTGACCTAAACAGGTAAAACATACATTGTTTGTTAAAGATATTGTTCCTCTCTGCTGCTGGTTCCATTATAACGTTAGAAAAGAGCGCAAGTCATTTGGAGTAGATTTGGTGCATGATATCGGGGCTCAACATTAACTTTTGAAGGCACTTGCCAAGTAGGGCAGGTAAACTTTAATTTCTACCTGCCTGGCACAATTTTGACCTGCCTTGCAAAAGGTGTGATAGAATGAACATGAAAATGACTTTTCTGTATCTACTTTACTTGTACCAATTAACTGTTTTTCTGCTATAGATTAACTTTAATTTGTACTGTTGAAAGAATATTGATTTCCTTGTGTTATAATATCTCTGAAGTAACATGATGAAATCTTACCCGCGATCATGTAGGGCAGGCACACTCTGATTTGTACCTGCCCTTAGCCATTTTGAAATTTTTTACCTGCATGTGGCAGTAGGACAGCCATTAATGTTTGGCCCTGGATATGTGATTCTTGTTCTCTAACTTTGTACAAACTTATATTTCAAGCTGAAAATGATATTCTACTGTGTGGATGAGGCCATATTGGATGTCTGGTTTCTTTTAATAATAATATGTATTTAAAGATATTAACATTGCCTTAATGTTTAATTCAATTTCACATTTGTGAAAAAGCTAGAAGCTAGATAGGCTAATGGTAAACTTATTGCATTGAAAGCATACATTTCTTCCAATGAAATACAATTGTTAATTTTCATGTTTATAGATTTCTGGAGGATTTAGAAGAAGGCATTTACATTCAACAGACAACAGAATCAGTTTTACTCAATGAAGATGGAAAGCAGCTGATGGTAAGTATTCACATGTGAACAATGTTAGATTTTCAAAGAGGTCTGTTACTTATATTATTTCATTCCAAACAATGTGCAACACTAAGCTTTTAGATTTTAAAAAATGTGTCACTGGCCAGTGGTAAATATTGAATGTGTTTCCTGTATCTTTGACGATTGTGAGTTCTAATTAATAGGCTTTTTCTGGTAAGGCAATTGCTGTTAAGATAACTAATCCTTTTTGCAGGCCATTGATTCTATACATGCATCTCTTAGGGGTCTGTAATTAATCTGAATTTTGAAAAGGTATTATCTGATGAAATTATACATATTTTCTTGGAAATATAATCAAGTTGTGAATTACATACACTATTAAACTTTTGTTATGTTTGTCTGTGTATTAGGATGGAGCTCCTGCCCTGTGTGAAGAGAGAGCATATGATATTATGGAATAAGGATTATAAATATCCAACCCCTCTTTGTATGTCTCTGTTTCAAAGTGAAGCTCTCTACCTGATGTTGTAGAGTATTGTCATACTAAAAGCATTCTGTATGTCTGTTTCAGAGTGAAGCTCTTTACCTGTATGGAGTGATGTAGAGAATTGTCATATTAAACCCTCGCTGTATGTCTGTGTTTCAGAGTGAAGCCCTCTACCTGTATGGAGTGATACTGTAGAGTATGTTATACTAAACCCTCTCTGTGTGTCTGTTTCAGAGTGAAGCTCTGTACCTGTATGGAGTGATACTGTAGAGTATGTTATACTAAACCCTCTCTGTGTGTCTGTTTCAGAGTGAAGCCCTGTACCTGTATGGAGTGATACTGTAGAGTATGTTATACTAAACCCTCTCTGTGTGTCTGTTTCAGAGTGAAGCCCTGTACCTGTATGGAGTGATACTGTAGAGTATGTTATACTAAACCCTCTGTGTGTGTGTGTGTGTTTCAGAGTGAAGCCCAGTACCTGTATGGAGTGATGCTGTAGAGTATGTTATACTAAATCCTCTCTGTGTGTCTGTTTCAGAGTGAAGCTCTGTACCTGTATGGCGTGATGCTGTTGGTGATTGATATGAGGATAGAGGGGATTATCAGGGAGAGGATGCTTGTCTCCTATCATAGATACAGGTAAGTCACTCTCTACAGCAGCCTGGGGCCTACCCCAATAGCCAAGTGGTATAATGTATTGGCTCTGACTGCTTGTTTTTTCTCACCTCCGACCAGGTTCAAATCTGGCTTAAGGCTAGAAAGTTGAGGGTGATTTATGGTCAGGTGGTGGTTTTCCCAAGGAACTCCCATTCCTTCAGTAACTTGCTAGTCTTGATTCAAGATAAATAGCTATATAACAGGAAAAGTGGATATTCCAAAATTCTTAAATTCTCTGCCAAATGCATTCATAATTCACTACTACTCTTACTTTTCATCAAAATATAAACATGTGATTTAAAGCATGTGTTTTCCTTTTAGGAAACTTTCCCTGCAGTAATTTAGTTTTCGTGTTCTTCTTAGACCAATATGTAAATAGAATGAGTAATATGGAATTGTTTTGTAATTCATTTAATCACAGATAGATTCAATGAAGTGTGTCAATAATGTAAGTTAACGAAAGTGACTTATCAAAGAAGAGTTGAAAAGACCCCTATCGGAATTTAACAATGTTGTTAGGTATGACTTTCAAAACATAATAAGTGATCTAGTAAGAAATAGGGACAGAAACACATTGATCCTTTTTCACTCAGTTTTTATGTATAATTCTGTTTTCTATATTGATTTAATAAGCTAAAATAAAGACTTGCATTTTTCAGTGCACAGGATGCAGCAGTGAATTCCAACATAGACGATGTGTGTAAGCTCCTACGTAGCACAGGCTTCTCAATGCAAGCAGGAGCTAAACGACCTCCCAACTACCCCGACGCTTACTTCAGGTCAGTCTATACTATACTGCAATAGATAACTAATACTACCAGTTGAATGCTGGAAACTGATACTGTGTACCGGGTATTTTTTACAGGCATTTATTTTTGGCTATTCTCGCGTTCCCCACGATAGAGCCAAAATAACATCCATCATTGAAATATACATACAGAAATAAATATCTACCCTGACGCTTACTTCAGGTCAGTTCAGGTATACTGCAATAGATTACTTACCACCAGTGGGATGCTTGAAAGTGATAGGCTTTAGTATATGCAGAAGGTTGTTCCTACCTTTTTGGTAGTAGATATTTGAAACCTCCTCCATCCATTTCTGCTCCAAATACTCCTTAGTAAAGGGATGAAATTCAGTTTATATAAGAGAAAACCTTTAGATGGGGTACTGGGCACATTGAATAATTGTATTTATATGAAATAAGGGTCAATAAAAAGGCTAATGCTTAGTTGTAGATGAATGCATATAATATGTCAGTAGATATTTTCAAGTATGTCCAGTAACACTAGATGAGAAGTAGGGTACTTTAACCATGTGTGTTCATGAGGTCTGCAGATGTTTTAGGGGAAAGTAGACCGTTAGAAACTCATAACAATAAATGGGCTTTGGTTATTCTGCTTTTTTAACTTGAAGATGAAGGCCTCTATTAATGTCCTCAATGTTTCTCAATAAACAAATTGATTTGACCTTGTTGATGGTGTTATTGTCATAAATGTTGTTGAATTATATTGAGGTCCTTTTAGTTATGGCTTTTCAATTAAAAGATCCCTTACAGAATCCTTCCCATTTTTTTCCAGTCGTGTACCTGTCAATCGGCAGTATGTGAACATGGTGATTGGTCGCTTAAGATCAGATGACATCTATAACCAGATCTCTGCGTACCCGTTCCCTGAGCATCGCAGCACGGCGCTGGCCACGCAGGCCAGCATGCTCTATGTCATCCTCTACTTCGCTCCAGACATGCTCAACACACAGACAGCTAAAATGAGGGAAATTGTTGACAAACATTTCCCAGATAACTGGGTAAGTAATAACAAGTTTGTGTTACCTGTTGCATTTAATTCAGAAATCGTCATCAAGCATTTCCTCAATAACTAGGTCAGTAAAAGAAATTGTGTTAAAGATGAAGTTAGTAGCCACATTTTAATCGGAAATCTTATTGACAAACACTTCCCCGAAAATTGGGTCAGTATGATATTTGTTAAGTCAGAAATATATTGATCAGATTTCTATCATCTTTGAGGTTGGTTGCATAATTCATCATACTGTATTCTGAATATTTCTTGAAAAGACTCCTGGTGTAGGATTAGGTGTTATTAACGCAGCATGATGTTGATATTTAGATTTAGATTTTAGTTTCAATATATGAAGCTTTTGTGATATGATAAGATGTCTACATTTCCTAGTTACTGTGCTCTAACAAAAATGAATATTGTGATATATCAATAGAACTTTAATAGATGATTTTTTTTGTCACATTATCTATTATTAACATTGATCTGTCAATTTTCATCTCTCTCTCTCTCTCTCTCTCTCTCTCTCTCTCTCTCTCTCTCTCTCTCTCTCTCTCTCTCTCTCTCTCTCTCTCTCTCTCTCTCTCTCTCTCTCTCTCTCTCTCTCTCTCTCTCTCTCTCTCTCTCTCTCTCTCTCTCTCTCTCTCTCTCTCTCTCTCTCTCTCTCTCTCTCTCTCTCTCTCTCTCTCTCCACCGAATGTTTTGTATATTTAATGCATAAGTATGATTGTTCGTTTTTGCCTATTTCCAGGTTATAAGTGTGTATATGGGTGTTATAGTTAACCTGCAAGATGCCTGGTCACCATACAAGGCAGCTTTTACTGCTCTTAATAACACACTGGAGACTGCAAATGTCAAGGAACAGGTGAGTCTTTCAGTGAACCTATCAAACCTTATGATGCTGCATACAATATCCATTGGCTACCGACCAGCCAGGTCCCTGAAATTCATAGAAAATGTATCTTAGATATTCATATTTGTGTGATTTATGTAGTACATATAATACTAAAAAAGATCAGTCAATCATTTTACCTTAAAACCTAAAATAAAGTATGGAGTATAGAAACTCCATTCTTCTTAGTTTTTCAGTGTTATCCTTTGTGTCTCATATTTTGCAATTAAGATAAATGATATTTGAGGTGCAATTTTGACTGAAATGTTCAAATCTTTTTAAAAGTCAAATTTATATGAAATGTAAATTATTGATCAATATATATATATATATACATTTTACTGATTTTAGTCCTCCAAATTTTATGATCATGGGTTTTATTATAGTATATGAGACCAGGTACAAGAAAACACACTGTGCCATTCAAATAGAATGTATGCATTTGTCATTTTACATCCTTCAAAACCTACTTTTCAGGCAAGTAAATATGCTGGTAAGGTGGAGCGCCTGATCCCTGGTGTCCAGCAGTACCTGAAGGAGGGTGTCTTAGGAGAGGAGTTCGTCCTGGACAACATTCCTAAGATGATGAACGTCTTGAGAGAGTGTAATGTGACGCTGCGCTGGATGATGCTGCACACCACGCCCCTGGCTCCAAGTAAGAACATCAACACATTTTTACCCTTATGCTGCCGGTAGCTAATTTGGAAAACCTTAAAAATGACTGAAACCCTTGGACATGGGTACTCATCTTAGAGTACTCAGCAAGAGCTATCCAATTAATACCAACATGACAGGGTTTAGACGGTTTTCCAAAATCTTTGCGTCCTTGTGTTTTAGACAAAAGTAGCCTCAGCATTAGAAGAGTTAAACCTACTTATACCTAGCCCTACCTTAAAAATATCACCTACATCAATGATATTTTTGAAAATAACTTAATGATTAAACATTAACTTTAAAAGTATTTCAAGGATAGATGTAGGCTGAGATCTGATTGACATTTCTCCTTTTCCTTCAGAGATTTTATAAAAAATATTTTTAAGAAAGTTATGACCAACATTTGGAGGCCATTCTTAGCTGCCACAGGCATTTATGGGTAACCTGTAATTCCCCACTCACTGCTCGTGTTCACAAGGTTTGCTCGCTGGAATATGATGGACATACATGATCTCGCAAGTAATAAACAGTTAAAAGAGTAATACTTGAAATTTATTTAAAGAGGAATTCAGAAATCTAATAAGCACAACGACTCTCAGTGAAATATTTTTCTAAATATTGCTTAATGTTACCAAGATGGTATATGCCCCGGATTTGACATTTGACTCATAATTTAGTTAGGGTGTTTTTCACCAGGTGGCTTCTGTCTGTGGATATTAAAGATCAAAGTGGAAGCAGAGAGATAGAATCAGAGTGGATATCAAGCTCCCCATCATAATAATGTGTATCACTTGATATACAAATTCTTACAAAATATGAAAATTAAGGATACAAGTTATTCTTACTGAACAAGTGACTTACAAATGTGAACATTTAACTATCTCTTGTAATGAAAATGTACTGAAGAGGTACATCTCTATGCACTTATGACACCTATTGTTAGACTTATTTAGTCTTATTTACTTGTTAGATGAGGGTTTGGGTCTCGTGTTTCAAATACATGTATTGATGTATACTTAGTAACCGAGACCAACATAGCATGACTTCATTTTTGCAGTTAAAATCTTTTAAAGGTAGTTAAACTCCACCAACAATTCCTCTTCAAATATTTTGTAAAATCATTTTTAATTCCAAAGTTATTGTCAAACGCATAATTGATCCAGACGACTATTTCTAGAGGAACTCTTAACCCTTCCAATGCTGAGGCTATTTTCGTTCTCAGCACAAGGATGCGAAGATTTTTGAAAATCATCTAAACCCTGTCATGTTGGTATTCATTGGAAAGCTCTCGCCGAGTACTTTCAGATGAGTACCCATTTGCCTGGGTTTCGGTCATTTTTCAGGTTTTTTGCATCATTTTGTATTACCAAAATTAGAAACCAGCAGCATAAGGGTTAAGCATTAATGGGTAATCTGAAAGGGCTGTATGGTTGTATCCTCCCCAAAAAGTTGAAAATGTTCATGAGATGAACAGGCCTCCTAGTGAACAAATGTAAAGGGTCATGCAGAGAGAGATATAATATAGCTGATATAGGTATTCATTTATTTGTTTATCTATGATATGTATCACTGAAATACCACTTTGTTCTATGTAGATGCTGATAATGTGAAGAGGTGCCGCCAGTTGAGGGAGCAGGTTATTTCTATTATTTTTACCGCTTAAGTACCACTTTGTCCTATGTAGATGCTGATTATGTGAAGAGGTGCCGCCAGTTGAGGGAGCAGGTTATTTCTATTATTTTTACCGCTTAAGTACCACTTTGTCCTTTGTAGATGCTGATTATGTGAAGAGGTGCCGCCAGTTGAGGGAGCAGGTTATTTCTATTATTTTTACCGCTTAAGTACCACTTTGTCCTATGTAGATGCTGATTATGTGAAGAGGTGCCGCCAGTTGAGGGGGCAGGTTATTTCTATTATTTTTAACGCTTATATACCACTTTGTCCTATGTAGATGCAGATAATGTGAAGAGGTGCCGCCAGTTGAGGGAGCAGGTTATTTCTATTATTTTTACCGCTTAAGTACCACTTTGTCCTATGTAGATGCAGATAATGTGAAGAGGTGCCGCCAGTTGAGGGAGCAGGTTATTTCTATTAGTTTTACCGCTTGAATACCATTTTGTCCCATGTAGATGCTGATAATGTGAAGAGGTGCCGCCAGTTGAGGGAGCAGGTTATTTCTATTAGTTTTACCGCTTGAATACCATTTTGTCCCATGTAGATGCTGATAATGTGAAGAGGTGCGGCCAGTTGAGGGGGCAGGTTATTTCTATCATTTGCATCACTGAAATACCACTTTCTTTTATGTAGATGCTGATAATGTGAAGAGATGCCGCCAGTTGAGGGAGCAGGTCATCTCTGATGGTCGTTATAACCCAGAGGTGCTCTTCAAACTTTGTCTCAACACAGCACAGTTTGAATTCAAACTTAAAGAGGTAATACCAAAGTTGAGTTAGTGAGTAAATCTATAGTATCTGCACAAATTGGTAACAGCTTATATTGGCTTTTGGAATCCAGATATCTAAACCCTGTACTTTTCATTATCACTGTAATTGTTAATTGTGCTTAAAGTTTGATATGAGTACAGTGTTAGATGGCTTAGAGAATTGTTTATCAATGGGAGTGATGAAGTTGGCAAGGGCTCCCAGGCAAAATATAATATGCTGGGTCAAAAGGATAACCACTCTTATATCATCACTATGATAGAGGGATAGTACCAGTAGAGCTCTATTCAATACCAAATAATATGTATACTGAATGGGAAAAAGTATTGTATCATATAAGATCTGTTAGATCAGTAATGCATAATGCTTTACATAACATTACTTGGATATCTCCAAACAAAGGAATTCCAAGAATTATTAGCAAAATCTCTTATTAAAGCTAACATTGCAAATTTTAACAAAATGTTGAAGAAATATTGATATCTTATTGTATCGCAAAATTTTTAAAGCTGCCAATCTCTAACTGTTATCCACTTTATACCGAACACCTCTAAATTGATGCTAAGCTACCAAACTATGTGAATGATTTTTCCTTTGTAGATGTTCAAACAGATGCTGGAGCAGAAAGAGAAGAAGTGGGAGGGGTACAAGAAAGAGGGCAGTGAGAGAATGGCGGAGCTGGGAGAGGTCTTCTCTGGCACCAAACCTCTCACAAGGGTCGAGAAAAACGGTGAGTGAAAATAAAGGGATGTAACATAGAAACTGACATATTGAGTATGATGCTATCATCTTCATCAACACATCCACACCAAATGTATTCTGGATCTATGATAGTTATGTCAATAATTTGGGAATGGAAACATGCATTCTTAAACTATTTGGAGAAATGTTGTATAATTATCCAGTTCTAATTACCATGAAATATTTTAGATAATTGATTGATTAGAAAGATGTTTTTCAGAGAGATATGAAATATCATGATAGCTTGGGTATTTGAGCATTTCAAGCATGGACATGGGCTGGTGAGATTCTAGCTGGTATATTTTAAATGATAGGAGCTCCAGTAAGAATGTGAATTATTGTTGTGTGGGGTCTTGTTGAAACTGAAATATATATGTATTGATAGGAAATTGCTAGAGGGATGGACTTTCTTAACCCTTTCAGGCCTGCATGTCTAATTGTCAACTCTAATCTGGACAAATTGTACTTTGGAAAATAACTTATGTATCAAGCGTAATTTCACAAACTATAAAGGAGAGTGGCTGGTTTACTAATGAACAACATTTCCACTTAGAATACCCTGGTCACAAATACACCACCAAAAATGTGAGCCATTTTCAGCTTTACAGACATGTATTTCTCAAAGATGAAAAAATATTTGCTGTAGATTTATTATGCATGCTTGTTTATCTTTCAGAGAACCTGCAGGCATGGTTCACAGATATGAGCAAGCAGATCTCCTCCCTGGAGTATGAAGATTCCACCTCAGCAGGCCGCAAGATCATACAACTCATTCAGGCACTTGAAGAGGTACTTTAGCTTTAGTTCCTAGGGTAGACATTGAAAAAACAAGGTTTGTGCCTGAACCCTTGCTGCTGGTTGCTAATTTGACCAAAACAAAATGATGCAAAAAACCTGAAAAATGACTGAAACCTTGGCACATGGGTACTCCTCTGAAAGTACTTGACAAGAGCTATCCAATGAATACCAACATGATAGGGATTGAATGGTATTCAAAAAATCTTTGTATTCTTCTGCTTTGGACAAAAGTAGCCTCAGCATTGGGAGGGTTAAATCAGGTTGCAGTTATTCTGGTATGCAGTTCAGCTACAGTTTCTTATCTTTCTACATTTCCCTTGTGCTATCTATTGGTTCACAAAATATTGCTCTGATATCAAGTTTTGTCCAAGTCTGTCTTACCATGTGACCTCAGCTCTATGGATTAAAGATGCTAACCCACATGTTTTGCCTTCATGTATTCTTCATGTATAAAAGATACTAACCCATATTTTTGGTGCCTTTTTGCCTTCATATATGTATTTATCATGGATAAAAAAAATGCTAACCAACATTTTTGGGCTTTTTGCTTTCATCTATTCTTCATGAATAAAATATGCTATTTACCCACCTTTTTTTAGGCTTTTTGCCGTAATGTATTCTTCATGAATTCAAGATGCAAACCCACATTTTAAAATAAAATAAAAATAAAATGCTAACCCACATTTTTGGGCTTTTTGCCTTCATCTATTCTTCATGGATAAAAGATGATATCACCTATATTTTTAGGCTTTTTGCACTCATGTATTATGGGCTTTGGCCTTATTGATAAAAGATGCTAAACCACATTTTTCTGTCATTTTGCCTCCATGTATTCTTAATGGATGAAATATTGCTAATCCTCAGTTTATTTTGCTTTTTCCCCCTTTGTAGGTCCAAGAGTTCCACCAGCTTGAGAGTAACCTGCAGGTGAAGCAGTTTCTGGCGGACACGCGCAAATACCTGCATCACATGATCCGCACCATCAACATCAAGGAGGAGGTGCTCATCACCATAGAGATAGTGGGCGACCTCTCCTACGCATGGGAGATCATTGATACGTACGTCTCATAGATGCAACTTTTTGAGGAGGAAAGAAAGGGGGAATGTCTATGAGCAGGGTCTCAGTAACAGGGCATTTGGGCGGTATTTGGACACCAACGTCTCTAAAATAACATACTGTAAATCTGGTATTAAGTGTGTCATAAAATTTTGCGTTTTTTTCATTTGTAGACTTTTGGTACTTCTTATTTTTGCATTTTTCACCATTTCTGAATATTGACCTAAAGTTACGCACTAATTACACACATACACTTATTTCCAGATTTACAGTATCCGGACACCCAAAATGTTTTGTGAGGAATTTCTAAAAATTGTAAATTTTTAAGCAAGTAATCAAATATTTTCGTCTAAATATAATACTCATGACGTTGCATAAGGAATTTATTCCTTCTTTTCTCAACAAGTAAATACTTGCTGAAGGATTTTATCTAGATATGATGTTGTCTCCCTTGAATTCTTTTTACAATTGCCCATTTAGTGCACCCTGTTCTTAATCCTTGCTAAGACCCTATTAATGAGCATTCAAACACGAAAAGGAGATATATATTTAAAAGAAACAAATGAAAAGGAATGAATGGAGGAGGGTTGAATCCAGCACTTATAAACCAACAGCTTGGGAAGTAGGCTCTTGTCCCATTATAATCTATTAGCATCCCCGAAAGACTTATTGTGATACCTTTCTTATAAAAGCATCATTTAGATAATATTTGAAGGGAAATTATAAACCAGTTTGCAAGGAACAACTCTGCTACAAATAAATACTTCTATCTTGCTTGGTTCTTGATAAGAGTAGCATATATCCAACATTGCAAAAGGAAAATCCTTAACAAGAATTGGTTAAAATGTATTTTTTAGAATAATAAATGAGTTTTGTGCTTAGTATAATTTGCTGATATTACCATAACTTTACTTTTATAATTTGGATACATTTTTATCTCATAAACCTAACAAATTAGAACTTATTGATATAGTAGCCCTCAAAGACTAATTGTTTATCTGAAGCCTTAGGTAGTAGGTGTCATTGCATCATTAGGATACCCAAGTTCTTCAAAATCTTAATTTGTAAACCTTGATATTAGAAAGAATTCACAAATATGTTGATTCAAGCAAATGATTTGAAAGTTTGAATTCCATTTGAATATTAAAACATAAAGATTCTTCACACTTCTGAATATTGTATGCATGTTAATCAGTGTATGATTGCTTGCAGTGGTGGTCAAAAGACATGACTCAAATTTTTTATGTTTACCAATTTTGTTTTTTAACTTCTATATAAGGCAATGGTATCTGTACCTGATGAAATTACTTTCTTATTTAATCCTATGTAATGTAATACTTGTCTTACAGGTATACAGGCCACATGCAACAAGGTATTAAGAAGGATCCTTCACTGGTGACCAAACTAAGAGCAACATTCTTAAAGGTAGGCAAAGCAATTGCAGTTTCTTAGGCTCGAGAATTTTCCAGCCTCGTCACAGAAAACTTAACCCTAGTCCTGTTAAATTGCTGCTTGTAACGGGCCCTTCCAACTGCATTGTTTTTGGTATTTAGGGACAAAATTGACGATGGGAGGTTTTATGGGTACAGCTTTAATTTTGAGGAGTTACCCCCAACTTGCTATACATCAAAATAAATGTCCAGTGAGGATCTTCAGAATGAAGATATTTCCTGGCTACGTACAACAGATTAGTTGGTGTTTCCGGGATATTTCTGGGTTCAGCAAGACCATGGTTAATAGAAGTCTTGTTTCCTACGTACACCAGATAAGTTGGTGTTTCCCAGATATTTTTAAGTCTTGTTTCCTACGTACAACAGATAAGTTGGTGATTCCCGGATATTTCTGGGTTCAGCAAGACCATGGTTAATAGAAGTCTTGTTTCTTGTCTGTATTCAGTTTTACCTAGTCAGCCATGAATGTTTGGATGAGCAACACTATTGCTGATTTGATCTCGCCCTGTCAAGTTTAGGGATCAGCCGTGGTGTAGTGGTAGCAATGCCCGGCTCCCAAGTTAGATGTCTCTGCTGGATCCCCATTAATAGATATTACACATCAGTACATTATTTGAAGGGACTTGTGGGATGGGTTCTGGATCAGCATTTATCTTTCATATCTTTCCTGAAAATGCTCTGATCACAAGTATGTCTCTCAAAGAACTCAGGATATATTTGGCTTCTTCAAGACTGAATGTGTGGCAAATGCAGATCTTCATTTGTATGGGTGGGTTTCTTGTATGGATGGATCGGGACGACAAACATTCACATTTCTTTTCAGGATTGATTCCAGTTTAATTGACTGAATTACAACAGTACTTTTCTTTTTGCTAATTTAAAACATTGAAAAAACAGAGATTATGAAAGTGTGAGATAGATAACTATCTGCTTAAAGAATATTTCTAGACGCGAGGTTCCGGAAACCGCCGATAGGCGGCTTCAAACACGTCAAATGCCTTTGTGGAACGCCTGGGATTGTTTCATTACTGAAAACTGGTCAAACAGCATGGATACATTCGATGGACTAATTGTACTAAGAATACACTTTTAGGAAATTAAATAACCTTTTTTAAATCAGTGAAATTAGCGATTTTACAGTTTTGTTGACGTCACAAGTAATTGTATTATTATAATACGCGACGGTGGCGACGCGTAGCGGGCGTTCATTTACAGCGGGCGTTCATTTACACTACAGACCTTTAGTGTAAATGAACGCCGAACACGAACACGTTACAGTCAACCTCCCCTCCCCCCCCCCCCCCCCCTCCCCCTTACTACACCCATTCTACTGCCGACACATGGCATTCAATCCTAGTTCCGAAAAACTCTGGATTTGGTTTGCATTGTCCTAATGTTTCTTGTTTGTGATGATAGGATGTCAATAGCAAAATTTACTTGTTCTCTAGATGGATAAAAGAGGGCAGCACAACTTGCTCTTGCAATGATGCCCAATATGAATACTAAGAATAGAATGGGTGGTAACCAGCACTACAAGAAGTTATTCCTAATGACATGTGATTATGTAAGAAAGCGATAATAGCATACTTGTCATCAGTATTGATAACCACCCAGCCTTAACAAACATCATAGGTGGAGAGGGCACCATATCAAATATCAGATATCATTAGCATTAACTACATGTACGTTCTCTCACCATGAACTGGTTCATTTTGTGCCATGTAAATGTAAATGTAAATGTAATCTTTATTTTAAGTCGGTATATCAATTACAAGAAACACAAGCTACTAAGGCTCTTGGCCGACTGGACCGACGGCTTACAGTGCCCTCCAAAGCACTGGAAAGCAGCAAGGAAGTAAATTTTCTTTTTCTGCGTCCCCACTGGGAATCGAAACTGCTGTATGTGGCTTAAACCAGGTAGCCCTGTGATAGAGGTGATTGTGTGTCAAATAAGTGGCCTGCCATGTATATCTACCATGTTGTAACCATGCATCATGGCCACTATTTGGCACATGAGGTTATATCACCATGACTATCACTACGTATAGTTCTGTAGGTTCACTTTAGCTGACCCTATTCTATTATTTACAATCTGCATCATGGTTTCAGGATTACATTTGCTCTCCTCCAACTTTTGAACTATGGTATTTACAATTTGTTAGAAGTATGTTAACTACCCATATCATTACTCCAGCCCAAATTGCTTGGATATTAAAGCAGCGACAGGATGGAATCAACCGATTATGCATATGATCTCCTCAGATATTCCTTATACTATTGCTTGGTCTCTCTCTCCTGAGTGTGTGATAATTCGTGTTTCTGACGGTTGGGCAAATTTCCAATCAGGAGGTTAATATTTGATGGTATTGTCTCCTTGGTGGGCTGGATTGGCATAACAGTGCCCCCTGGTGGGCGGTGGCACAGGTAGTGATACCCTGTAGAGAGATCTAGTGACAGGTATGCTAATTGGATTTGTGTAAGACTCTGGCCCCGCAGACGGGGGTTATTGGGCAATTCCAGAGTCTGTCTTACTGAATGAAATCCTTGATAGATTGGTGATTCCCATGTTGGCTGTTATTTGTACAGCTGGCTCACATATATCCAGAGCATTGTTTTTATCAATAAAGCATGCGACAACCTGTCAAATATTGCCCACATGAACAAATTATAGACATTTTTGACTTTGACTGGATTTGAGATTTCCCAGCTCTGATCCCATGAGAAATCAGTATAGAGAAATGCAGAAGTAGATTTTCGGGCGAAGTTTACTAGCTACTTCAGAATGGGTAAGAGACAGTCACTTACTTTTACACTCAATAAAGTTTATCCTTATAACTCATTCATGCTTACAGGAGCTCTGAAGTCTTCATGACATCTCTTTTCATAATATCCCTGATATAGACAATGCTTCAGAATAATGAAGAGAGATTATTCCAATACAGCCTTATTTTAGTTACACTTCTTCTCACTAGAGGTCACCATTGTCATTCACACCTTTCTTGAAAGGATACATTTATCCATAGGAGAGTCAGTTTGCTTTGGGAAGAGTCTTTTTAACCCATTAATGTTTGCAGCAGCCAAAAGAAGTCTGACATTTTTTGAGAAATCTTGCAAGGGAAAGCTCATTTTGGAAATATCAAACAACTCTCTTTCAGATATGTTGTAGAATCAATCTTGATTTCCTATGTATAACCAAAATTAGTATCATTAATCCAGATGATACTTTTCTTTATATATATATATATATATATATATATATATATATATATATATATATATATATATATATATATATATATATATATATATATATATATATATATATATATAATTATTTATAAATATATATATATATATATATATATATATATATATATATATATATATATATATATATATATATATATATATATATATATATATATATATATATATATATATATATATATATATATATATGTATATATATATGTATGTGTATATATATATATATATATATATATATATATATATATATATATATATTTATATATATATATATATATATATGTACATACATTTATGTACATACATATATGTACATACATTTATGTACATACATGTTTATATTTATCATGTTATGTTTGGGTTTGACATAATTGAAATGCAAAGCTTGACCTAGTAAGGCTCAGTACTATGATCAATCATAGCTGCTTGACTGTATGAAAGAGCTGCATGACTGTGTAAATTTAGGAGCATTTTAACCTCTTCATAATTACTCGATAATGCTATTTTTTAAGTAATGTGGTGTTTATCATACTTCAGCTGTGTATAAGTGATTTGCTGTTCACTGATGTACCGTGGGTGGCATTAGTGTTGTTGTAGAGGGGACCTCATGAGAGTGATGTATTGTTCAATACCCTGTAGGATTTTAATAGTGTTTTTGCAGCGGCAAGATGCATGACTTGTCTTCTGTAAAAGCCAATAAGGCCAACACAAAAGAAAGTTTGTCATCTGAAAGCAGAAATTCTTAAGATTAAGAATGAAGATTAAGAATGAAGGTGATGGTGATTCAATTGAAAGTTACAGGAAGGTATTTCCCCATGAATGTAAACTTACCCGGGGTAAATTTGTAGGTCTAAAGTTAGTGTATGGTATTATAAAATGAAATTACTTACAAAGCTCCATTTAATAAAAAGGGAGATAATTTTTAATAAGTAACATAGGGTTTAAAAGGAGTATGTAGGGTTTACATAGTGTATCGCTCCATTAGTAGCACACACCCAGACATTAATTAGCAGTACAATCTGGGAAGGGCAGGACCCCCTAAGAGTTGATTATTGGTGGAACAGGACACCCTGAGCCAATGATATTGTAGGCAGGAGCCCCCTGTGATGAGAGTATTGGGTAGGTCAGAAGTGGGGTTCTAGGAAACAGGGGTAACAGTCAGGTTGGTCTATGGGTATAATTGATCTGCCGGCAGAGGGCCAGACCCCAGTGAGGGCGGCACTGATGCTTTATTGATCAAATACCATTCACTGGTTTAACTCACACTGGGCCACTTACATACTGCATAAACCACCCTAACTACTATGAATTTAAGGATATATATGTGTGTGTGGGTAATATATATATATATATATATATATATATATATATATATATATATATATATATATATATATATATATATATATATATATATATATGTATATATATATATATATATATATATATATATATATATATATATATATATATATATATATATATATATATATATATGTATATATATATATATATATATATATATATATATATATATATATATATATATATATATTATGCATTTATATATTTACATGCATGCATACATGCATGCATTATTATCATTATAACTATTATTATTATTATTATTATTATTATTATTATTATTATTATTATCATTATTATTATTATTATTGTTATAATTTTTATTATTTTTATCATTATCATTAATGTTATTATTATTATTATTATCATTATTATTATTATTATTATTATTTCTATTATTACTATTATTGATATTATCATCAATATTACTGATGTGAAGGATAGGAAATATATATATATATATATATATATATATATATATATATATATATATATATATATATACATATACATATACATATAAATGAATTTATATATTTACATGCATGCATACATTATTATTAATATTATTATTATTATTATTATTATTATTATTATTATTATTATTATTATTATTATTATTATTATTATTATTATCATTATTATTATTATCATTGTTAATATTATTATAATTATTATTATTATCATTATTATCATTATTATCATTATTATCATTATTATCATTATTATTATTATTAATTATTATTATTGTTATTATTATTATTATTATCATTATTGTTATTATTACTGTTGTGTACTTCAAATCTTTTCAAATTTCAGCATTTTGAATGTAAACATATCACGTTTTATTTCTTAACAATTCAAACAGATTTTTCTCATAATTCCTAGAAAGAGATTAAATTCTTTCGCTTTGTATGAATTCTTCTATTTCAAATCGCGTCAATGGTCATGTAATTAGGAAAGTTCAAGTTCTTGGATTTGTATTAACTTAAAGTGAATGCTACTCCCCAAAATTGGTAAGGATTTATTTAGTTATCTTATGCTTTAATTGAATACTGGGTACTTTATTGTGCTATGACTTCACATTGCTTTGACAAGCCCTCCTTCCCCTATGTATGTCTATTAGGTTTAGTCATCTTAATCAGATTGGCTATTCCCAAAGCTTCTTATTCTTTGTCAGCTAATCATAAAATACTTAATTTAAATTTTATATAGAATTAAGTCTTAGTTTAAAGCTAAGATGAATCCTATTTAGAGAAGAGTACTTTTAAAAGGATTTAGACATTTTAATCAATGAGTGTTTATTTGAACAGGAAATAGTACTACCTGGGGATCTGAGCATGAGTTAACTCTTATATTTTTATATTTTAACCCTTCCAATGCTGAGGCTACTTTCGCCCAAAGCACAAGGACTCAAAGATATTTGAAAACCACCTAAATCCTGTCATGTTGGTATTCATTGGATAGCTCCCGCTGATTACTTTCAGATGAGTACCCATGTGCCAGGGTTTTAATCATTTTCCAGGTTTTTGAATCATTTTGTTATTGGGCAAATTTAGCCACCAGCAGCAAAGGGTTAAGGAGTTATTCGTCTTTGCAGAGTACTTTGTAAATGCCCAGTACTTTATCATCAAACCATATAAAGTGCCCTATTAAAGTAGTACTCACTCAAATGAATCATACCATTTTAATGGTTGATATGACTAACATAAATGAAGCAACACTGTTGAATTATGTTCATTTTAAGATTTTGTCTTTGAGGAGGATAGGGTTAATGCTGGTCGCTGAGCAGCTCTTGCTATTTCTATTTACCCACTAGTAAGTAGGACTGGTCTAGGTAAGTCAATGCCTGGAAATTTTGGTAATTGTCAAAAGATTACACCGAGAGGTTTAACATTTTTGGCATTAAGTCACCTAGTAGGTTTATTTTGGTAGTTGTAATTGCATTCTCTTCATCCCCATCCTGCTACAATCCCACTGCAGTACAGTCGCTTAATTAAGGACCCCTCATCTTGCCTCAAGGGCAAAGTAAATTGGTTGAGGCTTATTGCAGTTGATTGAACGTGATTCATTAGAGGAAGGAAGTTTCCCAGCCTGGCTGAATCATTCCCAATTACACTCAGGACTAGTACCGTAATGCAATAACAGAGCTGCTGACTAAACTAGTAGTCTGCCCGAGCGGAGAGATCAGGGGTGGCTACAGTATGGCCACTGGCCAGAGAGGCCGCCCGATCAATGGTCATTTCACCGGTCAGGGCAGCATAGTACAACTGTACAGGGTTCCGCATTTAATTGTAATACAGCATAGTAGAACTGTACCGGGTACTGGATTTAATTATAATACAGCATAGAGAGCTGTACAGGGTACTGGATTTAATTATAATACAGCATAGAGAGCTGTACAGGGTACCACATTTAATTGTAATACAGCATAGTAGAACTGTACAGGGTACGAGATTTAATTGTAATACAGCATAGTAGAACTGTACAGGATACTGGATTTAATTGTAATACAGCATAGTAGAACTGTACAGGGTTCCGCATTTAATTGTAATACAGCATAAGAGAACTAATCAGGGTACCAGATTTAGTTGTAATACAACATAGAAGAATCATACAGGTCAGCAGAATTTAAATGTTCGACAGCATAGGAGAAATGAACAGGATACCAAATTTAATTGTAATACAATATAGTAGAACAATACAGGGTACTGGATTTTAGTTGTAATACAGCATAGGAGAATTACACAGGGTTACAACATCATGTTAATTGTTTTTCTCATATATTATCACAGAATAATGTGATTTCATTGATAAAATCTTACATTTATTTAGGGATTATTCAGTAAATCTCCTAGGTATTCTGGTTTAATTTCCTCATGTTACTAACTCTAAGCCATGATTTAGTCTTGCTATGGCAGTTAAAGTGAATGCAAATGGACATTCTGTAGAAAATTCTGTTTAAGGGGGAGTCTTTTGATTGGGACCTTGAACTATATAGTATACTATGCATAGTGCATCAATCCAGACATTAATGTCCTATGATGTACATGTAAGTAGCAGTCATATACAGGAAGTTTTGCTTCTCTCTATTGATCAATTCTAAGTGGCTCCAGGGATCCTGAGATAGACCCTCGCTGCATGAAATGTCTAAATACAAGTTGCACGTTACAGAAATTTCCCTGAATTTCCTCAATACATTGTTGACCAGAAAGTCTGGCGTGATCTTATCCTGTAAAGAGTATGAGGCTTAAATATATATATGTGAGTGTCATCATCTGAGTGCATGCTTTCTATAAAATCATGTATTCAGTGGTAATAGCCAGAAATTATTGTTATATAAAATGCCATTTATCTTTCAATAAAAAAAAGAAAAGAACTATTCATCAGTTACCCAAGGAGTCGGGTTTAGTGAGACCCAGGTGGCTCTTATCCAAAACACATGACATGATGCATTTCCAGAGGTAGTGTGACACTATAACTTATAAAACAGAAGAATCTGTAATAGAATCAAGGTAAATGGGATTGCGTATCATTTGTTACATATGATGGAGGTAGAGTTAAAGACCATTCCTGTAGCTTTCCATCATGGGTATTGCACATTGTGCAGCATATATTGACAGGTCCAGAAACAAGGAGATGATTAAATCTCTCCCGTGAACTATCCCTAGAGCTCACCTGCGTTACTAAAGCCTCACAGGCTATATAACCCTTCCAATGCTGGGGCTACTTTCGTCTAAAACACAAGGACGTATAGATTTTTGAGAAACATCTTAACCATGTCATGTTGGTACTCATTGGATAGCTCTCGTAGAGTACTCTCAGATGAGTACCCATTTTCCTGTGTTTCAGTCAATTCTCATTTTTTTTTGCATCATTTTTCTTGGTCAAATTAGTCACCACCAGCATAAGGGTTAAGAGAAGAGAGATATGCGCCAGCAGGAATGTTATCTTCTGTGAGCTAGGCCACAGGGTTCACCTGTGGGTCACTCGAACCTATTAGCACAAGGAGCAGTGAAAAGAAAACAAACATTTTCTCTATTTTTCTCATACTTAATGTTTAAAGAATATTGCCCTTCTCTGTTGTAATCAAATTTTCAACTCAAAATGTAACTTTTTTTTTCAAACTCAAAAATAACTTACAGGAATATATTTCTCTTTTGCTTTGGAAGTTGCACTTTTTGGAGAAATGTGTTAAACTATCCCCTGTCAGTAGATGGGAGTGAAACTGATCAACTGTGGAATGTGTACTTCTATATAACTTGTTTATATCTTGTAGTCTTTTAACATAAACTCTCGGTGCTCAGGATACTGGTGGTAATATTATACACACTCCAGTATCCAGCATGTGACTCTCTACAGAGAGCTGACTGTCCCGAAAGTTGATGTAAGTGGAGCAAGTGATGATAAATGTAGTTAACAGCCTACAGTGGCCCATATACAAGCCTGACCATTTTGGAAATATCTTTTCGACAAAAATGCTGTTTGGAAAAATTGTGAATGAGAGGCATAACTACCGATCTCCATAAATCATTTTTGAATTATGTTTTATTTTCAGTTATTTTCAAAGAATTTTAAGATCCAGACATAAATGTGTATTAAAAGGATAATTAAAGTATTCCCACCGCGACTCACGGTCGCGATTAGCGCTTTAAGGGTTTTGGCCTCTTTCTATGATAGTCCCAAAATCAGCACACCCATATTTTGAGTTCACTTTAATTTAAAATTGCGTGAAGATTTACACAGCAAACAGACTATTGGCATTCGGAATATTTTCCACAAAGCTGTCAAATTATTTATAATTGCGTGGATATTTCTATAGCAAACTGATCAGTGGCATTATGAATGTCCTCCACAAAGCTGTCAAATTATCTTAATACCATGAGTGTAACTGAATAAAGTGAAATAAAGACTGATTATTTGTACAATTTAAGGGGAGACAGGAGCAGCATTTCTGACCTCTACTCTTGAGTAAGTTCAATATGGCAGGGATGTACCTGTGCTGGGAAGAAAACAGAATATTGATTGAATATAAATATACACATCGACCCGCCATTGTTGTGGAATGACCGTGCTAACAATTAATCTTTGCCATAACCTTAATAGTATTGATTGGGTTTTCACTCGGGTGGTTCCAGTGGTACTCGAGCGCTATTGAGTAGAATGCTGGAGATTGTCTATAGGTTGAGCCTACCCTATATGTACAACCTTTGTAACAATTGCATCACTTACCTGCTTGTTAGATGAGATCTTCTCTTAAGACCCTGAGTAAATATTGCATGAGCTTGTGCAAGCTATTGCCAGATTTTGGGTTTATATAGGGATTAGTTGGCAGAGAGTGATATAAGGAATGCTCAATACTGGATCTGGTGAATAAATAGTTAGATATGTATTTAAGCTCTGATCTAAATATTATAGAAGATTAACCCCCCACTGTGTGGGATCTGTGCTAGGTGTTGTAGTCCTACACCTGGCATGTCTTTAACTCTAATATGCTGCTGGTGGCTAATTTGGCCAATATCAAAATGATGCCAAAAATCTGAAAAATTACTTAAACACTGGCACATGGGTACTCATCTTAGAGTACTCAGTGAGAGCTATCTAATGAATACCAACATGGCAGGGTTTAGATGGTTTTTAAAAAATCTTTGCATCCTTGTGCTTTGGATGAAAGTAGCCTTAGCATTGGAAGGGTTAAAGTTGCCAGTGATTTGGGGCGATTCAGAGGTTTCCCCAGCTGTCTGATTTCCTCCACCAGTGACTGCCATACAACCACAATTCAGTCTATACTGGCAAATAGTGATCATAGAAGATATTCAAAACTCCTTTTAAATGTTATTTTTGATTGAATGATTAAATTAACAAAAGATGTGAGAAAACTTTACCATTGTCAACCAAAATTTGAAGAAGAACAGTTACTGTCCATTTTTTATTCGTGGCAGATTTTGGTTTGTAATAGTGGTATATAGTGTTTGATAATTTAGTCATTACAAACACTTTATTTCAAGCATGCATATGAGTAAATGGACCTCCTAAGTAGAAAAAAGATGTAAGAAATAATCAAGCTTTTCAGGAAAGTGTATATTTCAAGTATTTTTTATTTGTTAAACATCCATGTCTCTGGATACAAAGTGGCTGTTGGTTTTCGCATCCACTCTGTATTTGGCATGCTTACTTCTATCTTCACGATGATAGTCAACAAGTAACTCCTCATAAAATCTTCACATAATGCTTCAATAAAATACAAAGACATCTTTAGCACGAGAAGCGCATTATATTGTGCCATGTTGGCACAGCAGGTCGCTGCAACATAGGCATTTATGTTATACACAGGATATTGGCATCCCTTGTCTTTTCTGCCATGAAGACTAAGAATATATATATATATATATATATATATATATATATATATATATATATATATATATATATGTATATATGTATATATATATATAATTATATATATATATATATATATTTATATATATATATATATATATATATATATATTCATGCATTCAAAGACCACTACTTTCTGTTTGATGTGATTGTTCCATCGTACAATTATTCAGTAATTAGCTGATCTTTAAGTTATTTTCCACTGCATTTAACAAGGAAATTGAGACCTTTCATCATAGGACTGTCATCATTAATAATAACTTCCAGCCCAACATCAAAACTATTTACACAGAATAATCACTTCCTAAAATGAAAGTTCACTAACCAGGAGTCAATTCGAGCTATAGGTCATTGTCATTTAAATGAGAAATGTTGGGGGAATAAAACCCACTTTGTAATGCATTGTCAGTGTGGTTGTGATAGTATATTTGAGACTGATGAAACGATAAAACTGCTGAAATAACAAATTGAATGGTTTTTAGTAAAGCATAGTGTTTCATCTTAAAATGATAGATGGCCAAACCTAGAATATTTTCCTGGTTTATAGATACAGTTACATTGGTTACAACAATTCATGACAATGAAGTCCGAAATAAAAATAATATTGCATACTCAAGACAGACATGGATGTATATGCCTGGGAAGTAGGCATTACAGCTTGATTAGTTATTCAAGTATAGATCTTTCAATAGTTAAATGCCATGCTACAAAACCAGGGCTTTTTCTGCACCATAGCACACTGATCATGTTAATATTGTAGTGTATTAACCAATTCATGCCCCACACAGCATGACAATAGTGGATAAAAAGCACATTGTAGAGAATATTTGTTGATGGATATCAATTAGAATCCATTCTACACCTCTTCTCTATGTGTTTTTTTTTGTAAATTCTTTACACTTAGCTCCCAAGTAATTTTCCCAAGATCATATGAACATTCAGTTGTCACTCTTAAGGATAATCTAGACATGAAATGGCTGAAATTCCTAAGCAGCTCTTTCTAATACTTTCTTTAGCCATGCACTCCCAATTAATAGGGTTTAAGTTATGACAGCTTGAAAAAAACTGCAGTTTTTAAACAATATTGTAAGTTTAATGGATTGTTAATAAACAATAAGCACCTTTTATACAATACTACTGTTTGAGTTCACAGTTTTGCCGTTACTGCCTTTTCTGTGAGGTTTTGTTGTTTTGACCACTATAAATTAGGCCTTTTCAGTCAATTGATGCAAGTTGCATATTTAGTTAGAACACGGCTGTACAATAATTCAATACACTGTCTGGCAGATTATAATTATTATACATTTCTTTTAATGACAGCAGAACTCATAGCATTACATTATCAATTTTGGTCATTTCTGCTATGCACACCCTTGATGGAAATAGATTAGACAATATGTCACAGAAATTATGTGCTTGACGTTTGCAAGAGTCAATATGACCATTCAGTTTCACCATTCATTCATCCATCTCTATGTATAGCGTGAACTTCCTCAGTTCTTCAGCATGGCAGGAAAGAGTTAATTTAACTGTGTATAAAATCCTTTACTACTATCATAAGGTGGACTGTTCCTGTACACTTACTAGAATCCTATGTCCACGCCGGGACTGGTAGATCAGCCAAAGGTTCTGAATGTGCCGCTTGTTTTTATAAATCACTACGGTGACGATGATGATGATGACGATGATCGCCGTGGAGATGCACGCTGCTAGGGTGACGGCTGTGGAAGAGGAAGATGAGGAGGATTGCATTGACTTGGATTGTGCGGATGCGGGCCTATAGGGGGGAAGTGTGGGTGCCTGCGGACATGACACAAAGCTGTGGCCACAGTTAATAAAGGCCTGATCCTCTATGTAGAACGCCGCAGGGTAGTAGAGTCCCAGATCAGCGGCAGCGCTTTTATCCATACAATTATGTGCTAAATACACTTCTTGCAGCTCCTGGAACCTTATAAAGGCATTTTTATCCACACGGGAGAGATGGACTCTCTCTAGGTTTAACACCTTAATGCTGCTCGGTGCATAAGTGAAGAAATTGATATCTATAAGTGGAATCCTGTTTTCTTTTAGATTCAGTTCCGTCAGGTGTCCCAGGTACCTGAAATTGGGATCAAGTTTGCAGATATGGAAGTCCTCATCGTACAGCATGTAGTGGAGGTCCAAGACGTCCAAATATGGAAAATACTGAAAACTGTGTGTGAAATCCTTTTGCGATTCAAAGTTATTCCCTGCTAGTGATAAATGTCTCAATCCAGTCAGCGGTTTCAGTAGACGCTCGTGTAAAAACGTTAATCCATTGAAACTGATATCCAATTTCATTAGATGCTGTAGAGGCCGGAATATATCCGGATCTAGTGGAGAGTATCCCAAGTGGTTGTGGGATAAATCTAATTCTCGCAGAAATATTATATTGGCGAACAACTCCTGCGTGAGGGTGGATCCCTGAAATCTGTTTCCTGAGAGATCCAGACTCTGTAGCTGTGTGAATGGCGCAGTGAAGTTGGCATGAAAGTATTCTAGGTGATTATCCGCCATGGACAAGCTATGCAGGCTATGTAAGGTATCTAGCTGGTGGCCAATAGAACTCATTAGTGTATTACGTATTGTTAGGTGTTCCAGACTCTTCAGCGGGTGAAATAAATCTAACGGGTATTTCCTACAAACAGTGTCAATTATCAATAAACTTTTCAGGTCCTCAAGACCAGCAAAAGCGTCTACCTCAAACTCGAGGTCGAAGAACGCATCTTCGTTGATATTTTCCAGTATGAGTGTGTCGAGGTTTGTGAGGTAGGAGAAGATGTTCTCCTGCACCCTGTTGACGCTGCAGTCGTAGAGTCTCAGCCAGCGGGTATCGGAGGGTACAACGGGCACCACGCCCACCTCGGTACAGTTAGCCACCTGGTTCATACAGTTACACTTGGAGGGGCAGGGCGCCTTGGCGTAGGCACAGCTGCACCAGAGACACACCAGGAAGATGAGAAGTTTGACAGCACACAACTGCTGACGCTGCTGCGGTTCTACCATTGTGTACAATTTGGCCAGCACTCTTTGTATAATTTCCCTGGGGTGCATGGTGAACTCAGCACACTCCAGTCATGTGAAATGGAGCGGTATGCTGCTACCGATTCCACCACCGCACCGCGACAGACAGCCGCAGTAGCACTTTGCTGCTGATCTTGTTGTTGTTGTTGTGGGTAATTCCGCTGCCTCAGCTCTCACACTGATGGAGGATGACGAGATGATGGCCAAGGGTCCCACAAGAGCTGGCAGTGATCTAAAACCAATCAGGCTCCTCGCTGACCTGCCGTCCGGCCTGCCGCCGTATTCACTGCACACCGCTCACTCGTGGCACCGGGTCTTCCTCCTACTGCAGGGATGTTGATTCTGTAATTATCCAGCTATGAAATATCGAGCCAGTCAGTTGGAAAATATCGAACCCGATTGCACTGTATGCTTAATCAATCAGGCAGAGGTTTTTGTCAATGGAAACGTGTGAGTGTACAATGGGGCTTACAGGCGGAGCAGAAAAGGGCTAATCACGTGTGTACACTTGCCCATGTAAGCTAAAACACTGCTGGGATTGTAGTCACTATAATTGCCGGTATGGATTCTTGGGTGTGCAGTCTTGAGTGCACAAAGTCATTTGTAATCTCAGGATTGAGAAAAACATGTAGACCCTTAGGCTTGAGCTAACAATCACTACTATCGACAGGGATAGAGTTACCGTCTTGTTTAGAGTGAGTCCACATTCAATAACTGCTGACAGATAAGCTTGTTTTACATGCCATCTTACCCTGCAAGAAACACTCGAGACCTCTTCACAGATAACTGCCAGAGGAAGAAATAATGCACAGGATCCGATGCAAATTCTCCTTAGTAAGATTTTCCTTCACACTACCAGGGTACGCAGAAATAGATGTTTGCTTGAGGTGTATGCTGTACATTGATTTTCTCACTCTTCTTTTATGTTCATAATTTCATCACCTAGAATGGAGGTATTCTCTCTGTGTTTATTTCCACATAAAAGAAATTTCCTGTTTCTATTCCATTGATTTGCTTCTACTTCCCACACACAGTAGCTGGTAGGAGTAGTCTCAGGCACACTGTTTTTTCCTGTGGATCAGATTGTGCAAACTTATGGTGTGTTTCCTGTTTAGGTGAGTTGCACTGATATCCGTCCAAGCTGTGATGTTTTGATGAATGTCTTGCTGCTCTCTATATACAGTCACTGTGGCAAGTTGGTCACTAGTAGAGTGAGAACATGCCGGGTTTAGCCAGCCTCACACAGGCTGTGTCAATCCCGGTAGACAAATGTTAATCAGTGAGACACAGAAGAGAGCTGACTGCTGTAAATGTCACAGCTGTGCCGGGTGTATAACTTATGTACGGTAATGCTGGGTTTCACCAGCGCAGCTCACCGATGACAACTGAGTGCTGGCAGGCCGCGGAAGCCTGCAGTGTGATGGTTAATACTCAGCACAGAGTTCAACGGATCCAAACAATAACAGTCAATAAGCCTTTCCTCCCAGCAGCCGCAGCCCAACATGAAGTGCGGAACAAGAATCTCTGAAGATGATTGGTCATGGGAAAGAATGTGCAATGTACATCACTTGTGCTTGATCAATAACCATTGACTCATCCAGCGGTCGGCGGCCGCTCCTTGCGGTTGCGAGTGAGATCTTCGATCAGCCGTCCCCCCCTGACCTACCTGTCGGAGGAAGGGGAGCTCTCCCGAAGAAAGAGGAGGAGAAGAGCAGTGGCCTAACCTCCCACGTAGTAGCTGGCCAATTACGGTAGCCAGCCAATTAGGGCAGGAGCGTTGAGTGCCTCCGCCGCTACCCGGCCGCCGCGTCTGTTTCACTGAAGGAATCTACAGCCAGTTTGCCTGCATGCTTCTGTAGGCCCGCTTAGTCACTGGCGGCACTTAATCATAGACGTCTGTAGTTCCTGCAGGTAATAATTAGCATGGACACACTGCCCAGGCACACTTCAGCAAGATCACACCTACTGTCCTTCCGCTCTCTGTATACACCTCTTAGTCTGCACAGTGACCTGTGTTGTGGTTGGGGTGCTCTACCTCACTAACCCTGCTGCAGGCCTGCTGCTTGATGTAGTATAACTAGGTATACCATAGGGTTATATTATATTCCACTGGAATGCCTCTCTCTGTATCCACTGCTGAGTCTGAGAGGCTTGTATCGTGGTCCTGATACTATACCTTACTGACACGGCTGTAGGGATTCTCTTTGATGTATTATAACTTTAAGTTATACCAAAGTATAGTTACACCTAATGTCCTCCACTCTCTGTATCAACCTCTGAGCCTTGGTGGCTTGTTTCAGGTACTATACCTGCCTGATGCCTCACTGGTGTATACAGAAAGGCTGCTCTGTGATGTAGTATAACTTAGTAGTATGAAAGGGTATTCACACCCTCTCTCCTCTCTGTGTGTCTCTCACTATTCCTCACTGACAGCTGCCAAGCTGCTGCTTGCTGTAGTATAACTAAGTAGCATTCACACACACTGGTTCTAAGTTTAAAACAACAGCATCTGTCACTAATTAAAATATGTCAATCTTTTCCAGATGCCCATAGTAGAAATCAAACTTAAGAAAATGGGAACAATATGTATACTTAAATTTTTTCTTTATATAAAATAATTTATCTGGTCCTTGGAGTAACTCACAATACTGCAAATAATTTGTGGGAAAAGCTTAAGCTGCAGACCGAGTTTCACTGAAAAATATTCTTGCTTGTGGTTTTAGATCCTGTATAGCCTTATGTAGCGTTTTGGTGAGTCGCGAACAGTTGAAGAGTTCACTCTTCGGTTTTCAAGTAGCCCGAATAAGAACTGGTTCCGCACCTGTGAAAACCCTTACTGACGGATGAGTTGCTGTGATTGGTTGTCTGGTATCCGCCGAGACGTCCTGAATTTATCACTCAATGCACACGTTCAAATGTTTTGGGGCTTACTTGTCTTTCCTAATCTTCTCAAAGCGGGAGCCACTTGTCAAAGACTCATGTTCCAGTCACAGCTGCACATTCAGATAGTCTTGTTTCTACAAGCAAGTAGTGTGTAGTTAATAGAGATATCATAAGTGGTAATAACCAGAAGATTAATGATGCTTGTCAATTCTTACAGTAGTTATGATGTATAGTCCTGATGAAGGGTATATACTATTAGTCTTTTATGTATTGATATCGTTGAATATCAAATAGTTAGTATTTGATGCAAATCTGCATGGATGGCTAAGAATAAATGAAAATATCCCACATCTGTTTTATATATTCAAGTAATTATCATATAATTGATAGTGATGTATATTGAATTGTCCAACTCCTCATTTAGATCTAGAAGGTCCCATGCATGGATGGTTGCTCGCTGTGAAAGCATGTAATCCAGTTAGCTGTGTTCCAGTGCAGTGCTATCCTGATGTATGGGTGCTAGTGCTCCTGCAAGTGTGGATATGTCACAGATACTCAGTGCATCAGGCTGGCTGGCTGGCCACAGGCAGGCTGCTAGCTGACTTCACTAGCAGCCCACTATTAAAGATGCTGTAACAGAATAGTGATGCCCGATTGGGCCGTTCCAGGGCAGTGCCCACTGCTATGCTGGTGTATGATCACTGCTGTATGTGTCGAAATGTTTCAGGTACTATGCTGCAGTGTACAGTCTCCAGTAGGTTGCTGGCAGGCTCATAGACTGTATTTGCTGACTATCAGTGATGCTGTGGCACTGGAATAATGGTGTCTGATTGGGGTGCTCCAGTGCACACTATCCTGATGTATAATTAATTACTCCTGTATGTGTTATAATGTCTCAGATCATGTGGTGCTGCAGTGCACTGTCTGCCGTAGCAGCATGAGAGACCGGGACTGCTCTCTCCCACTATCGGAGATGTTGTGACAAACTAGTGGTGTTGAGTGTGCTGTTCCTAGCATACCCGATAATCTCCCCACACTGCTGCTGCTTGTATGTACTACACAACTGCTGCTGCCGCTGCGGCAGCCGAGGAGATAAGGAGAGAGAGTGACAGAGAGAGAGAGAGAGAGGGAGTCGCAGCATGTGTGTGTCTCCCAACACAGTCAGGCTCTCACTGATATCACTGCACACACAGGATGTCTGTCTGTCTGTCTGCCTGTCCCCACGGATCCCCTGCACTAGATCACGCCCTGCCCCTAGTGGCAAAACTTATCAACAAACAGGAAACCCCACTAGCAATCACTCCACACAGCTCCTCCTCTTACGGAATACCCCCGGGTGAGTCCTCAGTCCTCCGTTGCTGCAGTCGCCCTATGATAACTCCAGATGATAAGCCGGGATGTGTGCCTTGTATCACTTGACACTGATGTTCCCTGCTAGATTCACCATGTGTGAGTGTAGCATACCATATCAGGAACGACAGATTTGATGTGCTGTACAGTTAGTAGTATTGCGGTGGTAGCTTTTAAGGGAGTACCTTCCACTAGACTGCCTCTGTGATTTCTGCTTGTTAGTGTGCAGTGGCCCTCACTGCCAATTGTAGTTCATGCTTGCCGGGGCGGCAGGATGGTCGGGACCCTATTTGCGGATCTGGCCAGGGATTCCTCCACAATGAGGCCACTTCCTGTCCCGTAATGAGTTTATAAGGAGGTTGGGTGATGGGGGCCTTATCTGTGGATGGAGCAGGGCCAGTAATTGTCTCTCTTGAATGGCACCATCTACAGATCTCGTCCCCAGATCAATTACCAGAGATTGAGGGACATGACAGATGCGATATCTATCTAGCGCTGCATGTTCAGCTGGAGCTCCCCGATAATACTCCTCGATCACCGCTGCCGCGCTCAACAATGTCCTTCAGCGGACCGCCCACCCATGGAGGTGTGTCCCGGGAGACGGTTCATTGTTGAGATATCCCATTAGTGAACATTGAGTCGGAAGGTCAAAGATTCCACACAGTCTCTGCTGGGACAAAATGCCATTTATATAATCCTGAGAAATGTCACTATTGTTCACGAATCCATTTACGCATTACAATTTAATCTTGATCCGCCAGTCTCTATAACGATCTGATTATATACAGTGTGCAGAGTTTTCACCATATGGACTCATTCAGACCTCACTAGGGTTTCATAAATAAAGTCTCATATGAATGTGCAGTAAGATATGATAGTGTATTTCAGCTTATCAATTTTGACAGATATAAACAAATAAGATATTTCCCTTCATCCTAAGACTGGTAATTTTGTATTGGAAATCACATACAATTGTAGTGAATGAAATGATTAAATTTATCCCTGTTTAGTCCTTGGGATGTGTTTTGCTTGGTAGCCACATACAAATCCAATTAGCAGTTGACATATAGATTTGGGTAGAATCCAGTATAAATGCAGATAGTTTCAGTTCCTCTATAATTGAGTTGAGAATTGCTGGCCCTCTGCTTTCTCTGACCGTTTGTCCAGAGAGACTCTGAGGGGGAGATCTGGCAAGAAGTAGTTATGTCCAATAGATGTAAATACTGGCCCTATATAGGTGTCAGGCTGTTTGTCCAACACACAGGCAGCTTGCAGCCTTGACTACATTTAGAGGTGTAGTATTCACTATAAGTACCTGCTTCTCAGCTGTCTGTCCATCCGTCCGGCGTCGGCCGCGGCAATCTACCCCGTTGCTGCTTTCTGCTCTTCTGATTGGCTCATACCAGCATACCATTAACACTCACTCCCGCCTGCCTGCCCGAGCCAGTCTTATTGCCGACGGGAGTCCAGAAACACATAAACTCTCGCCTGCAACCTACTCCACGCTCGTCAAAATATTTAGCTCGGGAGAACTGATCATGCAGACTTCAATGCTTTTGCTGGAGGTGTAAGGCAGGACAATAGCGGCCCGCACAGCAAATCAATTGTATTTTCCTCCAATTTTATGCTCAATAGTAATGGTTCGCATGGATCTGTGTTGATTGGGCCGGCCCTCAGGAGACATGCATCTGAAGCACTAGAACAGGATTGCTTTAATCCAGGCTGCTGTGCTACAATGGCCAGACTTATGGCAGTCAGTTTGTTGTGGTCAGGCAAGAATGACTCCCGTCATGATTAATGCTGAGATTTTTTATGTCCGACCTAGCTACGAGTTATCCCAGTGCGCACTGTTACCATAGCAGTGGGTTCACCATATATAAACTATGTGATGTTAGCCTTCCTGCACACAATACTGGCTCTTCATTAGTTGCTATGGAAACGGAAGCGGTGTCCAAGGTGAAAGTGTCTATTTCATGCCAACTGCAATGTTTCCTTTTATATCATATTGATAAGACATCCTTTCAAGATGCTATAATGATTCACACCTCGATATCACACATCTTACTATTGATACTCCCGTTGCTAAATACAGGTGCTGCTACTGTTTCTTTGAGCTGCTACTTCTACTGCTTGCTGCTGTCTCAGATTTCCCTGCAAGACACCATCATCTTCAGCGTCATCATCATCATCATCATCATCATTATCCTCAGCATCATGTGCAGGTGTAGATAGTTGGTGTCTCCTTACCAAGCGTCAATATTTATCTTGCTAGTAGCCGCTGGTAAGATCTGAAACAAAGTAGGGTGATATGCTGTATTCATGCACCTGAAACCACAATAAGACAAAATTCCATTTTTCGTCCTGTGTTGAGAACGTTTTGTTTCTCTGTATCTCTTTAGGATGCATGCTTCCTGATTTCATTCACGAGATTCGTCTGGACTAAAGAGGCTTATTGAAATAACTTTTGAATTGGTCATGAATTCACATAATATTTGAAGAAGAGCTGTGGGTTGGATTGTGATCAACTTTTCTCCTTCAAATATTTGCAGAAATCTTTTTGTTTGAGAGATATCACCAGTATAGAAAGGCAGTTTTGGGCGCTATGAACAGGTTGAGTCATTCACATCCATAGTGCTCAAGGGATGTACTACGCATGAATAGCTTAACCCATTCAATCCCACAGTGTTCTTGACTGGTGGTCTGATGTTTGCAAACATCATATTAAATCATGAAATATCTCTTTTATGGAACATATTTAATTATGAAGTTGAACAAAATGCCTTTCAGATTCTTTGAAAACCAAGTTGTCATCAATTCAATATTAAATCATTTCAATGATTAGTTGATTTTGTTAATTAAATATATGAATTATACATGTATGTTTCTTTCTTCAAATCAAGAGATGCATCGGACATAGAGAAATAGTATTTAAAAGCAGAAATCTTTTATTGAAAAAGTGACATCAAACATAACACTACTTTTGAAGATGACACAAAGGGTTAAGGGTAAAATTCTAACATATTTGCTGGAAAGTAGTATAGAGTGCTGTTAAAATCAATTTTACTCCTTTAAAATGTGCTTTTCTGAATTTGTTAGGAATGTATTCCTAAAATAGGGAAGCGCTATGAGCTGTTGAGGTATAAATATGTTTATTGTTGAATTGTGACAGAGCTCAAAGATGAGAAATTATTAGTCTGCCATTTCTAGTATTACTACCAGTGTCTTGTGATTACAGTTCAGGTGAGAAAGAAAGAGTATAAAAAGACACTGTTATTCATCTAACTCTGTCTTATAACATGGTCATTTCAGGAGCAGGAGTTATGCCAAGACTCTACATATTTACTCTGTATTCCCTTTTGCAGACATACCTTTTTGTCAAGATGTAAAATGGCAAGCAACAGGCCGGTCAGTGGGTGAATCAAGTTAGCTAATTATGACTCTGCCCCTTTAGCCTGTCCTCTAATAGTGCCATTTCCCTTTGATTCCTGTAGAAACAAACCAGCAAGAGAGTTCTATCTGGGAAAAAAGAATCAGAATGGACAAGGGAGAGTCTTGTGAAGAGAGTTAGTAGAAGTCTAGCTAAGGATATTTATCCCAGTCTCGGAACTAACAGCGCCATTTCCCAGAGCTGAGTCCCTAATCCCCCTGGTGACAGTATCAGTAATTGTGCAGGAAATGGCAAACTTCCATGAGGACTAGGTGAAGGAGATAGCCAGTAAAAGGTTATCGTCGAGTTATTCTGGGGGGAGCCGGTGAGTGAGATGAAAGAGGAGACTTAATACTAGGCTAAGTAACTACACTGTGGCTGTGACGTGCTAGAGGTGAGAGCTATAGGGAAAGATTGAAAAAAATAAACATTCTTCCTGGAGGTAAATGGGATTGTGGGGTAATTTGGTGAATTCTTGAGGGGCGTTGTTTAGTCAAACTTGATTATTTGATTTTATGATTGACAAGAGATCAATACCACTATAGTTGTTTAATGATGATAATATTAATAATAATGATGATAATTATTATTAATATTATTGTTATTATCATTATTATTAATATTAATATTATTATTAATAGTATTATTATATTATTATCATATTATTATATTATTATTATAATTATATTCTTCTATTATTATTATTATTATTATTATTATTATTATTATTATTATTATTATTATTATTACTATTATTATTACTATTATTATTATCATTAGTAGTAGTAGTATCATTATAATTCTTCTTCTTATTATTATCATCATTATCATTATTATTAATATAGTCATCATCATCATCATCATCATCATTATTGCCATCATTGTAAACATTGGTATCATCAACATCATCAACATCATCATCGTTATAACTATTTAATAGCTAGTATTATTATTATCATCATGATTACTACAGACTATTGTTTTCATCCTCAGCATATCATTATAATCATCATTATCATTACCATCATCATCTTTGTATTCACTTAATGAATCAGAATGAATTTTTTTCATCATACGATGGTCAAGGTTTGCTGAGTGACTATTTGATTTGATAAACTCCTGTGATGCTGTGTGCAGAAGTCCTATGATCATAAAACTGAAATTTCCCATTTTGTTTTTGCTCTGCACGTTATATAATACTTGTGTGTTTCATTTGGGGTATAACTCCTGAATGTGAAAAGTTTGCAGTGAAATTGGGATGACATCCTTTGCTGCATTCTTCCTCGCTGCCATTCCTCAACCCCAATAAAATCTGGAGATGATTAATCTTGAAAAGATTCACGGAGAGATTCAGCAGGCATGCCTGAAATGTGCATTTTAGTCATGGGAATAATAAAATTCCAATAAAACGCTCCATTAAATAATATTTCAATCTGTCAAACATTGCTGTGACAGCTTGTTATCAAAAGGCTTGTTCATATAGAATCCGCCCTGGCAATTTCCATCCTTTTTAATTTGGGCTCTGAAGGACCAATGATGAAATATTGGTATGTACGCCATTCATGGTTAAATATACTAGGTTAAGGTCTATTCTCAATATATTCTTATGAATATTGATGAAGGTATAAAGTAAATGAAGAATGATGAGTAGTTCAGTTGATACCATAGATTAATGTGGTTATAGTTATTAATGGTTATGTTAATGAAAATATCAGTGATGATATAATGAGGATCATATACTTATAGAATGATGATGTTATATGAATACATTGATAATGTTGTTAATGATTATACTATCAGATATGAAGGTCACTATGGCAACACTTATGATGATGATATGTAATATAAAAAGCTCTTTTAAACATTATATAAGGTGGAAAGGGCGCTATATCAAATATCAATTATCAAATTAATTATTGATATCAAAAATGATAACTACTTAAATAAGGATAATAATAATAATATAGAGATGATAATGATAATAATAATGATAGTGATAATAATAATAATAATAATAATAATAATAATAATAATAATGATAATAATAATGATGATGATGATAATAATAATAATAATAATGATAATAATAATAATAATGATGATGATGATGATGTCATGATGATGATAATAATAATAATTATAGTGATTATAATAATGATAATGATAAAAATAATGATAATAATAATAATAATAATAATAATAATAATAATAATAATAATAATAATAATAATAATGATAATAATAATAATAAAAATAATAATAATAGTATTAATTATAATACAGATAATAATCATAACAATAATGGTAATGCCTATTCCAGTGTAGAGAAGGAAGGGAAGTCAGCATGCAAGTGGTCAATGATGCAGTCATGGCCAATTTCACATCCTCTACACTTTGCCCTAGTAGTGCTGGCATTAGCACACATGGTGCAGCTCAGCAGCATGGTGAGATGGATGGGTGCTATAAATGCATGAGAGGCCTGAAAAATGCCACCTCTGGCATCATGGCGTGAGGCACAGCATTTGCTCTTTGGCTTAATCCTCTGTCTTATTGAGTAGCGTTGTCCTGATCAGTGCTGGAGGCAGACTCTTTTGCTGCTGCTATCTTCACACCCTGCTGCTGCTGTAGAGCTAAATAACGATGGGGTCACGGACAGTCGGCATCACTCTCAAAAAATACTCTTTATTGGAAATATCTTGTCAATGTATTGTTTCTGTTATAGGGAAGAAGACATTCCATTGGATGTATCATGCAAATATATTGGTTCAGTTTTGTATGGAACAATGAACCTTCCATGGGAAATATCTTGCTAATGTATGGTTTCTGTTATGCATAAAACTAACATTAACAATTAAAGCAATAGAGATTCAATGCATGCAGTTATGCTATGATATCAGCAAGAAGCTTAGCTGCAAGTCTGTATCTTCATGTTTGATTCACAGCAATTCACAGCAATGATAACATTATCATTATTAGTTGATAACGTAATCTAACTGCCTTGGTTGGAATCTTATGGCTAGGGCATCTGAGAAAGTTGCCAGTGACTTTGGGTTTGGTGGTGGTTTTTGTCAAACATTCCCGTTTCCTTCACCATTTACTACTTGCCTATCATAACTTACCCACAATATGGCAGAAAAAGTGGCAATAAGCTTAATTTCAAATTCCAAATATTCTATATATTCATTTCATATATTGCTCTGTTTAAGTCTAGTTGTAACTGGTAGCATGTGTCGTTGCAGTAGAACGTGTACCATAGGGAAGCATGCAGTGTGTAAGTCTAATCTAAGTGATAATGAAGCAGAGGCCCCCAGACACACAGCAGCGATTCAGTGCTGTTTTTGGGCCTAATTGTGCTTGTGTCTTTGCCAATCTTTATGTCTGCCATTGCGGCCGGATCACTGCAGATGTTTTACTCCCACCAGGTAGCTGTAAAGTTCATAGAAACTAATTGGAATGTTCTTGTGAGCGTGTGCCATTTTTCACACTGTAAGAATGGTTAACCCTCCCCATGCTGAGGCTACTTTCATCCAAAGTACAAAAACGTAAACATCTTTGAAAACCATTCAAACCCTGTCAAGTTGGTACTCATTGGATAGCTCTTGCTGAGTACTCTCAAATGAGTACCCATTTGCCAGGGTTTCACTGATTCTTAAGGTTTTTCGTGTCATTTTGTATTGGCCAAATTAGCCACCAGCAGCATAAGGGTTAATTGCTGCGGACTGAATACGCATAAGAACCTGCTAGTCCAACGTATGATTCTAAAACACACCTAGCAACTGTAATCATTAGTATTTCTCCACATATGAAAAAGATGCATATTAGTAAAATATTCTTGGCATTGTGATTCTTTTGTAGGTAAATTACTGCAAGTAGTTTTCACACATTGCCATTTCAGTCTTTAATATCGGATGTAAATGTGATAGTTGAAGGTGATTTTAAGAACAACTGGTCTACTTTTACCCCAGGGTCTGACACTTAGATTTCAGGCCAGGGGCCCAAAAAGTCTTTCGATAAAAATTAGTGGTCAAAAACAGGATTTCGGGTTATTTTTCATACAATTTTGGACCCCTAGACTGAAAAATCTAGGGGCCCACAGCAAAATCTAGGGGCATATGCCCCCGGGCCCCTGGGAAAGTCGAACCCTGTACCCACATCTAAGGATTGACAATTGTTGGAGGCAATTCAAATATAATACTGGTCTGCAGTCACTTTTCCCAATTCTGAGGCTGGCTATATGGTTTAATATATGTCTCCTACCTGCAGATCATGCTTACTACCTGAGTATCAAGTGTAGGGTGTGAAAAGAGGGTTAAATGTGACCATTGGGGGTGATTTGTGGTGAGGCACTTTCCCCCACACCTGTGACTGGCTGTTGTATGATTCATGTTCTCCTAATATCAGATTTCTAAGCCTGAGTAGATTGTAGGGCATGAACAGTAGGTGATTGGCTGGGATAAATGTGTGCCGTAGATACTCTTCCCCACACCTAAGACCGATCCTGGTTTAACCCTTCCAATGCTGAGGCTACTTTCGTCTAGGACCGTCATTGATATGACAAGTATCGATCGATCGAAATAATTTTTCCAATTAATCGAAAAAAATATTATGTCAATTATTATGTCAATTAATGGAAACACATTTTTTCCGACTTTTACAACGTTTATTGCCAAAAATGAAATGAAATGTCAATGATCGAATTGAAAAAAATTGGATGTCAATGACAGTCCTACTTTCGTCCCAAGCACAAGGATGCTAAGATTTCTGAAAATCATCTAAACCCTGTCATGTTGGTATTCATTGTATAACTCTTGCTGAGTACTCTGGGATGAATACCCACGTGCCAGGGTTTCAGTCATTTTCTTTTAGTATTTTTGCGTCATTCTGTATAGGCCAAATTAGGTGAATTTGTGACGCATCTATATTTCCCCACATCTGTATCACCATATTTCCAAGTCTTCTAGGAGCAGATCTTTAATACCTGAGTACATCGTAGGTTGTGAAAAGTGGGTTGAAGTGTGATTGTCCGAGGTGACTTTATGAGGCAGCTACCTAATTACCCTGCTCCTGAGGCTAACTATGGTTTATTGTCTCCTAACTCCAAATGCTTAATACCTGAGTATAGGGTGTGAATTGTGGGTTAAAGTGTGATTAATTGAGGTGAATTTGTGGTGCAGCTACTTTTCGCCCACACCTGAGGTTCACTATGATCCAGGCTCTTCCAAGAGCAGATCTTTATAACTGAGTATATCGTAGGATGTGAGCGGTGGGTTGAAAAGTGATCGTTTGATGTGAATTTGTGTCTCAACTACTTCCCCCCACACCTGAGGCCGGCTATGGTTTATGGCCTCCCAGGTGCAGCCGATACTTAATACCTGAAAGGCAGAGATGAGGGAAGGGCATTCAGAACGAATTAACCTCTCAACGACCATCTGACCTGGCATGTAATGAAGCCTATCATCAAGAGCTACATTTATTGCCATCAAGAGAGATTGGATTGCCTTTATTGCAGGGGACAGGTCTGAATGGCGTGGCAGTAATCCATGAGAGGCTGATCTGGCTGGACTCCTGCCAATAATTAATTAGTCAATCCAGAGTGAAGTGATGACTGCATGTTTCACACCTACTGCATGTTTCAGGCCCATTTGTTTATCTCTGCTTTTATTGCTTTTATTCAAGTAGATAAGTAGCTGAAAATTTCCAGGATTTTCAAGGAAAAACTGAGATTGGTATTCCAAGCTGCAGTGTCATGGCTACATACAGTAAACCTATTAATACTTGAAGTGGCCAAATTAAGCAGCCTATCAATTTTGGTGAAATCTTTCATGCAAATATATATTTCAGAAAATATTTGAAGAAGAAATGTACATTAAATCTAATTTAGAAACCCTTTTTAATACAGATATTTAGTGAATTCTTTACTTGAGTTATTAAGTCATTTTCAAAAGTATCATTGATCCAGATGACAATCACCATTAGGACTCTATAAGCTTGAATGTGTTAAGCTTCACAATTGTATTAGCTCATTAACATCTGGAGTGAGCATTCTGCCATGACAGGAACAACAACTTCCAGCAGAAAGTCTCTAAGCAGATTGTACTGTTATCAAGATATCTCTTCATGTGCCAGTTTGTGTGTACGCTTCAAATGGAAATGAGTGAAGAACATTTATTTTACTCTATTTCCAACACAAGGCAATTTTGAAACTATTTTGCAAATAATAGTATATCAATATTATTCATAAATGAAACATGAAATATCTAAATACATTATTTGGGAGCTAGGTAAATAATTGCACTTTGTCTGATTGTCCAAATGATTAATTGGCGTCTACGTACACAAGAGGATAGAGCTATCATATGAGATTATTCCAACAAAGTGAATTTCTATACACGACATAAAATCAACATGGTTTTACTCATAGTCATTTGAACCATGTAGTAGAGTGATTTGAATCAGTTGCAGTAGAAGAAAGGGACCCATTTAATAAGGTATGCAAAAAAAGGCAACATTGCTGAAGAGTATTATCAATTGAGTACTGAACAGTCTGATTAAGAAATGAACCTCAAATATTCTGCATAGCCCGAATTTTGCTCTATAACCACACATAGCCATTTCCAGTTACTGCTCTCTTGTGTTATCTAACACCTAAACATATGCGTTACCTAGCTCTTGGCTAGAGCTGTGGTACATGTTATAGCTAACCCAGTACCCAGGTTTGTAGATAACGCTGCCAGTTTGCTGACTGAGATCAGCAAGCCTGTTCTCAACCTGCAGGGCAGCATCATCAACAGCACCAGAAGCAGAAGCAGCAGTGGTGCTGTGCTAGTGTGATAAGACACCAGCTGGGTGTCAAGGAGGGCTACAGCTTGACACGAGCAGCCAGAAATACAATCTTAAGTACACAAACAATCTGGGCATGGAGGAATATATACAAGCCATCCTCTCTCTCTCTCTCAGGCATGTTCAGAGGGCCTCAACAGCATGTCAACAGGACCCTCTGATCATCAGCTCACGGCAAGAACCCCCATTATCTCTGCAACCTCTCACACACCTAATTGGCTATTTTCTCAGCATTATTGTCATGGCTTAACAGGGCTTGAAATGGTAGAATATTACAGCTTGGACAGCCGCGTGATGTCAACAGGACCCTGTGATCATCAGCTCACAGCTATGGCTCAACAGGGCTTGAAATGGTAGCCAGGAACTGGTAGACAGGACTGCCATGCACATGTGGACAGGATACTATTTTGAGTGATTCCAGTAAAAAAAGGCCTCTATCTGCCAAAATTAGTACCTCTACTTTATGAAAAATCACTTGCTGTGCTTTACAGACATTAAAGCATCTAATAGCTGATAAGTTCTTATTATATATGGCCATAGATGGCACTCAGGGTAGCTTAGTGAACCCTCAAAGAGCAAAAATTATTTGAAGCGAAAACGTCTAGAAAGCTAGGTCAACCCCCCCCCCCCCCCAAATTGAAAATTTCAGACTGTGAAAAAAATAAGTATTTTCAGCCATGTTTATGTTTCATAATGTTCCATTTTTTGCAAGGGCAAACATTTGTCTGTTATTGCCTATGATAGGACTGTTTCTCTTTAATATCCCCAGCCTGTCAACCACAACTCAGTGTCAAATTGGCTAATTCTTTGGTGGCTATATCTTTCCCGTTCCCAATAACAGTTTGACAGTTTCATACACGATATCACTGCTCCTGTGAAAGCTTCAAATTGGCTACATCAGCTACAGTGGCTGTGATAGCATCTTGTTGAATATTTCTTTACAGAAAAGATTGGCTGTGACACTTTTCCCATCATGCTGTCAAATCCTATAGAGAAACTGTTATGCTACAATGAGCAAGACTGGGAAAATACAACCACGACATTGACAGCTTGCTAGATAATCATTACTGTTATGTGTAAAATGCCATAATCTTGTTCATTTCAATTACTGACAACTCCATTTCATTTCACATGAAATGATACTGTCAAGGAAGAGAGGCATAACTTGAGATGTGCAATTGGATGAAATATCTATGGAGATTTTATCTTGAATGATGTGGATTGTAGATTCTGTCTGAGTGGATATTAGAGTGATTGAGCGGTAGTGAATTGGTAATAGTATTACCAACTTTATAATCATTTTGTTTGACATGTATGAAATAGAGTTTTACATAATCAGTATTTAGCGTGCAACCTAACTGCTTGCCACATTGCAATTTGCAAGTGAATTTGGCAAGAAAAACGGCAATCGGGCAAGCAGAACAAGACCATAACTTGCCCAGCTCAGCAAGCAGTGTTTTGGAAGGAGTCCTCGCAATGTAACTCACCTTTGTTTAACAGAGTGTCAGGGCAAGTGGAAGTGCCCTGAAGTGTGGGGCAAGTAAACTTTAGGGGCAGCTTGCCCCGTAATATTTTGGAACTTATGTTGCACCCTGGCATAACCAACTTTACAAATTATATTGTTTGTAAAGAGAGGTTAATGTTTTTCATATACTTTATAACCAACTTTATAATAATTTTGTTTGAAGTATAGAGGTTAATGGTTTTCATATTTAGTTTAATCAAGTTTATAAACATTTTGTTTGCAGTTAATTTAGGTGAATGTTTTTCATATTCAGTCCAATTCCTGTCTTATAATTATAAAATCCTTGATGGTATTGCATGTATATTTAGTGTACTTTTATACAGAAGAGTAAGGAATATTATGGTTAATCAGTTCAGTGTAGTGTGTGGTTGTAGTGAGACTATCCTGTTTATTGACTATAGTAGTGTCACTCTCCTTAGTTCTAAAATAACTAAAGAAATGTTAGGAGGGTTACATGGTTTTCCTCTTTGATGAAGTAATCTTCTCGAGAATTTTATGTTAAAACAATTTCTCCTCAAAAATTTCATGTTTTGTGCCCTCAAACGGTTAGAGTTGGATCTAATGTTAATGTTATGAGTGTGATTGCATTATGATTTATGAATGGGTTTACTAATAAGCAATTTACATAAAATACAATCTATTTCCGCAGTGTTTTATTATTCAGTCAATCATTTTAATGACCATAAAAATGTAAAGCCAATATTAATAGCAGACCTTTTGTTAAAAGCAAGACAGTATTCACATACTTACTAATGAATACAACAATGGTATTTGATGCACATAGAAGTTATCTGCTTTGCACTGAGATTTTCAATATCCATTGATGCTTTTAGATTGTCTCAACCAGATCAAACCATGAAAAAGAAAAGGAAACGCCTTGTTATCTTTGTTATCTTTTGATACTATAGAATGATCTCTTTTATCAGTGGATCCCTTTGACTTTCAATATCATCAGGAGTACTCTCTCATTTTTCCCAGCAAAGAAAAATTGATTAGACATCTGCACTGGACGGTATATAGATTTGACCTTTATCAAAAAAATCAAACGTCATTTTTCTTCTCTAATCATAGAGATCACAAGGTTCTGGAAGATTGTGATTTGCAGTACATGATTTGAGTGTCAATCAAATCCCTATGATGTCTGCAAGTCTTACAAATAAGTGCCATTCAATGTCAGCCGCTGGCTACAAAGCTTCTTAGCTTACCTATCCAATGCCCATTAAATCCCACTGAAATCTACAATGATTGAGAAGGCCAAGCTCCTGGATGCATTTGATGAAATGTACGACTTATGTTACATTACATGCTGCAGCGAGCTCGTTCATTACGGAACAGCTATGCTGTAGGCTCTTTCTCTGGAAACTGATCAGCGTCTGTCAAGAGCTCTACGTCCGTGAAATAGCTGCGATAAGATATGTAACATCTTTGGCCTTATCTTAACACACTGCGCTGATACAGCAATCGAGTTCTCTTACCGTAGCTGACAAACAACCATGTGTGAGCTAGGTTTTGTTTAGGAAAAAATAGACTGTGGTATACAATAACGATTATGGATGGCATTTACGGAATAGCTTGAACAGCTAGATTTATCAGGTACGCATGTGCTTCGGTATCTACTGTCTGGAGTGTGCAGAAAGATGCTATATGTGTCAGTGTAAGTTACCATGGGCCTTTATTGTGGAAAGCTGGCCTAGATTGGCCTTTTTTTAGGCTGAGTGAAAGAGGAGAAAGGGGGAATGACAGTTGCGTGAGAGGTTTATCTTGGCCACTGTGGTGAAATGTATATCGGTCCCTAGTGGGTGGAATGTTAACTGATGCTATGTTTACTAACAAGAGAAGGAAGTCCTTTTTAAAATAGCTTTAATGTCTGGAGGGAACTCTTAAGTAATGGCCCTGTCGCTCATCACTTGGGTGTCTCATTTATTGCTGATTTAAAGTGACTTTACAATCTGCATCTCAGGGCCTGCCATTGTCTCTTTCTGTCCCTTAAGGACACTCCCAGAATTGCTAGTTTAATTGTTGGCTTTATTTTAAGAGGACAATTCCTTTGGTGTTTACGTTAACCCTTATCCTGCTGGTAACTAATTTGGCCAATAGAAAATGATGCAAAAAAACCCTGAAAAATGACTGAAATCTTGGCACATAGGCACTCATCTGAGAGTACTCAGCAAGACCTTTCTAATGAATACCAACATGACAGAGTTAAGATGGTGTTTTTGAAATCTTTGCGCCCTTAATAGTTCCTTTGACAAAAGTTACAGCCATAGCATTGTAAGGGTTAACTGAAAAAGTGAAAAAAGAATCATGGAAAGTTGTCCTTGACAAATATATTTTAAAAAAGCTTTGAAGATAAAGGTCTCATCAAAATAAGTTGGTATGTGGGCATAATGCAGGCACATTAATTGGATGGATTTATTGTTGCCCCTTGGTATGTACTATAGTACAAATAATGAACAAATGATTTTGCAATGTTGGTTGTTTGAAGTAATTATGTGGCTTTAAAATGTCCTTTATTGCTTATCAAACCAAAAGGTACATTTTCAAGATTCGGAAATCAAGGATTGTTAAAAGAGAGTTAAGGTAGGCCATAAGCCAGGATATGATTGGCCTCATGCTGTTATAGTGAATATTTGTTGAATATAGCTTTTGGGAATGGAATGTTGATTGAGGTCTAAGGTGAGTGACATGGCTGGATATCATTATCCTCAAATTATGTTGTTATTGTGAATATTTGTAGCTTTTGGGAACCGGGAAACATTGATTGGATCTAAGATGAGCTACATACATGCAGCCTGGATGTTATTAGCCTCTTGTTGTCACAGTGAATATTTGTTGAATGTAGTTTTTGGGAATCAGGATATGTTGATTACAGAGAGCTTAAGATGAGCTAGTATACACACACACACATAGCCTGGATGTTATTAGCCTTATGTTGTTATAGTGAATATTTGTTGAATGTAGCTTCTGGGGAATTTAGGATCGAGAGGCATTTCTCAGCGGTCAGTGTTTGTACACTTGCTCACTTGACCGCTATGTCATGGCTGGGAGCTGTGGTCATTGTGGGCAAAGTTTTCTTTCTGGCGTGTGTCCATGATGGTCCACATACTCCCAGCAGGCCTCGGCCCCGGCGGCCAGACGTATATACACTACTCTGACAAAACTTCCTCGTGTTGCAGCCCTTGGGGCATGGCTGTTTCGTCTTTCACTCTTGTATATTCCAACTGAGCAAACTATTGATAAGAGGACTATTTTCACCTGGTCCAAATGGCAGGGTTTGAAATGGCCTATAAATGCATTCCAGTCTAGTCCAGGACAGCCTAGGCATTGGTTGATGTCTAACAAATGCAGTTTTGAAAGAAACATTTCTAAATGCTTGGGTCAAGTTTTCTTTGGATTCATAGTAAAGGCCACTATGCATGCAGTCCTGAACTGAAATTTTATGGTTTCCTCATCTAGAAGAGAAAAGCTAACAAATTTGTTTTTGCTTAACCCATTAATACTTACAGCGGCCAAATGCAGCCTGATAATTCAGATGAAATTATGCAAACAGAAGCATAGTTAGAAAAAAATATTTGATGGAGAAATGTTTATAAGAACATTTCCAAGAACTCGCCTTCAAATATTTTGTGAAATCATTCTCAATTTCAAAGTTATCGTCAAAAGAATCAGAGATCCAGACGACAATTTATGGAGGAATTTTTAAGCATAAATGGGTTAATCTAGTTAACCCTTTCACAGCTGATGCCTTTAACTGACCAGACCGCCATAGCTCCCTGCATAGTAGACTTGGAAAAAATTATTGCTAAATGCTTATTGGGGTTTCTGCTTGTGGCAGCACTGTGAACATCAATATGAAAATAGTATATTAAGGAAATCTTTTTGGCTAATTGAATGGGAAATCTACTGAAATACAAGGCTAGATTTGTTATCTGCACTTTAGTTCTTCCAGGAGCTCGGATATGAGCTTCCTCTACTTGAAGGATTAATCAGTTAACTCTCTCGATAGATGTCTCGTAATGCAAACACTTCAGAATTAATTTGGTTCAAAGGCTACACAAATATCCTCACCATCTTCAGATAATTGGGAATAGCAGGGCAAAATTGTCAACATACCACCATCTAGTCCCTACTGTGCATGTAAGTAGGTAAGGAAATAACATCCTGTATCCTGCACATTTTAGTTCTACCAGAATATAATTAAGCCACATAGTGTAGCTAATATCCTGCTTTTAATGCTGTAAATAATCTAGCTTACTCATGGTATTACGACTCATACAAAAGATATTGTGAAAATATTGGAAAATGCAATTTCACAAAATTGAGTTTTTAATTTTTAATTTCATATTTTATTTGTGAATGGTTCATTTTCATGAGAAGACTTAAGGGTGCTTCAGCTATGAATAAGTTAACACATGCATGCAGTTATGCTTCATACAAGCAGGCATGGGGTCAATTACTTTTGAAAGTAATATATTACAATTACAATTACTTTGTATTGGCCCTATTACAATTACAATTACAATTACTTTTGAAAATCACCATCACTATTACAATTACTTTTGAAATGTAATATATTACAATTACTTATTACTTTTCTAGCTGCAGGTGAATGTGACCCAAATTGTCATAACTTATCTTTTATTCTGGCTGAGCATGTTTTATTTTCACACTTCTTGATGTGTGCAATATGCTGATAGTTCTGCAGAGAATTGAAGAGTTAAATGTAGCTAAACACATGTCAAAAATAGAAAGCAGTTCCCTACCTGAAAAAGGGACCTGTATTTTTATAATCCGACAAAGATTACTGACCCCAGTAATGATAACTATTTTGTCTACCAAAGCGAATTATACACAAGGTGGACATTGCTTTGTTTAAATACCTTGTGGACAAGAAAGTATGTTCACTTTATGCAGGAGTTTATCAAATAAAGGATTCATCTGAATATAAGGTACTGCTTAATGAAGGTAAACAGGGGTGTCCTTAGTATTTACGTCCTGGAGCAAAGAAGGATGCACAAATCCATCAGTTATTCAGTATAGAACAAATGTGCAGAAGAACCCTGGTGTTTGATCACCTTGCATTTATATGATTTAGGAAATGTTCCACCTAAGGAGGTCTGCTATACATTTGACAATAAGAGAGTACATGTAGCTTAAGGCAGGCTTCTTGAAAACTTAAAGCCTACAGAGGTGTTTAAATTAAAGAGATATTGAAAAGTACCAAACCCACAGTACTTAACAATATAATCTGATAAACATCTCGCTCACCCTTCCCAAAAGCCTTTCAAACGAGCATACATTCGGTCTCCTGGAGTTCAGAGTATGCTCCAAAATCCTCATGTACATGTATGTGCAGGTGAGGATTGACAACTGTATGTAGCTACAGGAAGTAACAATTGCAATTTGAATCACCTGGGGTTTCATTGACCTAGATCATTCATGGAAATGATGATTTGAGTGTTAGGGTGTCCACATAACTACCAGATACCCTGTGTCTTCAAGTCTTAAACCCTGTAGGCAAGGTATCTATACTTATCCTATGAGAGGAATTGAGAATACAGATGGGCAGCTAATTTCAGAGCCTTCTTGTTCTCATGGGGGATTCTCCAACACTGTGCACTCAGTTACATTGTACACCTAATGGCAGCTATGCTTATCTTTATCAAATTGCAATTAAATCAACTTCACTTGGCCTCTGACCTAGATTTAAGTACCAAGACCTTGGTAGTAAGACAAACTTACTCTTTAGGAGATGCAGTGATTAAATTCTACTGCCTCTCAGATGATTCACAAAACCTTTTTCGCAGACTAATTACTGAAGTCAATCCTTCAAATTCAAGCTATTTGAGACAAGGAGTGACAATAAGGATTAAATCGAAAGGTGATTTGTTTACTGTACACTACAGTTGATTTTCTGGTCATAAATGGGAAAGTAATAGAAAAGTAATAGAAAATTACTTATTACTTTTGGGGTCAGTCTATTACAATTACTTATTACTTAAAGATTTTGACTATCTATTACTTATTACAGGCTATTACTTTGAAAATCGGTCTATTACCTATTACTTTTCTATTACCTATTACTTATTACCCCATGTCTGCATACAAGATAACATTTATTGGAAATTATTTGAAAAATACAGTATATTTAATTTATCATTCTTTAATTCATATTTTATTTGTGAAATGTTATTGGATGCTTTACGTATGAATGAGGTAACTTATTTCTGTGCCCAAAGTATCCTGAAAGATTTAGTGATATCTTTATATTGACCAGATTCTTTGCTTAGGGGAAATATTTTTGAAAGGTAAGTGTTGATCCGAACCCTGCCAACAATTCTCCTTCAAACACTATGGGAGAGTAAATTGCTCCATAAAGTATTGTGTGTGTAGATGAAACCTGGCAAGAAGATTTCCTGAATATTATATATTTACACACACACACAATCATAATAATCAATCTATTGAAAAGAAATGCAAGAGTTTAACTGTAAATACGTAGACATACCTTAAATGCCATTTGACAATATTATGTAGTATAAAATGATAATTAGTCAGTCCTCATTGCTTGGCTCATATTAGGTATATTTGTATCAGTATAAGTTGCTGGCTCGGCATGAGTCCTCGCGGAGGAGAGTCTGTGTGGCTCAGACATTAGAGGTGATGGTGTGAGACGGAGAGAGGGCTGGCTGCCGGCTAGCCTAGATTTCTAGGCTGTTATATGTATTTTCTGTAAGCATCAAATATTCTAGACGAGGTGGCCATAGTGGTCTATTTAGTTTACACTTATCTCACCAGGATTCAGTTTGATTATAACACCTATACAGATCTGAGGATCAGGTGGTGCCATCTATCTACCATACCTGGTACTACACCACACTGCTTGGTCAGCACAGAAGGGGATGTCAACATTTTAGGGACTGGGAACCTAGTCTAGCTGCCGGCTGGCATGGGCCACTGAGGGAGAGGTAGGGGATTTGGCCTATCTATGGCCTAGCTCCTCATCACCATGCAGCCGGTGCTTAACAGCAGGAAAGGGATATATTTAGTGTCGTAAAGGTCTTGCCAAAACCCCACGTCATACTCAACTGCTAAGCCACCTTAGCTGACAACGCTCCAGGCCACCACCACAGCAAGCTTAGAATGGTGATTTACAAAACTTAAGGTATCTCAAAGGGCTACACCCATGCATGGTCTTAGCCAGCAGGGCGTCTGGGTGCCTTTTTGGACACCCAAACCCTTAAAAAGAACCCCTCAGGACACCCAATTTTTTTAGTGTGGAATTTCCAAAAATCTCAATCTCAAGCTTATAATTGAATTTCTTTCATCTCCTTATAATTCCCATGACATTGTTTAATGATATCATGCCTTATTTTGATGAAGTTATACATGTTTATGGTTGAAATATGAGTATATTGTGATCCCCCTTAAAAAATTTAGGCACCCAGTTTCTAAATCCTGGCTAAGACACTGGCTACACCAGTCTGCAGGCTTGGAATGTTGATGTTGAGAACATACATAGTAAACCTTTCTTACTTCGGACTTGCCTATCTCAGATTTTCACATATTCCAGACAAAAGCACTGTTCCCAATATTACTATCTACTTCTACGTTTATTTTTACGTCATATATCTCAAACAACTTGCATACCTCAGACTTTTGAGATGGTCCTTATTCTCTACGATTTTGGTTTTATTTACCTGGGACGCTTCCATTTTGATGAAACAGGTCAACTCGTACCCAGATGTTCAACCATTAAGAGATTGTGATGATCGAGTTTATGACCCTGATGCTTACATCTAGAAAAAGAGCACATCCAGGCAGTATATAGTGACAGACGGATAGCAGTCAGTGGCAACGTCTTAGACAACTCTCAGACGATAAATACAATATATATAAATATAATTGTCAGCATGTGTGAGGTTTCTGCAGCAATTAGCCTCAATTTTGTGTGTCGAACATAAAGAGTAATTTTGTAAAACAATTATCACAGTTCAACTAACACGCCATAAAAACCTAAAATAACGTCTCAAAAAATCACAGTTCACCCCGGGGGCATCTTGGGTAAGATACCGCAAAAACATGAGAGAAAAGCAACCCTCTCCATAGGCATCATCGGCTTACTGAGCAGGTGGTCCTATTTGTATAATTTTTCCAGTAGATCAGTCAAGCCCATTAAAGGCAAGTGTAGTAACTGCCAGGTCAGCTCTAATATGCGCCACATGCTAATAGTGAATATATTTTGGTAGTCAGTAGCCTCATTGGTTGTGCCGTAAGTGAGTTATGACCCTGATGCTTACATGCAGAAAAAGAGCACATCCATCACTTTGATTGGCTAAATGGTGACAGCTTAAATTGCTACAATGGAATTGAGGTAAACAGTCGTCATACCTCCCAGACAGAGATTGGATTCTTTACAGTAACTGTATCGTATAGGTAACTAGAGCAGTAATGTGTTTGGCACCCTTACACTTCCCAGATAGAGATAAGGTTCTGGATATAGATTCTCCTTTCCCAGCGGGATCAACTACAGTATAGATTAATTAAAACAGTCAAAACTCTTCTCGACTGGGGCTGTAATATAACAGCAACCTTCCCACGTAGATGAATAATTAGAAGATCCACTGTGGCCTTGTGGTATGACTCCTGGCTCTCAAGCAGGCAGACAGCAGTTTACAAGAGATTAGCTGGTTGGTCTGCATGGTCACTATACATGGTCACTCTCACTATACAGAAACCTTATTCTATGAGTATTAATTCTATAATAGGCACTGTCTCATCTTTTACCAAGCAGAGGTATGTGCTCTTTTACAGCAACCTTTAGAATTTCCCGAAGGTAAACTGCAAAATGAATAGACAGTCAAAAGGTCTTCTAAATTTAATGAGCCTTAAACTCTGGTCAATAGAAACAAAAATGTTTCTGCCACCCCCACCCCCAACAAAAAGAATATTTCGCCAAAGTTTTGCTTATAGCTGATATCACTCATCTATTAATGTAACTATATAACAGTGATATGCACCAATCATGTCAAACACATGAATGCTGTAGTTGTATGTAATTGTGATAATAGCAATAATGCCAATTGCCAAATTAAATACAATGTACTGTATGCATGATAAATACACTTTTTGCTCTGATGATCTTGAAATTTGCTGTGTTTATTTGGAGTCAGGTAGTGGTGCCATACTTTATGCAACTTTAAATATGGATTTTTGTATCAAATTATAATTCATATTCTCCTATAGAATATTGTTTCTCTTCTCTAAAAGGACAACCTAAAATTAGGCAATTGATCGAGTGACAACAATGCACTACATTTCTCCTTAAGATGTTCCTTGAGGAAACAAGATTATCTTTCAAGTTGACAAGCTCTAGTCTAGCGTTCGATTAGCAGTATCAGTTACAGTAATCCCTCATTGTCTCATAGCATGGCATAAGTTCATTAAAGAGTGGCCGCCCTTAGACTAAGGTAATACCCTCTTAGAAGCCAAGCACTGGTGCTTCCCTGAACAAATAGATCAATGCAGTAATAGAGAGCTCCCCTGCTAGGCTAGCCTTGAAATGTTTTGAGAGATGAATTGGGAACTATTGTATTCCTTGTTGTCGCAGCACAGAAACCTCGTCTTGTAATTTCATCCACAATGTGATATTGACAGAAAGGTATTTCATTTCCTTTTGAAGATGGCGACCAATTTTTTGCATCTATTCATGCTTCTGTTTGAGAGAATGCTAGATTGTAAGGGAATTGATTTACCAGGCAATAAAGTGAGTTATCTGCTTGCGAGCAATTCTTCCTCTTCTGACATGGAAGATGTATGGATAGTAGCAGGCACATCCATCAGCCGTGCTGCATGCTGCTGGTGATGCAGTCTCTGGGAGGATGCTACTCCCAGAAAGGTCAGACTGTACTTAAAGCATTTAAAGCATGGGTATCCTCATCCCCTCCTCTCTTTAAGGCTTAATGACATACTTCTCCTGCTGTATCCATGTTATCATGCTACTCCATCAATAATGACACTGTGTAGTATACCACCAATGCTTGCAGCTTCTACCAGTCTCGCTTCTGCCCATCTGCAAGCGAATTCAATTGGCAACCAACTTTTCCATGGTTTGGGTTTTTCTCCAGATTAACACTATCATGCTTACAGCAGACAAAAACAACCTGGCAATTAACCCTTATGCTGCTGGTGGCTAATTTGGCCTATACAAAATGATGCAAAAACCCTGAAAAATGACTGAAACCCTGACACATGGGTATTCATCTGAGAGAACTGCAAGAGCTATCCAATGAATACCAATGAGTACCCATGTGCCAGGGTTTCAGTCATTATTTAGGTTTTTAACATCATTTTGTAATGACCAAATTAGCCACCAGCAGTATAAGGGTTAAGCCTTCAGTTATGAGGATGGCAGGACATGATAAGAGTGATGGCCAATACTTCTAACCTGCAGTGAGCCATGTAGGCTGGTCAGATAGCACTGGACACATGTTATAATGACCAGCTGGCCATGTAGGAAGGAGGTGTGCTAGGGATGTGAGTATGATAGCAGTAATGGCTCTAATGCTCCAGTAAGCACCTAGATAATTAAAGTGACATTGCTGTGAAATACAGATAGAACTGCCAGTGGCTGCCTCGCTATCAAGACCACAGGACGGGGTGTGATGGATGGGTAGGGGAATTTGTACAGGTCAGCATTGCTAGGTATATGGGTATTCACCAGGCTAGGGTAGTTGGTACAGGTTGGCATTGCTTGGTATAATTGGGGATTCACCAGGCTAGGATACTGGTAAACCTTGGCAGATATGGGGGAATTCACAAAATATTTTTAGTGGTTTGGAAGTTTACCTCTCCATATTTCTCTTTTCAAAAGGATATTTTGGTGCTCCTGGCACGAATGGGTTAAACTATATATTTTTTTCTGAAAGGGCAATGAAGTCCAGTTGAATCATTTAATTGTTAGGCTTACTGACTGCAGAGCATGTAGGTCTTATCCGGTCTCATTGTACCATAAGCTTTTTCTGCATGGCTGAGTAGGCCTGGCCTGTTTGTGCCCTTTCTGATAGTATGCGCAGTGTGCAGGAATGATTGTTGTTGTACTTCCTAATCAAACATGCTTTTGCTCACAGTTGATTGGATCTGGATCATGTCGAGTCTTATGCTACCTGGGCTCTGTTCTGCTGATTGGACCATGTGATTGCTCATGTCTGAGCACTCTCATCATACTGGCTCGTATGGCTGGATGCCTGGCAAGTCAGGTCGAATCCTAAGATATGAGCTGTTCCTGTGTCTGATGGTGCCATTATCTTGCATCTCTGCCTGCTCCAAGCACTCTATTTCATACTTGACCAATTTACAGTAGCGCTATCTCTTGCAGTTCCTGCCTGCAGAGCCACGAGTCTCTCACCCTTTCATGTCTGTAGCAGTGACCTGACAGTTTTGGCGATAACTCTCTGATAAAACCAAATTTTAGAAATCATTTGATTGAGAAATCTTCTTCAGGTCACAACCATCAACTCTCCTTCAAATATTTTGTGATTTTAGATTTAATATTAAAGTTTAAATATTTGCAAAAGTATCAACGGTCTCGACGACACTTGTCTAACAAATCTCCAGTCATGAGTGGTTAACTGAAGCATGCCTTGAGCGAGAAATTCCTGCTTAGACGCTTGTCTGCCAGAATTAGCTGGTCAATGCTTGATCTGGCTCCACGCTCTGTCAGGAGAAAGGACCTCCCTTCAAAACGTCTATTGGGGATGTGGAAAAACACACAGAGCTTATTTGAAGTGATATGGCGGCGAGATTGGAGCGTCGTGATTGTCTGTTTGAGTTGGTATCGACCATCATCCGTGAACCTCATCAATCATGTTATTTGTAGCGAGCAGCTTGTAAGGGACCCTTTGTGTGGCCCGTGGAAGCTGATGATCAATCGCACAGATTCATTTACCAGCGACGTCTTGGATATGGACGGGCCGATTGGGACATACACAGGCCTGATTTGTCATATTTCATTCATGGATGGATAATCTCAAAGGTTCCGATGAAGAAAAAAATGTTTTGCAGAGATTGTGAGGTATAATTCAACCTTGTGCTGGCCTCATCAGTCCTTACTGTCCAACAAATTAGAACCACATAATCAAATAGGCATGAGTGCCTTTAGCTCCAAGAACAACTTTTAGATACACAGGCTGACTTTATAGCAAAATGACTTTTCTATTTTTTTTGACAGGTTGTTATGACAACACATTTTTACCCACATATTAAACATTTTATAACACACACACACATGCACACGCACCAGAGACAGATACAGAGAGAGGAATAAATACAGATATATATATATATATATATATATATATATATATATATATATAACTATATATATATATATAATTATATATATTATATAATTATATATATATATATATAACTATATATATATAACTATATATATATATATATATATATATATATATATATATATATATATATATATATATATATATATATATATATATATATATATATATTTATATTAGGACTTAGGAACAATTTTTGAGAGAGAGAGAGAGAAAGAGAGAGAGAGAGAGAGAGAGAGAGAGAGAGAGAGAGAGAGAGAGAGAGAGAGAGAGAGAGAGAGAGAGAGAGAGAGAGAGAGAGAGAGAGAGAGAGGGGGAGGGAGGGACGGACGGACGGACAGAGACAGAGACAGAGAGAGAGTAATTGGTATTGGTAAGCTGAGGATTGCCTATTGGTACAGCCTAGAAGGTAGGCCACACATCCTATAGTAACAGACTGCTATTTTGATTATCATACCCTCACATAGTCATCAAGTTCATAGGCTAGATGACGCCTCACCCCACGTCTATTTTTGGTGATTACACATACATCTAGCATTGGCTGATAAGATAATTAGCCACCTGAAATCAATTACTGACTGTTTTCTTATGCTCCCTCCCTGGACTCTTCACCCAAAATTGCTGCTCCCTGTCATCTTTTCCCCGAGTTTGGGAATGACCCGCTGCCGAGATCAGTTCCCAGACATATCCTAAACAGATCATGGACGGAGCTTGCCGAAGGAATGCAATTTTCCTTTGAAGTTCCCACCAGTCTGCTCCAGATGATCACAGCATCTTGAAGGAACCAAAACTAATATCTTCATGCCATTTGCATTGAGTTTGCCTATTATGCCAACTCTTGCAGGTTGCTAACTTGATTTCCATGGATTCGGGTGGAGGCATCGGTTGGCCAGTGAATCCAGAGGGACTCGAGGCCAAAAATGTAGATCAGTGTTAAGTCAATAATTGATGGAGAGAAAGCGTACAGGCCTGATGATTTGGGAAATATTTTACTAATGAAAGCATATTCTTGAAATCATTTGAAGGGGAAATGTTGATCAGAAGCTAAACAACAACTCTCTTTCAAATATTTTGAGAACTTGCGCTTTATTCTCAAGTTATTTCCAAAAGTATGCTAAAAGCAGACGAGTGTGAATGGGTTAAGTCAATAAGTGATGGAGAGAAAGCGTACAGGATGCGGAACTAGATACCCACTGCTGGCAAAGGTTCTAAAACACACAGACTACCAGGCGTTTGGGCAGGCACAACTTGATTAACTTTGATTATAGCTTGGCACAATTTACCAATTCACTTGAATTATCTTGAAGGTGGCATTGGCTTGGATTTCCTAAAGATGGTCAGAGGGTATATACTGGACAGCTAGTATGGGTAGATCAGCCTCCAGACTATGTCCAGTGTATGTACCCGAGGTGTATTCTAGCCATTCATGCTATAGATCATTTTCAAAGAAAGATGTTTAAGAAAAAAATATGTTGTTTATGAAAAAATAGGAAAAGGGCAATGGAATGAAATGAACGAATGTAATGTTTTTATTCATCTCTTAATAGTATGAAGAGTTTGTTTTCATAGAAATAAACCAAATTTGTGATATAGACAGGGTTAGTATTCTTTTCAAGTGTTCATAATGGAACAGGCAAAACAGAATCAAAGAAACATCCTGTTACCAAAGTGTTAGCAGTTGACAGAAAATTGACATATTTGCTCAAAATCGTAAACATATATGTTATTGCTGTGAGAGTAATACCCCTTATGCGCTGCTGTTAAGGGGGCTCGGGACCTTCGTTCTTTAATTGAGACTTCCGTGTAAAGATTGACCAATATCTTGGTCATTGTACAAGAAAACCCCAATAAACTATATATTTTATGAAAGCTGAGAATCTGGAGAGGTCAAATATCCTAAACATGTTTTATGATACCATCACAGTTCCCTGGGGGTGGGGCCTAAAGACAGTGATGCGGATTTCTAATACATGTGTTTTTGCAAAGTACCTCCTGGCTTCAATAAAAGTTTAACACAGTTGATATTTATATATCATGTAGAAAACATCCTTGAGCAAATTCTACTTTTTAATTTTTTTTTATTTTTGTTCCTAAAGGAATTTACAGCAAGTTAAAGTTGTGATCAATATCTTTTTGTTGAATCTTACCTTTCTTCATTTTTGAAGTTGAATTAAGAAACAACTAGAGCAGATATTAAAAAAATGAAAAACTAGAATTTGCCCAAGGATGTCTTTGGTCATGTGTTAAAATCTCAGCATTCTAAGATCAATATTGAATGAATGGGGGCCTTTTAAATATGAGAAGTATGGTGATTTCAGAAAGCCTTCAAACCAGCTGTTAAAGCCAGCCCTGCATATCCTACAGCCTATTATGATGTTCTGCCCCTTTATGCAACTTTTAAGGATAATTTGGAATACGAATATGATTTGCATGTATTGGTAGAATAGTTTGAATGTTTGATAGTTCACTTGGTACCCCAATTACTGGAATAAAAAGGGATTTTTAGCAAATATTTGGAGGTTTCTACTGGTAGAGGCTGGACCCCCTAGTGAGCACTCCTCCCCCAGCTGATAAGGAAAGATAAGAGACTATAACTGACTGCTAATTGCATATTGGCTGTCTGGCAGTGAATCCGCTCCCATACCTGTCAACCCCAGACAAGAAATAAACAGGAGATTTTCTCACGCGGCAGTGCCGCTACCATATACGTTAGTTTACCAACTTCCCACCAGGTGCCGCACATGTATATATAATTTACCAACGTCCCACCAGGTGGCTCCTACCTAATGTAGTGCCAATACTCTCAACTTAACATCACTTTTCCCACCATTTCCTATAGATATGTCCACTTTACACACTTTGCAGAAGGCGTGAACATCTCCCAGTTTACTTCTTGTGATATCTGGATACTCTTGTGCAATTTTATCACTAAATTTGCACATGTATTTTGCTCTTTTACGTGGAGGTGAATTTTCCTTATCAGCCATTTTTTTCTTAATGTTATGATGCTAGACCAGCATGCGCCTCTTTCTACTTCTTAAAATTCAGCTTAATATCAATTAAAACATATCTACTGCTAAGAATAGGAATGGTTATCTAGGCTAATTGCAACTTCTGGGCAAGCTGGGTTCAATTAGGTCAACTGAGTATTGTTTAGGCAGGCTAGAAGAGCCGAGTTGCATGCTAAGCTACATAGGAGTTTAAGTAGACCTGGGCTGAACTTGAGGAAAAACAGGAGATTATAGTCGCTTTAGAAAAAACAGGAGAAAAACAGGAGACAAGAAAAAAACAGAAGAAAAACAGGAGGCAGGTAAATTGAAGTCCAAAAAACAGGAGACTCCTGTTAAAAACAGGAGACTTGACGGGTATGCGCTCCATAACAAGTACTCAGAGTCTGCATCTTCAATTGCTATGCCACTGTCATCTGAACTAGTGCTCAGCAGTCTAAGCTTTCTATAACTTGCACTATGAATGGTTAGTGAATTCTCAGATTCCTCTTCCTCTAATGTATCCAAATCTTCTGGTACAGAAGATTTTTCATGCCATTCAAACCCCCTCTCTCTCTTCCTTTTGGATCTATTTTCCATTGTAAGAATACATTAAGACTCTGCACTGTCCAGGGACCAGCATCTAAATGTTCTCTCCTAACCCTACAGGAAACCCTCTTCACCTAGGTAAGATATCCCAAACATCCTGCCAATCACACACCAGAATATATCTGGAGCATTTGATTGGTTTTACCTGAACTGTCTGACCTTCACCTGTAAAGCAAGACAGCTGATGCACAAGAATTACACCTTTTATTCAATACCCTAATTGCAATGCAATCATTGCTCAGTGCCTGTTTCCTGGGTAGCAGGATACTCCCATTTGATACAATACACATTGTGGTCCTGGCCAGGAACTGTAACCCCCAATTCACACCCATCAGCCAGTAAAGCACACTCCCAGGAGATCAGATAAGGAAAGGATATTAAGATCTTAGATAAACATCCCAGCTGGGTGCCTGAGGATGTTCTCTCCTCTAGCAGTCAGCTTTTACAAAAGTCCTGTTTTTTGTCATTTGTAGATCTAGTAGAGAGTTCTAATTCCAAAGAATAAGTAGCAAACCTTTTCAGCTTTCACATATCAAAAAAACAAAAAAATGCCCTATTTAAAGGTGCGAAGGTCCCGTGCCCCCTTAACTAATGTGGCCAATGCAGAAAGATGTAAAAAAAAACGGAAAATGACTGAAACCCTGGCAACTGGGTACTCATATGATAGTACTCAGCGAGGGCTTTCAAATGAATACCAACATGACATGGTTTAGATAATTGCCAAATTATTTACGATATTGTGCCTAGGACAAAAAGTAGACTCAGCATTACAAGGGATACTTGTAAAAGTTATTAGAGATTAGTACCAGTACTTTATATGTTTCAAAGGTGCCAATCCCTACTTGTAATTAATTTTAATAAGCCTCTAACTGGTTTGCTATCTTAACCCTTATGCTGCTGGCGGCATATTTTGCCTACACAAAATGATGCAAAAAATCTGAAAAATGACTGAAACCCTGGCAAATGGGTACTCATATGAGAGTACTCGGCGAGAGCTTTCCAATGAATACCAACATGATAGGGTTCAGATGGTTTTCAAAAATCTTTGCGTTCTTGTACTTTGGAAGAAAGCAACCTCAGCATTGGAAGGGTTAAGTGTTTTCACCTAGACAGAAAGCTGTGATGGTTATTCCATTACTAGTGAAAACATGTCATCAATCCTGAGAAGGATTTGGTTAGCGGCCAGCCCTTTGGAGGTTTTTCTTTGAAGCTTTTTGCATGCTACCATTGAGAAAATAATTCTTTGGAAACTTGTGATATGATAGATGATCATGAGACGTGTCTTTTATGATTTAATCCATGCCCAAGGCTTATAGTTAAGCTTATTTTGATATCCATACCCTTGGGAGTATGCCTCTCTTTGAAGAAACCAAATCTTGTGTGCAAAGATATGTTAAAAGTGTTTTGATTGATGGTAGGGTTAATACGCCGGGCAGATCGTTCCTCAATTATCGCTACGCCCGTGCTTGTCATATGGGCGAAATCTACATCCTGGCAGTCGGGCATGATAAAGAGCGGTCAGTGTTCTTATGAGCTGGAGGCGACGTGTCCTCTGTGTGGTACAGGAAACGTCTTTATGGTTGCGGTTGTACAGCTTGAGGGAAACTCATTATCTGGCTAAAAAAACCTGCTTGCTGATCCAAACTTCTGCTGCTGCTACTGCTGCTATTGCTGCTACTGCTGCTGCTGCTGATACTGCTGCTGCTGATACTGCTGCTACTGCTGCTGCTACTACTGCTGCTACTACTGCTGCTGCTACTACTGCTGCTGCTGCTGATACTGCTGCTGCTGCTACTGCTACTGTTGCTGCTGCTACTGCTGCTACTACTGCTGCTGCTGCTGCTACCCCTACTGCTGCTGCTGCTACTACTACTGCTGCTACTACTGCTGCTGCTACCCCTAATGCTGCTACCCCTACTGCTGCTGCTGCTGCTACTGCTGCTACTACTACTGCTACTACTACTGCTGCATCTGCTGCGTATCCATTGATTTACACCCTGAGTGTGAATAATGGCAGCTTTCACACGCTCTTGTGTGAGGCCCTGCTTCCGTCAACGATTATCTAAGCCACAAAAAGCCACTTCCCCAGCATTTGCCATAAGTGCAGGTCGACTGATTAGAATATTAGCCCTATTGTAACTTATTGAATACTACTTAGCGGTGCCATGATTTCTGATATTCCAATTTTTTTCCATTTGCACGCAGCATTTTTAGTAGATTGCTGTACCTTGATTTATTCATCCCCTGAAGAGCAACTGGAGCCCTGAGTGTCATGCAGTTTGACAAAGTTGCCTTCTTTAAGCGTTCTCAACTAAGGGGCCAAACTTTTCAGATGCTCTAGGTTGCTGTTATTGATCTAAGAAAATAAGTTTTTTAGTTCATTGGACTTTGAATCAATCAAATTGAGCATTCCCTATTCCTACTATATATACCAAATAGAATGGTATTTTCTATGTATTGAGTTGATAATTGGAAACATGCTGATGGAAAATGAAAAAATAATTCTTTTTTTGTCATATTGTACGTAGAGAAATACATGCATGTTTATGATTTGTATATATTTGATATATATATATATATACATAGTATGTGCCTGTTGGTGAAGCCAGAAACCAGAATGACTGACACATATGTTGATGTTTTAGAATCATGGTTTTATTGGGAAAATGCAGATTTAGCACAGAACCAGCCATTTGAACCAAACAGAGCAAAGAAACAAATCACATGCATCTTGTCGCCAAAGCAAATTGGCATCCCAAATGAACCTATATAGCCAGACTGCTGAGTAAGAAAGCTTGTCCTAATCTCTGTCTGATCACAGCTGTGTTGACTCTGTCCACAGCGCCGGTTCCTAAGTGTACCTTGGCATTTCCTCCCAGTGTAAAGAACATGTTGGAAATGGCCAATTAACATTTGAGCCTGACTCTGCCCCGACACACAGATCAGCAGATCAGACATTCTCAAATGTACATATCGAGGAATGTATTCATTTCAGAGGCAATGAACACGACTGGGGACCAGTTAGGAATGCATCCCGGGCTAAGTAGCTCATAAATTGGATGGTTATTGAGCTGGACGGACTTGTCGGGCATGGGAATCGGAAGGGGGAGTGTGCATGGGCATATCTTGCCCAGTTGTAATAAAACTCCATTGATCTCTTGACAGCGCCACGTTTGACCTATCAAATGACACGTGTCGCCCAGTAATGGCGTACCCGGCAGCTATTCATAGCTAAACAAATTGAACTCAAGGGACCCTGGATGTGCATTTCAAGAATTCAAATGTATGGAAGATATTTGATTTTTCACTTTGGATAATAAAAGTTTAGCATCTGCGTAAGTGTATGTTGAAGAAGCTCTGAAGATCATGTTGTGTGGTCTAAAGCATGAAGTCACTGAATGACACTGTGTAGTCCCTTAGAACCACTGTCCAGGTTCAATACTAATATCTAGGGCGTGTGAGAAAGTTGTCTGTGACTTGTTGTTAGGCAGTGATGTTTGCTGGCTATATACTGCACTTTCTTACGCCACTAAGATACAACTTGCTACTCATGGCTTTGGGAGAATATGGAAGAATTTGTGATAAACAAATTCAACAATTTAGCAGTCATAAGGGTCTAAGTTTGCCATTTAGAACAGGTCACATTGATTTTAAACACTTGAGGTCAATGTGGAATTGGGAACATTGCAAATGCTAATGCCATATTGTTTTCATTCATGCCAAAGATTTTAGGAGAAATTACGAATATTTGAGTTTTTCCAGAGTTCAATAGAAAATATTTGCAAATTCTGCATGTAATGAGGCTGTCTTGATACTTCATGAAAAGTTTGAGTGTGTTTCAGTATCTCAGGTGTACAATGTCAACTCGCTAAAGTTTGCACTCCAGACACTACTTGAAAAGAGCTGTTCACTTCTCTTAGTTAAAATCAATAGCTGCACATGCTCTCATGGCACAGAAAAAATCCCCTTGCAGATATCCCATAATATACTGAATGTCATATTTCAAGACCTGTGCCTATAGATCCTCTTGAGGGCGACCACTCGGGAACATCCAGTGTTCTTCAGAGTTGCCCAGCGCAGCATCTTATTGCCATGGACTCGTTACAGCTGGGATCTGTGCATGAGGGCCATGGATTTCCAATAGTCAATACAGCTGCCTCCATGTACTGGCTGAGCCCTTATTAGGGCGTTAATTAGGGAGCGACAAAGGTCACTTAATAAAACACTAATAGGCTACTCCAAGGATCGATATGGACGTGTATCCTGTAGGGTCGGGATCTTCCCTCTACTCATATAACCACCACTCAGGTCCCACCAGAACTGACAGCTACTGATAGCGCTTTGAAAGTAATGCTTTGCATTTTTCCCCGTTTCAAAGTATGTGCTGATCGAAAGCTTATTCGTGATGCAATTGTACTGACTAGATTTTGGCAAATGAAGATTGAATTCTCTAATTAAGTAAAAAAGATATAATGCTGTAAACAAACCTCTCTTTTACCTCTCAAATCTATTCATCTATCTTTACCTGGTACTGTGAATATATTTTTTAATACTCTAGTCAGATTAGATCTTTAATCTTTTAAGATGAGATTAGTAGTAGAAGGACCAATTCAAGTTTATGAACCACTTAAGAGGCCCTTATATTCATGTGGATGAAGAAAAAAAAAATGTGGCGGATTTTTCAATAATTGCACTCCACTTCAAAAGGAATACATTCTTGTAACTTAGCAGATTAATCTTTAATGACTTATTACATAATGAAATCCCTATTATTGTAATTACTGCAGATAATTAAGCATATCTGAATCTGCTTTAAGACTAAGCCAGCATAGCCATCCATGCTGTAAGTGGATGAAGACGAAACCATTTAATTGATTGAAAATTAGTACCTGTAAAGCTTAATTAATGTTTTTTATTTAGTCTTTTAACTGTAAACATGTATTTGCAGGGCTTTTGAAAATTTCCATGAACAGAATATTTTGTTCTATTGAAATCATGATTTTGTGGTAAGTATGCTTTAATTTAGCTTAATCGTGAGTTATTTTTGATGAATATCTGCATCCTTTAAAAAGCTTAACTAACATCAACAGTTCCTGTATGCTTGGAATGGTGTTCCGAAGGAATAACACCAACAATTGCTGTCTAACTGGCATGGTGTTCAGATGGCATTACAGGCAATGGTTGCTCATTGCTTGACTTGGTAATATTCCTGTCAGTAATTCCTGACTATCTCAAGCTTAGTGTTCAGGTGGCACTAAAACACCAGGAATTCCTATGTGCTCAGATAAGAATACAGATGACATTCTTTACAATTATTCCTGCACTTGGTAGGATTTAACATTAACCCATTTACACTCAGAGCGGCCAATACAGGCCTGACAATTTTGGAAATGTTTTTCTAACAAAAGCAATTTTGGGAAAACTTTTGAAGGAGAAATGTTGATAAGAAGCTAGACAACAACTCAACTTCAACTATTCTATGAACTTTTGCTTAATTCCCAAGTTATTTGGAAAAGTATTAAAGTAGCAGACGATACTTTCTAGAGGATCTCTGAGTGTGAATGTGTTAATGATATTCTATGGTCAAAGATGACTCCCAGGAGAATAAACAAAAAACTTCTTAAAAAAAACAAAAACATCAATGAAATTCAAAGGCTTAGTATGGCTTTCAGGTGGCAATAGTGACAAATTATACCTGTCTGCTTGATCTGTTGATAAGTTTCCATTGATTATCAGCAGAATTAGTAACTTGATCATTTGATTTTTCAAACATTAAGGCCTTTAAGTGACATCTCTGAAGAACAATGTTTGGATTTAGAATTCAGAATTTTATTCATATAACTTTTTCTCTCACATTTAAGCTTAATCGTGACTAGCCAGTTGTTAATGCTGGAGGAAATGGAAAAAGTCCTAGCAAAAAAAACCTATTAACACCAATTCAGGGACAACCTTCTTGTAAGCCAATCATTGCACTGGATTTGAACCCAGCAGAGAAATACATCCCCTTGAACCGCAACGCCATAGGCACAGCATGCTAGCACCTAGGGTATGTGCGCCTCGGGTTACGCGGTGTAGCCTTGGTCACGTGATCTGATCTGTGCAATTAGCATGCAGCATCCTTTCTAGGTCAGATAGTTGCCAAGGAGATGGGAGGCAGCGACATTTGATGATGCATGGACAGTGCCCGATCCCGGTCTACTCATCTCAGAACCCAGGCATTCAGGTGAGGGACAACAAGCAGAACCTTAGACCTTTTGGCTTAAGGGGCAGGCCTGCGGTGAGCAAAGAAGCAAATATGTGATGCTAATTGGTTGAAAACAAGGGTGCTATCCTCTGATTGGCTGACCTCCTGGCAGCGAAGTGGCAGGCACTCACCTGGTGAGGGGTAAATGAACTAGATTACCTGCCACAGCACTAGCTAAGTGGTCAGGTTCATCACACAGATGCTCTGCAGCCTAATCACTGTAATGGTGTACTCTCGCAGCCACCGGGCCAACAAGGGGCGCAGCGGCCTCCCTCACTCTCCAGCCCACCCATCTCTCTCTCTCAAGCAGCAAATACAGTCTATGAGAGAAAGGATTTCATTTGCCACTGTAATCTATTAGTCGTAAAGCCGGCCTCGGCTGATGGAGTTGCATGGAGCATCCATGCCTAGCCTTGAAATGGCTTTATTAGGCCTCCTTCCTCACCGGTAGCACTAATTGCATGGAGCGTCAAGCTAAAGAATGGCCTAGCGTGGATGGCTGAATTTCATCTAAGAGAGAAAGGAGATAGTTTTATGTATTTGAAACACACTGCCTTTTAGGAAAAAAATGCAAAATTCCAAACCCAAACTGCTGGAGTGGGTTTGAAAAATCAGAATCAATAACCCCCCCCCCCCCCCTCCTCCTCCTTTGGATATATTGTTTTATAAGTAAATGAAGTTATGTAGAATAGTGTCTATAGTGCTCTATTGCATCAATAGAATAACAATCAAACAAAACAAATTGATGTGCTTGAAGTCAGTGTTGCCGAGTAAGGTACAAAAATAATCTAACAATCGGAATCAGAAATGAAATCAGTAAAAATCATGTCAAACATAGACCTCCCAAAAATGTTTGTAATGACAGATGTAGGGTAGTTTCTATCATAATTATTAGTGTTGTTTTATGTTCCCAGTGCTCTAGTCAAATTAGGGACCACCATGGCCTAGAGGTTAGGACACAAAGCTCCCAAACATGAAGTCATGATTTGAGTCTCCGCTAGATCCACATTATGTAGCAGGCTGCATGGCTTGGTTGCTATACAAATGTGCAGCAATTATGGATAGGCTGTCTATGATGATGATCGGCAAGGGAAGGGAATTTCTTCCAGGTTCCAGGTTTCCATGTAGCCGCAATATGACCAAAGTTGTTGAAAAGGGGGGTTAAAAAGCAACTCCTTTCTCTCCCCTCAAGTCATTATGTCCCTGTATGAGCAGCTGGTCAGCTGTGATCTCGAGACATACATGAATGGGGCTGGGCTAAGAAGTCAAGATGTGATGGTAGTTTTGAAGACTGAGTCTTTAAGCTACCTTCTGTTGTGTTGTTATCGTGGCAGAGTAAACTGCCCCCATACCAAAAGGCCGTTCTTTGTCTCTAATAAATCATCTACAAATGTGACAAGTCTTCACCTAGCACTGGGCATCAGGGCTGGTCTTATGTATTAACCTCTACACAAATAGACTGTAAGTTGAGTAAACTGTGAATGTGTCTGGACTGTTGTCTGTCTGCACTGTAGTCATTGTGTAACTAAGGAGAGTGTACTATGATATGTATGGTAAGTGTCTCATGATGTTCTGCACTCTGGGCGGATGTGTGGATACATCATACTAATCTATAAGGGCTGCTTTAGTGTCACATGGTCACATGCAGGCATTATGCAATTGATTAACCCAGATATGCCAAAATGAATGCCAAAAAAGGTTGTATGCTCCCCTTGAGGGAGTTGAAATGATCCTATGAATAACAGAAAGAAAGGCCTTGCTAAGGAGTGAAAAATAAAATAAGCCCCTTTTGAACATTCTGGTGAAAAAAGCTTTATATGAAATAACAGTCCATAATTATAATAATAATAATAATGATGAGTATGATAATAATAGTAATAATGATAATGACAATAATAATAATAATGATGATGATAATAATAATAATAATAATAATAATAATAATAATAATGATTACGATGATAATGATAATAATAATAATAATAATGATAATAATAATAATAATAATAAAAATTATAATAATAATAATAATAATAATAATAATAATAATAATAATGATAATTAAGACTAGATCTATTGTAGTTAACCCATTCACACTTAGAGCTCCACTAGAACCTAACGTCTGCTACTTTCATACTTTTGAAAATAACTTGGGAACAAAGCGAAAGTTCACAACATATTTGAAGGAGAGTTGTAGTTTGGCTTCTGATAAACATTTCTTCTTCAAATGTTTTCCATAAAATGCATTTGTAAGTAATATAGTTCCAAATTTGTCAGGCCTGTTTTGGCTGCTCTGAGTGTTAATGAGTTAATGTATCTTTCCATCCAGCTGAAAAGACCGTGAGCGCCAAGGTAGACATACACATGGTCATGTGAGATAGCAAAAATTTCTGAAAGTAACATATCTGCCTACTAAGTTCCCTCTGTGAACCATATGGATACCATTTCATTTTCAATAAATCACACCACCACGACTAGCAGTAAAGTAAATGGCCACTATTTTTGTCACCCTTGGACATATATTAGGTTTTCCTGCATATGCTGTTGTGACTATTTGTGACTCTATAAGGACAGCTGTGTGAAACTAGAACCTGGAAGCCAGCATTTGCTATATTGAATATTTTATAAGAATAATTATTGGCTATACCTGCCCTATCTATGACACATTTCTGACAAATTTAGACTGATTCTGTTTTAGCGTGTCTAAACCATAGTGCCTAGAATCAGGCATACACTATATAGAGTTTGAGGTTTTCTTGGCAAGCAAAACACCTAATAGTATGTTAGTCCTGTATTTAAGCAACATATTTGAAAGGCTCCTGGCTATATTTAGATACATAGTGAGATATTGCACTACCAATGAATGAAATGATCATTATTTAATGGAGTCATTCTTGCATATGATAAATGAGTAGAAAAGTATTTCTCCCTCTGAGCCTTTAAAATGTATGTTTCTGGGAAGAAGTGGAACAACTAGCAATCTCTGTGTATACTAAATTGCCACTCTGTTTTTTATGCCCTTACACCATCTGGCTACCATTATCATAGTTCTGTTACATAAACAGATAGCCAGGAATTTGATATATCCTATCCTGGACTTCGTACAAATGTATTTGTTGGCATCACTTCCAGTACAATGTTAGACCATGAACCCTCAACCTGTGTTCTGATTAAATGCTTGCTTCCATAAACAGTCACCATTAATTTATCCTGCATGCCACAATGTCTTGGAATGTGGCATCAAGGTTATCTTCTTAGATACACTCAAGACAGTGTAACGTCCAGATATATCATTCCTCGCTATCTTTCTGTTTCTCCAAACAGCACTTCTTTGGTAGAACACACCAGCATTACTTAGATACACTCAAGTCAGTGTAATGTCTAGATATATCATTCTTCGCTATCTTTCTGTTTCTACACACAACACATCTATAGTAGTACACACCACCATTACTTAGATACACTCACGTCCGGGTAATGTCTAGATATATCATTCGTTTCTGTCCTACTTTCCCTCAGAGTGTCTCTTTATTGAATAACAGGCAAACATTATTACTCAGAACATCGTATACTCGTCAGGGCAATGCCTAGGTACATCATTCTCGGCTGTCTTGACTGTTCTAGCGACCTGATACTGTGTATCTTGTAGTAGTTCAGCATCGCTCAGATACTCCTATGTCAGGGAAATAGTTTTGTAGATATATTATTCCTTGCCTTTGACTTTTCATCCTTAGTGACCGACTCTCTCTCTTTGGTAGTAATAAAATCAAACATAATATTGGGAGACACTTATACAGTCATAATGCCTAGATATGAGGGTACTTCTTAAAACTTGTACCCTAACATTCCTATATTTATTGGTAATTAAACATGTTAGTGGTATTGCTACATAGACAACACTTGGTCTGCATGTCAAGTCCATTTCCAATAATAAGGTTGATTAAAATAACTATGCAAGGGTAAAGTCACAGTGGAAAAACATTTTCCCTCCTCTTTGAAGTTCAGGAGGCACCTTGAAAGAGTTCATGTTTGTGTCAGCGTACTGAAAGACCCCTGTCACATGCAGTCAAAAACATCATTAAAGTGGGCTTTTTGTTGGTGACTGCATGGCAGCGTATGGCAGCCTCTCCACTATAAATTACACTTACCAGGTGCAAAGATGACTTGAACTGCATATGGTTTGCAATAAAGCATTCACTGTGCCAGTTTGAGGTGCTAACTGTTGGTATTTATTGCCTCGGGGGTGGCCTGCAGTGTCTGCTAGTGAAAAAGTAGGTACAAGTGTTAGAGTCCAAGCTGAAGTGGAATCTCTTTCCTTTTCAAATATTTCATATATCCAGGGACTAATAGCTAGGAGTTTGAAATTGGGTGTCCAAAATTGGCAATTACATAATCTCTGAGCGGCATCCATTTTTTTTCAGGGGAGGCCATAATATATTCAGATAACTTGACCATAAATATGTATTTTCTTATTCAGAAAAGGTGAAATATACTTCTGTTATTCCAAAGAAATCATGTTTAGGAGAAACTATTCAATTATCTGCTTGAGAAATGACTTTTATTAGAAATCCCTCACAAAATGTCTTGGTGTCTTGATGGGTGATTTTTGAGGGGTTGGGTGTCCAAATGATGCCCGGACGCCCGGATGCAAATCTATATTTTTTTCATATTTAAAGCAAACCAAAATAAAAAAAACTCAAACATCGAAAATATCTATCAAACTCTAAGAAACACAAAATATGTGCTTTTTCTCGGACATTAAAGCACAACATAGAAACTACTCAAATATAAATGAAAATTAGAAATCAATCGACAACTGCCCTACAATTTATTTATCAAAACTCATGCTGTGTTCCCAATAATTTCTCACAAATAGTGGGGTATGATGGCCTCTGGAAGAGGGGTATTCTGGCCCGTGTAACATTTAAAGGTTAAAGGCTCATGCACCATACTCCTCTTATCACATTTCGCGGCCATCAAGGATCATTTGTGCCCCGCATGGCCTGTGGGCTGTGGTTAGCTGTTTTCGCAGCTATTAAACGTCTCTTACTTTGGCCCATCAATCAGAAAGATGAGTCTCATACACGTCAGCTTTAGTACCCACCTTGCACCTTGCCGTGGTGGAGTAGTTAGCCTCTGGCCTCTCCTACTGCTCCCTTGTGGGCTGCAATCACCCTATTGGTCCACGGCAGCCGGCATTGCCCAGCTACCACAATATCTCCACTGGAATCTACCACTGGATCACAGTGCAATCTGGGGGTGCTGGTCCAACCACTACCTGCTAATGGTCTTGGTACAATAGCCCATGCAGCTACCACAATATCTCCACCAGAATCTACCACTGGATCACAGTGCAATCTGGGGGTGCTAGTCCAACCACTACCTGCTAATGGTGTTGGTATATACCTGTACAATAAAGTGTGTGCATACGTGAAACTGGTTTATTGACAGTTGCGATATGGATTCCTGTGTACACGTGTAGATGCGTCATGCGAGACCTGTTGGAGCATAGCAAAGAATACAAAGTATTAATTATGTATTTGTAGAAGCTCAGGTGCAGCCTTTTCTGCGTATGTTGACAGTATTATAAGCCAGACATGCAATTAAGACCTGTGATATTCATGATTATGAACAGAAAAGTGCAATGTTTGTGAGAGAGAGAGAGAGAGAGAGAGAGAGAGAGAGAGAGAGAGAGAGAGAGAGAGAGAGAGAGAGAGAGAGAGAGAGAGAGAGAGAGAGAGGGAGGGAGGGAGGGAGGGAGGGAGGGAGGGAGGGAGAGAGAGAGAGAGAGAGAGAGAGAGAGAGAGAGAGAGAGAGAGAGAGAGAGAGAGAGAGAGAGAGAGAGAGCGGATGAAACGTAAAAAGCATCAGATATCATATTTATGAACAGAAAAGTGCATTAGACAGTAGAAGTACAGCTTGTCAATTTACTGTAAGCTTCTGTTGTATATCTGCACTATGATTGACCATTTGGAAGTTAATCAACTGTTGCTATTGCTAATGCCTAATGGATTCATGTAGCGTTAAAGGATTGCTCACTAAACCAATCATTTTTAATTGACACACATCCAAATTTCTTAATTGAATACATAGTTTAATTATCCACAGAAAGTAGTCATATTCGTTGCACATGGTTTGTCCTAGGAAGAATCATTTGGTAGATATCACCAGCTGTGAATGTTTATAACTACCATCTACAATAAATTGTAAGTTCTCTCATGTAATTGCATGATTTCTCATAAAATGCCACTCATCTAACATATACCCAAGCTTACTATTACGACCCATGCCAATGTCTATCCAATGAACACATAACAAGTATATTAGATAACCCAATCATTCCTTGCCATTGACCAGTTCATTTTAACCTTTCATATTTTTAATTTCACTTAGTATTTAGTCTCAAACCAGGGACGTCCCTGCTCAAACTTTCAAGATATCTGTGAGAGGGTGGTCATTTTCCATTCTGATCTACATTTCTCCTTCACATATTTTCAGAAAAATTCTTCACTTAAACAGTCAGAACACTTTTGTCTCTCACAGACATATAAGAGTTATTCATAATGCCATCTCTATTTTGGGCATTATTCTAGTATGCCGTTTTAGAGATTTAAAGCTGACATAATTTGGTATGAGCTATCGACAGCAGTACACTAATTGATAGAGATTTTGACATTTGATTCTGTATGATTAATTGTGATACATAGTGAGAGTAACATAAAGTTTCTCATTACCAGCATGTAATATTACTCTCGATGAGATGGTTGTCATTGCCCGTAGTTCCCCTGGGCTTAATTTGTAATCTTAACGGCACCCACTGGCTACTTATCCTAACTCCATTACTGTGATGAAGTCAAAATTATACCAGAAATCTCTAGTAATTGGAGGTTTATTAGAAATCCTTGGTAATTACTGAAGAGCAATAGCACATTTAATTAGATTCATGTTGGTTTATTATCTTTATGGAAGTTGCGAATGGGAAAACTGTTCATTATTAGTACTGTATGAATGGGAGACATGCATATTATTTCTTCTATGCTATTGCTACTGAGAAAATGTTTACCATTTATTTTCTGTAAACCCACAAAACCTCTAATATTAAGTTGACATTTCTGACAAAGATTATATTTTTGAAGAAATATTCTGAGAACTATTAATCAAAAAACAGGTCAACAACTCTTCTACAAATACAATACATTTCTTTGTTTTTATTCCCAAAGTATTTGATAGAAATTAGTGGTAATTAAAATCCTCATGATATTATTTCAAAGTGTTCATGAAAATATATAACTGGATCATTTGCTCGTTTCCATTGAAATTTGTGTGTTTAAAAGTTGATTATGGGTATTTTCTTTACAGACAAACAATAATTTTCCTTAATTGATTAAGTTGAACTTTCAGTTTTTCTACCAAAGTAATCTGATGCCAATCCCAATGTTTTTCTGCCCATCGTTTTAATAGTTTACACCGGAATGATGCTGTATTTACTGCTACAATAGCATATTTATTTTAAGCAGGTCTCTCTGTGCAATACCATAAAAATTAACACATATATGCATGTTTGACTGTCTGTGCATGAGAGTATAAGTATAGTTATTTTCATATGCAGTCCTAGTCCTTAATTATTACCTGTGCAGCTAATAGTAGTACTATATTCAAACATTAAAGATACATGTACATTTTACATTCTTTACACATGGTACTGGTACAAATTATTTTCATATGCAGTTCTACTGTCCTTATTTTCTGTGCAGCTAATAGAATTGGATTTATGTTCTAGGTTAATTGATTTGATCCATTAGATGATAAGCATCATTGTTTTTCTGCTGATTCTGTGATAAGGATTATGAATGTGTGACCTGGCTCCATCAGCCCCTTCCATTAAATGAAGTGATCAGCGGCGCAATAGACGTCATGATTGTTATGGTTTACTGAATATTTCATGTGGTTTGTTTTTGTTTGGCATCGTCTTTGATATAGGCTAATTACCACGGTGAGCCACTTATAGTGTGCCGGCCCATCTAGTCTCACCTCATAGATCAGGATTCAGAGAAGTGAATATGGCCCTTATCTCATAACACATATGGGAGTCACTGATTGTACTCATATCTTAACAGAAAGGAATCTCTTTTTTAGATCTGCATTATAATCTTGCATTGATTGTCCATCAAGCATTAAGTGAATATAAAGAAATGATAGTTGAAATTTTTATCAAATTATATACCTTGTTTTAGATGCCATTTATTCAGTTCGAAATTTGGAATTGCAAATTGGCATCACGTTTACTACCATATTAAAAGGCTAATTCTTGACTTAAGCCAGTTCTTGTTGCTGGACTTTTAGGAGATCAGAGTGCCTGGGGAAAACAATGGCTTTAAACCACAATGCACCTGTAACTGGTAACTTCCTCACAAGCCTCAACCTTGTAGCATTGGTGAGAGGCTGTGAGTATTTAATGCCAAGTGTTGACTTCCTATATAACTGTAACAATAATGCCTTGACCAGCTTTAAACTTGTTCAGAGTATAACTTTTTATTATCAGGGACCTATGGGGAGTTTTTATATATCACCTCAAAAATGAAAAAAAAAATCACATTTTGCTGCCTTTAAAATGTTTTAAAAGTTAAAGGCATGCAGAGTACAGTTATATTTATTGGTCATAACAATGAAAGATTTTCAATCTTCTTGATAGAAGACTATTTTACTAGCCCTGAATGATCAAGTTTAAGGCCTGATGGCCAGGTTCCAGCAAGACAAGCCTACAGAATAGCTTTAAGGATTCAGGGGTCAACGACAGGCAATTTAGTGCTGGAATCTAGCAGAGTGCTTCAGCTGCTGCCCCTGCAGTCAAGTACCTATTAGTTCAGATTATACTGCACATCTACTCATCATGCCCACAATATTAGACCTCTCCCACTGACCTCCAAGTCACCCCTTGGGCGATCGAAAAATTATTGACCCCTCAATTATGGCCAGTATAGGGTTAAATCTATTTATGTTTTTACTTGGAGATTTGGGGTCTAGTTTTAAGACGTTGTTATCAAGAGGGATTGATCATGTCAGAGAGGAAGTTTCTCAAGATCAATGGAGCTGCTTCAGCGGAGTTCTTCAATAAGAATTAGCCGTCATGTGTGATAAGGATAGCAGTCAGTCTGCATCTAGATGCCTAATGCAGAAATCCATTCTAATCGTGTTTGTTAAACTTCCTCTGCTCTCCTTCTGTGACATTTCGCATACTGTATGAGACACGTTGAAAATAAACACACCCAATATCCACCCCACTCTGGACCCTATTGACGTTGGAATAAAATCCATACCATTTCCTATTCACTTTGTGCATTTTTATGAAAAGACTTATTTCCCCACGCTGTTTGCGAATGAATAATGCAACTCTTTATGGAAGGCGTGTCATATTCAATAAATTTATGAAATGATTGTTCCTTTGTTTGATTTAACAAGTAACTTGGAGGAATTCTCACGTGGTATTATACTTTATAGGTCTCTTTTCTTAAGAAGTAATTCACCCTTTCAATTGGAAATTTATAATACTAACTCATGAAACTGCATTGTATATGCTATGCAACAATATACAGAATGGTATATCAAAAGAATATCTATTTATTATCCAATATTGGCTGATAGACTGAAGTGATAAGTAAAAAAACACTTTAATAATATATACTATTAGGTATTTTTCGTAGTTAAGATTAAACATAGCTTTAACTAGACTGCATTAAAGAAGATAGGACTGAAATAATGGACCCTTATTGATCCTTACCCTGTTGTGTTGCTGGAATGAATCTCTTATAGGATTACGCTATGCTATTTAATAATTGAAGAGGAGGGTGTTGATTTTTATATTCAGCAAATTTTGTGTATGGCTTCTTCAGGACATTAGTTATGAAGAAATATGGGAGAAAAGTGCATGCTTTGAATGGTGGCAGACTTTCCAAAGCTTTAACCTGTTTGTGCTTGAAAGTAGCCAAAACTGCCTGACTATTTTGGTGATATCTTTCTATCCAAAGCGATGGCTGGAAAATATTTGAAGGAGAATTGATCCTCAGAACTTGATCTACAACTCTCCCTGAAATAGTTTTCATATTAATGCTTCATTCGGAAGTTATTTTCAAAACACTTGCCATGTAGGTCTGCAGGCATGAATGTGTTAATGCCAGGACTGTGCTTCGGTATGTCACAGGGATGCTGGCAGCTTACACAGGTATACACGTCAGCCTGACTAAATGTCCCCTGTTAATTCACGATCATGGGTTGCTTGATTGGATTGCATTATTCAGTGAATTTACGGCCACCGACACATGTGTGTTGCAGAAATCCACACTAATTGGAAGAGGGAAAGTGATTAGCTGAGTTTAGCGTGGACATGACCTGACTGGAGCTGCCGGGGCGGAGACGTCAGGCCCTCTCTGGAGGAACCCAGACATTGTTTGGCAATTTAGAGATTGGACCAATTAAAGCCACTGGCTACTAACTCAAAGTGTGTCCCCTCGGTCCTTACTCAGCCTAGAAGGCAGCCAACAATTTAGTTCCTTGCGTGATGTTTGGGTAGCATGGATAGAGTAGGCTATAAAGGTATATATAGTCCCCTGGCTTGGTGCTAGTTAAAAAATGCCAGTGCTAGGAAAGATTTGGACATCTTCGGGCTGATAACGGGTATTTTCAAGCTCTGACTTCTACATGTTTAAAGCTTATACTACAAACTAGATATTGGTTATTGTGTAAAACTAAATTAAAGAAATCTGTAGTAGAACAAAAAAGTATTTAAGAAAAATTCTGAGTGAGCAAATAAAATAAGTACGAGGGTTTGTTGAATTTTGAGCATCTATGATACTTCAATGTTATTGAAAAATATAGATTTTTTCAGTTTCAGCTCTCCATTATAATTTGCCCTTTTCCATATCCTTGTGTATCCAAAAACTACTGGAAGCCCTTAATTGTTATACTCAATGGTCACATGTTGCCCGTTGACATTATAATTAGAAAGCAGTCAGGCGTCTCTCTCAGACCCAGTGGTAAATGCTACAACAGCAGGAGCACTCCCAGGTAAAGCCCTCTTTTCTCTCCCTCCTCATTATAATTAGAAAACAGTCAGGCGTCTCCCATAGACCCTGGATATCCTACTACTGTAGGAGCACTCCCTTGTAGCCCATTTTTCTCACCCTCCACACCTACATGCCTGCAGCACTAGCAGTACTACCAGGTCCCTGCACTCCAGCCGATAATGACAGCTTGATGACTCTGGAATGGTCATTTAGGGAGCAGTGGATAAATGATGATAATGGGCCTGGATTTATCATGGAGGACTTGAGGATTGTCAATGGATCCCCTGTTAATCCCTATTGGAGTAGCTGCTGATTCCCACCGCTCTTCACACTTACTTGCTATTTCTTCTCCATGGGTCAATCTGACCTTGGGTAGCAGGGCTGGGGCTGCCCCAATAGTCAAGTGGTCCATTTATTAAGGCTTAGCCACTGACTTCTATCTGTTCCGCCCTTGCTTGGGTTTGAATCATGCTCATGCTGTGAAAGAAAGTTACCATTGATGTGGGCCCATGCAGTGGTTTTCCTGGGTTCTTTGGCTCTCCCCACCTCCTACAACAGATAGGTCCGTATTTAGCCAAAATATGGCAGAAGAAGTGACAATAATAGAAATTTAAAACTCATTGGTTATCTTCAATGCTAATTCAGATACTGGGAAATTCCATGATAATTCAGTTTATCCAGTACTCTAAGTTAGGCTAAAGTATCATCTACATTTAAAGGTATTGGTAGATTTCCTGCAGTGTAGAGATGTCTGATCAAGGTTGGAAGGATTTCTATGTTTTCTAGAATAAATTGTGGTCTTGTCCTGAAAAATTAACATCATCACATTCATAAGGTTTGATACCGCTTATATTGAGCTGCAGTAGATCAGCTTCTGTGATGCATTGAAACTTCTCAGCCTATTTGGCCCACAATTAGATAATATGAGAATAAAAGAACATTAAAACTTGTTATATATCACAAATATTTTCAAAAGAGTTTTCTCCTGTTAAGAAACTGCTATTTTCTGATATTTAGCATGGTTGTGGATTTTGAGCATGAGATTGCAAGAATGTGTATTGGAATTGTAATGTTTTAATGGCATATTTTGGTTTTATATGAAGTCATTAAATGCTTACAATTTTGGTTATTCCAAATTTATCAGAATATCTGCAATCAAAGACTGAGCATGATAAAGGTTTAACCAGCACAAAATTGCAAGAATGTGTATTGGAATGGTAATGTTTTAATGGCATTCTCTTGTTTGATATCAAGTCAATAAATTCTCATATTATTGATTTAATTCCAAATTAGCCGGAACATCTTCAATCTACACCAGCATGAGCACGATAAAGGTTAACCAATATGGAATTGCAAGAATGTAGCGAAATGGTAATGTTTTAATGGCATTCTCTTGTTTTATATCAAGTCAATAAAAGCTTCCTCCTCTCCTACTCTACTTAATTGCAATCTTAGGATTGCACATAACGAAGAGCCATAAAACTCCCCCTACAATATCGCGTCTTCTAACCAGCGGAGCAGGCGGGCTCATCAATCAATTTCCTGCGCTTGGCAGTTTAATAAGTTTCTCGCAATTTTGATTTCATATCTTTATTTTTTGATGTCTTTTTCCGCGACAACACTAATTGCATTTTGATAACGGCCTTTCCCTAATTGCCTTGTGATATTGTTTGCTGATGCCAGCTATTACATCGCCTACTTCAATTAGTGGGGCTGTGACTTGCGGGGAGAAGCCCTCACCAAATGTTGTTGAGATATTCTACTAGGAAATACTGGGATTTTCCATTGAAATCATAGTATTTCCTTGGTATTACCAGCTTAATTTGATAAGGGAGTCCAAACATACTGTCTATTTAGGATCCATTACAGTTCTTTTCCCTTATCTACAATTTTTGCTTAGTATCTTATTGCAAATTTTCTATTTAACCCATTTACACTCAGAGCGGCCAAAAGAGGCGTGACGATTTTGGAAATATTTTCCTTACAAAAGCGTTTTTTTGAAATTATTTGAAGGAGAAATACTGATCAGAAGATAAACAACAACTCTCCTTTAAATATTTCACAAACTTTCGCTTTATTCCCAAGTTATTTCCAAAAGTATGAAAGTAGCAGAGGATACTTCTAGAGGAACTCTTGAGTGTGAATGGTAAATGCATTTATTATGGTAATTCCCCTTATTAAGTGTTACATATCCTGACAATATGATTTTGAGTGCTACTCTAAGTTTGCTATTCTTTACTGTGACAAAAGTGGCCAGAAGTCTTTTCAGGTCATTGCAAGGATGTATGGATAACAGGAAAAGAGAGAAGACAACCTTTTGTGTTTTGAATACATGCCTAGTAAAAGTTAAACATTGATGTAAAAACAACCTTATGAAATTGACTATAAGAGACCATTTATACAGTATTTCATTGGCGAATATCAAATATTTGGAACAGATGTTGAAAACTGCAGAGGGACATATTGTCGAAAATAACTTAATTTCCATACTACAGGCAAAGCTCTTGCTGACGATTGAGGTACTGGGAGCCTCAATATATACTTTGAATATCAATTACATACAACATTCTCTGATAATGTGCTCTATATTTAGTGTGACTTGTGCAGTAGTGCAGCTGATCTTTGTGTGAATCACTGCAGTGGATATTCGCGCTGGAGGGAGGTGAGAGTTGGTATCGACACTATGAAGAATAACACAACTAGGGAATAAGTGAATTAGCCCTGGCAAGACAAACAGCCCCTGAGAGAGTGGGATTATCCATTGTGTGGTGTTAGAAGTCTGTATGTGTGTGATTAGTGCTTCCAATTTAGCAGCTTGCTGTTATTCATGCTGTGCGGCACTGATATATGTGCTTATCACAGAGGCGATCAGCCAGGATCAATATTCCTAACACCTAGTTCCACAAATGCTGCTTCTCTTAAAGTGAGTGTGTCTGTTAAGACACATGAAATAATCCTCCATCATTTCCTACCTGTCTCTTTTCCAGTCAGCTTTAACCCTTTCCATGCTGAGGCTAGTTTTGTCCATGGGAGAAAAATACAAAAAGTTTTGAAAATCAATTAAACCCTGTCATGTTGGTATTCATTGGAAAGCTCTCGCTGAGTACTATCATATGAGTACCCATTTGCCAGGGTTTCGGTCATATTACAGTTTTTTTTACATCTTTCTGTATAGGCCACATTAGTTACCAGCAGCATAAGGGTTAACACTGGCATGCATTGGTTGGTGCTCACCTTTGGACTATAGGAGCTCTCTCAATTGCAGTGCATTTGATTTTTTTTTCTGGATTATAAAAGGCCTTTTTTTCCAGCTCTATTTATTGCTTAATTTTTTCTAGCAGAGAGATTATTTTAGATTATTATTTGCGCAAGTAGGCTACTATAAGTTGTATAAGTTGAATTCTAACCAATTTTCTTGTCATGTCTTAATCCTACACTACATACTAGTAGTTGTTCCTTGGTGAACAATCTCAGTATCTCTAATAATTGCAGCTCTTACTGTGTGGTTACCTGCAATTTGCCATTTTGATACATATTTCAAAAGTAAAAGTCAAACCTGTATTCTGGTATGGCACTGCAACCTCTTTATAATGATTTTCTTATGAAAAGTTATGTGATTATTGTAGGCATATATTTTATGTTTTATTGGTAGAATCTATATCACTATGGTTGGCTAAGGTCAAGTTCCTATGAGAGTAGACATTGCTCAAATAAATTACCTTCCTTGTGTGAGTAATTCCAAGAGGTATTTTCAGTTGCAAAGGCATCATAGACAGCCCTTGACAACACTGCACATGTGTATAGTGACATAACCAGGCTATAACCCACAGATGTGTATCCAGGCTTGATCTCAGTGAGAGCCATCAGGCCAAGGCAGTTCCCTTGCTGCTGGATATATAAATCTTAGGCCTAAAAAAATTGTTTGTTTCCTCTAACGATCCGAAAAAAAATAGGGTTGGTAGATCGGTAAAAAAAAATTTTTTGCTTATTTTTTTGGTCAAAAATGTGTGTTTTATGCATGTTTTACGTTGATTGTGAGTTGGGATGGCTGAAAAATCTTTAGGGTAGGGATTTTTTTGAATAAAAACTAGGGTAGGGTTACAGGAAACAAACAAATTCTTTAGGCCTTATATAGACAGTGTCAAAATATGTAAGACAGCCATAACCTATGATATTTGCAGATAGTGATGCTGTGTGCCACACGCACACACACACACACACACACACACACACACACACTAACTATGCATGTACTCCCTCTGTTTATTTTATGTAACTACTGGCCAGTCTTGCTGAAGCTATATTGACCCTCTGTTGCCCTGGGGGATGCAGGCCCACTGATCATGATTACTGAGGAGAAAGTGCTGAGGTAATTTGCCAAACACACACATTGTTATAGCAACTGCTAACTAGCTTGGTGGACAGCTTCCAAAGATTGTGAATCATTATCCCCGGCTTTTGATTGGGCATATTGATTTTAAGGTACGGCCGTTGAGACTGTCTGTAGTAAGGCCATTCATTGTTGCTAATTATAAGTTTCCAGTTTCCACCCTGATAGCCTAGTGGTCTTAAGTGTTACAACTGACTGCTAGCTGGCTCTCACCATGCACTGCCAGAGGCTTTGTCATGGTTGAATTTGTTTTTTGGCATGTGAGAAAGTTGCCTTTGACATTGAATAAACCTTATTACATATGTGTAAAGCTCATTGAAATGATAAGTCTTTTTCAGTCATAGCACCATTTGACTCATGTCTTTATATTGAAAGGAGAATAACGAATGTCATTGTATATTGAAACTTTAGCATGTTTAAAAATCTCATAAAAACCCTATAATTATAAACCAACCACATAAGCCACCTTAACTGTTATCCACAGGAATGAGAAACTCACAATGTGTTAGCATTGCTCTGAGGCCAAGTTAAAATGCACACCCTATTTTGTCCCATTACATGTGGCTAAGCCTCCTTCACCCAGAACAGGCCCGCAGCCAGCACGGTCCACCTCGTCCTCCTCTGCCATGCAGTCTAGTAGTAGTAGAGAAAATGGCGTTGTTGTCAGTGGAGCGTGATGGATGCGATTGGCTGGGTGATAATGTCAGCTAGTTGTAAGGGAGAAGCAATTATTTACATGCAATAACAGTCACCCGTGCCATAATAGATTTGGATTAACTGAATTCTGGGCGACTGCCTCGCTCTATGAGTTCTGGCATGTGGGTGCTGGACTGAACACAAATTTCACACTTTACTCCCCAATTTAGATGTCCCCTATTCCATGCTGCACATGGGACCCCGCCAGGACTAGAAAATAAATTCAATCCAAATTCTTACATTTGTATTATAAGTGACACTACCATTTGACCCTCATGTCTTTTTAATAGATTATGTACATTTGTGACAGGTAATAAAGATTTATAATATAACCTTTAACCAGAAATTTTCCTGAGGCAAAAGTTCATCAAATTCATGAATGTTGAGCAGCTAATTTAATTGTAGGCTTCAAAAGGTGAAATGGTACACTTGTTTTGAGGACCGAAATACTTCTTTGCAAACTGTCTCATTACAATTCATTCTGCATATATATATATTAGCTGGATTCCCAACCAGGATTGCTATGTTATAAGAAATTTAAGGAAATTGCGAAAGTGAAAGTAGTGTTTAAAAGACTTATTTGTACAACACCTGTTTAACCCATTCATGCCTTAAGAGCAAGTAGGTAAGGCCAGACTGGGTTGTGTAATCATATCCTCTCAGGTGAAGGCATCCCAGTCAGGGAAATGTTTAGATGGAAATTGCCAATCACGTACTCCCAAACATCATTCCTTTTTAGGAAAACTAATCTGGCCCGTAAAATCAAGAAAAAAATATTCTGGCCCTGAAAATTGATAATTTTGGTTCAGCCAGATGGGAAAAAATATCTGCCTCTGCTAGAGAAGAAAATCATCTATCTGGCTTTGCCAGAGGAGAAAGGAAATTCTGACCAGGTCTAAAAAGATAGCCCCTCAACCCCCAATATGTTCCGCCCTTATAGAATGTGCAAGGATTTGGAATTTTGTTTATCGTCACATTTATGCCAATTGTGGCTAATTCGTGACTAGCCAGTTGTAAGTAGTGGAGGAAACCAGAGTACCCGGCGAAAACCACCGCCTAACCCCAAGTCACTGGCAACTTTCTCACATGACCAGGCCGGGATTCGAACCCAGACAGAGGTGAGAGACAGCGTACAGTCAGTGGCGGCGCCTTAGACCACACGGCCGTCAGAGCAGGCCCTGAATGTGCAAAATGAAATGGGTATGATGCCTCATTATATACTGTGTTAAATGGGGATGTCAAATACAATGATTCTTGCAATAGGTTATTAGATGGTAGTGGTTGAAGTATTATAGATCAATAGGAAAAATAGCCAAGCTTTATTGCTACTATTTAATAAAAGAAATAGGAGAACAATTTCATTTCCTGTAAACATTCATATTAATTTTGTATTTTTCACCTTAAACTGACCCAGTTTCAATCTGGGTTTGGTATAGTAGTTCTCAGGTTTCCTATTGATTATGTTGATTACGGATATCTCGAAGGTGATGTGCACACCATGCTATTTGCATGCATGTTGGACGCTGCCTTCTAAAGACAATTAAACATGCGGTCACATCCGTCATTTACACGAGCACATGCCGCTGTCAATTAAAGGTTGAATCCGCTCTGATTGCCCCTCTCTGGCTGGGGGCCATTAAGCGAGCAGGAATACAAATGGCTGCTACCTGGGAATGCCAGGATTCATTGTCAAGACAGCCTGCCAATTAAGGCAAAGAAGTGCTTATTAAGGTCTATTCATCAGGACTTGATTTACTCGCTGCGGCGTGTGCCAAGCGCTAAGGGGACAGCCGTTTTCGCTCAGCTGACTCCTGCAAGGTTGCCCGCAGGAAAAAGTTCAACGTTTTGTGCCACTCAAGATGTGGCTGAAGCTATAGCGTCTTGCTCCATTGTAAAACTTTGATAGATTGACTATAATCTAGGGATTGCCACCTAAGTACCATATACTGACTACATAACTAAGGGACTGTCATTTAAGTACAACATAATAACTATGTAACCTAGGGACTTCCACTTAAATACCACATTCTAACCATATAGCCTATAGTAACTGCCACTTAAGTACCACATACTAACTAATATATACCTAAGGACTGCCACCTAATTACCACATACTAAATACATAACCTATTAGGACTGCCCCTTAAGTACCACATACTAACAACATATCCTAAGTGACTGCCACTTTAGTACCACATTCTAACCACATAACCTAGGACCTGTCACTTGTACCACATTCAAACCACATAGCTTAGTGACTGCCACTTAAGTACCACATACTAACTATAAACTAAGGAACTGCCCCTTTAAAGACCACAATTACTGATTAACCACCACATTAACCACATACTGCCACTGCCATCCTGGAGCTTTAATTAGGAGAAGTTAAACTTGATTGAGTTTCAAGCTTGTCTTAATTTGATAACACTACATTTCCAATGTTAGGGAGGCTAAGATTAGATAAGGAATATAAGCTAGAATTGTCATATTTAAGCCATATTCACTCATTGTGTAGTTAATCTATTCTCTATTTGAAAACTTTGTTAAAGATGTAATGAAGACCTTTTATAGGAATTTCAAGAAAATATGGAAAGTTATAGAAGGGAATTTCTTCATAAAAATTATATTTTATAGCTCTGTTAGGTTATGAGTTGATCTGCCCTTTCTTATATTTATTCCCACCCTTCACCCTCATTGTAAAGTTATGGTGATAGTTGAAGAATATAAAGCATCCAAGAAGATATGGAGTATTACAACAGCGAGTTCTCTAATAAAAGGTCCATGTTTTAAGGTGTGTTGATTAGGAGATAAATTGCCACCCCTGGCCTTCCATTATAAAGGTGTGTATCATGGAAATGTACGAGCTGCCATAGTGCCCATGTGATGCACAGGTTATGCTGTTCCATTAGGCTAGCTGTGTTGTTATCTGAATAATATATAGGACTGGAATTGGTGTATATAGCTAGCCGGGTCTCTTGGAAGGACATAGAAGCAGTGGGCACATGACTAACAATTACTATCATTGGAGCTGTCTGCCTGAAAGAGATTCCTTGCATTCTTTATTATCACATGGAGTTTAGTGAACAGTGAAACTGCGCTGAGAAAATTACTCTTGTGGAAGGATAATACACACAATTTAACCTATTCCTCACCAAAGAATACAACTATGATTCTGTTCCGAAAAAAACTTTTTGAACAAATGATTAAACTTTGGGATATTTCTTTTAAATCTACACACGTTGGAGAAATACCTGTCTCATAATGTGTTGTATCCTATTTTTTCTGCATATTCAGTCCAAAAGAAAGTTAATCTCTTCTCCAGACTCCTGTATTCCATGTTGTAGATCATTTATGACAGCGAGACAGAGTTTCCTTTAACTTATTTGCCATGAGATGATTAAAACGGTATCACACAAAAGTGACTTTTTTATCGCAATTGTCAATATTTCTTATCATCTATAGAATTTGTCCTCCATCTACCATAAAATCACATCTAATTTTCTTCAGACTTATAAAAAAAGTGGTGCTTTTATATCAGTATGAGTATTAAAATACATCTCGTCGGAATATTGACCACTCTGGGCCTGAATGGGTCAACAATAACTTCTTTTGCAGGCACGCACTGTTTAGAATTCTCAGAACAGATGGACGCTTAAAATAGTTTATACCAATCACATGAAAGGGACCTTATGCTGACCAGCGGGTCTTTGAGAACAATAACATCAACCATATGCTGGAATCTTACTCACTCAAAACAATTTATCTTGCCAGTATCAGGACAAGAGAATTTCTTCCCAGTTCCGGGTTTCTATATTGTTGATGCAAAACCCAATCTTTCCTTCCTTCCTGCGGAAAGCCTTAAAGTCAGGAGGTAATATGGCCACATTCTGGCACCTAAATTGTTGAAAAACACATAGCAGTACATGCAAATATTTTGAATATTTTCAAGAAAATATTCTTGATAATATTTCAAATTTCATGCAAATTGGTCATAAAGTGTACACTTTGTAGTACAAAATATATAATTATATAATACATTTTGTAGTACATTCTTAAATGTAAATGTATCAACTTAAAAAGTAATATCTTAATGTATTCGCCCTCTATTGTTAACTTGCATTCTATTGTCTCCCTCAAACATAACCGTATTATGAAGATTGGCCATTTTTGGACACCAATATTAAGGGAGCCATCTTATTTGATTGCAACTAACGTAAATAGAATTAATTTCTCTTATAAGAGATTTAATGCTCTTGCCCATAATCAGTTGTTTCATCAAGGAAGTTTTTCCCTAGATGATCAATGGAAGAATTAGCTTATCTTGAAAAGTTTATACCTTTTTAGGTATGAAAGGGTCAACAGGATTTGCTGCGCTGTAAATAGGTGACTGACCTTATGGAATGAGATGTACAAGGTTAGAAGCAAACGCCTGGAGCACTGTGAGGGAAGAATAGATGGAAAGAGTGGTTATTTTAGGTGCTATCCTCTGCTGTTGAGGCGTGATCCATTTTTGAAATGAGAAGTAAACAGTGGTAACCTGACAGGAGTCCATTGAATTAGTGTGTATATTATTAAGGTGCCAGGTTTATGATTGTCATGAGGTGATTGACCTTTAGGTCGAGTATTGAACAGTGGGAATATGATAGCGATGATATACACATGCATATACACTAACACACATACACATAGAGTCACTGAACAATACATTTTTAGCTGCAAGGTGCAATTGTATCCTATAGGTTGGTTGCCACCACAGAACTGGTCAATCATGTTAGTTCATGGTAGCATCTTGAACCCATTGAGAGAGAAAGGTGGAGAGAGAGAGAGAGAGAGAGAGAGAGAGAGAGAGAGAGAGAGAGAGAGAGAGAGAGAGAGAGAGAGAGAGAGAGAGAGAGAGAGAGAGAGAGGGGGGAAGGGAGAGAGAGAGAGAGAGAGAGAGAGAGAGAGAGAGAGAGAGAGAGAGAGAGAGAGAGAGAGAGAGAGAGAGAGAGAATGAGAGAGAGAGAGAATGGGAGAGAGAGAGAGAGAGAGAGAGAGAGAGAGAGAGAGAGAGAGAGAGAGAGAGAGAGAGAGAGAGAGAGAGAGAGAGAGAATGAGAGAGAGAGAGAGAGAGAGAGAGAGAGAGAGAGAGAGAGAGAGAGAGAGAGAGAGAGAGAGAGAGAGAGAGAGAATGAGAGAGAGAGAGAGAGAGAGAGAGAGAGAGAGAGAGAGAGAGAGAGAGAGCCCTTACCATAGTGCAGTGGTTTACATGGGGTGTTTCAGTGGGTTATGAGTGGTTGCCTACAGTGGTGCCACTGTGAAATACAGTGGTACCACTGAAAAATATAGTGGATAGTACATGGGTCTCTCAAGAGCTGTAGCACCATCCCCCACTTTCCTGGAATGTGGCCCAAGAGCCTTGTTGTAGTGGGTTTATTACCACTTTTTTGTACCACTGAAAAAAAAAGTGCCCTTTAAGCCTGTCTGAAGTGTCCCGCTTTTGCAAAAGCGGAGACACTTTATTGGGGCTTCATGGCCACTTTTGCAAAAAGTGGTAGCTTCATAGTGGTCCCACTGTTTTGGACAGTGGTAGGTGGGCCTGCATGCCATTGCATCAGCAGTTCTCTACCACTAACAGATGCAGTGGTCATACCACTGATCAAGAGAGTGGTCCCACTATACCTGACGGTGGTATGATCATCCTATAATGCTAGTTGCAGTAGATTTACCACTGTTCAATGTAGTGGTCCCACTGTTTCAGACAGTGGTAAAGTCATGCTTTACTGCAAGATGCTGTGGTTTTACCACTGTCAAAGGAAGTGGTTGACCCACTTTCTCTGACAGTGGTGGTCATGTACCCCACTGAAAAATGCATTAATTTAGCACATCATTCAGGATAGATGAATGAATGAATGAATAAATAGATACGTTAATAGATAGACACTCAATAGTTAAAATAATTTTCTAAAAAGTTTATTAGAAAGAGGTTTAACCTGTTAAGAACATTTACATAGGACTATAATGCATGGCAACATATTCTGGACAATTATTCTAAGATGTTCCTGTCTCCTGTCTGCTAATTGTCTCTCCAATCTTGATGGACTGTAGACCTAACATTAGTCACATATCATAGTTTGCAAGGTTCCCTTCTCCTGAATTATGGAATACCCTAACACTCTGACACAGCTGATGTAAATAAAGAGAAACTCTATATCATACTCACCTTATTTCAACATCCTAGTCACTTCTAAATCATATGTCAGCATGCCTTTCCTGTCTAACCTGAGTATTTCATCTCACCTTGCATTTTCTGTATTCAACAGCAGAGATACTCACCTGCCCTTTTGACTGAAATAGCCTTGACTTTATCCTTATCCTCTTACACACAATTTGTCCTAGTTAGTTTTTCAAAATTCACCTCATACCATTTACAGAGCACATTTCTGTCAATGATTTCTACTCACCTCCTTCTCATACACTGTCATCCGGTCAACTGCCACTATTTCAAATTATGAGGTCAAGATCTGTACTAGCTGACCCCATTGTTATGCAGCCTAACAGATAAGGAGAAGCCTGCATCTCCTGTGCTCATATCCATAACAGTCACATAGGGTTTATTTAGTGGCCCCACTGTAATCAGCAGTGGCCCCACTGCAAGAAAAAGTGGTCCTAAGATAAACTTAGTTTTGGAAGCCCCATTATAGTGGTTTCTGATATATGTGGATTTTTTTCAAGTCACATATGGGTTTATGTAGTGGTCCCACTGTAAGAAACAGTGGCCCCACTGTAAGAAACAGTGGCCCAACTGTAAGAAACAGTGGCTCCACTGCAGGAAACAGTGGTCTTACCACTACGTTAGACAGTGGGGCTGACTCTGACAGTGGTACCACTTAAATACCCCATTTCACAGCTTTTTTATGCAGTGGGCAGGCTTACTGACCACTTTTACCACTAAGGCATGGTGAGGGAGGGGGGGGAGGGAGGGATGGGGGAGAGAGAGGGAAGGAGGGAGGGATGGGGAGAGAGAGAGGGAAGGAGGGAGGGATGAGGAGAGAGAGAGGGAAGGGGGGAGGGATGGGGAGAGAGAGAGGGAAGGAGGGATGGATCAAGGGAGAGAGAATAGAGAGAGAGCAGTAGCAGTAGCAATTGCACACAGAGACAGGGATGGGGAGAGAGGGAGGGAGGGAGGGATGGGGAGAGAGGGAGGCATTGAAGGATCGAGGGAGAGAGAGAATAGAGAGAGAGCAGTAGCAGTAGCAATTGCACAGCCAGTGCACATGAAATGGAGTGTTGCGGGTTGTCCAGATGAGCCGTGCCAGCTGCTGTCCGAGACTCTGACCTGTACATGGCCGGCAGCCAATCTCCAACCAGGACCACAAAGCCAGCCAGCCAGCTAGAGCTACAGCGAGCAGGTTTTAACCCATTCCTGCTTTCTGATCATTGAGAAAGTGTTATCTCAAAAGAAGATATTGTTTGGCAATAACTTGAGAATTTTTAAATTTTCAAAATGTATGAAGGAGAGATGCTGGTAGTGTCCCGATTAACATTCTTTTCCCAAATATTCTATATCCGACAAGATTCTCCTTACATAGTCAGACTACATAATTGGCTGCTACTATGAGCATTGATGGGTTAACCCACAAGTCAGCCTTCTATTGGCGTGACGTCCAGTGGTCTTGTCTTGTTCTCCTGTGAATCCCTCGCAATGCTTCTAGGCTGGGAAATGGAGTTGACCATGCAGGCACAGATCCTTCCCTAATAACTGCGGGTCATAAACTAATTAACCTTTGGTGACCCTAGCATCATTTAAAGTTATCTCATTCTCATCGAAATCTCTCTCCTCCTCCGGATGCTTAGTGAAACTTGTTTTGAAAACTTTAGATGTTCATCCTTTTTTTTTTCGTGCTTGTTAAGCATGACAATCCTTCAAAAAATGTGGTAACTTAAGAATAAAATGGAAGACATTGATAGGGAGTTGTTGCCTAATTTTATGGTAAACTGTGAGTTCTCCTTTAAACATTTTCTCAAGTATGCTTTATCTGAACTGTATCACCAATTATCAGTCTGGCCTTGGGCCTCTGTTGGCATGATTGGGTTAGTGTAATAACTTGATTTCATTCAGATTATGTTGTGCCTTAATTGGGTTCCATATTTCTCTGAATAGTATACATAAGATGAAGTGAATCACCACTGTTCCTAAAGCCCCTAGTCAATTTCATGTAAAAGTGCAATCTAATTAAATTTCCAGGTATATTAATTATTGATGCTATAACTCACTGCTGGAGAACATTTTGGAGAAAGTTGTCCCTTATATTGAATTGGAATACCCTGATGATGAACAGCATTTACTGTGTGAATACTGATTTGTGTTAATTGCATTGTGCTGTCATATTGATTGGACTAATTAGTCTACCTGTCTCAGTGGGACTCCTGTGGTCCATCACAATAAATGGCACCACCAGCTACACATTAAAACATTTCTTTCCGTCAGATCTTCAATCTCAAGAAGTGTCTTATGGATCCAAGATTTTTTTCAATGATAACTTCATATTTCATACATTCCCTGAATGTTTGTAGGTGAATTGTGAGTTCGGTTCTGATGAAATAAATATCTTCTTCAATTTTATTTCGAAAATTGTTTGTTCACAAAGATATCATCAAATATAAGTCTGGATCTTTATGAGCATTTACCAGGAAGGAATGTTAACCTATTGATATCTGTAGAGCTCAAATGCTTGGACAAGTTAAAACATTATTCTCCAAATAGAGAATAATTTGAAAGTATTTGAAGAGGAATTATGTGGAAAAGCAACCTTCAGTCCAATAAAGGTATTCGGTTTATAGTCGTAAAGGTATTCGGTTTATAGTCTTGTATCCTCCAAAGCGCTCACACGACCTTCCTCCCCTAGCAGTCACTGTACACACAGCAGCATATTGTGCACACGCTCTAAGCACTGCCTTATTCATGCTAGGTACCCATTGGGTAGACTGAAGCAATATGGAATAAACTGTTTTGCCCAAGGACAGACCAAAGTGCCCCAGCCGAGAGTTGAACCAGCGACCCTCTGATTACCAGTCTGACACCTAACCAACTGAGCTACTTTGTCCCCATATTTATCAAGATATTGTTTTTATCTAGAAATAATTCAGCTTTCCATAGGTCCTCTGTAGGAAGCTGACCCCGTGGGACAAAAGTGGTAACTTAATTATCACAGTGACATTCATCCTCATCCTATTCCTGTATGCCAGACTATGTGTCCATTCAGATATGAGTTGGTTTTAAAGAATCTAAATCTGGCATAGCGGGTGGGCTTGCTGGGAATAAACGGCTGTAAACAACTATAAGCTAATCAGGAGGGGGAAATGAAAAACAAACAATAACTTTAAAGAGACTAATTCGTAGCCAGGTACTTCAGCCTGCTCACAATCAATGATGGGTTTAACCAAACAGCACTAATTCACGACAGGCAGCATTTCCTTAACATAAAATTCTCAGGGGTGATCCGGTGAAAATTGTTTCAAGCTTTGAATAACTGACCTTACACATTTAACCCTTATGCTGCTGGTGGCTAATTTGCCAATACAAAATAATACTAAAATTCTGAAAAATCACCGAAATCCTGGCAAATGGGTACTCATCTGAGAGTACTCAGTGAGAGCTATTCAATGAATACCAACATGACAGGGTTTGGATGGTTTTCAAAGATTTTGGCATTCTTGTGCTTTGGGCGAATGTAGCCTCAGCATTGGAAGGGTTAAAAAAAGCCATGTGTTTTATCACAGCAAATAGAGTTAGCCTTAGAAGAAAGGTGTAACTTAACAATGCATTGAACATCATATATATATGCCTCTCATTTAGACACTTGTAATGTGATTTATTGAGGATTCATAAGAAATCTCTTTGACAATGTATAGAGATCTCGATTCATGTTCATTAAGAAAATAGATGTAAAGAATAGGAATTGAAAAATCTTGTTGCATTTTCCTCCACTAATAACATTTTCCAATAGGAATGATCAACTTCAGTTTTAAAATATATTAACGTTTATATAATACAGTGCTGATTCCAATCCAACTGGGTTTAATATTCTTGAAGCTACTGAAGGTGCTTCCTTTGTTATTTCAAGTATATAATGTGTATTCTATATATTTCAGGTGAGTGAAATAACTGCTGAAGGATGTCATTGTATAAGTAAGTGCCGCTTATTTTCCTAAATTGCCTTTATGATTTCATCAAATTAGTAAGGCTGTTTTTGGCCACTGTGAGCATTGATGGGTTAAAATACTCATGAAAGTTCATGGACATGTGGGTTATGCCCACATATTTCCCATGATCATGGACCATTTCACCTTCTAATTGTCTTGCCTTGCAATTTAGTAATTGCCCTTTCTGTTCTTTCACATAGGTAGTTTCTTAAGAAGTAAATCGATGTAAGACATCACCTTTTTTGCACTTTAGTCTAATTTTTGGCTCAAGTGCTTGATTGATTGAATATCATATTATTTCAATCTTTTGGTGAACTTCAAAATATTAGTTTGTGTCTGATCTGTACCTGAAGCTGTTAGTAGCTATTAACCCTAATGCTGCTGGTGGCTAATTTGGCCAATACAAAATGATGCAAAAAGCCTGAAAAAGGATTGAAACCCTGGCACATGTGTACTCATCTGAGAGTGCTCAGCGAGAGCTATCTAATGAATACCAACATGACAGGGTTTCAATGGTTTTCAAAAAATTTTGCATCCTTGTGCTTTGGATGAAAGTAGTCTCAGCATTGTAAGGGTTAACAGCTGATCATTCTCCTTGAACTGAAGGCAAGAACCTATAGTAACCAAGAGGAAGCATATAGGTTCACTATGCACCTAGTTTATTGCTTCCACCAGGTGTGGATAATTTTAGCTTAAACAACTGCATCCATCTGGATAAAAATAGTCAAGGTACTTTAAGGGAATTGGCCGATCAGTCTATGCCATTCTAATTCACCTCCTAGTAGAGGCCTCATACTGACTGCATGCCTGGCTGCAGCGGAGATAAGGTGTGCTATTATATGGGGTGAGTGGGGTGTATAATAGTGGGTGGGGTGTAAGGGGTTATGTCTCATATAGTGTGAGTGGGGTGTAAGGGGTTAATATATACAGACAGTGTGAGTCAGGGATGTAAGTGAGTGGGGTGTAAGGGGTTAAGTCTCATACAGTGTTAGTGGGGTGTAGGGGATTAAGTATCATACAGACAGTGTGAGTGGGATGTAAGTGAGTGATGGGGTGTAAGGGGTTAAGTCTCATACAGTGTTAGTGGGGTGTAGGGGATTAAGTATCATACAGACAGTGTGAGTGGGATGTAAGTGAGTGATGGGGTGTAAGGGGTTAATTAAGTCTCATACAGTGTTAGTGGGGTGTAGGGGATTAAGTATCATACAGACAGTGTGAGTGGGATGTAAGTGAGTGATGGGGTGTAAGGGGTTAATTAAGTCTCATACAGTGTTAGTGGGGTGTAGGGGATTAAGTATCATACAGACAGTGTGAGTGGGATGTAAGTGAGTGATGGGGTGTAAGGGGTTAATTAAGTCTCATACAGTGTGAGTTGGGTGTAAGGGGTTAAGTATCATACAGACAGTGTGAGTGGGATGTAAGTGGGTGGGGTGTAAGGGGTTAAGTCTCATACAGTGTGAGTTGGGTGTAAGGGGTTAAGTATCATACAGACAGTGTGAGTGGGATGTAAGTGGGTGGGGTGTAAGGGGTTAAGTCTCATACAGTGTGAGTTGGGTGTAAGGGGTTAAGTATCATACAGACAGTGTGAGTGGGATGTAAGTGGGTGGGGTGTAAGGGGTTAAGTCTCATACAGTGTGAGTTGGGTGTAAGGGGTTAAGTATCATACAGACAGTGTGAGTGGGATGTAAGTGGGTGGGGTGTAAGGGGTTAAGTCTCATACAGTGTGAGTTGGGTGTAAGGGGTTAAGTATCATACAGACAGTGTGAGTGGGATGTAAGTGAGTGATGGGGTGTAAGTCTCATACAGTGTGAGTGGGGTGTAGGGGGTTAAGTATAATCATTCAGACAGTGTGAGTGGGATGTAAGGGGTTACCTGAAATTATTGGAAATTTCAGCCTACCTTAAGAATATGGGTTACTATGAATATTTTACAAAATAATTATTGCGGAATCGCTGCCACCCTCGATCTATCAGCGGTCACCATTACACCAAATATGGGCCACCCTGTAAACCTTGCCAATACAACAAAACCAATAAGAGGTGGTCAATCTACAAATCAATTTTTAGATAAAAGTTAGATATACCTCTGGGGCCGAGAGTGACAAGCATATCGCTCCTACACTTCTAGTGATCCTCCATATTTTTTTCTTGTTTATGTCTTGCTCTCGTGGGATTTCATTGAGATTGCACAAGAGCTTTACGTGATTGGCTTAGGCAGGCATGAGGGTGGTTCTTATCAGTGTTATTGACAGCATTACAATTCGCTCAGCTTTCAGTCACACTTTTCATGGATATTTAAGAAATTGAAACCATATAATTTGAAATTAATTTAGTTAATGCAATCTTTAGTTGAAATAAACAGATTAACTGAAGTGAGAAAAAAAATCAATTTCAATTTCACTGTGAATTATACCTCATAGAAATAAGTTGCATACTACTGCTAAGTCATATTGTTCAGGCGCATTGCATCTAGAATTGTTCAAGTGACCTATTCAGATTTGACCAAAAGGGGGTCACTCTCCCGATTGCCATTTCTTGTTGGCTCTTTTTTGTTGAGTGTCCTCTCTGGCGGGCCTGTGTTGTAGACGTATATGGCAGGTAGTATGATGGCCAGGGCCAGGAGAGCCTGAGCCACGTGCTAAGGTGCATCTCCGGCTGCCAATGGAACGGATCCTCCCGGAACAGCATCCTGAACAGGAGCAACATCGGTCCCTGTAGCGACGAGACGATGGATAAGAAGTTAGCTCCTTCTGAATATCGGAGGAAGAGTGCACTACTAGTCCAGCCAATTGTGGCGGCAGCAACCTTCAGCTGGAAGGCCACTGTGGCCTGTACACCACATTCATTGCCCCCAAATACACATAGTATATTAAACTTAATCATGTCCCAAAACTGATCAATGCGTGTTAGGTATCCAAACCCAGGGATGATATCCGCCCAGAATAAACACAGGGTGTTCAGAAGATTGAAGCTGCTGTTCCAAAACATGTAGTATAAGAAATTAACCTCTTTTTGGTTGCTTATGCCTCAGTGTTGGTTGTGTTTAAGACCAAGTTCCAAGCAGGAGGCTCCTATTGCAAAAGGCACCTCTGAGAAACCAATACACAATGGCCAGAATACTCCAGCCACACCTGTGGCGCCACCTTCTTCATGCTTCGCCGCATTGCTCTCCAGGTTCGGAAAAATCCTAGGTATTAAAGATATAAAAACCGCTACAACAACAGCAGCTGCACAGAGATATATTGCTTCTGTAGGGTTGGGTATCGCTTGAGTATTAAAAACCTCATCAGAATACCATGGGTATGCGAGCTTGCACCATGATTGGTTGTAGGTAGGCAGGTGTTCTCTTCCCATCTCCGGGGAAATTTGTCATGACCTGATTCCGACTGGACTGAATATAGTTGGTATGTACATCCATTTCTTTGGATAGTTGTATTCTCGCTCTCCAATATATCCAGGTTTGCACAGTATGATTAGAAAGAGAGGAACCCCGAACATGATTGCAGAGAATAGTGGAGTCCAAAGAAGAAAAAAGTAGGCGTCGATCCTGACTCCATTGTGGTCAGTTGTATTGTGTGGTGTAGCATTAGAGTGTGGGTATCCATCCAGCCATATTGGGGTCACTGATCTGTTGATGTTTAGAGATAGCAAGACAAATATCGTCAGCACTATGATCCTGACTTCCCCTTCCCGGCAGTTCCTTCCTGTGGTACCTGTGGCGCCACCTGGATATCTCCCTCCTGTGTCTCAGCCATGGTGGCTCAATCCTCACTATGTATTGACTATCTAAAGAGTTATATAGCAATAGACAAGGTGAGCGTAGTGGTTGAGGTGAAGTAATAAGTAGGTCACTTACATGCTGCTGGCAGGGTAGGATTTCTTTAGGTAGAAGTTCAGAAGCACATTAGTTGAAAAAACATTGTTTACCATCTGCTTATGCAACAGCTCTCTCCAAGTGCCTTCATATTCTTATAGAGAACACAGGTCGGGAACTTGCAATTTATCGCTTTGAATATCAAATCAGATTTTTTGGGGTAGGGTATAATTAGTAACCAATTTATGCCTGAAATGCCCAATACTGTCCTCACAGTTTTGGTAATATCTTTGTGACCAGAGAACTTTTGAAAATATCTCTAAAGAAATGCTTTTCAGAACTAACCAGTATTATTCTTTTTGTGAGTAAATGCTTAATTCCAAAGCTATTTTTCCAAAGCTAAGTTTGATAGATACCGCTAGCTAGACAACCTTTGTCAGTGAGATCTGCAGGCATGAATAAAGCAGTGCTGACAATGATATGAAGTTATTTAGGCCTAAGAAAATATGTTTGGCTCCTATTACCTACCCTACTTAGTTTTTATCCCCTACCCTAAAGTGTTTTTGCCAATCCTACTGAAAAATGAAATGTTCCTACCCAAAATAGCCTCGCTGTCCTTGATATCAACCATTACATTAAATTATCAATGTTCTGGATGAACAGAAGTACAGTTACTGCATATAAATACAATTACAACAAGGCAAACTTTTATTGAAGCCATCCAACACCAGGGAATTGTGTGAGTTAAAGAATAAAAATGATAAAAACATTTTTTTTAAAACCCTACCTTAATACCCTACCTATATTTTTTCAGGACGTAGTAGGAACCAAACTCTTTTTTTGTTTTGGCCTTATTTGTTTCTGGTGGCACAGTAGGTAGTTTTTTAAATCTCTAAATACTGTATTCCTCTGATTAAGCGCACACTCACCATCCAAGGAGTACCAACTTGACAGGTTTTATTTGGTTTTCGAAAATCTTTGCGTCTTTGTGCTTTGGTCGAAAGTTAGCCTCAGCGAGGGTTAATGAATACTGTCCTTTACATAATACATCCATGAACCAGGTAGGACCGTCATTGATATGACAAGTATCGATGGATCGAAATAATTTTTCCAATTAATCGAAAAAAGTATTATGTCAATTATTATGTCAATTAATCGAAACACATTTTTTCAGCCTTTTACACCATTTTTTGCCATTTTTAGCCAACGCTAATAAGAAATTTGAGAGAAAATCAAGTATTCAATCAAAAAGTGTTGAGAAAACCTTCATTGTGTTTGCATTGTGAGAATCTTAGGATCCTAGCCACAAAAATAGTGTGGAACATGTGAAAATATTCTATTAGTGCAGTTCTTCAAAATTCAATCTAAATAATCGGAATCGAAAAATATGTCAATAATCGAATCGAAAAAAAATGGATGTCAATGACAGTCCTAGAACCAGGCTGTTTGAGTATCTTGAGATTGATTGCATTTCATAAACTTTAAACTAAAAGGACAACCTTTTTAACATATTGGGCAGTCATATTCAGTTTTCTGCAGAATATTCTTTATGTACAATTTTTTTATATTGTTTCTGGAAATTGGCACTATAAGTTACTTTTTGTTATAGACTTATACACAATCAACACTCTAAAAGATGGGCAGGGAATTGATTCATATGTTTAACATACAAGAATAAAAAACACATCACAAAGATGACTTTGGAAATTGTTGGCACTTCATACGTAGATGATTGTTGGCCCTTCAGATTAAGTAGGGAATGTCACTGGTATTCAATACGATACAAGATTTTAAGATTTTAAAGATGCCAATCCCTGTTCAGTAGGAGACAGACTGACTGCCACATCATTAAAGCACCTGATTTGATTAGTCAGCCAATCAGATACAAGCTCTCTTGATGACTAATTAAGATTGTGAGAAGTCGAACAATGGCATTGTCTTGAAATCAGATATGGCGATACAAACCGCACAAATCATTCCACAGAGTCATTCCAGCACTGCTGCTCACAGTGCCCGCTGGATCTGTGATCAACTCTATAGGGGTTTCACATTACGCACATCAATCCTAGGTGCCCATAAGGTATCGGTGATCCGTCTTGAGATCTGACTCTCTTGTGGAACCCTTGCCAAGATCCCATAAATAGATCAGAGAAATCACTGCCAAATAAGCCTTCATAAATAGCCTGATGTAGGAGTATAAATCAGCCATTACATCAGCACCACTGGGACCGTTAATACTGCTAGCGCTTGATGATGTGGAGTTCCTTCCAACATGGAATTTGACTTTCTACTCCGTGGTGATCAATTATTCCATGTGTAGGATATTTCCTGCAGTAATCTTGGCTAGGTATCAAATTAGTTTCTTCCTCTTTCTGAGGTCTTCAACCCTATGATACTACTCCCACTCCATCCCCAGCTCATATAATAAAACATCTAATTCCAATAAGCTTCCGGAAATATCTTCATTCAAACGCAGCATTAAATGTAATTTCATTTGGTTTCTATGAAAGTTACGAAGACTTGAGCTGAATTTCCATCACTTTCATAATAATATCTTAAATTCAGGATACAAAATAAGTGTAAATTTTACATGTTGCCAGTAAATGGTGCAAACAACCCTAAAAGGCCTTATAAAAATGCTATCCCACTCATCCTGCTGGTTCAGTGTATGTTAGTGTTGGGACGATCATCGTTTATAATCGATAATCAATCGTTTACCTCTCTGATTATGATTAATTGATTACGAAACTGGCAATCGATAATAATCTGAAAAGGTGACACCTAGTGGTAAATTATAGAACTAAATGACAGACAAGTTGCCAGCTTTCTTGCTATGAAACTAAGCTCCATAAACACTTCAAAAGGAAGTTAAGGTAGGTGCTAATAGCAAGTAATTGTCATAGACTATCACTTATTATTAGGCTCTAAGACCTCTAGTACCAAATTACTGCAAAAGTGCAATGAACTGATTATGATCGATAATCGATCGGTTGGCTGTAACTGATTATCGATTATGAAATTGCAACTGATTCCCAACCCTTATAGTGTATGTATTCAATTTTATATCCTTGGAGAAAAATGGTTTTTATTTCAGTGTGGTCAGAAAAGTAAACAGTTCATATATCTAACAACCAGATGAGAGGATCAACTTGCAAGCCTTACTATTAAGGCAAAACATTTATCAGTTTTATTGCATGTTGTCGGCAATAAATATACTATCTAAAGGTGGCATAACAGCATGATGTAAGTAATAATGATGATAATCAAGAAATATGTCTGAGGAAATAATTGAAAGAATTAATAAAACAAGCAAAACAAAATATGTTCATCACATATATCTGATCTTGAACAAAAAACAAGTTTCCAGTAAGCAATATATTTGATAAACCTAAATGACGAGAAACCTACCAAAAAGCTGAAGACCTTTAAACGACTAAATGAGAAAAAAATAGTATTTCTCCGAACCAGATTCTGTAGCTTTGATCTTGCACAAGTCCGATAACCCTGCCAATCTCAGAAGTCTATAGAAATAGCGGCGCTATCTCATGTTAATCCTACACAGAAAAACAACATTCCCCAGAAAATTACCACCACACACTCTGGGGAGATAAGCTCCTTCATCATGCAGTCTGATATCAACTTTTACTCCCTGCTCATAGCCGCCCCATTGCCGGCTATTAGCCCAGGAGAAAATTACTACAGCCGCCCTACACGCAATCATCTCAGTGCTCCCCGTGCTTTATATCACCAATCTAGAGCGCAACCATTACCATAAAACTGTGTGGGACTTAACCCCTTACACCCCACTCACACAGTGCTCCCCGTGCTTTATATCACCAATCTAGAGCACAACCATTACCATAAAACTGTATGGGACTTAACCCCTTACACCCCACTCACACAGTGCTCCCTGTGCTTTATATCACCAATCTAGAGCGCAACCATTACCATAAAACTGTATGGGACTTAACCCCTTACACCCCACTCACACAGTGCTCCCTGTGCTTTATATCACCAATCTAGAGCACAACCATTACCATAAAACTGTATGGGACTTAACCCCTTACACCCCACTCACACAGTGCTCCCAGTGCTTTATATCACCAATCTAGAGCACAACCATTACCATAAAACTGTATGGGACTTAACCCCCTACACCCCACTCACACAGTGCTCCCCGTGCTTTATATCACCAATCTAGAGCACAACCATTACCATAAAACTGTATGGGACTTAACCCCTTACACCCCACTCACACAGTGCTCCCAGTGCTTTATATCACCAATCTATAGCGCAACCATTACCATAAAACTGTATGAGACTTAACCCCCTACACCCCACTCACACAGTGCTCCCCGTGCTTTATATCACCAATCTGGAGCACAACCATTACCATAAAACTGTATGGGACTTAACCCCTAACACCCCACTCACACAGTGCTCCCCGTGCTTTATATCACCAATCTGGAGCACAACCATTACCATAAAACTGTATGGGACTTAACCCCTTACACCCCACTCACACAGTGCTCCCTGTGATTTATATCACCAATCTAGAGCACAACCATTACCATAAAACTGTATGGGACTTAACCCCCTACACCCCACTCACACAGTGCTCCCCGTGCTTTATATCACCAATCTAGAGCACAACCATTACCATAAAACTGTATGGGACTTAACCCCTTACACCCCACTCACACAGTGCTCCCCGTGCTTTATATCACCAATCTAGAGCACAACCATTACCATAAAACTGTATGGGACTAAACCCCTTACACCCCACTCACACAGTGCTCCCAGTGCTTTATATCACCAATCTAGAGCACAACCATTACCATAAAACTGTATGGGACTTAACCCCTTACACCCCACTCACACAGTGCTCCCAGTGCTTTATATCACCAATCTAGAGCACAACCATTACCATAAAACTGTATGGGACTTAACCCCTTACACCCCACTCACACAGTGCTCCCCGTGCTTTATATCACCAATCTAGAGCACAACCATTACCATAAAACTGTATGGGACTTAACCCCTTACACCCCACTCACACAGTGCTCCCCGTGCTTTATATCACCAATCTAGAGCACAACCATTACCATAAAACTGTATGGGACTTAACCCCTTACACCCCACTCACACAGTGCTCCCAGTGCTTTATATCACCAATCTAGAGCACAACCATTACCATAAAACTGTATGGGACTTAACCCCTTACACCCCACTCACACAGTGCTCCCCGTGCTTTATATCACCAATCTAGAGCACAACCATTACCATAAAACTGTATGGGACTTAACCCCCTACACCCCACTCACACAGTGCTCCCCGTGCTTTATATCACCAATCTAGAGCACAACCATTACCATAAAACTGTATGGGACTTAACCCCTTACACCCCACTCACACAGTGCTCCCAGTGCTTTATATCACCAATCTAGAGCACAACCATTACCATAAAACTGTATGGGACTAAACCCCTTACACCCCACTCACACAGTGCTCCCAGTGCTTTATATCACCAATCTAGAGCACAACCATTACCATAAAACTGTATGGGACTAAACCCCTTACACCCCACTCACACAGTGCTCCCAGTGCTTTATATCACCAATCTAGAGCACAACCATTACCATAAAACTGTATGGGACTTAACCCCTTACACCCCACTCACACAGTGCTCCCAGTGCTTTATATCACCAATCTAGAGCACAACCATTACCATAAAACTGTATGGGACTTAACCCCTTACACCCCACTCACACAGTGCTCCCCGTGCTTTATATCACCAATCTAGAGCACAACCATTACCATAAAACTGTATGGCACTAAACCCCTTACACCCCACTCACACAGTGCTCCCCGTGCTTTATATCACCAATCTATAGGGCAACCATTACCATAAAACTGTATGGGACTTAACCCCTTACACCCCACTCACACAGTGCTCCCCGTGCTTTATATAACCAATCTATAGCGCAACCATTACCATAAAACTGTATGGGACTTAACCCCCTACACCCCACTCACACAGTGCTCCCCGTGCTTTATATCACCAATCTAGAGCACAACCATTACCATAAAACTGTATGGGACTAAACCCCTTACACCCCACTCACACAGTGCTCCCAGTGCTTTATATCACCAATCTAGAGCACAACCAATACCATAAAACTGTATGGGACTTAACCCCTTACACCCCACTCACACAGTGCTCCCAGTGCTTTATATCACCAATCTAGAGCACAACCATTACCATAAAACTGTATGGGACTAAACCCCTTACACCCCACTCACACAGTGCTCCCCGTGCTTTATATCACCAATCTAGAGCACAACCATTACCATAAAACTGTATGGGACTTAACCCCTTACACCCCACTCACACAGTGCTCCCCGTGCTTTATATAACCAATCTATAGGGCAACCATTACCATAAAACTGTATGGGACGTAACCCCCTACACCCCACTCACACAGTGCTCCCCGTGCTTTATATCGCCAATCTAGAGCACAACCATTACCATAAAACTGTATGAGACTTAACCCCCTACACCCCACTCACACAGTGCTCCCCGTGCTTTATATCACCAATCTGGAGCACAACCATTACCATAAAACTGTATGGGACTTAACCCCTAACACCCCACTCACACAGTGCTCCCCGTGCTTTATATCACCAATCTGGAGCACAACCATTACCATAAAACTGTATGGGACTTAACCCCTTACACCCCACTCACACAGTGCTCCCCGTGCTTTATATCACCAATCTAGAGCACAACCATTACCATAAAACTGTATGGGACTTAACCCCTTACACCCCACTCACACAGTGCTCCCAGTGCTTTATATCACCAATCTATAGCGCAACCATTACCATAAAACTGTATGAGACTTAACCCCCTACACCCCACTCACACAGTGCTCCCCGTGCTTTATATCACCAATCTGGAGCACAACCATTACCATAAAACTGTATGGGACTTAACCCCTAACACCCCACTCACACAGTGCTCCCCGTGCTTTATATCACCAATCTAGAGCACAACCATTACCATAAAACTGTATGGGACTTAACCCCTTACACCCCACTCACACAGTGCTCCCCGTGCTTTATATCACCAATCTGGAGCACAACCATTACCATAAAACTGTATGGGACTTAACCCCTTACACCCCACTCACACAGTGCTCCCTGTGCTTTATATCACCAATCTAAAGCACAACCATTACCATAAAACTGTATGGGACTTAACCCCTTACACCCCACTCACACAGTGCTCCCCGTGCTTTATATCACCAATCTAGAGCACAACCATTACCATAAAACTGTATGGGACTTAACCCCCTACACCCCACTCACACAGTGCTCCCAGTGCTTTATATCACCAATCTAGAGCACAACCATTACCATAAAACTGTATGGGACTTAACCCCTTACACCCCACTCACACAGTGCTCCCCGTGCTTTATATCACCAATCTAGAGCACAACCATTACCATAAAACTGTATGGGACTAAACCCCTTACACCCCACTCACACAGTGCTCCCAGTGCTTTATATCACCAATCTAGAGCACAACCATTACACTAAAACTGTATGGGACTTAACCCCCTACACCCCACTCACACAGTGCTCCCAGTGCTTTATATCACCAATCTAGAGCACAACTATTACCATAAAACTGTATGGGACTTAACCCCTAACACCCCACTCACACAGTGCTCCCCGTGCTTTATATCACCAATCTAGAGCACAACCATTACCATAAAACTGTATGGGACTTAACCCCTTACACCCCACTCACACAGTGCTCCCAGTGCTTTATATCACCAATCTAGAGCACAACCATTACCATAAAACTGTATGAGACTTAACCCCTTACACCCCACTCACACAGTGCTCCCTGTGCTTTATATCACCAATCTAGAGCACAACCATTACCATAAAACTGTATGGGACTTAACCCCTTACACCCCACTCACACAGTGCTCCCCGTGCTTTATATCACCAATCTAGAGCACAACCATTACCATAAAACTGTATGGGACTAAACCCCTTACACCCCACTCACACAGTGCTCCCAGTGCTTTATATCACCAATCTAGAGCACAACCATTACCATAAAACTGTATGGGACTAAACCCCTTACACCCCACTCACACAGTGCTCCCCGTGCTTTATATCACCAATCTGGAGCACAACCATTACCATAAAACTGTATGGGACTTAACCCCTTACACCCCACTCACACAGTGCTCCCAGTGCTTTATATCACCAATCTAGAGCACAACGATTACCATAAAACTGTATGGGACTAAACCCCTTACACCCCACTCACACAGTGCTCCCCGTGCTTTATATCACCAATCTGGAGCACAACCATTACCATAAAACTGTATGGGACTTAACCCCTTACACCCCACTCACACAGTGCTCCCCGTGCTTTATATAACCAATCTAGAGCACAACCATTACCATAAAACTGTATGGGACTAAACCCCTTACACCCCACTCACACAGTGCTCCCAGTGCTTTATATCACCAATCTAGAGCACAACCATTACACTAAAACTGTATGGGACTTAACCCCCTACACCCCACTCACACAGTGCTCCCCGTGCTTTATATCACCAATCTAGAGCACAACCATTACCATAAAACTGTATGGGACTTAACCCCTTACACCCCACTCACACAGTGCTCCCCGTGCTTTATATCACCAATCTAGAGCACAACCATTACCATAAAACTGTATGGGACTTAACCCCTTACACCCCACTCACACAGTGCTCCCCGTGCTTTATATCACCAATCTAGAGCACAACCATTACCATAAAACTGTATGGGACTTAACCCCTTACACCCCACTCACACAGTGCTCCCCGTGCTTTATATCACCAATCTAGAGCACAACCATTACCATAAAACTGTATGGGACTTAACCCCCTACACCCCACTCACACAGTGCTCCCCGTGCTTTAATAAGCCCTCACAGCTGCATGCATACATGAGTACTCTCAGACAAGTACCCATGTGCCAGGCTTTCAGTCATTTGTCAGGTTTTTTGCATCATTTTGGAATGGCTAAATTAGCCACCACCGCCATTATGGTTAAAATGATGTTACAAAGATATTTCTTATTATTTAAAACAGTGTTACTTTGAAACATTGTGTTGTCATTCTGAATTAATCTCTGAAATATTTTATGAGCCATGTAATTACATGTATATGTATCAGATAGTGTTCGCGGATTGTTCGAACATGCCAAACAGCTTTCGTTTTTGCCTCCGATGATAATCATTGAACGCAGTTTGGCATGTTCGAACAAAAAAAAACACAAACTGGCCGGCCAGAATGAACTGTAAAACAAAAGTTTATTCGCCTGTCTATGGCCCCTCCAAACAGGAAACACTATGGGACCACTCCAGAGAGGTTGATGGAATGATGAAGCTGGATCCACCTCTCTAAACGATACATATAACCATGCCGCCATTGCTATTTACCTCGCGTCATAATCGATCTTGAAAATTATGACCGATTCCGAACACTAGTATTAGACATGCAGTAATTATTGCGGTAATTCAGGGGTTAATTATAATTCTCATAGCTTGCACATGATGGGGCCTGCATGGTATCAAGCTATAAAAACATAACTAATGGATGCTCGCTGCCTTGATGGTATTATGAATGGGTAATTAATCACTAGTTCATCATTGTGATATGCTTGGTAGAACTAAAAGCTTTTCCTGATAGGGCCTTTTGGGTGAGATCATCACCAGCACACCCCGAGGCATTTTGCTTATAGGATTACACAGCCAAAAACAACATGGAAAGCATGCAGGATGAAGCAAGTAACTAGAAATGGCTATACCCATCATCAGACATAAGTGGTAGCCTGCAGAACAGCCCCCTGGTCAGAGTTAGACTGAAAGTTAAATGCCTCTAGGGCTTTTATAGCACCAACCCCTGTTGCTAGCTTACTTAAATCTCTAGAGGATATGCTGAAAAAGCAGTCTGTTAAGTTAATGCATACTAAGATGAAGATACCTGCTTAATTTGAATTCAGAAAAAAATGAAAATGTAGAATAAAATTTATAAGCTTAAGTACTTAGTCACCGATATCCCTTACTCCAAGTGATTATTATTAGACTGGCCACAGGAAGTTATTGTAGGAAATTGCTCTCACTTGTTAGTAAAAGAAAAATACCACCAAACTTCCTGTCCAAAGAGGAATAAGCTTGATTCAGACCATTCCTTTAGATTTCTTCTTTTCTGCAACTGAATTTTAAGAGGACATCAAAAAATATACTTTTATGACTGTATTATCTTTTGTAAACTTAAAAAGCATGTAAAAGATTTATTATGATACAGAAGTGGCAAATGACATTATCTTGTAACCCACACAACCTCTAGGAAGAAATAGCACTAATAATGTGTCTGGTAAAGAAACATGAGATCTTATCTATTATCTTCTCTTCCTGCCAGTCTGCCTGTCAGGGATAAGCTTGCCTGATTACTCTAACATAGCCCCCATTAGACAGCCCTTCATAACACCTTATGTTTGTAAAGCAACCAGTTCTGAATCAGTAAACTTGTGAATATCCTGCATAGAATTGGACTGAAGACTCCGTGCCTCACACTATTTGATTTCGAGTCAGATTTTAGTTTTCAGAAATAGATATATACACCAACAGGAGTGTATGGTAATAGAAGGGTCAACTTTACGCTTGTCAGTTTCCAGGAATCAGGATAGTAATTAAGTCTAATCTCAAGATCAGGTGTTGTTTGGTAATTACATCAAACACAATCAGATAGTGTAGCTCTTATTCCCTACACATTCAGTACTTTAATTCAGGGAATCACTAATTTGATTATTCCTCGGATGTCTGTAACTGTGCCAGATTAAGCAGTGATAGATAGGGTTGGGAATTGGTTGCAATTTCATGATCGATAATCAGTTACAGCCAACCGATCGATTATCGATCATAATCAGGTCATCGCACTTTTGCAGTAATTGGGTACTAGAGGTCTAGAGCCGAATAATAAGTGATAGTCTATGACAATTACTTGCTATTAGCACCTACCTTAACTTCGTTTTGAAGTGTTTTGGGGGCTTAGTTTCATCGCAAGAAAGCTGACAACATGTCTGTCATTTAGTTTCTATATTTTGCCACTAGGTGTCACCTTTTACGATTATTATCGATTGCCAGTTTTGTAATCGATTAATCAGAATCAGAGAGGTAAACGATTGATTATCGATTATAATCGATGATCGTCCCAACACTAGTGATAGAGAGTCAGTAGTCTGCAGGAGGGACCACTAGCTGGTGAACCCATTAGATAAAAGCAAATACAAACGTGCTCCTCTTATTTGATCAAAAGTAATATAAAGAAAGTCTAAATTTTCTATTGTAGATCTTCATCAACTATATAACCATATACTACTGACAAATAGATTTTACTGCACTACACCTATATATAACAACTGAGTGTTGCACAAACACAGTCAGTAAATCACCATTAAATGATAGAATCTGGTTGGGTTATGAAATCAACAGCCATCACTATGGAAGATGCATTCTGTATTTATAAAATTTGACAGCTTGTTGTGGCATAATTACAAGCTTTATTGCAGTTTCACTATCTACAGATGCTGCCATTTGTTATTGTTATTCAAACCCAACTGCATCAGATATAGTGTGTCAAATATTATCTTTGCTGTTCAATATTCTTAATAGCAGACTGACATATATGCCATGAATCCAATTTTCCATTCCCACCTATATCTATACATATTAGCATTACCTTATACATGTAATTCATTAGATTTTCTAGCTCATAATTGCCATTGTAGAATTGAATGTGCCTATATATGTCCTTGTGACTGTCAAGCATTCAAGTGCTTCTTGAACCATTTTGAAAGGTTGACATATATTGCTTTCCCTTTATCTATCTTGGTATATGGGTTGTAGCAAAACAAATATATAGAAATGAATGATTTGTAAACTTTGCCTTCTCTGTTGTAGATTTGACCATGCATGCATTCTTCTATGTCTTATAGAGTTTAAATGCTGTTAAGAAATACTTAGGTGTAAATTCTTTAACTTAGGTCCTGCCGGCTTAGAGCACCTTTTGGAAAGTGTTCTCTGGATCTTTGAGACATTTTGAAGTAACTAAAGAGTGAAAAATCAAATAAGAGGATAATTGTTCGCAAAGAGTGAAGGTTGAGTTGTGTTAAAAGTTACTCAGACAAGTAAAGAAATTACTTTAAAAAGTTCGAATTTGACAAAACGAGAAATTCAGAACTGAACGTATCTATCATTAGAAGAACTAAATGCATCTCTCTTTATAAATGTCATTGCCAATTTATGCAAGAGGAACTAGCAAGGGAGATCCATTTATTTTCCAGTTTTATACCAAAAAGGTATCTGGAATCTCCTTTGTATGTCGATCTTCACCTGTAGATACAGCTTGAGATGGCTACACTGCATGCAGTGTACTGAGATAAAGTGCCATTTGGCATAATCATATTGAAGGGGCCACGCTCATTTCATTCACCTGGCCATGCAGCACAGGAAATTCACCCCAATAACCATCCAGTTCCACTTAAAGGGAGTAAATCTCACTCTCTCTAGAGAAGAGAACACCATTATGTTGGGTAGTTTCTCATCTAAAGGATTCCCCTAAGAATCTCCCATCTTTTCATATGATGTGATCTTCTTGCCCTGTTATTGCCTTAAAGTACCGCTATTCTGTGGTATTTCTACACTCAGCACCTGCTGCTCCTTTTATAGCCAGCTTTTCTTGACCTATTCCTATCAGAAATAGCCTGAGAATAACAGCAATAAGTGTTCTGTGGAAAAGATGGATTAGGGCAAAATGCATTTCTGATTGTTTCAGGTGTAACCCAAGTTATTCTCTTATGATCTTTCTTTATTGACTATTGTCAATTTGGAAAAGTTTTTCTTTGATTTACCTGTCAGAGCACCATAATTCTATCTAATATGATTGAGTTAAACCATTCATATCTGGAATGTAAACATTCCCACAATGCCCTGATTATAGGGAAGAATTAGTTTATACTGGTAATGATTTGAATCATTACTATTATGAGTTAATGTAAAAACTAGTCTTTAGCAGTAATACAGCATAAAAAGTACCGATGAATAAAATTCCAAATCCAAATCTACGTAGGGTTATTAGGTAGTTATGCACACCTCATTACCTCCCCAGAGGTGTCCACTGTGAGTGTTCTCCTCTGACTGCAGTAGTAGCACGTCCTAATTGTGGTGCTGTGCTGTGCTGCGGGGAGAGATTGCTGCCCTGAGGGCCGGGAAGAGCAGCTATTCAGCTCCTTACGCGAAGCATTCTTTGACGCAACAGGAACGTCATCAGCTGACATTTAGAAAATCTTCAACTGATTAACTGATTAACACCCAGGTGTGCTCATACTAGCACAGCTTATAGACTCACCTAACATTAATAATAGCTTTTACAATGAAGGAAACATCTTTTAAAATTATATGGTGATACAGATATAAATTTAATGCAAGGTTTTACCCCCCTTAAGGATGCCCGCACCAGTTTTTTTTTTGTCCTTCGAATTTCGTAATTTTTGGATATGTTGTACCTTGTGGGTCAAAACTAAAGGAAATATAAAACGAAATTGGCTGTTTAGCTTATTTCTTTTGCTAGAGACAAATTTGTGATTTTTGAAAAGTGGCTATTTGAGAGAAAAAAGGCCGCCAGATTGTGCATTTTTTAATTTTCCGCTCATTCTGGGTTGTGCGTGCACAGAAAAATAATTTGTCAATCTTTATAAACATAAATTTGCATGTAGTTAATGGAGAAGGTCCTCTCTCTGCTTGCGCAAACTGTATTTCAAACCCTGCTATATCGTTTGCACAGTCTAAAACAGAACTGGAGGGGTTGAATTAAAAATGAACACTTTTTTCTCCAAAATAGGGGCAAATATAGGGCAATTTATCGCACATAATGAATTGTAATAAAAAAATTAGTCCAGAGAATTTTTTTATTTTTTGATATGTTCTTGCCCTGTAAATTTACATTCTGTATGGGGAAAGAAAATGGGGGTGTTTCGAGTTACTTTTGTTGCTACAGAGCTATGAGTGAAAGGGTACGTTTTTTGCTTTTTTATGAAAATGAAAAGACAATGACGCGGCCTTTGTTTCCCTATTGTTGTTGCAACAATTGGGTGAAAATCCCTCTGTTGGAGTCATGTTGCGCTTGCTAAGACGCGAATATAGGGCATCATTTCACACATGATAAGTTGTTAAAAAAAAATTAGTCCAGAGAATTTTTTTATTTTTTGATATGTTCTTGCCCTGTAAATTTGCTTTTGATATAACAATAGAAAATGGGGGTGTTCCGAGTTACTTTTCTTGCTACAGAGCTACGAGTGATAGGGTACGTTTTATGCTTTTTCGCAAATATAATTGGCAATGTCCCGTGGCAACAATAGTGAAATTCCCTTTGTTGGAGTCACCAGAGGGGTTAGTGACGATGATTTTCTACCCTTGTCCCCTAATTGTGTGCAGTCAGTGAAGAAGTCAACACTGTAAGTGTTTATATTCGGCTTAGGGCTTTTCAAGAAAAACACGAATAGAAGTGTGTGTGTGTGTAAAGGGGGGGGGGGGGGGGTGGTTAACCTGCCAATTTCAGACCTTCACAATATGAAAAAGAGCTCCGACACCAAGGCGTTTGAATGAATTGTGATGTATTGTAATGTGCGTTATTGATTGTACTCTTAGAATACAAAATACCACTTTACGAAATATACAGACATTGAGCAAAAGAAATGCGCAAAAATATGTGTACAAAACTTTACCAACTGAACACAATGCTGTGTGCCAGCATTTACACTTCGAGTTTGCGCCATAATATATTGATCAGACAATAGATTGGTCCCCAGGGGGGGGGGGGTGGCACTCAGGTACAGAGGGGGCGCATACGCTCGTTATCTAAATCTAAAAATACCCCTAAAGCACTGATTTCTGGCCCAAAAAGCACCCTTATTTTTAAAAAACGCTGACTTTTTCCAGTAAATAAACACCCCTTCCTTTATCAAAACACTGACATTGAATTAACGGGAACGCGTATTTCAACTATAGATTTTATAATCCTCTACCTGTTTGGGGGTAGTTCAATAATATTGAACCTTACTATATATGCAACGATATCTTATTGTGGATGTTCTGTGTTGCACATGTAAGGTTCAATGCGATCCTCTAATTTTATGTTAGCAGCGGTGGTTTAGCATGAAACCCATAAACGGAACCAATGCTAGCCTTCTTCGTCCTTAAAGTGTCATTAGTTACCATATTGTATGTCTTCCTCCAACAAATATTCTGGATATTTCGCAATAGAAACAAAACATACTATTCAGGTTAATAATATACTTGACACTTGTTGCATTTCCGCTAATCCAAATTTCCGTTCTGTAAATAATTCTGACTTTTACAAAACCAATATGGTGGACATATACAACTTTTCCAAGTCCATCGCCGGCTGGAGATGAGAAGAGTCTGATATAGTCCTATTTACACGGCGCTGACGTTAAATAATGACGGCAATACATAGAGCTAGCCGTCGGTGATTGAAAAGAGGAAAAATACGTTTCCCAGCTGTTTGTATGTGCCCAGATTATAGCAAAATGCTTCCCCTCAAAATTTCGGCGGAAGAGTGCTAACATGATTTTTAAGACTTAACACTAAACCCTACCGTCGTAGTAGTAGGATGAAAACAGAAACGGGAAAATAGGTAGGGTTAACGTTTATGTCTGAACTAGTTAAGCGGCAGCAATTGGCGGCAGCAAACTCGGAAGCCAAGTTACTTTGGGAGTCACTCGGCGTCAGAGCCGCGTATATTTCGTGGATTGTAGGGGTATTTTCCCCCCCCCCCCTTTACTTTGTACCTGGGTACAAAAAAGTACCCTTCTTTTACAAATTTGCGGACATGCCAAGGTCTTAAGAAAGACCACTTCCTTCCAAAATACGTAACGCGGGTGCGGCCCCCCTCTTTACCTGATTCCCTCCCCCGGGGATTGGTCAGGCAACGAAAAGATTGCCAATTCACCTCCAAGCTAATTTTCTTCAAACTTCGGGAGGAATACAGTACCATTAAATTTGTGGCCATTCAATATTCTGAGAAAGACCCTAATATCTTCAATTTACAAATTCATTGAATATTACCTTTCCTTTACTTGGCACAATGTGCAGTTGTGGATGTATTTCTGCATATGTGTTAATGCTTTCGCATATGTTTAGGAAATAAAGATAAAACTATCAATATCACTATTAAATTTAAAAGAATAAGAATCCGAAAATGTTTATCACTTCAAAAAAATTGAAATTGTAAGGCATCTGCAATTAAACGTTAAAAATATGATGCATGACAAAGAGAATATTGATATTAAGTTTTTAAGTATAATTTATTTTGACACGATTTTTCATGGATGAAACATTTCGTACAGGTTGCCACTTCATTTGTCAAATTACGGCTAGGTCAGGACTAGCCAGTCATAGTTTGAGCATGAAACCGGAGTAACTGGTGCACATCTTTGTATAACCCATAGTCACTGTCAACTTTCTTACAGAATGCAAAGTTTACACATGCAGATTGAATCTATGAATAGTATATTTCATGTAATACTTCATCCGTTTTCCCAATCATTTAAGCCGTTACCATTCATGCACTTTGAATTTAGATGGTAAAAAAGCACAGCATAAAAACGTAATTTATACACCATTTCCATGCGTATATATGGTAGAAGGTCCATGTTTTATTGTGGAAAGTTGTGTTGCCTTTGTGCTTAGGTCGTAAAAATAATTGCTAAATCCCTCAACAGTGCGCTACGGCGGAATGAATGTCGCATCCATCCCTGACGTTCATGCCACGCATGCCCGACTCCCGTAATATACGCAACAATGGGACGTCTCCCAACAATCGAAAAAAAAACTGGTGCGGGCATCCTTAATTGAGTGACCCTTCTCCAAATATCTCTAGATTATTGATATCTGATGCTAGTGAAATTTACTTGGATCCCACCAAAACAGCGCTGCAATGGACATAAAATCAGTTAAGTGGGTTGCAAGTTCATCCATTGCATTTAATCCAATGTCCTATCTGAACATTATGGCAATGTAATTGAAAAGAGTATTGAACGCTCATGTATAATCCAAAACATTTGCAAGGAAAAATGTTAAAAGATGCTGCAACACATTGAAGAAAAGTGAATTTTTTGCAGGTTTATAACATTGGAAAGTGTCTCACTAGGCAGGTTTAACTGTGAATTAATTCACTCAAACGACAGGCATGACTTTAAGCATGAAGTTTCAACAGAATTCTTTTCCTGTATCAAACCTTAAGTTATGTCTCGACAGCTAACTACATCCAAATTGATCATGAGTTTTCAAAGCAGTATCCCATACCTTTGCCCACCGCTTGAAAAAAAATGCACCACAGTTTATTTTTAATGTATTTTGAACTTCAAAGTCAAAAATCACAAGCTTGAATGCCCTTAGTGGAACTCAAATCACTAAATCAAATGACGGACCAATCATCCAACATTTTTTTCAATCAAAACTTTAACTCTGATGCGGAACTTCACAAGCTTGAATGCAGACGAACTGTAATGCATTGAACCACATAGACTAGGAAGTAGGAATTCTCTCAGGAAATCATTTTTGTTAGAGAGCTAGTAGATGATAGGCTACCGAGAAAACAGGATTATTAATGGTCCAAGTAGTTGTTAAATAAGCATTTGCTGATTTTATCTGTGCACTGTTGATCAGACACCAGGCATTTGAGGGGTAATCAATGAGTTTCTCGCTTGTTTTTACTATCCTCCAGTCTCTCCTGCAGGCTTTGGCAGATTACTACTTCGTTAGTTAATGCCTATACCTAGAAGGCTTTTGCCCGAAGCACACATCGCAATCCTACTATTTGTGTAGACTTGCTTGCGCAGCATCACCTCCAATCTACCTACTCACCGAATAGGGACTTTGTTTTTGTTGTTTTTGGCATGGGAGAAATTTCATTAGAGATAGTGAGTTGTATCTCAAAGCACTCAGTCTGAGTGCCTTAGTGCCTTATACTGTTTCGCTATGACTGGAGCCTAGTAGTTCACACAACTCTACACTCGTATACAAAGTGCTTAACTTGCGGAAGTCTCAGGTGCTGTTTTATACAAGAAGTCAGCACTCTTCAGTACTCCTTAACCCAGTCATCTAGAAAATGCCGTCTTGATCTACAATATTTTGACATTATCTTTGGAATTATATTGATTTTATGAAATATTTGAAGAAGAGTTGTTGGTAGTTTTCAAATTAAACTTTCTATTTAAAATATTTCTCTTAAGTTTGCCTTTGCTTGAAAGATTTTATCAAAATAGCGCCAGTCTGCTTTTGACCACTGTTAGCTTTAATGGGAGAATACCAAGGGTTTTATTAGACCAGGGTGCTACGCTCCATTTAGACGTTTTACCCACATGAAAGGGTTATACAGACTGTTCTTTGAAGTGTCTCAGTTTTATCATTGAATCAAATCATGCAATATCCTGAAATATGATTCTTACTCCAGAGTCCTTTTGAATTATTTATTGAATAGGTTAGTGTCTGGAACGATTGATAGAAAAATGCTACGGTGATGATTTTCAAGGAACAAATGCTAGAAGCACTTACCGTTTGATATTTGAGTTTTCTGGGCTAAAGTGAATTTATTTTGCGAGGTTCTGGTCCACGACACAAGGTGCGATTTGATTGGCTGTTGTTGGGACATGGTCATTGGTTTGGAACTGCGCGATCATGGTGGGAACTAATGCTCGGAGACAGGGGCTCCGTGAGGAGGGTGCTGCGTGGCAGAATATAATCAATATGCACTAAATCATCAAAAACATCAACAACTCAGGGAAGGCTTTTAAATAGGCTTAACCCATTCTTATCTGAAGCATACACATGATTTAACCCTTATACTGCTGGTGGCTAATTTAGCCAATAGAAAATGATGTAAAAAAACTTTTAAATGGCTGAAACCCTGGCACATGGGTACTCATCTGAGAGTACTCAATGAATGAATACCAACATGACAGCCCTCACCATGCCTTAGTGGTAAAAGTGGTCAGTAAGCCTGCCCACTGCATAAAAAAGCTGTGAAATGGGGTATTTAAGTGGTACCACTGTCAGAGTCAGCCCCACTGTCTAACGTAGTGGTAGGACCACTGTTTCCTGCAGTGGAGCCACTGTTTTTTACAGTTGGGCCACTGTTTCTTACAGTGGGGCCACTGTTTCTTACAGTGGGACCACTACATAAACCCATATGTGACTTGAAAAAAATCCACATATATCAGAAACCACTATAATGGGGCTTTCAAAACTTAGTTTATCTTAGGACCACTTTTTCTTGCAGTGGGGCCACTGCTGATTACAGTGGGGCCACTAAATAAACCCTATGTGACTGATATGGATATGAGCACAGAAGATGCAGGCTTTTCCTTATCTGTAGGAAGGTAATATAATATATAACAATAGGGTCAACTAGTACAGAACTTGACCTTGTTATTCAAAATTATGACAGTTGACAGTATGACAGTGTAGGAGAAGGAGGTAAGTTGATTTCATTGACAGAAATGTGCTCTGTAAATGGTGTGAGGGGAATTTTGAAAAACTAAGACAAGTTGTGTGTTAGGGTATATTAAAGGATAAAGTCAAGGCTATTTCAGTCAAAAGGGCAGGTGAATATCTCTGCTGTTGAATACAGAAAATGCAAGGTGAGATGAAATACTCAGGTTAGACAGGAAAGGCATGCTGACATATGATTTAGAAGTGACTAGGATGTTGAAATAAGGTGGGTATGATATAGAGTTTCTCTTTATTTACATCAGCTGTGTCAGAGTGTTAGGGTATTCCATGATTCAGGAGAAGGGAACCTTGCAAACTATGATATGTGACTAATGTTAGGTCTACAGTCCATCAAGATTTACATAGACTGGAGAGACAATTAGCAGACAGGAGACAGGAACATCTTAGAATAATTGTCCAGAATATGTTGCCATGCATTAGAATCCTATGTAAATGTTCTTAACAGGTTAAACCTCTTTCTAATAAACTTTTTAGAAAATTATTTTAACTATTGAGTGTCTATCTATTAACGTATCTATTTATTCATTCATTCATTCATCTATCCTGAATGATGTGCTAAATTAATGCATTTTACAGTGGGGTACATGACCACCACTGTCAGAGAAAGTGGGTCAACCACTTCCTTTGACAGTGGTAAAACCACAGCATCTTGCAATAAAGCATGACTTTACCACTGTCTGAAACAGTGGGACCACTACATTTAACAGTGGTAAATCTACTGCAACTAGCCTTATAGGATGATCATACCACCTTCAGGTATAGTGGGACCACTCTCTTGATCAGTGGTATGACCACTGCATCTGTTAGTGGTAGAGAACTGCTGATGCAATGGCATGCAGACCCACCTACCACTGTCCAAAACAGTGGGACCACTATGAAGATACCACTTTTTGCAAAAGTGGCCATGAAGCCCGAATAAAGTGTCTCCGCTTTTGCAAAAGCGGGACACTTCAGACAGGCTTAAAGGGCACTTTTTTTTCAGTGGTACAAAAAAGTGGTAATAAACCCACTACAACAAGGCTCTTGGGCCACATTCCAGGAAAGTGGGGGATGGTGCTACAGCTCTTGAGAGACCCATGTCCTATCCACTATATTTTTCAGTGGAACCACTGTATTTCGCAGTGGCACCACTGTAGGCAACCACTCATAACCCACTGAAACACCCCATGTAAACCACTGCACTATGGTAAGGGAGGGTTAAGATGGTTTTCAAAGAGTTACCACTTATAGATTCACCTTGATAAAAAAGCGATGGTTTTGAGAAATATTTTATTGAAGCTCTGTCCCTGGTTGGTTGAACAGTCCCTCTTTAAATGTTTTACACATATCTTTTAAGAATTATCTCCAAAGTTGTCAGACTATATATGTGCTCTAAATGTTAATTGGTTTAAAGGTCTCGCTATAATACTTAACCCATTAATGCTCACAGCTGCCTTATGGTAGCTTGACAATTTTGATAAAATCTTTCAGGCAAAAGCAAAGGTGGGGAAATATTTCAAGGAGAAACTTTCTTCAGTTATCAACTAACAACTCTTTTTCAAATCTTTCAAAATCCTTCCTAATTCTAAAATTGTCAAAATATCAGAGATCCAGAGAACAATATCTAGAGGAACCCTGGACATGGTCTCATATTTTGGAGGCAAATGCTGCAGAGGAATGAAAAATATACATATCCAACAAGATATGCTAACAATTCATCATTTCTAATGTGTTGATGTGTGTAAATGTTTGTAAAATGTTAAGTCTTCAGCTGCTTAATGTAGTGTATAGACTTAAGTTTCTAAGTAGTGTGGAGAAGAAGATATAGGTAATGGGGTCTGCCCCCATAGCCAACTGGTCTTAGGTATTGCCACTGACTGCACGCTAACTGTCTCACCAATGGCTAGATTTGAATTTGCCCAGGGGGAGTGAGAAAGTTGCCAGTGACTTTGGATTAGGCAGTGGTTCTCCCAAGCTCTACGGTTACCACTGGCTAGTCATGATTTTGTGACCCTAAATATTGCTGAAAAATTGATGAATATTGCAAGTCTCAATTTGTTCTAAGTATATCGTAGAGACTTGAGCCTCTATCACATTAAGTGAGGAGAATTGAGTTTGTAGGTAGTGCATAGTGAGGTGAGTTGTGTAGCATACGTAGCATACATATTGGCCATGAGTAGATATTAGGGCCGGAAGGAATGCTGGGATGCCAATCAGTCACTTGTACAGTCTGACATGATGATCTAATGCATATTCCATTAGCAGTCTACCCTCTCTCTGCAGGCTCCTTTAAAGACTGCTCACTTACGACGGCAGGAGTAGCCGGCTCAGGCCCGGGCTGTGAGGAAAAAATGACTGCCTTAAGCAGCCACCACAAACCTCCTGAGCGGCCGCCTGAGTGGTCTGTACTAATGCTAACGGCTATTGGAGAGAGAAAGAGGAGACAGTCACTTAACTCTCTGCTCTACCGCTATATGTTTCTTGATAAATAGGAACACTTTGGTTCATGACAATTCTTAGCCTGCCTACCAGGCCATATTTAAATGTCTTCCATTGTGGATAGATGGCACTGTGGTATACTAGGAGCTCACTTGAAAATATGTTACCAGTAATCTCCCTTGTGTGGCAATTGTGGGAACTAAATGGCCAACAGTAGGCCACAAGTCCCTATCTAGTATAGGTGCAGGCTTTTATATATAATAAAGTGAAATCATAACAGAGCCTTGTGGCTAGGCTAGACAATTCTGAGCTGTCAGAATGAGAAAAAATGTATGCCTGGAAGATTTATTATCCAGGTGTTCTATGTTTTTGTTTTATTTTTAACTCAATGGAAAGCACTTATGAGACCTGCTGTATGTGTGTATAGGGTAGATCACCTGTGTGGCGTAACTTACTGGGCAGACTGTACTTACCATATTCCTATTAACCCTTCTAATGCTGAGGCTACTTTCATCCTAAGCACAAGAGTGCAAAATCTTTTGAAAAACATTGAATACCTATTATGTTGGTATTCATTGGATAGCTCTCGTTGAGTACTTTCAGATGAGTACCCATTTGCCAGGGTTTCAGTCATTATTCAGTTTTTTTGCATAATTTTGTATTGGCCAAATTAGCCACCAGCAGCATAAGGGTTATGCACAGAGACCCAAAATAACCGCACCCCCTTTTTTCTGAAGAATAATGGAATGGGGAAAGCTAGTGATAACAGTTTCTGGCTGTCTGAACCTCCCCAACCACCCCCAGCAAATTTAAATGTTTCTTTATATTGTATATTGATAATTGTATATTGAGAATATTTTCACCAATACAGACCATATATTGATCATATTTTTGAGCGCTTGAACACTTCGCTCAGTATCAGTCCTTGGCGCACCATGGCTCAAGCGTCCAATCAGACATGGCGTAATAAAAGACAAAAGAGCGCAATGCGTTCAAGCTCGTAGCTGCCATGGATTGTTCTTACAATTGACATGGCGCGTGGAGTGTGGTTAAACTGTAGATTGCCAATCCCTTCTAGCGTTTTTCTTCCTAACTTGCTATGTGCACAGCTGTCTGAAGTATCAAATTTGCATTATTGGTACTTCCTGAATAAATATTAATGCAAAGCACTATATTATATTTATTATAATACTGTATAATGCTATGAATAGAAACCAAAGATGAAAACATTAATTGAGTGCAATTTTTGATAAATAATATTTCAGTCTACTTGCCACGTGTGATATTCATATTTAATTATCAATTGGATTATAGCAATCATTATTGCTGATTCCCTTTGGTGGGAATAATTGCAGAGCTGGGTCCAACCCTCTGCCCTCTGATGGAATCATAGTGAGGTCAAGCATGCAATAACTATGTCCCGGTGCCATATGAGCCTGTGGAGTTCCACACCACAGTGCCATATACCACACTGCAGTAGTCAAGGGCAGTCAAGGTGACTCAATCTGATCCAATAAACATCAAACACACTTTGGAATTGGCAATGAATACTGCCAAGCTTTTCCCAGTAATCTTGCGTAGGTGTCTCACATGCACAAACTTGCAATTAACATCACAAGAAATGGAATATGTTAGGAAATGCTATATCCTAACTCAGACTTATTATCAGCTCTCTGCTTTGAGATCTAACGCTAGGCAGGGAGACACACCTGACAGGTTAATGAAGTCGTTACCTTTGTTGTCCGACAGGTACAGGTGCTTGAAAAGGGCATTCTGAGGAAAACATCTTGGTTTAATGCCAACGTATATCCAATTTCAATTACTGATTTCTACCTACTGCTGTTAATCTTGGTGGCCTGATTGTGTATTCAAGAATACAATAAGTCTGGATTGCACATGATTTGACATTAACCTGCAGCTATAGATTTATTCACGGTTTACTGGTCGTTCTTTTTCAAATGTTTCCTTTACAATGCATGCATTCTTATAGAAAATGTTCAATTTTCAGATGAATAATTTTAATTGATAAAATCTACTTTTAAAATCACTCTCATTTTAGGAGGGGCCACTTATCCATGATAAGATTGGCATTGAATTCATCAGATCTTAACTCTGTTCTCGATGAAATTCCAATTAGGGCATATATATAGACAAATTAGACCAACAACTGCTGCTAAACTTAGCTGCACCTTAAAAAACTTGTATGTGGTATGGTTTTATTGATATGTATAGCTATGACTGAACTATTAGAATCATTCCAAAATGAAAGCAATATTTCAATAGTGATAACAATTAATGGAACATATAACTACATTCCCGAGAGCTTGTAAATAAAAACCACACAATCACGTTTCTGATATTTACATTTGCTACAGTGTAACAGTGTTTCTTCCACCAAGCATAAAGGGTTAAATATATTCATTGTGCCAGTGTGTCTGGTTTGATTCCCTCTTGATATAGAGCCAGTCAGTAAGCAAATATGGAACATATAACTACATTCCTGAGTGCTTGTAAATAAAAATAATCCAGTTCCTGATATTTACATTTGCTACATGCAGTGTTTAGTGCACCTTGCATAGAGGGTTAAGTATATTCATTGTGCCAATGTGTCTGGTTTGATTCACTCTTGATAGAGCAGCCAGTCAGTAAACAAATATGGAACATATAACTACATTCCCGAGTGCTTGTAAATAAAAATAATCGTGTTCCTGATATTTACATTTGCTACAGTGTTTAGTGCACCTTGCATAGATGGTTAAGTATATTCATTGTGCCAATGTGTCTGGTTTGATTCACTCTTGATAGAGCAGCCAGTCAGTAAACAAATATGGAACATATAACTACATTCCCGAGTGCTTGTAAATAAAAATAATCGCGTTCCTGATATTTACATTTGCTACTGTGAGTTACCGTGTTAATTGCACCTAGCATAAAGGGTTAAGTATATTCATTGTGCCAATGCGTCTGGTTTGATTCCCTCTTGATAGAGAGCCAGTCAGTAAGCAAATATGGAACATATAACTACATTCCTGAGTGCTTGTAAACAAAAATAATTGTGTTCCTGATATTTACATTTGCTACTGTAGTTACTGTGTTTATTGCACCAAGCATAAAGGGTTAAGTATATTCATTGTGCCAATGTGTCTGGTTTGATTCACTCTTGATAGAGCAGCCAGTCAGTAAACAAATATGGAACATATAACTACATTCCCGAGTGCTTGTAAATAAAAATAATCGCGTTCCTGATATTTACGTTTGCTACAGTTACCGTGTTTATTGCACCTAGCATAAAGGGTTAAGTATATTCATTGTGCCAGTGTGTCTGGTTTGATTCACTCTTGATAGAGAGCCAGTCAGTAAGCAAATATGGAGCATATAACTACATTCCTGAGTGCTTGTAAACAAAAATAATCATGTTCCTGATATTTACATACCGTGTTTATTGCACCGAGCATAAAGGGTTAAGTATATTCATTGTGCCAGTGTGTCTGCTTTGATTCCCTCTTGATAGAGAGCCAGTCAGTAAGCAGGTGCTGCTCTCAAAGTTATCCTCCTCAATCTCTGGCGGAGACATTCAATCATTGTATAAATCTGCTTAATTAAGCACTCAGCACGTTTCCCGCATCTACCAATTAGGCACCCTATTAATTCTCCTCTCTTCCAATCATAAATTTTGTGGATGACTTGAAAAGTTAGTTAAGGACGATTTGGGAATATTTTCTTTTAATTTGCTAGATATTGCCGTGCATGTTTATGTGACATTTTTGTCTGTGGGTGGATGTCATGGGAATCCTCCGGATATCCATGACAATTGTCTAGACTATTAGCATACTAATGCAATAACTGTTATTGATTGTAAGCATTGTGTGTCTCTTATAACAGAAAACTGTGTGTGATTTGTTTGCTCTTTTTCAATAGGCATTACATAACTATAAGCCTTTTTAAAGCTTTTTTTGCATTACAATTATATTTTTCGTAATCTTTAAAATCATGAATAGTTCATAATCTTGGATCCATGAGACTGGATCCCTAATCTCTGCGCATTATCCGTAGGACTTGGAATTTCTAGTCTCTATATCAATTGTGATATCTCTGCTCATTATAGAATGGACTGTTCCTATAGTCTGGTTTTTGTGACACACCGTCCAAATCCTATCTCTGTGCATTGACTGCAAGACTTAGACATTCTAGTATATGTACTGTAACGTCTCTGCTCAGAGAATGGACCGTATTACACAGTCTAGGTACCCCTACCATTTGTAGCTTGGACAAGCTTGACTTATTGCACCTTCTACCGGCTTAAGCTTGTACAGAAAAGTTGTGATTTTCTTCAATATTTGCTTGGACAAACTTAAAGAAGCTTCAACTAGGTCACACGGTAATTCGGACGGAATAAGCTATGAAAAGCTGCGCTAACAGAGCAAGGAAATCACAGCTTCCGGTATATCCAAGCTAGCTGGTACTTTCTAGTAGAAAGCTGCGCTTACAGGGCAAGGAAATCGCAGCTTTCGGTATATCCAAGCTAGCTGGTACTTTCTAGTAGAAGCTGGAACTTCCCTGGTTCAAAAATGGTAAAAAATAGTGGAGGCATGGGGACTTGAACCGGGATCTCCTGGGTGGCGAGCGGCTGTGCTAACCATTACACTACCGAGATCTTCTTGCTTCATGGACACCCAAATTAAGGCTAGATTTAAAAGTTGTACTTATTAAGCAGCAAATTATGTCAAAAAAGCATCTAATATTCATAATTGATTATAAAATATTCAAATTTCAATATTCATGATTAATTATGAATATTCATAAATGAATTACAAATATCCTTAATTCATTAATGAATATTCCTAATTCATTTTTGAATATTCATAATTTCTTTTTGGATTTTCACAGTTCAATGTTAATTATAAATATTCAAAAATGAATCATGAATATTCAAATATGAATAATGAATATTTGTAAATGAATAATGAATATTCAAAAATGAATTATGGATATTCAAAAATGAATTATGAATATTTATAATTTATACATATTTATGAATATTCGTAAATGAATTTTGAATACTTATAATTCATTTTTGAATATTCATAATTCAATTTTGAATATTCATAATTCATTTACAAATATTCATAATTGATTTATGAATATTCACAATTCATTTACAAATATTCATAAATAAACTGAATTATGAATATTCAAAAATTATGGAATGGTTCTGGAAATGTCTCCCTGACAAAGAATTTCTAATACTCCTGACAAAGAAAAGTAGGTAAACTCATTTAAGATGAAAAAGCGAATCTCAGTCCCCCCGCCCCCCCCCCCCCCCATTGCAAACACACTTTTTTGGGAAATGTGTCCTTTGACCCCAACCCCAACCCAGACCGCTAAACTTCAAACTTGTGTATTAAAGATTGTTCATTTCTTTTTCACAATTATAAAGTCCTATATATTGCAGCTATCTTTAATCAGTATTTAGAATGTTTAAGTAAAAACCTTTTCCTACTACAATACTGACAGTGCTGAAAACAGTTTGTTAAGCCTTGGTGGTCTAACGGTCCATCAAAATGAATATCTTAGTGGTACACCAGAAAAATAAGCAGTCCATATCACTTTGATAACCAAAGTGGTAGCCAACATCCATTTCATAACTGAACATTCATGGTTAATTGTGCTAGATTTATGAATTGTGACAGTTATAATCTAATGTACAAGAAATGTGAAATTGGATTTGATGCTTACTAAATCAATGTGGTCAGAATATTTAGTAGACATCTGGGCAAGTAAACATAGACTTTTACTAGCCCATTCAAATTTTTGGTAGAAACGGACCGGTGGGATACTGTCTATTTTCACCACTGTCAGTTACTGATGGATACTAAAGTACTGGTTTTTCCAGTCTAACCTAAACTAGAATCCAGAACTTAAGTTCAGGCTTACCGCAGCTAGTAGCAGCCAGTAACGCAGCTAGTAGCAGCTATGACTTTATGAAATAAAAGTATCAGGCAAGCGCAGCTTATTCCAGCCTCTCTATGTGTAAGGTAGCTTGGAGAAGCTTGTACCTACTAGGTATTATTAGCTCAAGAAAAAACAAGCTTTATCCAAGCTCAAAAGCTTGGACTCAAGCTGATACATCCTCGCTTATACTAGTAAGTAACAGCTTCCATGCAAGCCGCAGCTTATTCCAGCATTTCTAAGTGTAAGGTAGCTTGGACAAGCTTGTACCTACTAGGTATTATTAGCTCAAGAAAAAACAAGCTTTATCCAAGCTCAAAAGCTTGTACTCTAGCTGATACATCCTCGCTTATACAAGTAAGTATCAGCTTCTGGCTTAGAGCTTGGATCTGCAATGGTAAGGGTTCCATGATATGGCATCCCAATTCCATCTCTGTACATTAACCACCGATTTAGAATTTCTAGTCCTTGGTTTTGTAATTTCTATGCTCAGAGGTTTGACTATTGATGCGTAGTCTAGTTTCCGTGAGACAGCATCCCAATCCCATCTCTGTGCATTAACCACTAGACTTGTTGGTTAAGTGCTTTTTTCACTTCTGACCCCCAGCAGGATATTGTCAGGCTAACCCAGATGTGATGAACAAATTTTGTCAATATTGTTAATGGATGCTCCGTGGTCATGGCATCTGGAGGCTATATTCTCCCCTCTCCCGAACAGGAGCGCCACTGAGGCCTGCCTCCTCTACAGCTGGGTGTCATATCCTGCCATAAAGAAAGCATCAACACACAGAAAAAAACCTGGCGGGGATGGGCTATAAATGTCATGTTGGCAGCCATCCTGTGGGGTGGTGTTTTTGTATTGCGAGCTGTATATTTTGGTTGGGACAGTAAGATACACATAGGTTTTAAACACAATTTAATTTTGTTAGAAAATTTATAAGTTAGGCATTCAAAAAGTTATCCTGTGATATATAGCTCTTTAGAATCCAAAGTTTGAGACTGTTACAAGTAATTTATCTAGAACATACATTCATACATACATACATACATACATACATACATACATACATACATACATACATACATAGTTTTAATACATATATAGATATATAGATATATACTTACATACAAACAATTACATAGATTACATATACACATACATACACACATACATACACACATACATACATATATACATAACATACGTACATTCATACGTACATACATACGTATATTCATACATACATTTCATACGTACATCAGTATTTAAGATGATCTCAAAGTATGTGCATATTTCAAAATAATTAAGACTATTTAGGGCTTTAAACTGATGTTCCTGATGAATATATAGCTGTATAGATCAAAGGAATGGATTGTTTAGCTTGACCAGGGTTAATGACAGCAAGGGTATAATAACTGATCTGGAATGTTTCCTGAGGTACATTTATTTTGAATTTATTGAGTTTTTTTAGTTTTGCGTCATTGGCGCCATATTGGACAGAGTTATCAGACCCGGCCCCTGAGAGACTCTAACTGGCAGCTGTCATCATATCCTGCTATACATACAGAATCAACACATAGAAACAGCCCTATCTGGGGAAGACCTGTGGCTATATGCACAGTGACAGGTACACCCAAGGGGGTTACTCTATTAGGAATTAAATAAAAAGCCATAAGCATCAACAAAGCATAAACTTCAAGTTAGATAGGCATGCAGTAGTGATGATATTGACAGAAACACTCTAGAGTGTTAGCAGTATTTAAGTTTCATTACGATAGTTGTTATATTGAAGCATATATACTCCAGTTCTTGGTTGAGAACTATATGAGTTAAAACTATTATTTTAAACAAAAAAAATATATTACCGTATTTGACCGATTAAGCGCACTGTCTTGAATAAGCGCACCCTCCCCCCCTATTTATCGCCGATTTTGGGGGACCAGCAAGCGCCAAAGATCTTCTCCCAATGTTAAATTTCCCCCAAGGGGTGCGGTTATATGAATGTTTGACAAAATCCCTGCTACAGAAATATTTCCCAACTTGCACCTGCACGGTGCTCTTAATCAGGCGAATACGCTACTTCTGTTTTACGGTTGTAAATTTGCAATAACCAAACTGTATATAAAATACCAACCTGGAAACATTGCAAAATATTGTGAGCATGAGTACCATAGACCAGATTATATGAATAGCCTTCATTATCAGAATATTGTACCTTGAAGTATTTAAGACTTAAGATTTCTTTGCAATTTACCCACTCCCTTAAAGGGACTGCCCCATAGGCTGAGCAGTCTAATTATAGGCATTGCATGTGAATTGCCTGCTGCTGCTTACCACTGCTAAAGATTGCATGTTTGACTTCAGCTTGGGGTATTGCAGATAATTGCTAGTAATTAACTTTAGGTTAGTCAGGGGTTTTCCCAGGGTACTATTTTATTTGGAAAGTTGCTAAGTAGGCGTTCTAAATCCAAAACCCTTCCTTTAGAACCCTTTACTTGGTTCTATTAGCTGGTTTCTTGTGACTGTGTGGGGACAAGAAGTTTATTAGTGTGCAACATGTGCTGGGCAGGCATTGGTGATTGTGTATATAAACACCATCACTGCCCATATGCATTCCCCCATCTGCTCAAGTGAGAGATGTGTTAGGGATTCACCATTTGGCATTACCATGTTGATAAATGATGTTTTAGTCTTAAGGCACTGATAGATGAGGATGGCACCTCTATTACCTCTTGACCGTTCCTCGGGCTGCTAGACCAGAAGGACTCCATAAATCATCATACTACAAATGTCCTCCATCAAGATAAAAACTAATAATGGAAGCTATACCACAACCATGGGCCTAGTCCATACAGTCATTATGTACTGCACTTTCAGTGTGTAGTGCATCGGAGAAGCCAACTCTTGAAGGGTTTATACTTTCACAGCATATGATAAATATATTTGAAGAAAAAAAATGAAGATGAAGAAAGTCAAATTTTCAATTAAACAATTTTCAAATTTAATTTTGACACTGAAAAAATATCTGTATTATGAATGTATTGGTATTTTATCAGTAAGGACTAGATTTCAGTTGTTTGAAATGATATGTTGACGTTATATAGTTCACAATTTTGGAGCCTTAAGATGTGTGACGTAGAGCTGTCAATGCAACATATGGGAATACTCTGAAAATACATTGGTTTTTGCTACTTCCGTCCCCTCTAGACCTTCACAGCTGCCGAGTGTGCCTTAAAGTATGAGAAACTTTCCCTGCCTTCATGAAAGGCTGATGTTCCCACTGACAGCCATGCCAGTTAATCATGGTGCAGGCCTAGATAGAGTCAAGTTCAATTCTATTTTATGAATCAGTTCATTTCTGCAGTATATTTAATTTTTAAGTGATATTTATTATCTAAATTTTTTCAAGAACAGAATTTCTTAATATTTTATGATATGTTATGAGGAGCATGAAATATTTTAGTTAAGTGTTTGTAGCGCCACTTTCTTATCTCATTGGTATAAGGGCGTATCTAAAGTTTTCTTTATTGATACAGATATGAATGTATTTTTTTTCCAAGTAGTTGGAAACAATGAAGAAATGTTTTTTGCTCTATCCATCAGGAATAAATAATAGCTCATTTTTCAGCATGTGATTGTCTTGTGTGTCATATGTTAGATATAGAAATCCAAAGTCACAGCACACAAGGAGTCCCTTAAGGACAATCATTTAGCTTTAATGGATCAATGGAGAATTGTTCCTTTATTGATTGTTCTCATAGGCTTTGGGCAATGTATATAAATATATCTCCTTTATCATTATCTCAGTGCTACCATTATACCCTCCTTGTAATACAATTGGCCTTAAGGGAAATCCAGATAAATTCCTTTTTTGCCATCATAATTTGTATACTTTTGATAAAACCTCAGGGGGAAATGGGAAATGGTACTATTTGTAGATTGATAAGTTCATTACCATCTTCAGATGATATCAGGTGATATACAATGTGCCTGGTAGAATAGGTACATAACATAGTTTGGCCCCCTCCCCTCTTCAATATTTGCAGTATTGCAAAATCATAAAACCAGGTTTCTAGCTGCTCAAGTGTGGCATATAACTTTTCAATGTTATATTGCAAGTGTATATTGCTATCTGTTTTCTACTTTGTCCTGAGTGAGTGTTGTTTTAAATTGCTTGGATATTGCTTGTCTGCCAAGATATATTTAAGAACTTATTACAGTTTTAATAAAAGAACAAGTTTGATCTTTGGTCTGGGCATAGCAAACGGTTCGCCTACCTGTCCTCCAATGCTACACTTCAATAGAAAATATACACAGTTCTATTGAATCAGCAAACATGAGGGTCACTTTGAATTTCAAATTTAATCCTAGGGAAAATTGTTTCTGCTCAAAGAGGAATAAAAGTAGCACTTTGTCTTCATTATGAAACTGATATTGAATTAATTTTTATGAGAGTGACTGTTAAATGTCAAAGAGTTTGCTTTTAAATGTGCTATTTATTGATATCAGTATTTGACATTTAGACCTTTTCTCATTGTTTTCAATCCACTGAGTAAATAGGGATATAAAAAGGCCATATAGCCATTTGTGAAGCTTTTCATTCTCTTGAATTGTAAGTGGAGGAGAAATGAGTTCAGAATGAGGAATGTTTTGACAGAGACTGTTGCATAAAACAAAAAAGAGATGAATTATTTCTTTGGAAATCTGGCATAAAAACTATCCATTGACTTCTTGTTAATCTAATAAGTCTTGAGAATCAAAACACAGCTCCATGTTGGAACTTTTTGGTTTTAATTGATTTTGATAAAAAAAAATCATAAGCCTAGGAAGGGGTCCCATAGACTGATAAAAGTCCATGAAAAGTCATTGGTGAAGGATATTTAGTGGAAACCAGATGTTTTGCTTTGGGTTTAATGGTTTATAGAAATGAAGAGTTCTACGAGTCTGAGGTTGGTGTCAAGAGTGTCAGAATTGAGTCAAAGCGAGTCGTGACCTTGGTTCAAGGTCAATGGATCAGGAGGGCAGGTGAGGGGGAACACGAAACCTTGTTAACGATTTCATCGGGGAAGTGGAAAGAGCGTAACATGTAACATGCTCTCCTGGAGTGTGTACACGGCCAGTTAGAGGTGTACCTGCTTAAGTCCACCATGTTCAATCCGGGAATTTGCGGCGGCGGAGGCCCACCGGGATATTGATTGACGCGAAAATGGAAAGTGACACTTTTGTGGTTATCTCAATGGGACAAGCGTGTGAGATCGGCCAGATATTGGAGAGACTTAGTTAGGACCAGGCCCAAAAGCCATTTCTCTTACCACCAGGCTTTAGTCCTGTCACCTTGTTTTTGTCATGTTAGAATAAAATTCGCCAGTATCAGTTTACGCTGTAAAGCAAGAGAAACTGATGATGGTTATGCATTATACCATAATATTCCATTATTCAATCATGTTGATTGAAAATCACAAAAATATTGTTGTGTAGATTTTAATTTCGAATAGGAGGTCGGAATTGGATAGGTTGAGTAGTTTTTGTATTAATGTTATTATTGGGCAACCAGGGATTTTTTAGATAGAGGCGTATATTAAAAAAGCATATCAAGAATGTAATAATAATTCCTCATTGGTGGAGATTGATTGATGCATTTGTCAGAGCTATTGGCAGATTTTGAGAGAGGAAAATAGAGTAGCCCATTACAATGGCTGGAAACAATGGCTCCCCACTGGAGCGTGAAGGCTACACGGCTTATCAATCATAATTTTAATATCCCACAGTCAGTCACAGTCGAGAAATGACAAAACAAGAAGTCTCCTCGTCTGCAGCCAGTCTCCCAAGTTTGCCAATAGAGGGACTGTCAGCTTAGGGTACGGAGCGGGGACCAGGGGATTCAAGCTGCAAATCCCCCTTTGAAATTCAAAATGTTGATTTCATTGCTACAAATTGTCAGTTTCTTTAGTTTTGCTTATATATAAACAATTATGTGGTAAATACCTCTCTGTTCACCCATTCACGCCTGTAGTGACCAAAACTGTCTAACTATTTTGGTGATAAAAACTGTCTAACAAAAAAGCACTTTTCAGAAAAAAGGGTGAAGTAGAAATGCTGTTCAGAAAATAAATTCAGATGTTTTGTGAGATTTGGATTAATCCAAAGTAATTATTTTCAAAAGAGTCATAGACAAGACGACAATCGACTTGGGGAAATCCATGCATGAATGAGTTAAAATGAACAGCCCTTATACAAAAAAAGAAGCCCTCCACTGATTGTATTCCATTCATCATTAGAGAAGTACCAGCATGGGCTACCCCATGCACGCCTACCTTCAGGGCTGCTACAATACCCAGAGGTAGATTAGATATGCACAACACTTGATGGACTCAGCTCCGAGAAATATGACAAAAGAAAACAGTTGATGAATGTATTGATGTGACGAAAGAGACAAGTGAAAAGTTTACTGTCCCAGCTGGGATTATCCTCTAAGCTTTTAGCAAATGACGGGAAACGTCGCAAATCCCTAGACAGACATCATTTGTCTTGCGCTGATGAAAACAGTGTTCATCATTCTGAGTATTATCAAAAGTGTCTAACAAGCAATTATTAATCAAAAAATCATATTTATGGTTCAAATACATGTGTTCCAACAAGAAACTTAAAGTAAATCGAATTTACTTACAACTGGAGTCATGCATAATTGAAATTGGTCCTGGCAAAATGAAATATTGTTAGTTACACAAATTTAATAAACCTCATTGTCTTTCCTCATAGAAAAACATGTTTATTAGCTCACACTATTATTATATTGAGCAAAAAAGAGCATTTGGAATGTGGCATTTTTTTTTATTTTTTTTTCTCCCCCCCCTCCCCCCCTTACAAAACAAAATTCACTCCTCTCAAACATAACCCCAAAACGTGCACACCGTTTTATCCACAGGCACAAATTCGCCAAAATATTTCTTCAATATGACTGAATAATCATTATTTGCTTTCCTGCTTCTTTCAGATGGCTTCTGCGTTGGATCTTCCGCTGATGAGGATTAACCAGGCCAACAGCCCGGACCTGATGAGTGTGTCACAGTATTACTCAGGAGAACTCGTCTCCTACGTCAGGAAAGTTCTACAGGTAAGATGTTAAACCTTATGCTGTTAGTGGCTAATTTAAGGCCAATACAAAGTTACGCGAAAAACCTGAAAAATAAATGAAACCCTGGCACATAGGTACTCACAGTGCTCAGCAAGAGCTATTCAATGAGTACCAACATGACAGGGTTAAGATGGTTTTCAAAAAACTTTGCATCATTGTGCTTTGCAAGAAAGTATCCTCTGAGCAATTTGGAAGGGTTAATAAAGGAATAGGATTGTCCTGGTTCTTAGCCTGTCCATAAAAAAGCTTGTCTGAAACTGCAATCACCAAATTCTGTCTGTCCACAGCTTTAACTATATATGTAGCTTAGTTCAAATCCTTTTACCAACATTTGATAGCCTTTTGTGTCAAGAAGGTATTAACACTTCAGCCATCTCTTAGATGATGGGTTGCTAAGGGAAATTTTGCTTATTAGTCAAAAAAAGTCATAATTGGAGATCCTTTATAGAATTTGTTGCCTATCTGAAAAGGAAACTTTCAGGAAATTGCCTGTCCAAAAACAGGCGTATTAAGGTCCTGGCTAATAACATCCCTGGGTCTGGTTGTGGTTTAGTTCAGAAAGGTCAATTGCTGAAGGTGATATTTTGCCATATTGCACCTAACCATGATGGTTTATGCAACCCATTATGGTAAACAATATGCTTTTCCATAACAACACAATTTCACATATTTGAAATTGATTTTTAAGTCATTAAGCCTTTTGGATTTGAAGTGCACACACTGTCTAACATATATGAACATTTTAATAATACATGAATAATATTTCAGGAGGGGGGATGTTTGAGCTTCAAACAACAGCAACAACTTCCTGTCAAATATTTCTAAATATATTACCTACTTGTTAGACCTAGTGTATGCCCGGATGTTAAATGGTTTACTAATAAACAAGCAAAAATCTATCAAGAATTTGCGTTCATTTTACAATATGAATATATTGATCTACCATTAAAATATTTACAAAATGACTGACAACAAAGAATTTTTATTCCATGTATAGTACAATTTAAGGCAGGATGCTGTGTGTGGAATAGGATTTAGAATGATGAATCTCTAGAGGGAGATGTTATAAAAGTTTGATGTAGGTGTGGCAGGACATGTAGGTAGTTGGCAGAGGTTTATGGGGGTCAAGCAGGGGTCAGCGCATGATGGATTCTACTCAGGAGAAAACAGCAGGGAACATGGCATTGATCAGAGAAATTGCTCTTTGCGAGGCATTTTGCAATCTCCAATACTTATGTTAAGTTATAAATATCAAGGAACCTGTAGATGCTTAACCCTTACGCTGCTGGTGGCTAATTTGGCAAATACAAAATGATGCTAGACATCTGAAAAATGACTGAAACCCAAGCAAATGGGTAATCATCTGAGAGTACTCAGCAAGAGCTTTCCAATGAGTACCAACATGACAGGGTTTAGAAGGTTTTCAAAATTCTTTGCGTTTTTCTGCTTTGGACAAAATTAGCATTAGCATTGCAAGGGTTTAAAAGCTTTTAATGGTTGGTCAACATATCTGCTCTGATTAACTAACATACTGAATGCAATGTTCAGCACATTTCTTCACTTGTTAACAGTATGTCTAGTTCATTTTTAATCTAGTATATGATTTATGCTTAAAAAATCAAAGATCCAGGTGTTGCTGTGAATACTGGAAGATTAATATTTAATTAAGAGGAGGGTTACTATTGCAATAAGGTTATGAGTCCCTCTGTTCTTTAATTAAAACCTGGTTTTACTATGTTTCAATTTAGAAGTGATATATATAGTTTCGATTATTTCAACTTTCTGGACTTTTGGTATATCAAGGGTAAATACTGACTAATGAGTGGTTAATGGTGGAAAACAACTTAACTACCAAGGGAAAACTTAAGAATATACCATCTAATGACTGGCACTAATCTCAAATACTTTGACCCATTCTTGCTTACCTCCGCAAACTGTCGTCAAGATCTATGATATTTTTGACAATAACTTGTTTAACCCTTCCATGCAATGCTGAGGCTACTTTGGTCCAATGCACAAGGATCTTAGAAAACCATCCAAACCCTGTCATATTGGTATTCATTGGAAAGCTCTCAATGAGTACTTTCAGAATAGTACCTGTTTGCCAGGGTTTCAATTATTTGTCATGATTTTTGCATAATTTTGTATTGGCCAAAATAGCCGCCAGCAGCATAAGGGTTAAGAATGATTTTACAACATTTTTTGGTGAATTGTTGATAGTATTCTGATTAGCATTTCTCCTTAAAAACCTTTTCCAAGTATGCTTACGCCTAGGATATTTTATTAAAATTGTCAGGCTGCTTTTGGCCACTTTGAGTATTATCCATCTTAACCTCTTACAGTGGTGAGACAACTTACAGTTGGCAAGCTGCCAAGTGGTGTGTTAGACCATGTGACCATGAGGCAGCGCCCTATGAAATATTTGGACTTGGGTTTCAATGGGAAACATATCATCATGTGGCGTTTTTATGTTGTTAAAGGGTATATGTGTTAATCCAGGGTGCCGCAGCGTGCCGTGAAGAACTAGAGGGATTATTGCTGCGTATGAAGATGTATGTTATCGCTTTGCACTGGAGTGATAAGACTAAAAGCTGCCCCGTGATGGCCCTGCATTATTCATACACTATAGAACCTGGTCAGGAGATGCCGCGCAATACCCCTAGTCCATTTGTCAAACATGAGATGATACTTTGGGGGAATCCCCGCCAAAAAAATGCATTGATCCTTTGATCTTGGAAAGTGCAATGAATAGAGAATGTGTCTTTTTTTTTTTGCTATCAATTTTCTATCAGAGTCGTTTAAAGAAAGCAGACACTGTTTTTGCTCCAATCATTAATTCATTTACTAAGAAGTCATCTTATATTGTGTCTACAGGGTCAATTATTCTGAGCAACTGTTTTCACCTTGCCCAAAAGATTCATATGATCCGTGTGCACATTATAGATATTGGTTTACAAAAGAGGGTAATGGTTATTTCATGCACCTTTTTTTTCGTTCGCTCTGCCTATGAAATTCATATGACCCGTATGCACATTATAGAAATTGCTCTACAAAAGAGGGTGATGGTTTTTTCATGCCTCTTTGTTGCCTGGCGTGTAACGCGATTCCAGATCAATAGTGCATTAATGTTTTTGCACCTCCTGCTGATGAGGAGATGATGGCATTATAAACACCAGCTCAGTAAACACAGAGATCCCGGCTGCAGCATCTTTTATAGCAGGGGCTGCCTGCATATAGCCACAGGGTGTATTTTAGTGAGATTTCTCTAACTAAAGCGTATATTGGAAAATCGAAAAATTGAAGGATAGATACTAATTAAACACACACAATTAATCTCTTTTATTTTCAATTGTATCATAGATCAAGATGATATTTTTCTTGGGGAACTCTGAACTTTAGATATTTCATCTTTGTCATCCACTTTGTTCCCTCTATAGTACAATAATTGTATTTTCTGAGTATTTTAATTATATAAAAATTCAGTGGTTCAAACATATACTTTAAAATTATTTTAAAGTCACATTTTCTTCATACTTAGACCAAGTGTGACCATGAGTCTAGGCCATATTAGGGTCTAGGCCATATTAGGGTCTAGCCCTATGCCATATTACTCAGCTGATCAAATATCATAGGAACTTCCATATAAAGCTTGTGCACAACAGTAAAAGTTTTAGGCTCTTGGTCATTTCAAACATACATTTTTGGGTACCAAGTGTGTTAATGTATCTGTGTGACATTTGACCTAAGGTTTTGCCATAGTTAGGCCAGTTTAGAAGTTGAAAAGGCACTTTTTACCATTTTCTAAAGAAAATGTTAAGAAGTGTTCATGGGATTTAAGCAGAGCAAAATATTTGTATTGGATTGACCTTTTATTTTATTCACATTTGAGAAATTTGATCACCTCCAGTCTAATTAACTGTGGATTATACAGCGTTTGGGAAAGAGTCAAAAAGGTTGCATCGATCACCCTCATGCCAAGGTTAAAAAAATCCTACTTCCTGAACATGAGTCAGAAATAGGTGTTGATATAATCTGGCCATCAGTTGTGGTCATAGGGGGTATATGGGTTGGTTTCTCTACACAGCCTGCACAGCTAGTGCTGGCTGCTACTGTATATATATAATGAGCTGGTAAAGAGATGTCATATAAGGGTAATTAGTGAACTCTGTATGGGTATTTGTGCGTCCAAGCTTTAGTTTCAACCAGAAGTTTGCCAATTTGTGGCCAATTTTAACATAAATGCCATGGAACATTTGAATAGTAACCCTTTCATCACTAGATTTCCTCATGAAGTGTTATATAGCTCTACCCTATGATACTTTTTAAAATCACTAGATGGTGATCAGGCATTTATTTAAGCATTATCTCAAGGAGAAATATAGGGTCTCAATCAACATTTCTCCAGATATTCATCAAAAAATGCTTTCACTATCATCAGACTGCTATCATTCACCAAAATAGACAACGGACCAATTTGGCTGCTTCAGGCATGAAAGGTTTAAGTAGCAAATGTTAGCGATATGTTATTGGTATGTATAAGTAGCAATTGGTCAGTGCCAGATAGTTATCCTGTTTACTCTTCAGGGCCCTTCAGGCACTACATTTCTCACTGCCAAGCCTAGCATGAAAAGTAAATAGCCCAGCAATATTGAAGCAGCATTAACTGCCCAAGTTTTATTTGACTTGTGTGTGCATCGGTGAAGTATGACAAGTTGCGTTTGGCTTCAGATCATTCCGGAGACGATGTTCGGGCTGCTGGCGCGCATCATCCAGATGCTGACCACCCAGATCAGAGAGGTGCCCACCAGGCTGGAGAAGGACAAGATGAGGGAGTACGCTCAGCTGGACGAGAGATACGAGGTGGGTGACACGTGCTGCCACCTATTGGCAGGCATACTCATTAAAGTTCACTTCCCTAGATAATATTGTCATTTGATATTGCGCCCTTTCCATATAAACATGCTCAAAGGTGATTTATAAATAGAAATAGAATTCATAGACTTCAAAATAGAAATATCACTATGTGCATGACCATTTTGTTGTTGTTGTTACTATTGTTTCAAGAATTGAATTTTTTTATCAAATTATAATAGAAAATATGCATCAAGATTTTGAAATTTGCTATATAGATTTTGAAAGAATGTGCAACAAATTATCTTTCAACAGAGCAGTATTTTTGGCAACATATGAAACATAATAACATTCCAAAACGCATAGCAAGAACAGATAAGCATTTCTTAAACATATCAATTAATACACGCAAATGTTTCTTTCAATATTTAAATAAGAATCAAGTATTGAATATATTTTAAGCATTTGATTTTGACTCCAAAGAAGTTGTCAATCAGTGAGCTCTCACTCTCATGAAAATGATTAAGTTTCTAGAAAAGATTTTTCTAAGATTTTTTTAGAAAAATTCCACATAACTGCAAACTTAAGTACCTAATTTTCCCACTAGGTGGCGAGGCTGACACATGCCATCTCTGTGTTCACTGAGGGCATCCTGATGATGAAGACGACCCTGGTGGGGATAATTAAGGTGGATCCCAAGCAGCTACTGGAGGACGGCATCAGGAAAGAGCTGGTCAAACAGGTGGCCACGGCCTTACATCAAGGACTCACCTTCAATCCCAAAGTCAGGGTAGGTAGAAAGAGAAGGTTAGGTTTACACCAATAAAAGCAGGTACAATAATTGTGTTTGATAAAGAAAGAACCGATCACGCATGTGGTTAGAAAGCCAAACATATTCATGGGGCAGGTATTCTCACAGCTAGAACTAATTAAGGTATATCCTGAGCTTGAAATAAGACTTTATTTGTATTTCATTAGTTAGGTATTAAAGTACTTAAAATGTGTAATATCTGGTCCCCAAATAGATAGCCAATGTTACATTCTAAAATAAAGCAGCAGTATATATTTATATCAAACTCAATATAATTGGTGAAATATCCATTAATAAATAGCATTGGAGGTGAAGAGTTGCACTGCACATGACGTATATACGCATGATGTTGATTTTAAACTGTAAATTGCCACAGAGTCATTTATACTAACAAGCTTCTAAGGGTATTCATTTCATCAACGTTTAAGGATGTTTACATTTACTTTCTGTTCCTTGTTTTCAGCCTAGTGAGTTGGTTCCAAAGCTGGAGATTTTAGCGGGGAGGATGGACGGTTTCAGGAGGTCATTTGAGTACATTCAGGACTATGTCAATGTGTACGGCCTGAAGATCTGGCAAGAAGAACTCTCCAGAATCATCAACTACAACATAGAGCAGGAGTGTAATAGCTTTCTCAGGACCAAGGTTAGTAGTTAGCAATGTACAAATATTTCAATGAATAGCCAGCAGGGACTAGTACTGGTACTCAGTAGCATACTAAATACTGATATGGAATGAGAAAAAGTACCATATTGATTAAGATCTCTAATGCCATAAATGCTATGGTATTAACCCATTAACACTCAGAGCGGCCAAAACAGGCCTGACAATTTTGGAAATATTTTTCTAACAAAAGCATTTTTTGCAAAATAATTGAAGGAGAAATGTAAAAGAGAAGTCAACCAACAACTCTCCTTCAAATATTTTGTGAACTTTTGCTTTATTCCCAAGTTATTTTGAAAAGTATGAAAGTAGGAGATGGTACTTTCTAGGGGATCTCTGAGTGTGAATGGGTTAAGATCTCTAATGCCATATATGGTATGGTATTAAGTACCAGTACCAGTCCCTGCTGGTTGCTCCCAAAAGAAATATTGCTTAAAATGAATTCACATACAACCTGAACGTTGGACCTAAAGATTAGAATATACCATCATCAAATTCCCATTTTGGAAACTATTTTGAATAGTCTACAAGTCAGTATATTAAAAAAATTCTCCACATCTTTTAAATGGAACAAGCATAATATGAAAAATGTTCTAGAATGTCATACACCTTACGTCACCCTCGATTTACCATATAACCCTTGAGAACTGCAAATAAAGCTGTATTCTTTATAACAAGACAAAACTCACAAAAGTCAGGGCTGATTTCTCATATTCCAGCAAAAGAATCTGTGAACATTAACTTTAAAAGAATAGTTCTGGTGAATGTCATCATTAATGGTCTAATGAAAATAAATATTATGATTTTAATTTCTGGCCACCACTCAGAGCATGAATTGGATAAAGCTGAAAACAAAAACAGAATCTAAGAATGCTTTATTTTTTCAATCTTTCTCTTTCAGGTTCAAGACTACCAGAGTATCTACCAGAGTACAGCTATCCCCATCCCTAAGTTTGCACCAGTTGATAACTCTGTCAACTTCATTGGTAGACTGGCCAGGGAAATCCTTCGCATCACAGATCCCAAGTAAGTACATCAATCCATCCCAAACTGTGAGATATAGAGATGCACCTACCTTATATGTTTAGTTTCACACCTGAGAATAACTCAAATGATAGAGGCTAGCCAGGGAGATCTTGTGCATCGCAGATCTGAAGAAAGACCATCAATCTATTCCATACCATAGGGTAGAGAGATGCATCTCAATATTTGTTTAGGTAGGCACCTGAAAGTAACTCAAATGATAAACCTGGCTAGGGAGATTGTATGCATCACAGATCCCAAGTAAGTTCATCCATTCACCCCATACAATGAAATAAAGAGATGATATTTGTTAGTTTGGCACCTAAAAATAAGTCAAATGATAAACCTGGCCAAGGAGGTTATATGCATCACAGATCCCAAGCAAGTTCATCAATTTATTCCATACCATAAGGTACAGAGATACATCTCAATACTTGTTTAGCATTGCACCTGCAAATTTCTTCATTGCAATATACTGCAAATTATCAACTTCACGGGCAGGTTGGCAAGGGGTAACTTACACAACACAGATCCCAAGTATGTTCATATGTCTCGGTGAGATGTATGGACGTATTTAGCATTTGTTTAACCTTTTCAATGCTAAGACTACTTTCGTCCAAGGGACACAAACGCAATGATTTTTTGAAAATCACCTAAATCCTGTCATGTTGGTATTCATTGGAAAGCTCTTATTGAGTACTAACGTATGAGTACCCATTTGCCAGGGTTCCAGTCATTTTACAGATTTTTTTCTCATTATTTTGTATTGACCAAATTAGCTATCAGCAGCTTAATAAGGGTTAACACCTTTTGTGGGCTGAGAAATGTCCATGTCCAAGAAAAGCTGTGTGGAACTATGTTCAGGTGTTTTCATGTTTATATTTTAGTGCTTGCGTGGAACTAAGCACTGACCAAACTTACATATGCATAACTCATAGTCACTCATTTGTAATTAGAAGGACTTATGATGCAAATTAGGTGTCCTTGTTATTACATGAATGTCATGTCAAAATTTAGATGAGATGGCCACAAGTTACCAGTGCTTTTAAGTGGAAAGTTCTATAGTATTTTGTACTAACCATTTTATTCTTGATCTATTTTCATAATTACTCACATTTTTATTTATTTATTTTTACAATTTATTGATTTATTTTCATAATTTCTTGATTGTTGATATATTTTTGAATTACCTTTTTACTTTCATGATAGAGTGATTATTCATGTGTATGTTTAATTGATTCTTGATATATTTTTAGGTTGACCTCCTACATAGACCTCATGAGTGCCTGGTATGATAGTAAAACTAAACAAGAAGTGATTAACCTAAAACTCTTCCAGCTTCTGCAGGTGAATATCCTTTTTCTTCCCCTTACCACTAGCACGCCACTATTTAACCATTTACCCTTTAGCTGAAACTGGTAGTGGTTCAATTTCTAGGGCAGGCGGCTGATCACTGGTCAGTGGTGGACTCATAGCAGATCTGTAGAAGACCTGTGTTTCACTTTTACCTGCGAAAAACTAATGCAAGTAAAGCAATAATCAAATCAAAAACAATTCATATCAGTGCCAGCCCTATAAGCAGTGCACCAAATGTAGGCTCATCCAATTATTAATGCAGTAAAATAGCCCGGCAAGGTTTCTAGCCTTAAAAATCTTCTTATTCAAATCTATACTAATCCTAAATCATAGCTAGTATAAAATGTTAAATAGTTCAGTAACCAACAAAATGAAGTTCGTGAAATATCAAAATACTTATAACAGATATTGTTTTGGCTATTTTAGCCTGCCCCTGATGGTTGAGGGATCTAATGCATTGCCTCTGACTACTCACTCTCTCACACCACTGCCTGTGTTTGATTCCTAGGGCATGTGCAAAAGTTGCCATTGACTTGGGGTTAGGTAGTGTCTTTCACCAGATACTCCGGTTTCCCCCACCACTTATCACTGGGTAGCCTGATACAACCTGAATATGGCACAAAAAGTGATGGTAGATGAAATTCCAAATTTCATATTTCTACAGTTTATCAGTCCAACAGAACGAAAGGTTTGAGATACATCTTTATAGCACAAATCATTGCAACTTGTCTCTGATAGATTAACCCTTATGCTGCTGGTGGCTAAGTTGGCCAATACAAAAAAATTCAAAAATCATGAAAAAACACCAAAACCCTGGCATGTGGGTACTCATGTGAAAGTACTCAGTGAGACCTTTCAAATGAGTACTAACATGACAGGATTTGGTTGTTTTTCAGAAACATTGGCGCCATTGTACTTTGGACAAAAGTAGCCTCAGTATTGGAAGGGATAATGTAAATTTGATATTTGGTTTATTTTCAGAGAAGTGTCGGTACATTTGGTCTGACCGGTCTGGATCGGTTCTTCAGCTTTATGATTGTCCAGGAGCTGCAGAACTTCCTGATCGTTCTACAGAGGGTCATTCTGAAGGACAAAGCCTGGCTGGACATGCTCTCTTCTCTCACACGCACACTCAACCCCATCAAAGGAATCGTCAGTAAGTGAAATGACAAATAAAATGCCAATATTGAATGGTAAATATATCGCGTCTTGCCTGTTGCTTGTACATCTCTGCATGAAGTTTGTTTGCTATAAATTACAAAATCTTTTAAAATTGACAGTGCAAAAATTTAAAAAAAAAATAGATTTCTGGGATAAAGATAGTATATTTTGAAATATTGTGAAGATGTCTTATTATTGCTGGAAATAATTGTATCCTCTCGCACAAATTTTCATTGGTACCAACCGATAAAAGTTGTTATGTGATAGATTCATGTTATGTGTTTTTCGCTCCTCAGGTGGTCCAAATAAGGTCTACAGCCAAGCTGTCACTAAGGCTCAGAAGATGTGGCCCTCATTCCTAGATGTCATACTGAAGGTAGGACATGAAATGAAGACTATATAACGCTATATAATGTATGCTAGAATCCATCAATCGAATCACATCTAAAGGGTACACAAAATCTGACGTTTATGGAAATATCTTGGTATCAAAGCATGATTAGAAGAAATGTTTGATTCAAGAAGTTATAAAAGTTGGTATTGACAGAGAAGTTTATTGTCTAATGGACATTCCTGGTATTGACAATCCTTTTATGAATGTCTTTCATGTTTGATTCAAGAAGTTATACCTGTTGGTATTGACAGAGAAGTTTATTGTCTAATGGACATTCCTGGTATTGACAATCCTTCTATGAATGTCTTTCAAATAATACCCCATTCATGCCTGGAGATATCCTTGAAGGTATCTTCATGACCTATTGCACTTTGGAAAATAACTTAAGCACTTAAAGCATAAATTCACAACATATTTGAAGGAGAGGTGTTGATTTTGTTTCAGATAACTTTCTCCTTCCAATATGTCTTGAAGAAATGATTTTGTTAAAGGGATATCACCAAAATAGTTAGGCTGTTTTGGGCAGTACAGACATGAATGAGATACCTGATGAGTTAGTTTTAAAGTTGTCAGATCATGCACTCTAGTTAAAAATGGGTTAATACATTCGTGCCTGGAAATTCCCATGACAAGTGGAATCTGGCTGTATGATACTTTTGAAGATAGCATTGTAATAAAGCACAGGTTCACAAAATTTTCAAGGGAAGTTGTTGGTGGAGTTATGATCAACATTTCTTAAATGTTTTATGAAAATGCTCTGATAAGAAAGATGTCACCTTAAATGTTTGCATTTTCTGAGAGCTGCAAATATCTATGGGTTATTCAGTCAAATCTGATTAAGAAAAAAATGGTCTCATGTATGGAAACATCATCTGATCTGAGGAAAGGGCAGATTAAAAGGAATTTCAAGGCAGTAACACAGTAATGAGTAGTAATACTGACTATCCATTGTATTGATTGAACCAATGTTTTTATGCTCTGCTTTAGGTGGGGCAGATGCAGTTACTGAGAAGACAAGTGGCCAATGAGCTGAACACCTCCTGTAGATTTGACTCCAAGAACCTGGCAAGCGCCCTACAGTCCTTCAATGAGTAAGTACTCCTCAGCACTGCCGTAGAACGTTATTTTACAGATCCTTCATGAGAATTCTGCTCATGTGGCACTCCTCAAAAAAAATATTCAAAATTATTTAGGTCTGCAGTTTGCTTGATTTAAATTTGGATTTGGAATTCGATTTATATGACTTTTTTGACAAATTTTACAACTTTTTAGAATTGCTTAAAAATGACTTTTTATGACACAAGTTCTTTAGATATGTACTCAACTAATATTCTATCCTTTTCGCTGGGGAGTGAATGACATGTTTAATCCTGATTGTATTGTAGGGGTCTGCTGAATGATATAGAGAGACACTACCAGGACCCCAGCCTGCCATACCCCAAGGAGGAGAATCCCCTGATGTTTGAGCTGACATCCTACGTAGACTGTGCTGGAATCAGCAACCCCTTAACTAAGGTAAGCCTTCGAAAACCCTTTCTTTAGCACATACTTAGTATAAGAAAATTTCAATGTAGATATCAGAGCACTACAACTGGGGAGGAGAATGAACTTTGAGGATTGAAAGTTGTATTTAGTGACATCCAAAAGTTTTAAGTGACCAAGTCCTGTCATGACTAGCTTCCTTTTGTTACTGAGTCTAGATATGAATGAGAAGAAGCTGTAAGAAGATCATTACCTAATTTAGAGTAAATTATCCTCCAAAAACTGGACGCTGTTTGTAGCTGGCACAGTTATTGTTCTTTTCCATTTTTTTTTGAATTGCAAAAATGGTTATTTCATGATGACTGTTGAAATTCTGGCTGCTAATTTCTTTAAACTGTTCTTGCCTTGACAGGTCCAGAGTACTATCTTATTACACATTTTTGCAAAAGTCACTTTGTTTCGGCAAGCAGTTGTTAAATGTACAATAAAGCTTAATTGATTTTAAAAAATATGCTTAATGGTATTTATTTGAAATTGTCTTTTATTAGAGTTGATTTTTGGTACATGGATAACACTAATCAGACTAATTGTTCATGTTTCTGTTTATTGTTTCAGATCTACATCACGACGAAGAGGATTCCATATTTCTCCCTATTCTCCTTTATGTTCACCATTTCACAACTTCCAAAGCTGGTCTACATGAAATCTGTGGGTTAGTTTCTACCAGAGATATAGAGATATACAGTGACCTGTATTACAGGTCACTGTTTCTACTGAGAATCATGTCAGGATTGATTTTCACTTTCTTCCTTTAAATATCAGGGTGTTAATAAAAGATGGAATCACTATCATTCTCATGGAAAAAAAAATTGGTAGTTAAAAGAATAGATTATTGTAAAGACCAGATGGCATGTGGTAGGACTCCATGGCCGTGTTTCTGCCACGCTGGTTGTCAATAGTGACGTGCTCTGGTTCCTCCCAAAGTCGTTTTCGCGAGCTGGTTCTCGCCTGGTTCTCACCTTGACCTTGCCGAGTGACGTTGTCTGGTTTAAAATCGAGAACCATCGATCAACAGCGGTTCTCGCCTATTTCACGCTATGAACGATGGGAGATAGACATTTATTTATTTTATTCAGTCCTCAAATAGGCCTACAATATATAAACAATTACAGTAACGATAATGAAGTGTACTTGGGTTAGTTGGGTAACTATAGAAAACACATGTAAAACTTGAATTACAAGGGGGACACATGGCGTCCAATCACAGGTGAGAACCAGGCATGCGACAACCACAATCGTTTTGGCGAGCTGTATGTAGGACCCCGTAAGTACCCATATGTCGACAAACGCTAATACCGTGGCGGAAACACGCTCCATGAGACATGGCACAACTACTGAAGGTGAAAATATAACTGGCATTCTGATTGGCTGATCACCTGCATGGCAGGTTTTGATTGGCTCAGCACAGCAGTGAATGGTTGGCCAGTCTTCCTGATTGTGTAAATAGAAGTTTACTGCAATCTTGTTGTACATGCAATATGTACTAGTGAGATCATTATTTTACTGAGCAACTCATTTCACTGAATATAAAAGTATAAGTGGAAGAAATAGATCTAGTTGTATTCAGTGGTTCATTAAGAGCTAGAGAGGTTACCAGTCTACCAAGACATTGTACCTCAATCAAAAATGCATCAGGACCACCTCTGACTTATCTCATTTATCAGTATTTCTTTACAGGTCTCAGTCTATAAATTCACAATCATTATGGGTGCCTGTTGCAATCCTTTTAACCTTTCCAATGTTGAGGCTACTTTAGCCCTAAGCACCAGGACATGAAGATTGTTTAAAACCATCTAAACCCTGTCATGTTGGTACTCATTAGAAAGCTCTTGCTGTGTACTCTCAGATGAGTACCCATGTGTCAGGGTTTCAGTCATATCTCAGATATTTTGCAACATTTTGTATTTGCTAAATTAGCAACCAGCGGTATTATGTGTACTATTCTGTGTATTCCAGGTGGTATGGTGTGTAAGAAGCCTGCAGAGCCCTTGGATGGTGCTCCGTTTGTGGTGGGAATAATCACGCTGCTAAAGCAATTCCATTCTGAGAACACAGACCAGTTCCTGGCACTGCTTGGCCAGTATGTGCGCTCCCTAGTAGAGGCCAATGCTACGTGAGTATGAATAATAAAAGAACCATTTTACAGCGAAATTGTGATAGAAATCCTAATAATCCATCACTTCTCTCCTCTCAGTTCTCTGCTATATTTGTTTGATATAATTAAGTGTTTAGTATGAATATGTTAAACCATTCATGCAACTATTTCCTACATCTGTGAAACCCTGGAGAAACCATTAGATGTACAGCATGAATTCATAGAATTTTTGTAACATTTAGTTGAAATAGAAGGGTTGTTGGTTGAGTTCTGATTTACAAGTATTCCAAAAATATCTAGTCATTTTGAGGTACTGCAGTCATAAATGAGAAAAGAGACCTCGTACAGTTTGCCTTAAGACATATTTTTCTAATGAACAGGTCTTGCTATGTTTACTTAATTGCATGCTGTAAATACAGCATGGTATATCCTTGAATTCATGATTGATATTTGTAGGTTTGTAAATTTTGCTTCAATTTTTATGATTTATGCTGATGAAATTGGTTTATATTTCTTTGATATTGAGCATATGCTTTTTTGGTAACTTAGGATAACACATCTTCCAACTAAATTAACCTTTAGTTTCACTTAGCTGAAACATGTATGGGTTATATATGAAATGTGAGGCAGGTAAACAGGTTTAATTAAACAGGTCACACCTAAATGATGATCTGTTGATTTGACTTCTTTCATAATTATTGGTTTATCTTTAAACAGGTTTAACTTTGAAATGTTTAACACAGTAGTGTGACCATGCCCTAACTCCTCCAATGCTGAGGCTACTTTCGTCCAAAGCACAAAGACACAAAGATTTTTGAGAACAATCTAAACCCTGTCAAGTTGGTATTCATTAGATAGCTCTCACTGAGTACTCTCAGATGAGTACCCACGTGCCAGGGTTTCAGTCATTTATTAGGGCTTTTTGCATCATTTTGTATTGGGCAAATTAGCCACCAGCAACATAAGGGTTAAGAGAAAGATAAACCCCATGCAGGTCATTTTTAGTGGTCAGGTATGCCTGCATTCCTAGGCAGGTGAAATTTGGTAAAATTCTTACTTGTATTTCATTTGATTATCCTTTTATATTGAAGGTATTAGAATGAGTGTTGTATGTCCTTTCTTGTGTCATGTTCTGAGCTTCTGCATTCTTTTTCAGTGCCAAGACCCCAGAGTTTCCTGTAGAGGTGGTCAATGTATTGGTCTTCCTAGAAGATTTTGTTTATTACAGTGGACTTCCAAGAAAGGTAAATGATTGGCTAAATGAACATAATTTTTTAGATGTTAAGAGATCGTCGATATTCTGCGAGGTAAAAATCAGGGATTTCCAAGTATGTCAACCCTGGAGCTAAGACAGTCAGTTCCATATCACTGTATTTTTGAATGGAACACACATGTCATTTGGTTCAAGATATTATCATCACATAGCACTATCATGTATGTATACATGTATCTTTATTGACACTATGATCTATTTTTTGAAGGGTACATTTTCAAACAAACAATAAATAAAAGAATAAAAATTTACAAAATGGAAATTTGCACTGTACACTGTGTTAATATTGTGGCAGTTTGATTAATGTGTAATTGGCACACCTGTGGGGTCTGCATTTATTAAACTCGGTGAATGATTATCTTGACATCCAGTCCATATGCCAGTATTGTACAACACACTGATGTGATAGCTTGTCATTCAACCACCATACGCAAAAAATCAACTGCATCAAAGGCAGGTGCCTACCGAGCGCATTACTTTATGTGGGCAAAAATTAACATGGTATACATTATATCATAAATTGTAATCATGGTTGTTGCTTATTTCATAGCTTATTTTAGCAGTTCAGAAAATTACAAGTAATAAGTTACTCCATTAAGAGATCACCACTCACTATGCAAATATCCATAGAATTATTTTATGGTTGACAGGGGTTTCTGTGTTGAAATCTTTAAAATTGAAGAAATTTAAATGAAATGTTTTTGTTTTATATTTTCAGATGGTAGAAGCTCATGTTCCATCGTACATATTCAACGAGTTCAGGAATGGCTCTACGTGATAACAAACACCAGAAAACTAATTAAATGAAATCTACTGACAAGATCATCCCTAACAATATCAAGAACAGCATTTTTATTTCACCATCATGAGGGAGTCCACTACCTAGGACATTTTGCAGAATGGTTAACTCATTTATGCCCAGCATACACAAGATGTGTATATTTAAAGATCAAGGAAATTATGCTTGCCTTAATTAGGTTAATTATTATTAAAAGGAAAATATTGGTGAATCTTGTTTGAAATTATCTAGACAAACTAAGGAGGGAACATTCCTTTTATGAATATTTAAACATGCGCTTGATGAAGCATAACGCAGTGTCTCTATTTGGATTATTTTGATATTGTTAAATATTGCCTACTCACGCTAGACCATTGCAAGGATTTTAGACACTGCCTAAGGTTCCTACTCTTAGTGACTGGCCTACCAATACACTTCAGTCTGCATAGCTGGTAGCATATCAGATATATGGAAATGAAAGCTCTCTACTAGCCCCAGGTTGGATTTACTTAAAAAAAAGGATTGTTGTGTTGTACAATGCGACTTAAGTTGGTCCCATTGTATGAACTAGACTTGAGGCAGATAACTGTTCAAGCATTAGGCTTTAAGGTATTTCATTGCCTTAAATATTGCATTCAAGAGATATGGCATCACAAGATTATTTTCAGCATATATTCATTAGGTTGTTGAAAAAACATGCATTTGAAGAATTTTAGTGATGCTTATTTCCCTTCAGTGATTATTGAAGTGTGGTGTTTTGTTAAGATGAAATCGTAAATGACAATATTGATATTATTATTATTATCTTTGTAAAGAAAATCTTTCAATATGATGACATTCCACTAATATATTATTTTGAATACATATTTGGTTTTCTTTGGAGTACTGTGAGGCTATGCTGTGGAGAAGCTGTCCTCGAGAGAGCACACTTCATATTATCTTATACAAAAAGAGAATTGCTCAATTTTGGTCAAGCTTAACCCTTAAACTGCTGAGACTACTTTCGTCCAAAGCACAAGAACGCAAGATTATTGAAAAACCATTGAAACCCTGTCATCTTGGTGTTCATTTGAAAGCTCTCGCCAAGTACTCTCAGATGAGTACCCATTTGCCAGGGTTTCAGTAATTTTTCGTGTTTTTTGCATCTTTTTGTATGGCCAAATTAGCCATCAGCAGCATAAGGGTTAATTCCTATCTAAACAGTGGTGCAATTTAAGATTGTTTGATCTTTATTTGGATACAGGCCCAAATATGCTTGACTCTTCTGTTGTTATTCTTTCTTCTATGATCATTTTTGAATTGAGCACCAGATTTTGGCCTGAAATTCATGGTAAAAATTATCAGATTATGGATCAGAAACATTCCTATAATCTATAAATATTGCAAGCATGGAAAAGTATCTTGTTTATGACTCTTGAATTTCCAGCAACGCTGTTTTGTTGTTTTAAGCCAGACCTCAAATGTTTTATTTGATTAAATAAATAGAATCAGATGATAAATCAAAATGAAGATGTTACGTAGGCGAAAGCACTAGGGCAATTTTCTGGTATTCTAAACAGTCGGAAAACATGAAATGATGATACTTAAATACATGCTTGTTATTGGAGCCGTGATTTGGTTCAAGATGATTGTATTTTAGGAAATATGAAATGCTATGTAAATGTAAATATTCAAATAAAACTATGTCAACATGCTTTATCTTTTTATTTCTTTGACTTTATTTGAGGAATATTTTACAAAATGCATACAGCTTAGGCCTGAATTTATAATCTAACAACATACATTTTATAACCTAATTCATATCCTTCAATTATAAGTATCAGGTATCAACCATTTTATACAATTAGAGTGTTGCAAACACTTGGAAGTGTACATAAAAAACATATAAGGAAATATGTTATCTGCATTAAGTACATTAAAAGACAAGTTAGTTCTTATTAGAAATCTTATAACTGATTATCTAAAAATAACTCCCAAGGTGTACTTCATTAAAAATGAACTTCAGTAATAAAACGGCTGAACAGAAAAACTTTTTCATTCTGTATGATAATACACGAGTATTAATTTTCACATTAAACTATATAAATGCTTACTAGTATTGCTTTCCAAATATAATTATAATCTCTGCATATTATTTTCTTGGCTTAACAAGTCATTATACTGTTATCGCACAATCTCCGGTAAGTTTAAATCCATGATCTCATAGGCATATTCCAATCATAGTCCATCCCTATCTGTATAACTGATTGCACTTAGTGTGACCATAATTACCTATGTCTTTCTTTACACTACCACGTTCAAAACCTGCTGAGCAGATCAATCATGTTTTTAAATAAAAATCACTATTGCATATCATTTTAAGCTGTATGGATACCATCAATGGGTGGAAGTAAATGTTGCATATTGTGGCTCTGGTATTCCTGTCCGCTGTGAGGGTTCCATCAACAGGTGGTCGTAATTGTTGCGTATCGTGGCCCTAGTATCTGTAAACCGCACCTGAGGACCTATTACTTCCCGGAGCGCATAATGAGATCATCCATGTCGTTTTCGGGTGTGAATTTCCCCTCCTTGAAGAGTCTCTTCCAGACGTGACCATGCAGATACTCGTAGTCAACTAGAGAAGCTTCCTTCATCTCACTGCTATAGCCTGCTCTCTGTGTACAAAGAAAACTCCATAGAATAAACTGATACACCACTTCCTTACAAAAGTAAAGCTTCTTTTAACCTATTCATGCTGGGAGGTCTGGGGACTACATAATTTACTGTATGTGCATCAATGCTGTATTTGTCTACCAAATTGTCTATCTCTTTAGACAGATGAATATTTTTTTGAAAAATCTGATGGCTGTATTGTATAGAGATCCTCACCTTAGGACACTGGTAGCAGCCCTTCACCATTCTGACAGGCTCCAGGAAATGTTCATGCAAGTGGTCCACAAACTCTATCATCCTACAAATATATATAAGAAATATTGGATATAAAGGAACCAAACATATCTATTATTTACTATGTAAATTCATTTGAAATAAATGTTTTAAGAGGTTTTTCAACGAGAATTTTGACATGAAGGAGGCAGGTTTTAAAGATTTTGTGTTTGCAGGTTTTAAACAGGGTCTAGAGGAATGCTGGCTACATCCTATTGTGGCCAGCCTCGCTATAGTGGCCACTAGTTTGGTGCTGTGTTTGAATGCACTTAGCAAAATTTACTTTAAGACGCTAGGCATAAATGTTAACATACTTTTTAAAGGATCATGAATAAATTATTTAAGAATGAGAATTGTATACCTGTTTTCTAAAGATCCTGAGACACAGATGTAGTCAAAGATGGAGAGATGATGCACCAGCTCACAGAGCCCTACCCCACCAGCATGGGGACAGATAGGTACTGAAAACAGGAATCACAAGTCATGTGGGAAAACAGCTGTTGGTTGAATAATTAGGTGATTAATTGATTAATCAATAAATTAAATGTTAAAAGAGTTACTTGATATACCATAAATTTCAGTAACTTAGGACATTTTTCTCAAATAACACACTTTTTATGGGTTGAGGGTGACCCATGTTATATCAGATAACAATTATAGTGACCCAAATTCCTAATTGGTCAATAACTCTGAGAATTTCTTCCTTGGTCAATTATTCTGAGAATTTCTCCCTGGTAACAGGTTTCTACCTTGTTATGATACGATTGTACCTATTATATATTGAAAGGAATGTCAATTAAAATAAAGAATTTGACCCATTCATGCTCAAGGTCCTCTAGAAATTGTCATCTATGATACTTTTGACAATAACTTGGGAATAGAGGATAATTTTACAAAATATTTGAAGGACAGTTATCAGTAGTTTTTTTATTAACATTTCTCCTTCAAATATTTTTCCAACTATGCATTAGCCTGAAAGATTTTATCAAATTTATAAGCCTGCTTTTGGGCACTGTAAGAATAAATTGGTTAAACCTAACCCTTGGAGGAGTGGACTTCTACTGTGTGGTTTTACGTACCTCCAAATTTAGCCGCCATGAGTATTACAGAGAGTATTTCATTGACACCTCCCATCCTGCAGCTGTCTATCTGACAGAACTGCAGGCCGTCACTCTGGAAGAACTGCTTGAACATGACACGATTATGGCAGCACTCTCCCGTAGCCACTCCAATGCCTAGAGGTTTCAAAGCCTACATAATAATCAGAAATAGCATCTTGCAAATAAATTCTCCAAATAAAGCATTTACATTTGGAGTTAACACATAGTCAGATACATGGGCATAACCTGATAATAAAGCAACATTTTTGAGTAATTTTGTTATAAAAAAAATTGAGGGACTGTAAATTTGTTTCTGTTAGATTTAACAATCTGTCTAAGAATATTTCTTACATATTGCTCTCTCTTAATAATTTATGTCAAAAGATTTAGAAACCATTTTTCCATTTGGATTAATCCATCCATCTTTGAATATTTTTCACATATTACTCCTTATTAACTGATAAGTTATGTCTAAAAATGAAATTTGCCTTGCTTGTCAAAAATAGACCATCAAAATATACAATGAACAGAGCATGCAAATTATACATTACATTCTTTACAAGCAGGTGAGATAACATTACAAATGTTACAAAGTTAACAGGCTTTTAGTAGCATTAGGGTTTCCACTTGTAGATGAAAGAAAATGAAGTAAAATGTTCAAAGCACCGGATGTTTTTTCCTTCAATAAAAATCTAAAATAATAACATCTTCTCCCATTAATTAGCAGTGCATTAAAAAATATGACTTGCAGAGATGAAATACATGTATTGATACAGCCTAAATTAGCATGTCATTCATATAAGCCTACCATATAGTACAATAATCAAACCAAACGATAAAACCTAGAATAAAGTATGATGATAGGTAAATGATGTACTAGTCTATATCAAATGGAGTTTCGCCAGCACAACTCCTTTTTTTCCTAACCTCCACACCCACTGTGCGCATATTTGAACAAATACAGGTTTTCTCAAAGCATTGATCTGTTATGAGGATATTCATTATCATATGAAGTGTCAGATTACGTGTAAGCAGCAGATGCGAATAGGACTTAACCCATTACCACTCAGAACGGCCAAAACAGGCCTGACAATTTTGTTAATATTTACTTACAAAAGCACTTTTCGAAAAATATTTCAAAGAGAAATGTTAACCAGAAGTCAAACAACAACTCTCCTTCAAATATTTTGTTAACTTATGCTTTATTCCTAAGTTATTTTCAAAAGTATGAAAATGGCAGACAATATTTTCTAGGGGAACTCTGAGTGTGAATGGGTTAATCAATGAGAGAGACTAGGAAAGTAACCACATGTAAGATAGTTGTTTAAATTTACCTTTGCTATAGCAGCATGCCCTAGGATATCATCTGGACTGGTTGGTTCCTCAATCCACAGTGGTTTAAACTTAGCAAGAGCTGTCATCCAGTCTATAGACTGCTGCACGTCCCAGCGCTGGTTGGCATCTGTCATCTGGAGCAATTTGACATGGTATTGAACTCAACAGGACAGAGTCAAGAATACTTAAATATCAAAATGTAAATGTTACATGAAAACCGAGTTGGGGTTTTACATAAAATGGAGTTGAAATGATACATTACATTTTACAGGTGCCTAGGACATCACACTTGTACTTACAGAAAAAAAATGATTGTTTAACAATCCTTTTATGCAAAGGTATTGTGGTTTTCAATGTCAAAAAATAATTTCTATAAGATTTTGAAAGACAATAGAAAGCCATCCTGTTCTCAGCATTATTATAATCCACTTGCAATATACATGTATATGACATTTATAGATATATAAATGTAAAAAGATCTGTAGCATTTTTAGAAAAATGGGTTAAAGTCTTTTTAGCAAATTGGACATGATATGAGTAGAAAATATCACATCCAAGCATATAATTCATTTATTTATACATATGTAAATCTATGTACATGCAAACACATTTACTAAAAACAATACAATAATTTTTCTGTACCATTTTATTTTCATAACCTATGACCTCACGAACATCTCCACATCGCCTTATGTCATCCTCAAGAGTAGCACCAACTTTTACTTTAAACCTGAAAATGAGGAGTATAAACATTGAATTATTCTTATGCCTGGATATACAATGTATTATTTGCTATAATAAATTATGTCCGCTAACAGAGCCAGAAGGATTATGTAACAAAGGCTTTAGTTTCAAGATATTTCAAACAAATGTTTAGGATATGATATTATCTTTATTATAATAGGGTCATTGCAAAAAGCTGCAGGGTTAATCTAGGTCATCACCCTGGCATAGAGATAACTAGCAATAAGTTCAAAGATCACAAATAAACACTTGTGTAAACAAAGAGACCAAAGCAGTATTGGGTGATTTAATGTTTGCATGATATAAGAATAGTTATACTGCAATTATGTGGCCCCAATATTTCACATGTGTTTTTGAAATATTAACCCATTAATGCTCAAAGCAGCCAAAACCATGCAGACTGACAATTCTGATGAAATCTTTCAAACAAAAGCATAGATGGGAGAATATCTGAAGGGGAAATGTTTATAGGAACACTACCAGGCCTCAACGCTAACTCAAAATGGTACTGGCCCTATAGGACCAGTAAAACTAAGGATCTACTGGTCCTACAAAAAAAATTTTACCATTAAAAGAATATTTTTTTTGCAGACAACGTTTATTTTTATTTATTTCATCTTCATTTATTTCAAAAACATTTGGGATATTCTTGAGGGGAAACTTGTTAATAAGAATGCCCCCAAATGTTTACTGGCCCGGTAGGACCATTTGAAGTCATAGGGCCATAGGACCACTGTTAGCGTCGAGCCCTGACTACCAACAACTCTACTTCAGGCATTATTTTGTGAAGGACCTTTAAAGCATTAATGGGTTAAGCATTGATAATTGAAAGAAACCTGTTAAGAAGTAGTCTACCAATAACACTCTTTCAAATATTTCATAAATTCAACCGTATCCTGAAAGGTAGCATACCAGGTAAATTGAAATGATACTGTTTAAGGGGACAGGGTTAGGATAATGTTATCTTTTTAGTCACAAGAAGTTCTATTTAGCCAATTAATACTCAAAGTGGCTAAAAACAGCCATCCAATTTTCATGAAATCACTTAAGTGAAAGCATAGTTGGGAAAACTTTGATAAACCTGTCTGATATTTATCGGTCAAAACTGAAAAAGGGGAAACAATAATATTTTTACTAAGCAGATCCAAAAGAGATGTATGCAATTGTTCTACAAGCTTCGGGCATTATCATACATTCATAATTCTCCCACATTGCTCCTCTTCCCTTCATACATTCATTCAGTGGAGGACGGTTCTACTATCTTATCCACTCTACGAAATACAAACCTTGTAAACCCCTCAGCCAAAGCTTCACGACATAACTAAAATAGTTAGATAAAGCAGGTTCTTATTATCTTTAAAATGCTATCATACAGTACATACTTGTTAATTGATAATTAGAAACAATAACATGTTAAGAATGAGCAAACCATTGATACATTGATAAAATTTGTATAAACTGTTTGTTGACAAAAAATCAAGTGAGAGAGAAACATTTTTTAGATATTTGTAAGGCAAATAAGGACAAATAAAACAAAAGTAGACCAGCAATTACTTTATTCCAAAGGAATAATAGTTATCTCAACCATGTGTTTATAGGTTCCCTTAAGATTTAGTAACTTAAAGATAAGTAAGATTCTTAATTATGATTCATGATTTTTGTAATATTCATATATATGTTTATGTATATATATATATATATATATATAAATTATATATATATATATATATATATATATATATATATATATATATATATATATATATATATATATATATATATATATATATATATATATATATATATATATATATATATACATTCAATGAAATTAAAAAAACATGTATTGATGTTAGTTTCAGACTTTGCTTTTTCAATGAAGTCACCTTACCCTTTTTATCTTCTCATCATCATAGCCCAGCCAGCCAGCAGAGGTGGTGTAGGCGGGATAACCCTTGGCCAACATCTCTGCTTCTACAATCACACAATAAAGGTATTTGTATACACAGTAATACTCAGTACAATGCTGATCTTCACATTATCTTCAGAAATAGTGATTTAGTATCTTCAAGCAGCAAACAGAAGTATGAAGTAAGAAAGGCATCTATAGCACAGATAAGTGGTTTACATTTACATTGCCAGGTAAAAGAGGGAGAAAATGACCTCACTCGATACTTTTCATAACCATTTTTAAGCTAGATGTTTTAGAATTTATTGTGGGTTTATAGTGCAGGTAATATTGTTATATTTGATTCCAAAATTTATAAGTATATTTCTCAGTTAAAATGATAAAAAAATAAAGATTTGGTAGTGGTAGGTTCATAACATAACCGAATAAACATCATAAATACTCTGTCATGATCATTATTCTTGATCATATTACAAAAATCACAAAATTGAATGAACATGCTAAATGTCAAATGTACCAACATACTGAGAAAAGATTGAGCTCTGTAAGCCCAAGTTGCATTTCCTTTCAGAAATGCTGTGGTTGTTTACCTCTTTCTGCTTTTCCTTTCTGCATTTTCTTCAATATATCTGAAACAAAATAAATCCATATTAACATTCCTCTTCATAATGTTTAAATCATTGAAACGATACTTACAAGAACATGAACTTTTAACCGCACATTCAAGATTATAACAAGCATTTTTGAGTAATATACACACACACATATAACTATATACATATATATATATATACATATGTATATATATATATATATATATATAAATATATATATATATATATATATATATATATATATATATGTATATATATATATGTATATATATATATATGTATATATATATATATGTATATATATATATATATATATATATATATATATATATATATATATATATATGTATATATATACATATGTATATAATATATATATATATATATATATATATATATATATATATATATATATATATATATATATATGTGTGTGTGTGTGTGTGTGTGTTAGTGGTGTGATGGTGTATGTGCATTCAAACATTTTGCAATGGTAACAAATAGCCTATTTAAACATACCTATAGCTTCTTGCTTGGTAAGCGCATCAGATCTACAAAGATTCAAGGAGCATGAGAACAAATGAGAATAGCAATGGTTAATATTTTGTATAGGATTGAAAAATAATTGTGACTGAGGAGAAATATAATGCTGCTCATGCAGTCTTGTGGGTAAGGAGCTCCTTTTGAAGAGACTTTTCAGACTTTTGCCCCCCAAAAATCTTACATCCTGCAGGGAGGGTATGTTTGTGATACTTAATTTATTCCTCATAAGCAAACCTTTCAGGCAATATATACACTTTTTTATGGGCGGAACTGTCAATTAAAGCAGGATAGAAGATAACCTGATTCAAAGATATTAACCCTTTAAGCTACTATAAGTGTTGTGCTAATATCTTACTTAGTGGTGAACATGCATGATACAAAACGTGTGATCATGCAGAAAATAGAAAATATGTATACTTACAAGTATCTAAAATCTATCGTTGAAACTAGCTGCTCTGGTTCCTAAAATGATGAAATAATCAATACACAATTTAATCACTCCTAAAAGATACGTATTTTCCAAGCTAACTTGAAATCAATAAGAAACACAGGTAATACGATAAGACTGATATTTTATACCTTATATATATATATATATATATATATATATATATATATCAATATATATATATATATATATCAATATATATATATATATATATATATATATATAAATATATATATATATATAAATATATATATATATATAAATATATATATATAAATATATATATATATATATATATATATATATATATATATATATATATATATATATATATATATATATATATATATATATATATTATATACATGTGTATATATATGTGTGTATATATACATATGTATATTTATATATATAAATATAGATATATACATGTATATATATATATATATGTTTAACCCATTAGCGTCAGGAGTGTAAACACAACACAACACACAATCAAAACCTAGATAGAAAATAATTTTCAGTCTTGGGTGGGATACATTTCTGCTTGTATCTCATTGACGAAGCATTACTTACCATGTCCACCAGTAACTTCCACACAGGCTTTCCTTCTATCTTGCCCCATAAGTCCCATAGAGCATTGACTACGGCTGCTGTCGCTAGATGAATCACTCCCTTTTCTGGTCCTAGCTGAGATAAGTAAACAAAACACCTCAACCGATTGTACAAACTATCAAAATAATCATAAAATTTGATTCTATTGAAATCTCAAAGAAATATAAAAAAGTGGAAATAGAATAGAGCAAAAGCATTTGACCAAATTTGGTATGACTTCATAGTCTGAGCCAGGATTTCAAAAATCCTTGTCCAAAACAGCATTTCTAAAAGTTCTGCCTGTCCAGATTAAGTTACTTATCTACTTCAGATCTTTATACCAAGTACATTTATTAGTCTATTGTGTCAAAAAGAGCATTTTACACTTCAGCTGTGTCATAGACAATGGTTTGTTAGGAAACTATTTGATTATTACACTTCAAAAGTCAAAATTGAAAATTCTTCAAAGAAAATTTCCCCTATCCAAAAATGACGTTTTCAGAAAACTGCCTGTCCAAAAGACATATAGGACGGGTCCTGACTAAGTCCCTGTAAGTATGGCATGGCAAAATGATATTTATTCAACTCTCAAAATATCATGCAACTTTCAAAATATCGTTCAACATTGTTAGATATATGGTACAACTTTTAGAAATATATCATACAACTATGGAAGGACGTATATTTTTTGGGAACATGTATAATGACCTCAGAGCAGTCATGGGTGTTATGTTGAAAGATAGAAAGAAAGTCATACCCATCTCATTTGCCCCTCACTGGTCATATTCCTCCAGAGACCAGCAAAGTCACTAAAGATCTCCTGCACGTTGAGATTGAGCACCATCTTGGACAGGGACTGCATAGCCTCACATACTGAAATCATATGGAACTTTATCCATTTACATGTACATGCCAAAACCAAACATGGTGTGGCAACTTTGTGCAAGTTATATCATTAATTCCTTAGTTACTGGGTTACGATTCTATGCAGTTACACTGGTATATCTTAATACCTGTTGATACCTGCAAACAATAATGAACTAGAATTTATATATACACACACACATATATAAATATATATATATTTATATTTATAAATATATATATATATATATATATATATATATATATATATATATATATATATATATATATATATATATATATATATATATATATATATATATATATATATATATATATTTATATTTATATAATCTAAATGATGTTGGTCATTGAAGAGGCATTCTTATATCCAAAAGAAACAGCCACTTTCATATCCATCTACATATTGCTTTGGTATAAAGATATTTCTAAGTGTAACCATGAGTAAACTGAATTGGATAGGTTTACCTTGGATGAAGAAAAGAATGGTCATCTAAGGGTTTACCAAAAAAGATAAAAGTAAGCACAATGCAGTGTTTATAAATAGAGAAGCCGGTCTAAAGGTATTTATAGAGCTACCTTTAACATAAACAAAATCCAAACAATCATATTAAGGGTCCCCCTTTGATTTTCTGGAAACGACCTACCTATGTGTGTTCCTCTTCCAAGGGTAAAGGCAAAACCATGCCCCTCTAGGTCTGGTGTATTGGTGTGAAGTACTATGTACGCACAGGAATAATCTGGACTTCCATGCTGGAAAAATGAATATTTCACTTCATAGAATAATTGAAAAAGTATGAAGTCTGAATGAAAATGTTTTTTATTTCCGGAGAAGGTGCATGAAGTTAGACCAAAATTAATCTTTTCTTGAGGTTTTCACACTCATATGTAACAAAGAAAGGTACTTGGCTTTGTCACATTGTATGCTTTGCATTGTTCACAAGGAGATAGATTATTACACTTCAATATGCTAATATATCTAAAACATCTTAATGATTTCTGCCTGCTAAATATGAAAAAAAAACACTTGGGTAATGGGTCTGACAATTTTTTTTTAATCAAACCTGCAAAGAAATTTATGAAATGGTAGTTAGCCTGAATACACATACTTTGACTGCGATGCCCATGGTTATAAGATGATTAAGGAATACCTGGGAATACACACTCGTACATATATATATATATATATATATATATATATATATATATATATATATATATATATATATATATATATATATATATATATATATATATATATATATATATATATATATATAGGCTCTTCATTTGACCGTTTGCCTTAGGCTTAGCTGTGGCTAAGGAAACATTCAGGGGCTACTTGACAGTAGTTGCCAGAAGAGACAAACTGTTTCTTGAATTCCCTACTATTGTAGTACTAACCATTGCATCTGATCCGTCGCCTTCCTCAGATGTCGGAAAACGCACATCTTTTATAGAACAGCTGACGATCTTCGTCGCAGCAGCCATGATTCACCAGTATGTGATCTTCGTCTAGAAAGTAGAATGAGACCAAGGGGTGTGTCCCACTATCAGACTACTCTTTACTCTTTTGACCTACGACACTAACGTGACCCAGGTGATAGGCATTACACAGCCAGATAAATGCAGTCAGATAACTATTGTAGCAACGTTCATGTGAGAATGGCACCAGTCGAGGGGGTGTGTTTGTTGTGTTCATTCGTTTCAGCTCAGTCAAGTTAGGTGGGTCAGTACAAACGTCAATCGGTGCATATATCAGGATGATAAGGCAGTTTGGCTGATGGGAATCAGTTTGCCTGAATCCGGTGACCCTCTGGATGGTTCCCTGGCTCACTTCACCATATTTAATATAACTCGCACATACGTACATGTACATGCATCTCAATGGAGCTGCACTGGTTTGGAGCCTGTCTAAATCTAATTAGGATGTACTTTAAACACATCCAAAATCTGATTCAAAACTTTTTTTTTATTCGGAATTGTATTAATTCAGGGATCTCTGACTAAGATAAGGTACTACATAAACAGTTTCTCATTTTTTAGAATGAAATAATTCATACACTTGCCCCTGGGTGACCAAGGATCTGTTTGTGCTGTCAACTGGTGCAGTATGACCTGCACTACGATGGTGCAGGTGTGAACGGCAGAAATACGCTGTTTTTTCTGGAAAATGACGGAAAAAATCCAGTTTTTCTTAAAACAACAGAAAAAATGTTTGGTTTTTCCACTGTTTTCCAAAAATAGTAGAAAAATGGGCGACAATATATTCCAAAAATATTTTCTGTTTTTCCAAAAACAGCTGAAAAAATTCTGCCGTTCAGACCTGCACCATCGTGCTGCACTGATTCATGATAAGAAATACATTTCCTTTGGAGGTAATTCGCGGAATTTTCTTTAAGAATATATTTCCATTGCAAAGAAGTTTTAAGCTAAATACCTTTACAGGGAATTAAATTTTATTTAATTTCAATTGTATTTTCTGTTAATAATAAGTCGAATTCTTTTAATTCCCTTAAAAATCATTTTAAAGGAATTTCCTTTAGCGGACTGAAGTCGATCTGCCTTAAAAGGGAATGTAACTGATTTTCCTTCTAAGGTAAATACATTCACCTGACGGGAGAATGAATTTCCTGCAATGGAAAATGCATTCCTTTTTAAATAAAATGCTACAAAAGCTGAAAACATCGTCCCAACACCTGAACTCAGATACCCCCTGGGCTGACACCATGTACTGTTGAATCTGCCAAAATCTGAGTTGCTTTATGAAACTGATCACGATGTCAATTGGGAAAACTTGAAGCGTTGATCGTTCCGTTGAAGGAAATACGTATATCAGCTAGGAGGCAGATCGAATCTTAGATCAAATCACGCAGAAGTGTCTCCAATCTCTGAAAGTTTAACCCTGGATGAAGAAAAGAATGGATATGTAGCGAGAGACCAATTACTATATGCCCTATAGTTAAGTGCTGGACTCATGCCAGGAGTACCAGATAAGCCATCAGCGCGGGCTCACGTGGGAACAAGGACCAATCAGGGCTCTCGCATCGATTATATTACTGAGAAACCTTATCTCCACCACCAGCTGGGGGTGCCCAGAGCACCAATTTCTGGCCTATTACCGGCTATTAGTTGACACTAGTTGAGGCTAGCATGTTCATGTTGACCGGCTGGTTTCGAATCCACTTGTGTTTGGTCATCTAAGGTTTAACCCACTCGACGTGCTTTCACCGAGGGTGCATGAGCCCTAGTTGACACATACTAGACGTGCGTGCGCCAATTCTTTGATTGTAGCGGCTCGGCCGCTGTCTCAGCTTTCTCTTCCGCGCTTCTTTTCTTCCTGTTTTTGACACTTAGATTAAACTGGGGACGGCTGGTGATCACGTGACAACATAAATAACCCTACACTGCGTTTTTTTCACACTTAAAATCATTCTATTATGATCGTCTGTCAGTGAAAGGATGAATCCTTGGCTTCGACAGTGTCGATGCGCGTTGCCTGTAGTTAATGGCCGTGACCCCAAAGTTTCATGGAATTATTTTCGTTGGGTATATTTTAAATGAATTTAAATGGATTTTAAGTTTTAGATGTCACTGTAAGCATGTCGAATACCCGAACATGCCATTAAGCTTCATTTGGCGATACATTCAAAGGGGAACTAAAGCCTCACATACATATGAGCTTATATGAAAGTAATACACTTCAAGAATAGGATGCTGTCCTCCTTTTTCTCTCAGTGATACGCTCGTTATCAAAATTTAAGAATACCCCTAAAGCACTGATTTCTGGTCAAAAAGCACCCTTATTTTAATAAAAAAAAAACTCTGCCTGTTTAGCGGCAGCAAACTCGGAAGCCCAGTCACTTCGGGAGTCACTCGGCGTCAGAGCCGCGTATTTTTCGTGGATTGTGAGGAGACTTTCATCCACCCTCCCCCCCCCTCCCCCCCCCGCCCCATACTTCGTACACTTCAAGAATAGGATGCTGTCCTCCTTTTTCTCTTAGTGATCCCATGAGGGGCGAATTTTGTGTATTGCCAGCAGCCTCAGCCAGCCCCTAGCAGCCCCTGGTAGCAGCCATGTTTTTCAACTGCTATCAGCTGTGACTCAAATGGGTGGCAGCCCACTTCATGTCCCCTAGCTCTGAGCAGTGTATCATAGACTGTAGTGCTCTACACACCAACTCTCTTCGAAAGTTGCATAACAACTTGTATGAGTATCAAACAGGTAAATGGTAAAATCATGAGCAGCAATTGGCTGTACAAAATGACAGGGTGGTAGAGTTATTTTTCATATATTTCCTGTTGGTAAATTCTGACAATAACAGTGGCTAGCAGTCACTGAAACTTTAAATCCACCTGTCTTGAAGTATGCAGTTCTATGTTCAGACCACTTCCCTGATGCGTATTATGTAAAGAATCACAAACTACAGTCAGGATTACTTATAAAAGGGGACTTGGGGGGATAGCAAATCACAAGGTTATTTGAAAATTCATGAACATAGCTCAACATCCGTCATATGCAAATACATTGAATACCTGTGTGACTATGAAGGAAGGGTTGAATAAAAACAATACTAGTATGTACATCACCAATCATCCAGATTTTCAGTATTTGATTTTACTTGAAGCTAGCTGTTCTACAAAAAACTGTTTTCTTTCATGTAACCTACACAAATACTAAAGGAAATGATTGATGTTCCAAGTACTGATAGCTATTTCCTGCGTTGACTAACTTCTGTGTCCTGGGATCTAGATGTGTAATGCCACAAGGTTATAATTAACCCTTTGTTTATCCTTTTCCTTAAAGGAGTTGTTACTTCCTTTTGTTGTTGCCAAAGGGACCTAGATATTAAACAAAACCCAAGTTGTAAGACAACCAACACAATCCTAAAGTCTATTTTCAATTGTACAGATTAATGATGACCATGTTTAGGTACCTAGAATTGTATGCTAATAAACTTAACTGTTAGCTGTCTCTCTGTGCTTGCTTTGTAGCAGTTGATACAGAAGGGTTGAAAACAAAAACACTGAATGGCACAGCACCATCCTGTTGAGTAATCCTGACTGCATTTATGATTCCTGGTATAAAACGCATCAGCAAAGTGGTCTGAACATAAAATTACATGCTTCAGGACAGGAATTCAGTGATGCTAGCCACTGTTTTTGTCTGAATTTAACAACAGGAAATATATGAAATATAATACTAGATACTACCCTGTCTTTTTGTACAGCCAATTGCTGCTCATGATTTTACCATTTACATGTTTGATACTCATACAAGTTGTTATGCAACTTTCGAAGAGAGTTGGTGTGTAGAGCACTTATACAGTCTATGATACACTGCTCAGGGCTAGGGGACATGAAGTGGGCTGCCACCCATTTGAGTCACAGCTGGTAGCAGTTGAAAAACATGGCTGCTACCAGGGGCTGCTAGGGGATGGCTGAGGCTGCAGGCAATACACTAAATTCTCCCCTCATGGGATCACTAAGAGAAAAAGGAGGACAGCATCCTATTCTTGAAGTGTATTACTTTCATATAAGCTAATATGTATGTGAGCCTTTAGTTCCCCTTTAAAGAAGACCCCTTCTTCCAGGAAATACGTAACGCGGGTGCGGCCCCCCTCTGTACCTGAGTGCCCCCCCCCCCCCCCCCCCCGGAATGTATATACACACACACACACACACACACACACACACACACACACACACATATATATATATATATATATATATATATATATATATATATATATATATATATATATATATATATATATATGTATATATGTATGTGTGTGTGTGTATAGGCAAGCATACCACATAAAGCCACTAATAAGTTTGTGATCATGTAAGGGCACCGGGTTGCGGGACCATCACCGTCATCATGCTCCTGTCAATCAGAGTGGCCGTCCCCGATCCATGACAAGAAAATCTGCCTCGATTTCATACATTTGGCTTAAAACGGGAACGGGCAGTCTGAAAACCGGGGCATCTAGATCGAAATTGTCCAACAATGGGTCCATGTTGGTCGTCTGTCTGCGAAGTAGCACGTGCGGTTACGTCAGGCAGGGACAGCTCGGGGGACAACTGGAACACGTAATCAGTGGTTTAAAATGAGGCTGTCTTGAAACCAGCGCTCACTATTGGTGACGTAATGATATGTCACTATACAAGACTGGTGGCGGCTCCTACATCATGCGAATACTCGGATTGCTGTTTCTGATTTCGGATGGGTATTCGATTCGATACACAGCTACACATACATACAAAGAAACATTTTTTCATCATACATGCATGCATACATAAATACATACATACATAAATACATACATACATACATACATACGTACATAATTACATTCAGGTGTCTAATATTTAAGTAAACTGATGACCTGCCGGCCCTGACCTAAACCTTATTCGATCAATAAAGTTGTTTTAATCTATCTGAGCCTAAACAGGATCTATTCCGTATCTAAGCAGCACCGACACTTTTAAGCTAAGGCCAAAAACGAGTATTTGCCTGGGAGAACTATAAACTGTTATAGGTATTTCCAAATGGACAAGTTCCGCTATTATATATGTCTAACTATTATGATATATTATGGTTGAACTAAAGCACAGATGATATGTTCGGGTTTCTTTAGACTTCATAAAAAATAATGATCATAAATAAAAACAAGAACATTGGAACGCTATGCATATTACCTGTGTTTGTGATTCTTACTACACCAAAATAATGGACCTTAGGCAATGGTTTTAATGTTCTGGTGAAGCAGACGTGTTTTAGGATAGGCCTTTAGCAATACTAGTTGAATAATGGTTATACAATCTTTATCAAGTCTCAACCAGTGCAGGTATACACATGAACAAATGATTAAACATTAACCCATTAATGCTTATTAAGGCTTCATTCGGAAAGTGTCGTCTGGAGCGATGATACTTTTGACAATAACTTTTGAATTGGGAATTATTTTACAAAATATTTAAAGGAGAGTTGTTGGTAATGTTCTGATCAACATTTCTCCTTCAGATATTTTGCCAATTGTGCTAAAACCTGACAGATTTCTTCAAAATTGTCAGGCTTGCCTTGGCCGCTTTGAGCATCAATGGGTTAACCAAGCTTAACCCACTCACATCTGGAGAATATTCATGGTCTGATTCAAATTGAACTATCACCATAATAACTAATCACTATCATAGGGCCGGAGGGAGTGCATGGCCACAACTTGATGAAATTGGCCAACAAATAGCTAGCAGAGATACAAAACATTTGAAAAATTCAAATGTCCTTGGTATGACCTGCAATGACCTTGCAATGACCTTGAATTCCTTATTTATTCATATATGACATTTAAGATACCATGTAACATTTATCAAAAAGACAATTGCAATGACGTATCGAAGTTATTGCCCCTAGAAAATTGGCAATGAAAACTACTTCCCTTATTATCTTGGAAAAAATGCTATAGGATATTTCTTCAAGAAAAAATGCTCAGAAAAAGCGAAATTTGACCTTTTCACGAAGGACGATATAAAAAAACATATTTGCCTTTCTAATGACAAAAGCAGCACCATACGAAAATCAAAACCACAGTATCAGGAAAACCTCAAAGAAAAGATATGATTTAAAAAAGATCACCCCGATATCTGCCATCCTCGTTAAGTTATGCTCGATTTCCAAAATCTGAAATGATCTTTGAACTCGTAAATCCGAGATGGCCGCCGGGGATGGCCATCTTATTTCTCCTGTTGACTTAAATTATTTCTCTTTAAATTCATTTAGAATATAACTCTATTTGATGAGTTAAGTTATAAATTGAAAATCGGGAATGCAATCCAGATGCTTAAGTTATGAGAGACATTGAGAGAAAAACACTAAAATCAAAATAGGAGTCGGTAAAGATGGCACCACCCTAATGGATGGACTTTAAATTTAATACGACAGTTCATGTTTGAGACCTTCGATTTTGAAAAAACAACAATAAGACGGACTGGCCCTGAACATGTTTTGTATGTCTCACTTTATTTCTATTTTTCATATCTTGTCTGGTAACCCAGTTACAGTCAATAACATACATATTAGTATATATATATATATATATATATATATATATATATATATATATATATATATATATATATATATATATATATATATATATATATATATATATATATATATATATATATATATATATATATATATATATATTTGCACAGGAATGTTGTTATCACACAATTTAAAAACCTCTTAAACACTCTGTATCGGTACATCCAGGCTCTTACATAATACTATAGTCTGTCTGACTCGCGTTCGGCAACCGCTTCTTCCATTTTTTGTGACAAAACGTTCGAGTTTGCCATCCAAACTTGGCAAACATCCTAGGAGAACTAATACGTGTATGCAAAAGCATACTATTTGACTCAACTCCGCAAAATGTTGATTTTGCTCATTAGGTCCCATTGTAAAATTTGCCAATTGCCAACAATACAAACGCGCGAGATTTGTCCGAGTTTGCACATGTTTTGAGTATGACCGGCTGGTCTAGCATAGTTCTATACCGTTTTCATTAACTCTGTTCTAGTATTTTTTGATTAAAAAAATGGTTCGCCACGCCTTATTAAAGGGTTGCTCAGACATACAAGAAATAGAGCCCTTAGGATATGTCGACGATACTGGCTCGGTCAAAAAATAAAACTGAGGCTTAGTTAATGATCATAGAAATAGATGGCGCTACAGTTTTAACGCTAAGAAGAGTGTCGTGCTTGTGTATATGGTGAACATGAGAGGCAACCGTTATTCGGGCAACCTAAAATAAGTGTTCGACTGTTTTTTGGAGATGTTGGGAACGCATATTTGATGTAGTTTTGCGGAACTATATCAGCGAAATTGAACAATTGGGAGCCCCTTGAATAAGAGTTATGGAGAACACTCCGTCTTTGGTTGATTCGCTATTGGGCAAATTTAGTAGAACACATAGTTATATGCATGGTCAAATAATATGATGAGGCATGGCCTCGACGACGAGCGAAGCTCTTAACAATAACATAGCTGCAATTTTCTACCCGTAGTGCCAGCATGTCCCGGGAGGGGGGGGGGGGGGGGATTTGGTATTTAGGGGGGTACATTAACGCTAGTTATCAAAATTTAAAGATACTCCTAAGGACTAAAGCACTGATTTCTGGCCAAAAAAGCATCCTTATTTTTTAAAAACGCTGACTTTTTCCAGTATAAAAACACCCCTTCTTTTATCAAAACAATGACATTGGATGAACGGGAACACGTATTTTAACTTGAGATTTTATAATCATCTGCCTGTTCAGTTTGCGGCAGCAGACTCGGAAGCCCACGTCACTTCGTGAGTCACTCGCCGTCAGAGCCACATATATTTCGTGGATTGTTAGGGGATTTTCACCCCCCATACTTCGTACCTGGTTACAAAAAAATACCCTTTTTATACAAAATCGCGGACATTCAGAGGTCTTAAAAAAGACCCCTTCTTCCGCGAAATACGTAAGGAGGGTGCGGCCCCCTCTGTACCTGAGAGCCCCACAATACCCCCCCCCCCCCCCCCCACGCGCAGCATGTATTGCGAACTATGTAGTAAAGTTTGCCCATTGCCAACAATTGCAAACAATACACAAACGCGAGATGTGTATTGTTGGCAATGGGCAAATTTTACAATGGGACCTAATGAGTAAAATCAACATTTTGCGGAGTTGAGACAAAAAGTATATTAATACAAACACGTAGTACTGCTCCGAAGATGTTTGCCAAGTTTGGATAGCAAACTCGAACGTTTTGTCACCAAAAAATGGAAAAAGCGATTGCCAAACTTGAGTCAGACAGACTATAGTTAATGATGCGTGGCGCGCTTGTATCACGTTCGCTATTTGGCGCCAGTTTCTAAGGAAAACGAACGCTGCACGTCACAACACACGCACATTACCATTGTTGAATTAGTGTATAGGCTTCACGACAAAACGCGTATATTTCTCTTCTTTGTCCGCAACCTTGGGTCGTTAAAACATATCCATAGTTCATATGTTGTAGGACATTGAGCTGGGCCTGGGAATGGGCATAACAAAGCTCAGTGTTTAACCACTTCACGCGACTCCGTCTGACGTCACTTCCTTTTTAACAGCGGGACCCGGACGTACCATAAATTGATCGATGGAAATTTAAGGCCATCGTCCTACTGACAACAATGAGGTATCTCGCGCATTACCATTATCCGAGCTTCGCTCGGTCGGCTTCGCCGACCGATCTTTGCTCGGTAATATGATGAGGCATGGCCTCGACGACGAGCGAAGCTCTTGACAATAACATAGCTGCAATTTGGGCACTGTGGTATTTAGGGGGGGGGGGGTATATTCTCGAAATTTAAAAATACTCCTAAGACCTTAAGCTCTGATTTCTGGCCAAAAAAGTACCCTTTTAAAAAAAAACGCTTACTTTTTCCAGCATAAAAACACCCCTTCTTTTATCAAAACAATGACATTGGATGAACGGGAACACGTATTTTAACTTTAGATTTTATAATCCTCTGCCTGTTCGGTTAGCGGCAGCAGACTCGGAAGCCCACGTCACTTCGGGAGTCACTTGGCGTCAGAGCCGCGTATATTTCGTGGATTGTTAGGGGATTTTCACCCCCCCCCCCCCCATACTTAATTCGTACCTGGTTACAAAAAAATACCTTCTTATACAAAATCGCGGACATTCAGAGGTCTTAGAAAAGACCCCTTCTTCCGCGAAATACGTAAGGCGGGTGAGGCCCCTCTCTGTACCTGAGAGCCAACCTCCCCCCCCCCCCCCCCTCCCGGGCAGCATGTATTGCGCTATGTAGTTAATGATGCGTGGCGCGCTTGTATGACGTTCGCTATTTGGCGCCAGTTTCTAAGGAAAATGAACGCTGCACGTCACAACACACGCACATTACCATTGTTGAATTAGTGCATAGGCTTCACAATAAAACGCGTATATTTCTCTTTTTCTGTCCGCTACCGTGGGTGATTGAAACATATCCATAGTTCGTATGTTGTACAACATAGAACTGGGCCTGGGAATGAGCATAGGAAAGCTCAGTGTTTACCTTCACGCGACTCCGTCTGACGTCACTTCCTTTTTAACAGCGGGACCCGGACGTACCATAAATTGATCGATGAAAATTTAAGGCCATCGTCCTACTGACAACAATGAGGTATCTCGCGCATTGCCATTGTACTCGCTACGCTCGCTAGCTGCTTCGCAGCTTGCGAGCTTCGCTCGTTATGATTTGCTTTTGGATAGTGGCATGTAAGTGGATCAGTATGAGGTACCTTTAGCCTTTAAGGGTAGGCTAGTACTGTCTTAACTTAAAACAGCACAGTTTCTTGCGTACCAATAGAATATTTTTTTCTATCATATTTACGTCCCCCTCATGACAGGAAATGGTCACATAGAACTTTTTAAAGTCACTAGTTACAACTTTCAACCTTTAAGAGCACGCTTAAACTCCTATATTAAGCTGCACGCCGGAGTATCATATACTTACTTATCTAAATATACCACTTTTTTGTAGTCATTTTCATTAAAACCGCTTCTATACTCAATTTTCTGCTGCAAGTGGAAATCTGTATGGCTGTGTCATCTTGTGTTAACACTCCCTCCTACACTGCTACTAGCTGGCCGTATTTGACCCATATAGATAAGGACCTGCACGGCCAGTACCTGCCAGGTGGGAAGCGTTCTCTGGGGAGAGCGAATGACAGGATGCACAGCCTGTTACAGTAAGGAGGACTCCACAAGTGGAGTCTCCGTGACGGTAGCCTATGTGCACATTGCCACCCTTGTAGTTTATGTAGTGTGTGTTTTGGTATGATAAATATTTGTGTCCACGGTAACACGTAACGTGTCCTAATATACGTATCCACGTAGGATGTTGTCTGATGCATTTCGAAACATAGAAAATACTCCCTTTTTATTTTCGTAGTCCTTATATTACTTTTAATTAATTTAATTTTCATCAGTCTGTATTTTTGGGGATTTCCCTCTATTTTACACATTTCTTCATTTATGCTTATTTCTTTTCTTCCTGTTATATATATATGATTGGTTTTTGTAAATGAACTTAGTTATATAGTTATATATAGTTATATAGTTATATATAGATTATAGGTATATAGGTTTTTAGTGTATGTGTCCTGTGTCTGGTTAGAATTCTATTGCATAGCAGTTAATGACTCTCCATCTAGTTATCGTTATATATGAATTTTTGTGTGCCAAATGCTATGTAATACACATCTTACTAGACCGTAATCAAACGTCTTTACTGAAATAATCCTCTCGTTCTAAATTGTGAGGGACTGTTTGGTTAGAAGGGGCTGGGAAATTTTTGGGGCTACCAATCAAGACAAAGAAAATGATATTTGATAACAATTAATATAGATTTTTATTTCAACACACACACTCCTTATCCTTGAAACCTTTTCTGCTAAAGAAAAGAATAAAAAGAGAAAAGTGTAATTAGAAGTATAGCTCAGATGAACTAAGCTATTTTACATTCAAAAGTGTGTTACAGCTGTCAAATTTGGGTAAATACATACATATTCTATTTATCAATACCTACGAACCAGAGCTTTTTATTACCAAATATAACCAGACAATTAACAATCATGTATTATAAAGTTCTGCTACTATAAATATACATTTTTTAGATAAATGAAATAATATTCCTCTTGGTAACGTTCCACCATAAATTCCACCAAAAAACAGTGATTAATGAGATATAAATTCAACATTTCTAGTAACATTTTGTCATATTCAATCAAATCTAAGCCACACATTTTCAAAGTAACACTCGACCAAATGAAAAAAATACACATGTTTTTTAAATGTAAGATATGTTTTTTGTGTCCATTCAACATTCCTAGTAATGTTTTAAATGTCCAATTAAACCATTTAGATAAATATAGCCAACAAATTTTAGGATTATGAAAAAGATGGGGATAGAAATTTAAAATTCCATTAAAGAAAACAGTTTGAAGGCAAAGTTTGAAAAAAGACGCATTTTTTCATTACAAACACAATGTTCGTTTTTAATGTCCATACTTTCAATTGCTTTTGTAACACATCCATGCCTACATAAGCCGATGATAGATCTCAAATAAAAGTTTGTTAATCGGAAATCATTTAGCTAGCAACTGCCACCAAGTTTTTTAAAACCCATGCGTTGATTTCATTTTATTTTTTAGTTTCATGTGTAGGTACGTGTAGCATTTGTCAAGTGAAGCTCTATGCATAATTGATTAGGAGAGTTAAAAGTTATGAGTTTAATCCAATACGTTTTATGTGTACATATAAACACGATCAAACAGTTGGCTTGCTACGCTGCTCACAATGACTACTGCCTGCCTCAGGGTCACAACGAGCTCTATAAGATCTAGACTAGCTCCTAGTCTATGATTTACTTATATTATGCTTTTCTCTGTTGTGGTCTATCTTTTGTTCAATATTTAGGTGTTAGTTCTAGTTGCTGTTGATAGATGGCACCAGTGGTGGTCACCCTGGTCAGTCAGAATCAAATCCAAATAGACCCTTGCTGGCCGCCTGGTGAGCCAATATAGAACTAAATATGGGTAGACATTTTAGAATGGTATATAAACATTAGGTGAGTTATTAAAGAAGTGATACATTTTCTTGGCCTAGGACTAAGCTCTATAAGATCGAGAACTAGTTTGATTGCTGCCCCTCAGTTGACCATCCTTCTGGTCAGACCCACAGCATAGGAAGAGTCTCTTGAGTTCTTCGCGGAATGCCTTCCCAGTTGTGACATAGAGTAGAAAGTTCACACAGTGGTTGAATTCAGCGAGCACTCTAAAACACGTGTAAATGAGTGAGAGTATTGCGTAGCGGCGTGGAGAAGCCCCATCCTCCCAGAGCCCTCGCCTGTCACCAATGTAGAAGATGGAATAGGGACAGGTGAGCATGAGGAAGGTTATGGATACTGACAGAAGCATTGCCGTCACCTGAGAACCTCCTTCACCAGAATCCTTTTGTTCTCTTATATGTTTCTGCTGCCTACGTGCACGCTTTATGTAGGTGATTATTATAACATTCAGGAAGAGCACCAATGTCTGTGGAACAAAGGCGTTTATTTATGAGGATTGGGGAGGGGGGAGACTTGCCCCTTTCTAAGGGTAAGTGTCAATAGCGCATGTAAAGATTTATTGAAGAGTCAATCATCGACCATTGGAAATCCGCAATCTCAATTTTCAAGTTTCACCTACTTTATTTTGCCATTCTTAAAGATTCCATAAACTATGTCTAAATAAAATCAGAAATTGTATCACCAATGCACACATATGCTTTTTTAATTCATTCCAACTCCAAGACGCTGCGGTGAAAAAGTTGGTGTACAACAGTAATTAAAGTAGAAGAGCGTTTCGTGTTTGTGTTTTAGACTTTTTATCTCGCCTCCAGCAAGCAGAGGCGCCTCAAATCATCCATTTTTCCGGACACCCCATCGACACCCATCCCTCTCTCGCAACCAGCAACATTGTCGGATCTGACTCAAGGAAGGTTAGAGAGGTAGAAGCTGTCAGTGACTTGAGATTAGTCAGTGATTGTGTTCTTTTAGATCGGTTTTGTCACGAAGTGTTAGCTGGATGGTAATGGTCTTGTG